>JASDDO010000004.1:115018130-116218130 GCA_030015575.1 Agapanthus africanus | reverse complement strand
GAAGATCTCCAAACAGGAAACCGTTGCTGACTCGACTATGGAAGCGGAATACATCGCTGCATCTGATGCCGCAAAAGAAGCTGTCTGGATGAGGAAGTTCTTGAAAGAACTTCAGGTGGTTCCGTCCATTGTTGACCCAATACCTCTGTATTGCGACAACAACGGGGCTATAGATTTAGCGAAGGAACCCAGGTCCCATCAGAAATCCAGACACATCTTGAGGCGGTATCACCTGATCAGGGAGATCATGGATCGCTAGGAGATCGAGGTTCAGAGGGTTACTTCAGAAGATAACACAGCAGATCCATTCACCAAGGCCTTGCCCCAGACTCAGTTCGAGCGGCTGATCGAGATGATAGGTCTTCGATACGCCAGTGCATGGCCTTAGTGCAAGTGGGAGATTGTTAGTGTATATGCCCTAGAGGCCATTACTGTATCATACTAGTTTGTATATTACTTGATGGAAGCTTGGGATATTCACAGTTGTATATACAATCTTGCTCGAAATGGTAGTATGCTACTTGGTTTGTCTCTGCTTTAATATGTGCATGTGTTTCTTTTAGCATATAGCTGATATACATATTAGTAGAGCCCTTAGGATCTTTGCTTGATTACCAGCGTTGTGATGGCGCTCACACTCGTGGGAGCTGGGTGATCTATAAGCACATCCTTATACAGGTCCCTAGTCTTTGGACTATCGAGACAGGGCATCGATACTCCGGAGTAGACCAGCGTATGCGCTTCTCATCCCAGTATGGGAGACGGTCTGTCCCACAGCCGTCAGTACGTCGTACTTGAGATAGTATGCGGGTGCTCGTTAGGTTATGAGTACACTGGACAGGACTCGTCGGGAACTGTTGGTTGGTATTATACCTATCATCAGTTATCGGTTCCCAGGTGACATGAGTACAGCTTAGTCCGCTGATTTGACACTGTCACTTCGCCTCGAGTGTGTTCCCTCTGCACTTTGATTACTACCCTACCACGGCTCAAAGGAGTCGTGCAAACAAGTAGTTTTTGGGTGCAGTCCCGAAGCACTTGGAGGCAGTGACGGTTAGACAGGATTCGTCTCTCCCGGTATTGGGGGTTGACGTCGCGCTGTGTCCAGGAGAGCCATTACACTAGTAGTCCCTGGCCAGGGAAAGCGAGATATACTGGTAGGTTTCCAGTGTTATCTCATGGTGTTCTGGGCTACACTCTGACACGACTTGTACCGCTATTAGGGGACTGACGTTCTCCGCCCCTCTAGGCCCGCCATGCGATGTATCAGACGAACAGACCGAACTGTACGGAGACTGTCACATACAGGCTCAGTAGGAGTTCAGATGGGGTTCACCTCGCCAGTCTTCTTATCGACATCTACCTGGGGACCGTTACGTACAGCTAGTGCCGCTTGCAGTCTGTGGTTAAACCCACTGCCAGCGTAGTGTCGAGTCTTTAGAGTCCCACACAGAGAGCTATTCGCCTTTAGGTAAAATGAGTAGAGGTCGCATGGTTTTGCGACAGGGTTTGTTCATATCCGCGCACTTGTGCACGTTTGCTGTCCGGACAGCTTATACTAGCGGGCTTTGGTTTAAGCCGGATCCTAGTATATGATTAGGGATTGGTTTTTCTCTTTGTGTTCGTGTTCCTCGGATCACGAATACGGGTGCGTATGCACAGTTGCTTGAGACGGAGGGAGAGGACTTTGATTAGGGTTAATAACCATTGTCATTTTTATTAACCCTAATGCTTATGTGTGAATTATGGTTAATTGATATTAGTTTAATAATTGTGCATGGTTATGGTTGTTGACCATTTGACCTTCTTGACTTGTTGACCTTGGTTGACATTTTGACCATCATCATTTCATTTGGAAGATGCTCTTTGATCCTTGCAATTTGCATTAAAAATGAAATGATAATGGTCATGTCTTGATTAAGCCATGAAAATTATCTTACTAATTATCTAATTACAATAATTCACACATATATGTGAGAATGGTTTATTTTATTCTCATTCTATCATTTACTTTCTCTATCTTGTTCTTCCTCTCCCTCAAGCTCTCCCCTCTCATGTGTTGAGAAACACTTGAGCTTGAGAAAAACCCTTTCTTGATAATCTCTACTCTCATCTAGGGTTCAAGGATTAGCACTTCTTGCACCCTAGTTACTTCTAGCTTGGAGTTGAAGCCAAAGGTTGAGGCTTTCGGGTAGATCTTTCTTTGACGGGAGAAGACGACTAAGGTGACCTCCTTCCACTACTCCAAGGAACAAGGAGAGAAGGACATAAAGCCCAAGGTATAACCTTTCTAGCACTTAGCTAGTTTCTAGTTAGCTTTAGCTTGTTTTTGTTTAGCAAAGATCCTTCTTTGTCTAGTCCATGTTGCCTAAAGACATAAAAATTCAATTTTTATTCCGTTTTCCGCCTCCCCGTAAGCACCGGGGTGGGCAACGTGGACTTACATGGCCTTAGTGCAAGTGGGAGATTGTTAGTGTATATGCCCTAGAGGCCATTACTGTATCATACTAGTTTGTATATTACTTAATGGAAGCTTGGGATATTCACCTTGTATTGACAATCTTGCTCAAAATGGTAGTATGCTACTTGGTTTGTTTCTACTTTAATATGTGCACGTGTTTCTTTTAGCATATTGCTTATACATATTAGTAGAGCCCTTAGGATCTTTGCTTGATTACCAGCGTTGTGATGGCAGTCACACTTGTGGGGGCTGGGTAATCCACAAGCACATCCTTAAACAGGTCCCTAGTCGTAGGACTATCGAGACAGGGCATCGATACTCCGGAGTAGACTAGCGTATGCGCTTCTCATCCCAGCAAGGGAGACGGTCTGTCCCACAGCCGTCAGTACGTCGTACTTGAGATAGTATGCTGGTGCTCGTTAGGCTACGAGTACACTGGACAGGACTCGTCGGGAACTGATTGGTTGGTACTATACTTATCGTCAGTTATCAGTTCCTAGGTGACATGAGTACAGCTTAGTCCGCTGACTTGACACTGCCACTTCTCCTCGAGTGTGTTCCCACTGTACTTTGATTACTACCCTACCATGGCTCAAAGGAGTCGTGCAAACAGGTAGTAGTTGGGTGCAGTCCCGAAGCACTTGGAGGCAGTGACGGTTAGACAGGATTCATCTCTCCCGGTATTGGGGGTTAACATCTTGCTGTGTCTAGGAGAGCCATTACACAAGTAGTCCCTGGCCAGGGCAAGCGAGGTATACTGGTAGGTTTTCCAGTGTTATCTCAGGGTGTTCTGTGCTACACTCCGACACGACTTGTACCGCTATTAGAGGACCGACGTTTACCGCCCCTAGGCCCGCCATGCGATGTATTCAGACGAACAGACCGGACTGTACGGAGATTGTCACATTCAGGCTCAGTAGGAGTTCAGATGGGTTTCACCTCATCCGTCTTCTTATCGGCATCTACCTGGGGGCTGTTACGCACAGCTAGTGCCGCTTGCGGTCTGTGGTTAAACCCACTGCCATCATAGTGTCGAGTCTTTAGAGTCCCACACAGAGAGCTATTCGCCTTTAGGCAAAAGAGTAGAGGTCGCATGGTTTTGCGACTGGTCGCATGGTTTTGCGACAGGGTTCGGTCACATCCGTGCACTTGTGCACGTTTAGTGTCCGGAGAGTTAACACTAGCGGGCTTTGGTTTAAGCCAGATCCTAGTGTACGTTTTGGGATTGTTTTTATCTCGTTTGTATTCGTGTTCCCCGGAACGCGGATACGGGTGTGTATGCACAGTTGACAGAGACAGAGGCAGAGGATTCTCATTAGGGTTGTTGACTGTTGACTTTTGCTTAACCCTAATGAGAATTAGAAATATGATTAACAATAATATTAATTGAGTATTATAGTGACATGGTTAGGGTTGAAAGGTTGACCTTGTTGACTTGTTGACTTTTGTTGACCGGTTGACTAGGTTGGACTTGTTGACCACCATCATGACAATGGCCATCATTTGGTTGCATTGACTTATGCTTGCTTGTTTTGTTCACCATTTGCATTTAATGCAAGAAATGATAGTGTCATTTGTCATGATATCAACCATCACATTATACTTAATTATTACTTGTTATCATAATTTTGGATTATGAGAGGTGAGATGAGAGGAGGTTGGCTCACTTTTCATTTGGTTTTCTCTCTTTTGAGCTCTCTCATTCTCAAGCTCCCCCTCTCATGAGTTGAGAACCATTGACTTAGAGATAAAAACACCAAAACAATCCTCTACTCATCCTAGTTCACAAGGCCTAGCAAGCCAAGTGTTCTAGTTTCTTCATGTTCGAAGAAGAAGCCAAAAGGTAGAAGCTTTCGGGTGGATCCATCTTTAGCGCGAGAAGACGACGAGGAGAGGCCGGTCCGTACACCACAAGAGTTGAAGACGAAGGAGTTCAAGAAAGGTATAAACCCCTAACTGAGTATATAAAACTCCTAGGTAGGTTGTTAGGTAGTTGTTTAACAAAGATCCGTATTTTGAGTCCATGTTATCATCCTAGCAAAAATCGTTTTTCACCAATTCCGCAACCCCGTAAGTACCGGGGAAGGGTAGCATGGACTTACAAAACCTGGTACAGAAAGTAAAATATATACAACAGGTACATCGACCTAAGCCCGGTCGTGCCGCAAAAGAATAATATACAAACAGGCAGTAACGGCAGTCCACATGTCGGACGCTCGTCTCGCAATATCAAATGTACATAATACCAAACTATACTAACATTGCATCTAGGCTATCCACCATGACAAATCCGCAACATCACAGCACAACACGGAGTATCAACGTGAATGTCACGTTCACAAATCTGTCTAAAAGGGCTATAGCAGTTAGACAGGATTTACCGATCAAGTGACATTCACGGTCGCAGATATAATGTAAATACTGTGAACTAACATGTTTAAAATTTTTGATCGACTAAATATACCGAAGTTTGCCTCAAGCACAACTGTAGCACTCAAAAACATCTGGGCCCAAAAAGAATATACCATAAACCCTATTTCCATGTCAGAAAACCACTGTAGAAATTTGGTGCAGTTTGGCCATAAAACGGCGGCGGATCCACGGCCAAAACATGGTTTTGGCCGCTGATCCGCCGCTCAACAGTAATATCAGCCGACCAAATTTTCACAGAATTCTCAAGAAACCCTGCACATATTTTTCCAATATACCAAATAATTTTTAGAGCACAGAAAAATTCGACAGAAAGTATGACATGGAAACGCGGTTTTTGGAAAATACGTTCGATCGAACTTGTAAACACGTTAGAGCAAGCTAGACTAGGTTAATGGCGTAGCTCTGATACCAGTGTAAGTGCACGGCGGCGCCCTGGCCGTCAATCCGACGCCGGAATGCTGAAACGAAACTTTTTACAAAACTTGTAAACCGGCACCAACGCGCACTTTAAACCCGGATTGGGCCATTAACCTAATCCTAGCAAACTATAGAAAGGAAAGAGAGCTATACCGAGCGATCTGTATCCTTCGGTCTTCGGCCTCCACTCCGATCTCCTCGCGGAATCTATGGTCTTCACCTCCTCGTCGGAACGGGCACCACATCGCCGGGTTCTTTTACGGGCTCCCACCTCTGGACCGAGGAAACTCGGGCATGAAGTTGGCGAGTCGACGTGTCCAAGAATGCTGCAGAATAGTGTAGAATGTTTTTGCCTCATGGGGTTGTGAAGTTGCCATAAAGATGCCGAGGTGAAGAATAAACTTTGGAGATGAATAATGTGTTTTGTTGAAAGCCAAGAAAATGAGATGAAGAAAAATTCCCCACCAAAATCAATCCCCTTCCACCTCTAGAAGTGGTCGGCCCCTTATGAAAATTGAGGAGGGAAAAATTAAGGAATAAAGCAAGAGGAGAAATTGCATGATAACCATAAGAATATGTCACACCAAAGTCTTGTATAAATCCAATCAACTCTCATCTCATTTAATGCAAGCTATGATCACTAGAAAAAGCAAAGATGCTTAAACCATCATAATCCCTCCAATTGCAAGAAACCCCCTCCACAATGCTAATTTGCAAATATGCAAATTAGCCCTTCCCATCACAAAAGTCCGGCCGTGAAGGAACAAAGGAAAACTGGCCGAAAAGGAATGCAAACTGGCAACTTCAAAAAACTGATCCCGTAATAAATTACAGGAAAACCCCGCGACCGTATATACATACCCGCATTTGTATTCCGACCGAATACAAATGCAAAAAGACAAAATCAACACTGTATAATACTAGGATCCGGCTTAAACCAAGGCCCTCTAGCATTATCCGTCCGATCATGATCCGTGCAATACCGCACGTATAAGATCGAATCCTGCCATATCTCCATACGGCCTCTACAGCGTTTCGCCCGAAACTTGAGAAACGGTCTGTGGGGGACTCTAAAGACTCGTCAATACTTTAGTTGTGGATTTAACCACTAGCACGTCAGAGGTATTAGCTATACGTAACGGGCTACCAGGTATTGACCAAAAGGGATGTCGATGAGCGAACTCATCCTAACACTCTACTGAGCCTGTCAGTGACAGTATCCGTACAGTCCGGTCTGTTCCTCTATGAGCATCGCATGGAGGGCCTAGGGGGTTGGTAAAAGTCAGACCCCCAAAAGCGGTACAAGTCGTGTCGGAGTGTAGCCAAGAACACCCTGAGATATTACTGGAATACCTACCAGTAAATCTCCTGCCTTGGCCAAGGACTTCGTGTAATGGCTCTCCAAGACACAGCGCGACCTCACCCCCAATACCGAGAGAGACGAACCCCTGCAGATCCTCTCACTGCCTCCATGTGGCTTGGGACTGTACCCAACTAAAACCTGTTTGCATAAATCCTTTGAGCGTGGTAGGGTAGTAATCAAAGTACAGTGGGAACTCACACGAGACAAATGACGATCTCAGGTCGATGAACTAACCTGTACACATGTCACCAGGGAACTGCTATTTGACGTCAGGTATAAGACCAACTAGCATGTTCCCGGCGAGTCCTGTCCGGTGTACTCATAACCTAATGAGCACCTGTATACATCTTAGGTGAACCAACTGACACCGGTGGCTTGTGAGACCGGCCACCGCCCCTCGTCGGGGTCTCGACTGTATACACTAGTCTACTCTGGAGTATCGATGCCCTGTCTCGAAAACTCCCACGACTAGGGACCTTTTAAGGATGTGCTTATAGACCCCATCTCCCACGTATATGATCGCCCTCATACTGCTGGCAGTCAAGCAAGAATCCTAGGGGCTCTATCAACGTGTAATAGCGACCTGTAAGGTCATCTAAAACAGTACACGATGATAAAGATAAACCGGATAGCATACTATCATCTTGAGTAAGACTGTCTTACCGGTATAGGTCCTCCCTCAATCATTGCAATCACGTGCCTGTGATCCAATAATTGACTCTGAGGGAACTATCTCCAACAAACCGATCAAATGAGACAAAACTGCTAGATTTATAACATTCAAATCGGTTATCTCATAACTACTTGTGGATTCCAAATATTGTATCACATTCCAGATAAACAAAAAATTTTAAACTTTCCGATCGATTAAACAAACACCCAAGATTTCCCAAATAGCTCAACACTTGAGAGGAGTTCAAAAAGTATCCATCACATGCTACAGTACCGATGGTCCAGCCGTAGAAGGGTCAAACCAACGCCTCACATGTGGCAACGCCGTACTGCCCCAAACCCTAAGATTTAGAGGCGGTTCAGACGGTCACATAATCGAGTTAAGGTTTGTGTTCTTCTAGAGAGTCCACTGCGTTACTTGCACGACTTTCCGGAAGTTTCAAACTCGAGAAAAAATCCAACACTTGAAAATTTTCAGACAGGGGAAAAAGTGAGTTATTGATATCCGGTCGAACTTTTTAACACGTTCTAAATAACCCGGAAACAGTTAAACGAATTTAAACTTTCCGATCGAATCAACGAATACAAAAGATCTCCAGAAAACTCAACACTTGAGAGTGGAATTAAAAATTCCCAGAAACATGCACAAGTACCCACGGATGTTACTGTAGGAAACACTAACCCTAATTCCCTTGAACGACCGTGGAACCGCCGCGCAATGCAGGGTATTGCCGCGGTTCCGCGACGCTTTGAGCGAATTAAAATGTCATTTTTCACAGTAATTCCTAGAATACCCTGCTAAATTTTCTGAGTATTTTTAATACGAAAAAATCAACATTTTAAAAAATTTCCTGAGAAGGGGTTCGTTTTGGGGTTTCGGGGTTCGATCGGACTTTAAATTTCGTCCAGACTTAGTCTAAAGCTCTAGCTTGGCTCTGATACCACTGTAGGGTTACTAGGCATAGTCACAAGGGTCTACAAGGCATCAACCATGCCCGATTTAAAATTTAGACGTGCCGAACAACCCTAACCAAGATCTTAGACTAGAGATTAGGTGAAATAAAGCATGTAAACAACTTTACTTCTAAGAGTTAGGGATTACAACCTTTGTAGTCCGTTCCTTCACATCTAAAGATCCGTGTTGAGGTCCCTTCGCTGCGATCATCGAGTACCCGGACTCAAGAGAGGCTCCATGAAGAGAAAGATACAAGTTTGCTTCCGATCTTCAATAATAAAGATGATCTACCTTGAAGAAACTCAAACCCAAGCTCTTGCTTTGCTAATCAAGTATTTGCAAATCAAACACCCTAATCTAAGCGGCTAGAATAGATGAGGATGATGAAGTAGGAATTTAGCTCTCATTTGTTTTCGATTTCTCACTCATTATCATCACTTTGCAAAAAGCTAGAAAGCTTTTTCAAGAGGAGGAAGAAGAGGAATCTATTTGTGATGAATAATGAATCAAGTGAGGTTAGAAATGCAATCATAGGTTAAGTATGAAGACTTAACCTATGTAGAGAATTAACTATGGTTAAAAGGTTGGGTTGGGTTAAAGAAATATCTTTGCAAAATATCACAAAATATCAAGGTCAAAGTCAAAGCTTCAAGAATCATCCTGAAAGCTTCATGAATGCTTAACCCTAATCCAAACCCTAACCATATATAAACTTCACAAACCATGTTGCATTTATAACCATAACATGTTACAATATTATATATCACATATACAATATTTATTGTAACAAAATAAAATAATACAATTAACATATATCACATATATATCAATGTATTACCCGAGTGAGAAAAAGAATCTTTAAGTGAGCTTATATTAGTTAATGTAATATAATATATCAAATATATAATTATACATCGAATTATCAAATCAACACTTGATCCGATAATCCGGCTATTTCGCAAATAACCGACTAATATAATCTGTATCAGTTCATCGAATCAACACTTGATCCGATGACCCGGCTATATCACATATACCCGGCCGATATCTCATATCGCGAGAATCCAATACGGTATCGCATACACGTATTATTCCCGGTCCCGCACATATCACATATGTGCTTCTACTCCGTTTTGCCTGAGCCAGGAAACCTCTGTGTAGGACTCTAAAGAATCGTCAATACGCCGGCAGTAGGTGATGATCATATCAAACACCCACAAGCTGCAAGCGGTCAGCTAAACATAACAACCACCCAGGTATTGAGCAATCAGAAGATCAACAAGCAATCCTGTACATTCTCCCGTGAATCCAACCAGTAACACTCCCGTACAGTCCGGTCTCTTCGTCTGATATGTCGCATATCTCGCCTAGGGGTGGTAAACGTCAGACCCCAGTAGCTTGAAAAGTCGTGTCGATACGAGGTCCATAATAGTTCGAGAAACTGCTGATAACACTTACCAGTAAATCATAGCAACCTTGGCCAGGGATTTCCCGTTATAGCTAATCGAACACAGCACAACATCAACTCCCTATACCGGGAGAGACGAAAGCCCTCCTATCGCTCATTGCCTCCATGTGATGCGGGACTGTATCTAAAAGCCACCATTTTGCACGCCCTCTTGGACGTGGTATGATGGAAATCAAAGCACAGTGGGAATCACACAAGACTCTATGACGATCTCGGGTCTACAGACTAACCTGTATCAGTGTCACCAGAGAACTGCCATCTGACGTGAGGTATAATACCATCTGGGAGTTCTCGGCGAGTCCGTCCAGTGTACCCAGTTTCCACTGAGCATCCGTATACCTTCTCTGATGTCAAACACCAATGGATATGGGATCATCCATCGCCCATCATATGGGTCAAGAACCGCATACGCTAGTCTACTCTGGAGTATCGATGCCCTGTCTCTGTACTCCCACGACTCGGAACATTTGAAGGATGTACTTGGAGACTACACTGTTCCCACTAGTATGATCTGCATCATAGTCCTGGTAGTCAAGTACTCATCTTAAAGGGCTTTATCAACATGTAACATAGAGACAATCAGAGTACATGTTAAAATAAAGTGTAACCAGATAGCATACTATCATGTCGAGAAAGAAAGTCCTCCCTATATATGTCCAAGCATCCACTACAATATACAACGTATGTACAGTAATGGCCTCTAGGGCATACATATAACTAACAGGAACTTAGACTTAGTCGAGGGGGTATTATACCCGAACTTTCGTCGCGTAGGATGACCCTTGGTTGATGGAGTAGGTAGTTTGAGTAGAGTGACGTACCGAACGTATGTTCCACGGCATACTTACGATACTCTACTCCGCTTAAGAAACCTTAGGATGTACACTTCCTTGCACAGTATTATATTCATTCCTATGATCTATCCTCATCGGTATTTGTTATGATTTTGCTGCTACGATTACACGGGCAGAGAGAGCTACGGCTAATGTTGCGTCAGCACGAGCTCGTCACGGACGAGGACTGACCAGGGCGTGATTCTAGAGACATACGATTGTATAGAGGCGTCGTTTTATTGTGTTTTCACGCCATGGGCGTTTGACAGATCGCTTTTACGAGATTTCTCGGACGTGCAGATCAGCACCAGAGGAGCAGGCTACTGCTAGAGGCCAGCCAGGATGTGATGACCATTGATATATCGCTTATTCATGATGATTGAGGCGCTGTTCAGCGTACAGACGAATGAGCGAGTTGTTGCTGCAAATGACGAGATATCGCCCAGATGTTGGAGCTACTGTAGCATAAGCATATACTTAAAGATATGATGGAAGGTCGCTAGTCACCCGAGGATGAATGACTAGGACATGTGGTTCGTTCGCTTACCCCGATGCAAGGTCATCAGATAGATTGATTTCAGCTAGAGACGACTTCATGAAGATTCGTTGAGAGTCGATAGAGACGATCGAATATCAGGAACCCATTGCCAAGTTTAAAGTATTCGGAAGACAATGCAAGTAATGCTATGGACCCTCTAGAAGAATGAAACCCTAACTCGACGTAATGACCATGGAACGCCTCCGAACCTTAGGGTTTACGGCAGTTTAGCGGTACCATTTGTGAGGCTTGGGTTTGCCCTTCTGCGGTTGGTCTATAGGTGCTGTAGTATGTACTAGTATACTATTAAACTGTACTCAAGATGTTGATCTCTTGGGGGAATATGAGGTTCTGACAAATCGATCGGATGGTTCGACATCATTCGGATATCATGTGATGGGATACATTGCTTGGGAGACTCTAGATACGAGTATAGCCGTTAGAGCGCAGTCCATGCATCCACGAGAAGACGAGTCCGAATCAGTCGACATTGGAACAGAGTGGAGTAAAGAGTTCGCACGAGATTTCGACGGGATGACGTGCCACTCCACTGACATCAGAGATGCGATACGCATGCAGAGGCGTTGATTATTGATATACTTTCCGAAAGGAGTCGCGATGAGTATGCAGTCGTTCCAGAAAAAGACACAGATATGGTAAAGGATGGTAACTTCCGGGCAATTCGGAAGAAACGAGCTTTGAAAGAGACCTCGACAGGACCTTTCTGGAATACTATACGAGATGACTTGGACCCAGGAGTGGTCATATTGTGCACACCCAACAGGCCAGATTCGGCATCGTCGACTAGATAGTTGATCAGGTTTGGATGAAGGACCTCAACCAGATGCGTTGTGATTTGATCAAGGATGGACGAGAATGGAGTATATCTCCGCAGGTTGGGATGAGTTCCTGAGGACGTGTTCGGCTAGATATCTTCCACAGAGTGATGAAGATACGGAGTTCATGATTTCGAGTCCGTAAGATAGACTTCGGATTGACCGTAGCCGAGGACATTCGCAGTGCGCAGATAGAGACGTGACGTCGAAGTGAATGATGATACAGACGAGTGGGACAAGAAGTTCGTGCGAGATGCCGACGAGCCGTTGTCACTCCCCGTTAAGATTAAAGGTCGGATATTCCTTTAGAGGCATTGGGATGCGACCAGTTTCCGAGGAAATGCTGTGCTGAGGGCGCAGATGTCTAGAGAGAGAGAAAAGATTATGCAAGAGTACCGGCCTCTGTACAGTTGGGCATAGGCGAGATCGGAAGAGACCTTGAGCAGGATTCCTTCCAGAACACTGTTGCAATAAGATTTGCACCCAGGATCAGACGTGTGATGCGTATTCAGAGGACCAGAGGTCCGCACCAGTGACGTGATGCTTTACGAGTGGTCGTGAGGATTGACCGAGAGATGACCAGAGAAGTGCCAGAACGGAATCGTCCCCGTTAGCACACCTGACAGGGCCGATGAGCCGATGGATTGCGAGATTGGTAATCCACACAGAAGATAAGGGCCCAAAGACAGAGGACGCCAGACCGTGATCATCAGAAGCATTGGTGGAAAAGTAGCTTATGTCTATTAATGGACTTAAGGAGATATAGCGGAGATAGATCATCCATTTCTGATGTGACAGTCATAGGTTTGACTTCATCAGAATAGGGGATGGATAAGTTAAGAAGGTAGTAGGGTGTGATGTCCTGGTATTTGGATGACATACACAGAGTAGGAAGTGAAATTCCTATACGACGATCGGTTATACTTTGATTGTCACACAGTAGTTTCTCCACAAAGGACATGGATTTTATATCAGACATTCTGGTTACTAGATCTATGTTTTAGATCTAGATTTGGGTAGTTTCCCAATCTGGGTACTTAGACAGCATTCTAAAGGTGTTTTAGAATGGACGACTCCTGGCACGGTAGTGTACCTACAGGTGATGGAGTCACCCTCTCTAAAGGTGTCTTACAGACTAAAGGGGAGAGGGATGTGCATGATTGGCAGATCACTTGCTTAGGCAATTGAGTCAATCATAAGATGTCAAGTACCACACTAGGCTTTGTTTTTGCACTAGATGCAACAAGCTGATATTAATCCTATCCTGGAGAAACGTTCGGAAGCAGTTTTAGAACATAAGTGGATGTTCTAGGGATATGATAACAACAGCCACTTTTAGAAGACAGTTATCATTCCAGGCTTGCAAGGTGACCTGGATGACAGAGTGACTGTCAGAGTTGTAGTTTTCCCTCTGACGAGGGGCAGTTGTTTGGACAGGAGGTCCAAGCGGATACTGAGGGAGGCATGGCGCAGGATACTGATTAAGTTCAGTTGACGATACAGTCTAAGAAGTTTGGATTTGGAGTTCATTTGTGAACCAGGTCCCATCAGATTTCCAGACATATTCTAAGACAGGTATTGCTCATTTCGGGAGATGGATTTCTTCGCGAACTTGAGAAAAAGAGAGACATAGAAAAAACATCTGGGCGGATCCACTCACTGAGGCTATTCCTCGAACGCTATAGTTTCGCAAATGGGCTTTGTGAGACTGAATAGTAGTGGAGTTGGGTGTTCGGTATCATACGGGCTGTGAGTATGCGACATCGCAATAATTATCCTTAAGTGCAAGTGGTAGATTGTTGGATATAGTGCCCTCAGAGTCAATTATTGGATCACAGGCACGTGATTGCAATAATTGAGGGAGGACCTATACCGGTAGGACAGTTTTACTCAAGATTATAGTATGCTATATGGTTTATCTTTATCATCGTGTACTGCTTTAGGTGACCTTACAGGTCGCTATTACACGTTGATAGAGCCCTTAGGATTCTTGCTTGACTGCCAGCAGTATGATGGCGATCATATACATGGGAGCTGGAGTCTATAAGCATATCCTTAAAGTGGTCCCTAGTCGTGGGTGTTTCGAGACTGGGTATCGATACTCCATTAGTAGACTAGTGTATACATTCGAGACCTCGAAGAGGGGCGGTGGCCAGTCTCACAAGCCATTGGTGTCAGTTGGTTCACCTAAGATGTATACAGGTGCTCATTGGGTTATGAGTACACCGGACAGGACTCGCCGGGAACATGCTAATTGGTATTATACCTGACGTCAGATAGCAGTTCCCTGGTGACATGTGTACAGGTTAGTTCATTGACCTGAGATCATCATTTGTCTCGTGTGAGTTCCCACTGTGCTTTGATTACTACCCTACCACGGCTCAAAGGAGTCGTGCAAACAGGTTTTAGTTGGGTACAGTCCTGAGCCACATGGAGGCAGTGAGCGGATCGGCCGGGGTTTCTTCTCTCGCGGTATTGGAGGTGAGATCGCGCTGTGTCTAGGAGAGCCATTACACGAAGTCCTTGGCCAAGGCGGGAGATTTACTGGTAGGTATTCCAGTAGTATCTCTGGGTGTTCTGGGCTACACTCCGACACGACTTGTACCGCTTTTGGGGGTCTGATTTTTACCAACCCCCTAGGCCCGCCATGCAATGCTCATAGACGAACGGACCGGACTGTACGGATATTGTCACTGACAGGCTCAGTAGGGTGTCAGGATGAGTTCGCTCATCGACCTCCTTTTTGGTCAATACCTGGTAGCCCGTTACATACAGGTAGTACCACTGGCGTGCTAGTGGTTAAATCCACAGCCAAAGTATTGACGAGTCTTTAGAGTCCCCCACAGACAGTTTTCAAGTTTCGGGAGAAACGTTGTAGAGGCCGTATGGTATTATGGCAGGGTTCGATCATATACGTGCAGTAGTGCACGGATCATGATCGGGCGGATCATACTAGTGGGCTTTGGTTTAAGCCGGATCCTAGTATTAAATTTGTTGGATTACTTTAGTGTCATCGCATTTGCATTCGGTCGGAATGCGGATGCAGGTATGTATATACAGGTGGGTGGTATCATTGTGATCCGTCACGAGTTTACTTTAGATGTTGCCGTATCTTTTTATTGTTGTAAACATTTGGATTAATGTTTACAAATGGAAACTGTGAGCTAGAAATCATCATGAGGTGCATTTATTGTGACACATGCAACCTTGTGACTCATGGTCTCTTTTATTGTGCATATGTCACATTTTGTGATGGATTTGTAAGTTGAAATGAGAGGAAGAGAAAGAAGAGCAGCCATGATAAGGTTAGCTCTAGTATTATTTTCACTCTCTCTCTTATTTTATCATACAACACACAAGTAAGAAAAGCCTCCTCTTCTTCTTCTTCCTCTAGCTCACAATCTCCATTGATGGCTCCACCTTCAACCACCATCCATACAATGGATGCAAGAGACAAAGTTGTCACACACATTCTCTACATCGCCTTGATCACGTCGGCTAGCGAACTTCGTGCCCGAGTTGCTTCGGACGAAGCGGGAGCCCGTAAAAAGACTCGAAGTTATGTTGCCCTTTCCGACGAGGAGATCGAGATTGGAGATGCCGCGAGGAGCTTGGGATGGTGGTCAAAGACCAGAGGACACGGATCGATCGGTATAGCTTTTCCAACCCCTTCTCTAGTTGCCAGTTATTGGTTAATTGTTCGATCCGGGTATAAAGTATATGATAGCGCCGGTTTCAAGTTTAGAAAAAGTTTTCGTTTCCACATTTTGGCCTCTAACAGACGGCCGGGGCGCTACCGTATACTTACATGGTATCAGAGCCACGCCATTAACCTTTACTAGCTTGCTCTAACGTGTTTAGAACTTCGATCGAACGGAATTTTGCAAAACCGCGTTTCCAATTCTGCAGTTTCTGTCAAAATTTTTTGTGCTCTAAAATTTTTTTTGGGTATGTTAGAAAATCAGGCAGGGTTTTTTAAGAGCACTGTAGAAATTTGGTAGGACGATCCCACAGGAACGCCGCGGAACCGCGGCCTTACCCTTGTTTTGGCCGCGGTTCCGCCGCCGTTCTGGGGCTTCATCGCACCAACTTTCTTCAAGTGGTCTCTGACTTCGAAATGGGGTTTCCGGTAATTTTATTTTTGGCCCAGATTATTTTGAGTACTGGGTATTGTACTTGGGGCCTACTTCAGGGAATTTTGTCGATCGAAAATTTTAAATATGTTAGTTCATAGTGCTTACTTTATATCTGCGACCGTGAATGTCATTTGATCGGTAAATCTTGTCTAATTGCTATAGTTCTTTTAGACGGATTTGCGAACGTGACATTCACGTTGATGTTCTGTATTGTGCTGTGATGTTGCGGATTTGTCGTGGTGGATAGGCTGGATGCAATGGTAGTATAGTTTGGTTGTATTTGTACATTTGATATTGCGGGGCGAGCATCCAACATGTGGACTGCCGTCACTGCTAGTTTGTATATTATTCTTTTGGGGCACGACCGGGCTGAGGTCGATGTACCCGTTGTATATTTTTTTACTTTCTGTACTAGGATTACTCCAAGGTGGGGTGCACGGATAGCCGGGTTCTAGAGGGCAACGGGTCCGCATCTCATGGCTTTGAGACTGAGGGGGCTTCACTCTAGGATTGGCGGGCTATTTGGCGCACTCGTAGGGGGTACAGGTTGACTCAAGGAGGGGTGCTCAAGTTACCGGATTCCGTGAAGTGCTTGGTGGTCCATTCACTTTATTGAAGGGGGCTGCCTCGCTTCAGGTTTTGGTGGGTAACTTGCCGCGCCCGTAGGGGTCTAGGATTTCATTGCACAGGCTATCCACACGATCAGGGGAACATCGGGTTTCAGTAGCGGCTCTATGAAACCCGGGAATCCCAGATTATCTGTATTGTTCTGTGATGCTTATTACATTTCTGTGATGTTGCATTTTATCATGCCTTGAGCGATTATTATATATTGATATATATACTAGTAGATGTTGTATATGTCTTACACCCGCGCTAGTCCAGTCCCCGCTCTGTCGTTAGTTAAGTAACCTAACAGGTGATGACGGGACCCAGTGGCGAATGCGGATGGCATATACGTACATCATATTTTCGTTCTTTTGTGGTGTGATTATTTGATCGGACTGCATTGATTCGGATAAATGCAAGCTAAACAAACCTGTTTGATGTTGTTGGAACATTTTTCAAAAAGCTGTTATTGCAAGGACGTTCTCTTTTGTTTTGCACAGTTGTATTCGGTTATGAATATCCAACACCTCAGTCGACGAGGCAAGGGCCGAGATCCCTTCACCGGGAGTGACCCCTTGGACAGATGTTTGCGTCAGGATAATAACTTCAGTATAGTCGATTACGTTTTGCTTTGCATCGTGGTATTCAGTTGGAATATCCTGCACCTCATTCTACGGGGAAAGAGCCGAGATCCCTTCATCGGGAATGACCTCTTTAGCAAAGGTTTTCGCCACTATATTTTTATAAAAAGCTATCCGGTTCCTTCAACGATATAAAGTTCATTACGTTAAAGGTTTTTCGCCAAAAAACCATTCATAGCCCTCCGTCATTTCAGAAAGGTAGCACATAGTATTCATGCTATGTATGTTGGCCTTTGTCAAGGCATAGTGTATGGTAGCTATTTGTTACTTTTCTGCTGCATAGATAGATGCGTTGGTTTGGGACTGTCGTACTACTATTTTGGCCTTCGTCAAGGGTATGTATGGGTGGGTTCAAATTAACCTGGATAATGACGGGTAGAACTTGACATGTGACTTATGATATGTTGGCCTTCGTCAAGGTCATAAGAGCATGGGGTAAAAATCACATCGGGAGTTTCTAAAGAAACTGAAACTTCCTAGATATGCGCATACCTTCTGGAGTGTGATAACGTGAGTGGATTCCATCACGTTATCATGCGATGATAGTTGGATCCCGATTCCCACTGATGAGTTGGTTTACTCCTCGGGTGATCCCGACTAATTCTTCTTTCAGGTTTGGAGGAGAATTTGATGATACAGTGGGAGGTTTCCTGATTAGATAAATTGACAACCATTCTGATCTAGGTTAGAGTGCACGCAGAGTGTTTCTTTTCTCTCTCTCTTTGGAAGCGACCATGACCCGACCCTTGACTATGACTCAGTGACCAAGTTAACCGAACTTTCTTAAAACACTGGCTTTTGGATTGTCAGAGCACAGCAACATGAAAAGGTTTGGCATGCATTTCCTTCAGATAATTACATGTATAGATTTGATGTTTACATATATAGTTCTGATTTATATCATATTGGTTTTATTTTGGATTTGACATTTGTGTCTTTACCATGACTCCGATGATTGCAGGATGCTTGACGGAGTTTTGATTTTGTGTTATCTGCTTATTATTCATGCGCATGCATTGCACTATGATGCGTTTTATGTATTGATGATTTCGGAGCCCCGACGACTTAGTCTTATACTGAAATGTTTTAGTATTTGAGAGGTTTATATTTAAATTCGGGAACCGAATTTCTTTAAGGGGGGAAGATTGTAACATTTCAAAAAAAATAAAATATTATTTTTGGGAATTTTTATAATTAAATAATATTATATTGAATATTTTAATAAAGCGGTATAATTAAATACCGATAAATTGGGGAAAAATTTGGAAGATTATAGAAATTATTAAAAGAGGGTGTTTTATGAGAATTATGAAAATTTTAAGTTTTTATGATTAATTATATGCTAATTTAGTGCTAATCGCGATTAAAAATCGCTAATCGCGCTTTAAGCGTATTTTGTGCAAACATGCACTATATCTTTTTATTAACACTTGTTGCATTTTTACTCCATATTTTTGGGTGCATGGATTTTGTTTTGGGGTTACTATTGAGGAGAGAAGGAAATTAGAAAAGAAAAGGAAAAGATTAGAATAAGAGGTATGGGTTAGAGAGAGAAAGAGTGGGTGAGGGGTCAACCCATGTCTTGAGCCATTCACTCATCATTTCTTTCACTCATTTCCTCTCCCCTCCTAATGTTGCTGTTGCTGCTGCCGCCCCTCCCTCCTTCTCCACAAACCCCCCCAAAACTCAATGAAAACCACCTCAAAACCTAAATCCCATTTCATTAAAAAGATGCACAAGCTCAAGGGAAGCACATTGGACCAAGAAAAATCAAATTTTGGACACTTTGGGCAACTCAAGAAAATTCTTGAGTTGCCAAATGTGGTATTTTCTGAACCTTTAGCTTAGAATTTCCATTACTTTTACCCCCATGTTAGTTTAGAACCGATATTGTGTGGTTTTGGGAACTTTGGAAACTTTAAGATAAGGGTTAGGGTTTGAGCTGAACTAATGGTGAAATTAAGGTTGTTAGAGGCTATTCCACCTCTGTGGTGATTGATTTGAGATCCAAACTGGAGACCAGAACCCCGGGATACGGATTTAGAAAAGCTGATATCGGAAAATTGTTGATTCTGTGAGGGTTAATTGAAATCTGCTAACACCCGGAGCCTTTGAAAATTATTTTGCAAACACAGAGAGATGTGCAGGCACCTAGGAAGCTAAACCCAAGACCCTTGCCCCTGAATCCAATTCCAGGCCGCAAATAAAAGCTTTATGGCCGCAAATTGCGGCCAGACCTAGGCCATTTGGTCTCGTTTTTGTTCTGTGGTCCCCTCATCAGTAAAATAGACCCTTGGCATATGCAAAATTGACCAATTTGACCTAGGGTAAAATCTGTGGCTTTTTTCCTGAGTTGCTGTTTTTATTTGGATTTCGTATTGTGTATTTTAAATTCTGGATTTGCATATTTGTATTTTACCTCGATCACTTGGCGTTTGTACGACGATATCGAGGGTTGTTTGATGGTTTTGAAAGTGTAGTCCATAGGTTTTAACCTATAGGACTTAGCGTGTCGTTTTGGTTTCCGATGTGATTAATGTGCGTTTGCGATTGTGTTATCTTTGTAGGTACCTTCACAAAGGCTTCATATGACGAAGAAGATGAAGGCGACACCGACACCGACATGCAGGATGCAAGATGAGTAGATTATATCTACGGGGGAAGTCGGGTGGATGGCGTATAGCACCCCCGCAGTTCGATGTTTAGTATACTATATATAGACTATATATATAAGTATGATAGCGTTAAGTGTGATATGGATATTGTAGATGTGATTAGGTGTACTATGGATAGATTAGGGTTTAGAAGTAACTAGTTTAGTTCCCTAGTTGCGAACCCTAGAATAGGTTTACACCCACACACACACATGCTTGCTTTTTATACTTATACCTGGATGATGAGGATTGTGGATGATATTTGGAGATGAGTCGATGAGATTGGGCATAGCGCCATAAGATCGGTGATATGATGTGATTCGTATTTAGGATACGACATGAGATATTAGCGGGCCTTTGGACGTATGTTTCACACACGTATTTGTATTTATATAGATGATATCGATTTGTACTAGACTTAGATCAGTACCCCAGATCATGAGATATGATGATAAGGATACCTGATAATTGATGAGATGAATATGATATTGACCTATACCCAGCTTTTGGGATACCGTACGATGATTTACCGTACGAACTTTATATTGATATTAGATCCGCACTCATGACTCGGGGATGTTATATGATATTGTATCGTACGCGGTACCTTTGAGGCAGGATCACCGACTATTATATTTATACATATATATGTATATCGACTCAGATTTAGGTGGTTTCCAACCCCTCCTGATTGTCTTGTTAGTTAGAGCTGTAGTTTTGCTAGTAGATGTTAGGCTAGGCCGATGTCATACCTATTTCAAAAACTAACGAATCGGGAGTAGTTAAAGACAGACAAAGGGATTCTACAGATATTTTCAAAAGATGCATCTTTTCTTAAAAACATCGTAGCCCTTATTTTCCTAAAAACTCCGATTCGTCTTCTTTCAAATGGCAAACCAGTATGACATGGATACATTAATGTAGATTCTACACTGTTGTGTTTATTATTCATTTGCCGCATATTCTTACTGTTTGCATCGCATTTCATGTTAAATATATTTATTGTTATATCAAAACCATGCTGTTAGGACACCAGCACCATTATCGATGATGCATATGTTCCACGTAACCTGCTTGCCGGCTCACACACTTCATCATCGATAATTGCCATGTCACTCCACTATAGGACTGTTGCATTCAGGATATGATCCCTTGCATGGCATACTTGTGCACATACATATTGTATACTCATACTTGTGTACTTACATATTGTACACTCATACTTGTACACCTACAAATTGTACACTCATACTTGTGTATATACCTATTGTGCATTCATACTTGTGTACTTACATATTGTACACTCATACTTGTGTACTTACATATTGTACACTCATACTCGTGCACATACCTATTGTACACTCATACTTATGCACATACCTATTGTACATTCATACTTGTGTACTTACATATTGTACACTCATACTCGTGCACATACCAATTGTACATTGATACTTGTGTACTTATATATTGTACACTCATACTTGTGTATATACCTATTGTACTTTCATACTTGTGTGCTTACATATTGTACACCCATACTTGTGCACATACCTATTGTACATTCATACTTGTGTGCTTGCATATTGTACACCCATACTTGTGCATATACCTATTGTACATTCATACTTGTGTCCTAATATATTGTACACCCATACTTGTGCACATACCTTTTTTACATTCATACTTGTGTACTTACATATTGTACACCCATACTTGTGCACATACCTATTGTACATTCATACTTGTGTGCTTACATATTGTGCACTCATACTTGTGCACATACCTATTGTACACTCATACTTGTGTACTTACAGATTGTACACTCATACTGGTGCACCTACCTGTTGTACACTCATACTTGTATACATACGTAATTGCACATACATAGATGATTCTGGTTTGATTTGGAGATTTGGGAACCGTAAGATACGCTTAAAAACTGATTCATTTTAAAAGAGCGGTTTCCCTCAATATATGCATATTACTATTCTATGCTGCATGAAATACTGATATGCTTACATTTCTTAATTATGTCGCATATATCATTCCTTATGATTATATGCCTTGAGATATGTTGTTTCGATGATATTTCTGGATTTGGGAACCGTGGGTATTTCAAAAGAATGTATGGATTGTTTTAAAAACCCGGTTACCCTTTATATGATATTTCAGTGCGTCCACCATGTGTTTTCTCAGTTCTGAGAGCGACATGTGAAACCCGATTCGAGGAGAGGTAGGCACCGTCTGCGGGTACATGGTGGACCCGGTGAGGTACCCCGGGGCAAGAAGACTCGTATATGTTAGACGGTGAGCCTGGCTGGGGAGTACTACCTACCGGTGATTGTTTTTGAGCTCGGCGGATATCTGGGGGATACCGACCGGAGTTGAGAGGTGAGACGGGCCGATCCGGACTGACGGAGCCCTATGTATATGAGGATTTACGTGCCGATGCTAGGCACAGGTTTCATGATGTTTTCGAGTGTCGATGCTTGACACTCAGGTTCCATGATTTGATATGTCGCGAGCGACACACGTTGATTTACATCCTCATACTATTATGTATATGCTTTATGATATTTACATGCATGATGCTTGTTGTCATTGGGTGACACGTGGACGATTTCCACATACATATAGTTGACATTGATGATATTGAACACATAGTTAGATGATATCCAAATATTCATAGACTTCATGATATAGTTGATTGAAAGAATTAAAGTTAACCGCAATCAAGACGGTGTCGCTATGCAGCTAGCCGGTTGAGCACGGGTCGATCCACAGGTAGATGGTTGTATTTCCGTTCTTATCTTAGACGAGTCAATAAAGAATCTGTGTATGTTTGTTCGAGGCTATCCTATGTGTAATATTTGCAAGTATAAAGTTGTTAAGAAAAAGATACGAGATTATAAGCTAAATAAATCCGTACTCAAAACCTTTGAGCCGAATCTTGACCAATTGAAGCTAGAGCAATCGGCAACAACGTGGATTAGGGGATTTAAGCGCGGTATTCGTGGAATACGGCTTATTTACCGTTGTCCTTCCGTTCTTGTCTCTTGCTTTCGCCTCCGGCCAAACCGAACGCAACCGGTCGCGGTTAGGAATCACCTTTACCTTGTCAGGGTACGGTGCCTAACAGAGCGCTTGCGTATCGTTTGGGCGGAGTTCAATGGAAAATACGGGAAAAGGAAATGGGCAAAGAAACGTTAACTTATAATACCGTATTATTCCTTAACAACGACAATTACATTCATTCACAAAAAAGAACCAAAAAGAGAGAACAAAAAGAAAAGAACAAAGGAAAGAAAAGATTACAAGTAATTAAGTGCATGAATTAAATTGCAAGAAAGAAAAGCAAGATAATAATAAGCAAGTAATAAAAAGCGATAAAAAGAACAAGAAACTAGAACTCAAGACAAGCATGTGATCAATAGCCAACCCTTAAACTTACAAGCTCAATCAAGAGGTTGCAAGATCAAGGGAAGGGTAGAGAACGCATGTGAAATGAAGCGCTAATTCCGTAAGAAAATACGACCCTTGAGATCAATAACTAACCCTTAACCATTCAAGCTCAATGAAGAGGTTGAATGATCAAGAGAAAGCAAGAATCTCAAGGGGAAGAAGAAACAAAAGAGAATGATACAAAAAGCCCTCATCTTCATTGATCTCCCACTCAAAAAGCTCTCACTACAATTTTCATGGAAAAAGAATGAAGAAGAAGAAGAAAAAGACTAAATCCTAAAAAGAAAGAAGAACAAAGAATGACCCTTGGCTTAGCTCAATTCTGGAGTATTTATAGGCAGAGAAAATGAAATCTAGGGCAACAAACTGGACCCATGTGAAAAGACCTAACTACCCATGAAAAATGACCAGCCGTGGCGCCAGTACGGCCGCGGATCCGCGGCCTAGACCCCCTATTGCCGTGGATCCGCCGCACTATAGTGGGTTTAGGGCATGGAATTTTCAGTACGGCCCTGGTCTGCTGTCCCCTTTTGTCTGGTACATGTATTTTATGATAATTTCTTCCAGAATATCTTCAGATTCTTAGTCCAAGATTGCATTATCTTTTTCACTTTTGACTTCTATCTCCCTCGAGCTCCGTGCACCCATTGATTCTTGTGCAGCCCCTCTCGTGCTCTGCGCTTGTCCGAGACACGAATGCCCGCTGTCATATATCTTGTCCCTGGAACCGGTACGCAGCACTGGACGGATATGGATGACCGGAACCCGGCTTTTATCTGTTGTCAACAGATGTTCTGTATTTGGTGTAACTGTGGAGATTTTGTCTTGAATTGCAATATTTGTACTGGAAACCTGTATTCTGTAAATATGTAACAAACACGGATTAAAAGAACCTACCTATAAACAACCGAGCGTAAGAATGGGCGGTATAAAATGTAGTATTCTGTGATGAACAAATACCCCCAAACTTAACTTTTGCTCGTCCCGAGCAAAACCAATTATTCACAAAAATAAAATCCTAACCGCACTTTCGCAGGGAACGCGATTGCACTGAGCACGTGCAACAAGCCGTTAAACCCCTAGGTGTCCCTAGTAGGAGGAGTGTTGTCTCCTGAGGGTTTTCAGCGGATTACACCTACAAAATCCCGTCAAGCTAGTGTCATAAGTTAACATTGACTCTACTCCTACAGTTTAGTATTTACGTTAGAAACTCTATCATCCTAAGTTAGAAATATCCAACCCTTATTTTTCACACCTCCCATCTATTTAACCTTAGGTCCTATACGTTCCAAAAAAGTTTAGAAAGATGTTGGTTCTCCTGAGTTTTCCTTCTAAAGTGCGGCCTCAAATCAGGGATTTTTATCAACTTTACAGAAAACACAAGTCTTATTCTTTATTTCTATTTTTTATTCAAACATCGATTGTATACCCCTACGTGTGTGTATATTTTCACCCCTACACTCAAGAATTCAATTCAAGCTATAATACCCTTGCCCTAATACCTAATACTACTTCTTTTCATTAAGGATGGATGGATTTGCTCACACACCTTTCATGCGACTATTAATGCTTCTTGAGGCACTAACGGCCGATTACTGAATGCGTGAACATTAAAGCGTAAATAGCAGTTTACAGGTCTTGACTTTATTCTATTTTTTTTTCTTTTTCTTTTTCAAGACCGGATATATTTTTCACATGCTCTTTTGGTGTTTAGCTTTAAATACCGTTTTTTCTTTCATACTAGGCTTTCAGGCAAGAGTATTTCTAGGTATCCTCTACTAACCTAAGTTTCAAGGTGCGTGTATGTGCAGTTTGTAGGGTATATACTTTCTAAATTTGAACTCAAGAAAAGAAACTATTTTTCAGACTTATCCTCCAGTAAAGCTTCAATACTTTCCCTTCATCTTGACTTAACTGAAGAACTGAACTCAAGATTACCTATTTCTAAAAAAAAACTGTAAGGACGTATACTTACCAAAGTTAGACAGAATGAGGGTTATTCTTAGGGTTTTCAAATCCTAAGCCTAGAATTTAGTTATTTCTATCATATCAACTAAACTTTCAGAATAAAAACCTAAGTTACCCTATTAGCTAACTTGACGACAAAGTTTTTATATTTTTGGAAAATTTTCGATGTTTTGTGGGGTTTTTAATAAGGTATGCAAATGGAAAATATACAAATGAATGCGAAGGAAGAAAGCTTACCGAGCACACCCCCAAACTTGAACTTGACAGTGCCCTCACTGTCAGGCTATACCAAGAGGGTCAAAATTGCCGGCGCTCCCTAAAAACAAATTATATACAACAAAGAAAACAAAAAATATATACAAAAAAAGTGTCCCCCCCAAACTTAAGTAAAACAGTGTTTCCACTGTTAAGCGTTGAAATTCAGGATTAGGGGGGAAAGAGAACAGTATCGGGCTATACAAGGCCTTACACAGGCCGAAAGTTAACACCAACCATTCAAAGATCTTATCGCTATAATGTACCGGTTGGTGGAAGAAGGCGTAGAGAAAAGAGATGGAGAATACGCGCGACCATATGCGGAGGGAAGCGGGATATGGTCTCGGTATATGAGAGGAAGAAGAATGGCGGAAGGGAAAAAGAAGTGGAACACGAACTTGAGGGTGCAAATGGAGTAAATAGATTAGCACAATTTGTGATGAGCGATGTGTAAAAAGCGATTGTGCTAATATATTTACCCGTCGAGAAATGGAGTCAAATCCCTCAAGATTCGTGAGAAACCATGGGTACGCCGAACTTGGTAAACCAGACATAGTAAATGAAAGTGAGACGGTTTCTTGCAAGGTCGGAACAATAGAAAGGATGGAGGGAAGTGGTTGAGGAAGGGTATCGGTTAAAGGTTCAGGAGGGTGTACACAGTCAGTGGAAGGAACATGATGAATTGGGAAATCCGACTCATCAAGCAAAACTGGTTCATCCTCAAAACTATCCTCAATATTCTCCTTAAAATTTAGCACATCCATGCTCTTCTCTTCAAAGTCCAGACGCATATGGGGTTCGGAAAAAACATTTAATGACTCGGGATGATGATTTGAAGAGACAAACTCAGCCAAATCTACGGGTTCATCATCCAAAATATCCCCAGCGTCAATATCCTCAATCAAGTGAAAATCAAAATTCTCTGACACCTCATCAAAAGCATGGATATTAATCGATTCTGGTTCTAAGATATAGGTGTAGAGGTCAAAAGGATTAGGTATGGTTTCACTTGGAAGGGACCCTTCACAATCGGGCAAATCAAACACTACGAAGTCGCACAACTCATTCATCATTCTATCTTCAATTGATAAATCATGTGGGATACTCGATAGACTTTCAAAACAGGAGTTGTGGGATTCAATTTGGGACGGGTAGATTTGATTTGGAAGGGGGTACATCTCACTCTCTCCACTCAAATTCACAGCCTGTCCTGCTGCCTCATCATACATTGAAAAAGTTGGAGCTAGTTGAAAACTAGCTACCGGGTCACTAGGTTGCATGAGGGCGGCCATGGACGCATTCAAATCCATCATCTGTTGGCTTGACGCTACCCTAAAATCTTCCAACGACTGTTCTAGACTAGACATTGGTTGTGAAGGGGTTTCAGTAAAAGATTCAAAGTTGTTTGGATACTGAAAACTCCCAAATGGCGGTTCTGATACAATGTCTAGGGAAGGTGTAAAAGTTGGGTATGACTGGTAGGAATTGAATGGCTGGACAGGAGTGGGATCAACATTGGGATAAGAAGGTGAATGGAATTGTTGATCCCAAGAATTTGTAGTGGTGAAAGGAGTGAAAGATCGGCTACGAGATTGTTCAATACGTTCAGCAATAGACATAGGTCTCGGGGTTACAACTGGATTTTCAAAAGGGGTATCAACGCAAGAAGGTGTGAATATTTGAAACAGTTGATACGAAGTGGATTGCGGGGTCCAGTTGTTCGTCCTAGACGCGTCTATCCGATCTTTCAGTGAAACTTTGGGCATGGAGGGGTCGTTCGATGTTCGGCCAAAGCAAGAACCGTAAGAAGTAATATCTGGTTGTGGGTACCAAAGTTCGGCAAGAGTTTTGCGAGGTGGGGTACCCATGATATGAAGAGAGGAAGAAAGGAAGGAAGAGAAAAGGAGAGGAAAAAGAATGTGATTTTTTTTAGTTATATATTAACAAAAGAATGAAGTATACACACAAAAAGAATATGGACAAAAAACAATCACGACACAAAAATACCACACACCTAATCGTTCTAGGGTTAACCTAGGTCAACTAGACCTGCTCCAGAACTTGATTGTCGAAGTAAAACTGTGTCGAGAAACGGGCTCAAGATACACTGATCACGAGGCCAGGTAAGTGCAGAGATAAGGGGAGGTTTTCCAACGCTTTCGCGAAGTTCCTTAATTAAATAACCCTTTCTCTTTTGGCGGTTTCGCCGTTAACACTTTCCTAGACACCCCGTAAACAATATACCGTTAAGTGAGGTTCTAAACACAATTAACTTCTCCTAGTGAGCGCGAAGTCCTTAAGGCTTAAAGTCTAGTTTCTTTTAAATTTGTGCGGGTAAACGTTATGCGCAAGTTCGTGATTTTTGGGCCACGGAAAAGGTGATGAAATCCCTTACCGTATCTTGTGGGGTTCGCTTGCCCTTAAGTCCGTATTAATGTATGCAATGCACAATTCAATAAAAATTCTATAAAGAATCAAAAAATTGTTTTTTTTTTATTTTAGCACGGCACTGCAACAAATACGGGTTAGTCAATTTTGGCATTTGCTAGCGAACTTGCAAAGAATCCAGCAAAGAATAGTATATTGGAAGCTTCGGATTTGAGAAGAAGGTGTTAGGAAAGTACGTACCGTTAAGTTTTTGGGTTAGGAAACCCCCATTGAATCAAATCCGGTAAGCTTGAAAAGTTCGCTTGCGCGGGTCAAACTACCCGGATCTTTGGCACTGTACTTCGTAAATCACCCTTGCCTTGAATGCACACTTTGCTCCCCACAATCGCAGTTTGCAAACTTGCAAAAATCTGCACTCTTGCCCACAAAAATGATCAAAAAATAACAAAAAGATTTTTTTTTTATAAATATATACAAAAAGAATATTAACCCGAATAACAAGAAAGAAAATACGCTACCGTCTCCCCGGCAACGGCGCCATTTGGTTCAAAGTTCTAAAGTTTACCGCAATCAAGACGGTGTCGCTATGCAGCTAGCCGGTTGAGCACGGGTCGATCCACAGGGAGATGGTTGTATTTCCGTTCTTATCATAGACGAGTCAATAAAGAATCTGTGTATGTTTGTTCGAGGCTATCCTATGTGTAATATTTGCAAGTATAAAGTTGTTAAGAAAAAGATACGAGATTATAAGCTAAAGAAATCCGTACTCAAAACCTTTGAGCCGAATCTTGACCAATTGAAGCTAGAGCAATCGGCAACAACGTGGATTAGGGGATTTAAGCGCGGTATTCGTGGAATACGGCTTATTTACCTTTGTCCTTCCGTTCTTGTCTCTTGCTTTCGCCTCCGGCCAAACCGAACGCAACCGGTCGCGGTTAGGAATCACCGTTACCTTGTCAGGGTACGGTGCCTAACGGAGCACTTGCGTATTGTTTGGGCGGAGTTCAATGGAAAATACGGGAAAAGGAAATGGGCAAAGAAACGTTAACTTATAATACCGTATTATTCCTTAACAACGACAATTACATTCATTCACAAAAAAGAACCAAAAAGAGAGAACAAAAAGAAAAGAACAAAGGAAAGAAAAGATTACAAGTAATTAAGTGCATGAATTAAATTGCAAGAAAGAAAAGCAAGATAATAATAAGCAAGTAATAAAAAGCGATAAAAAGAACAAGAAACTAGAACTCAAGACAAGCATGTGATCAATAGCCAACCCTTAAACTTGCAAGCTCAATCAAGAGGTTGCAAGATCAAGGGAAGGGTAGAGAACGCATGTGAAATGAAGCGCTAATTCCGTAAGAAAATACGACCCTTGAGATCAATAACTAACCCTTAACCATTCAAGCTCAATGAAGAGATTGAATGATCAAGAGAAAGAAAGAATCTCAAGGGGAAGAAGAAACAAAAGAGAATGATACAAAAAGCCCTCATCTTCATTGATCTCCCACTCAAAAAGCTCTCACTACAATTTTCATGGAAAAAGAATGAAGAAGAAGAAGAAAAAGACTAAATCCTAAAAAGAAAGAAGAACAAAGAATGACCCTTGGCTTAGCTCAATTCTGGAGTATTTATAGGCAGAGAAAATGAAATCTAGGGTAACAAACTGGACCATGTGAAAAGACCTAACTACCCATGAAAAATGACCAGCTGTGGCGCCAGTACGGCCGTGGATCCGCGGCCTAGACCCCCTATTGCCGCGGATCCGCCGCACTATAGTGGGTTTTGGGCATGGAATTTTCAGTACGGCCCTGGTCTGCTGTCCCCTTTTGTCTGGTACATGTATTTTATGATAATTTCTTCCAGAATATCTTCAGATTCTTAGTCCAAGATTGCATTATCTTTTTCACTTTTGACTTCTATCTCCCTCGAGCTCCGTGCACCCATTGATTCTTGTGCAGCCCCTCTCGTGCTCTGTGCTTGTCCGAGACACGAATGACCGCTGTCATATGTCTTGTCCCTGGAACCGGTACGCAGCACTGGACGGATATGGATGGCCGGAACCCGGCTTTTATCTGTTGTCAACAGATGTTCTGTATTTGGTGTAACTTTGGAGATTTTGTCTTGAATTGCTATATTTGTACTGGAAACCTGTATTCTGTAAATATGTAACAAACACGGATTAAAAGCACCTACCTATAAGCAATCGAGCGTAAGAATGGGCGGTATAAAATGCAGTATTCTGTGATGAACAATAGTCGACATTGATCATACCTCATATTTATGATATGTTATTACATGAGGCACTGGAATGAGCACTTGGCACTACACTCATGTATAGATGTTACATTGCCACCTTATCAAGCTTCATACTTATTCATTTGAGGTTTATATATATATTTGATCGTATTGACCTAGGATTGTGTCATACATACGATTTCTTCTCTGTGATGTTTTCTATTCACGAGTTGGCAACTCACCCCCATTGTGCCACAGTTCTTGCAGGTTTTGCCATACATGTTCCATTGCGTCTTTTCTGGCACACTGCTTCCTTTCTGGATGATTGCTTTGCTAGGTAGGTTCTTTTGCATCAGGAACACCATTGTATATGTATTATTCACTCGTATCTAGAAATTCCATCAACCAAACTTGTATATTGTTTCAGACTTAGAAAACCAGTTATGTATTATTTCGACCTTAGAGTCGCGCGTTGTAGTATTATGGTTTTCATGCTGATTTTGAGTTTTCCTTTGAGTTTTGATCCTCTCCCTTCGGCGTTGTTGTCACAACCCAAAGTTTGGCCCGTGACCGGCACTTAACCACATAACGTCTACAGGCGCAACGCGACTAAGTGAACCGAAAACCCAGAAACCAAACCAGTAAAAGTATATAGTGTTTTAAGTTTTTAAATGGAAGCATTTAGAAGTGATAAGAAATATTAAATAAACGATCACCAAGATAGTAATATACGACGCCGTAGCGAAGATCAAGAGTAACAAGTGGGAACATCATAGACAGAATAAACTGCATAAGTAAGTCGGCTCACAACGAGCTCGACACCAGAATACAAATAATATACATCATCGTCCTCACACTGTCTCTAAGTCAATACATAAGTGGTAGATGGAGAGTACTAGATACAACAAATTACATCACTGAAAGATAAACAGATACCGCACAAAACCCACCTATCAGCAAAAGAGCTAGTACGCCAACTGTAGGGGTATCTGTGTCAAAAGATGCAAGAACGCAGCCTGCCGCGACCACTCCGAAGGGCAACCTGCAAACACTGTGGCACAACGGGGGTGAGTTGCCAACTCGTGAATAGAGATAACATATAAAGGTAATCGCGAGCATGCACGTACTGTGCTACTCTATCATATGCCAACAGATGATATCAATGTGTGATAAGCAGTAAGTGCAAAAAAATCATGCAAGTGCTCTATCAGATAATATAACTACAGGATGAGATGCAATAATAAATGCTGAGCAGGGGAATATAACATCTACACGAAATATCAATGTGGAATATATATATGCACCGCAAATCCCAACAACCCAGACGCCGGCAATCCCATCGGCCCTCAAATCCTGTACATCCCTGAAAATCACGAGTGCCCAACATCGGCACCCAAATATCATAAATACTCATGTCTAGCATCGACACACAAATCCTCGTATATCGGGCATCCGTCAGTCCGGGTCAGCCCTCTCACTTATACATATCGGGCATCCGTCAGTCCGGGTCATCCCTCTCTCAATATATCGGGCATCCTTCAGTCCGGGTCAGCCCTCTCTTAACATATCAGGCATCCGTCAGTCCGGGTCAGCCCTCTCTCAATATATCGCTCTAGCACCGAGAAAACATAGGGTGGACGCACCGAAATATCATATCAAGGGAACCGAGTTTTTAAATGATTACATATTTGAAATCGCCACGGTTCCCAAATCCAGAAATCACATGTAATCCAAACCAATATGCAAGTCAATGTGATGTGATATGTGCATCAAGTATGAATATCATGTCAAGTCACATAAAGATGAGCTACAACATAATGATCCGATGTGATATGAGCATCAAGTATGAATATCATGTCAAGTCACATAAAGATGAGCTACAACATAATGATCCGATGTGATATGTGCATCAAGTATGAATATCATGTCAAGTGACATAAAGATGAGCTACAACATAATGATCATAGAAATTCTACAGTGTGAGTGTCATGGAAATTACTAACGGTGTGTGTGTAACATGCGGGATAGTGCTCGTGCAACATGAACCGTTAGTAAGGGTGCGGTGTTCTATGAATTCTAGTTTTATATACATACATCAGGGAATGTGGTATGCACTAAATAGTAGCCATGAACAGTCATTGTATGGAAATGTAGCTATAAGATCCTATCAGTCCTGACGTAGAACGCCATGCGGGCGATATCCCCGTAGATGTTAAATCTACTCACCGTAGTCTCTCGCTAGGTATAGCCGACGACTTGTTCCCCTCCTTCGCGGTGCCCGGCGCACTCGCCTACGAATCCTAGAATTTCACAATATATCACACATAAGCTCAAAACCGTACAAACACGACATTTAAAGTCAACTAGAAACCCGTGTCGCAAACCAAGCGCGCGTTTGCGCGATACGCTAAAACGTGTGATTACGCGCCTGAAGCCACTCCGACGCGTCGCGATACGAAGAAACCCCAAACCCACACACACGTGTCACGCATGTCGCGAAAGATTAAAAATACGGGAAATAGGGTATTCTACTCCAGATTTTGATACAGAACAGATATTACAAATATATATATATCAAAATATTACAAATAGGAGCAGACTCCAGTGACCCAAACCCCAACTCCCAACTCACCCATCTGGCCGCAATTTGCGGCCAGAATGCATTTTCCGGCGGCCGATCTGGAGAATTGGGCCCCCAGGTTTGCTGTGTGCACTCTATACCCTCTGTGTATGCTATAGTAATTCTAATTTCGTTCTAAAATTGTAGGGTTGCTAGGCACGCGCACAAGGGTCTACGAGGCATCAACCATGCCCGAATAAAAATTTAGCCGTGCCGAACAACCCGAATACGGAACTTTAAACTAGAGATTAGGCGAAAACAAGCATGCTAAACACTTTAACACTAAGTGAGAGGGATTACAACCTTTGTAGATCCGGTCCTTCACTTCATATGCTCCGTGTTGTGGTCCCTTCGCTGCGATCATCGGGTTCCGGACTCTCGAGAGGTTCCACGAAGAAAAAGACGCAACCTTTGCTTCCGATCTTCGATACTAAGATGATCTACCTTGAAGTTTCTTTAACACAAGCTAACACTCATGAAATGATGTGAACACCCTCATCTAAATGGCAAGGGAAGATGAGGATGATGAAGTAGGATTTTTTCTCTCTTTATTTATATTTTTCTCACAATTATTCATCACTTGGAAAAATCAAGAAAGGTTTTTCCATGAAAGAAATGAAGGAAGAAGATGAACAATGTTGTTGAATTCTTTTGTGATGAATAGGAAAGAAAATAATATGATAGATAATGCAACCATGGTCAAGCTAACTCTTGTAGAGAATTAACTAGGGTTAGGGTTTGGGTTTGGTTAAAGCATGAGTCACACAAAAATATCTTTCACAAAACAAAAAGAAAACCTTCTAGAAACATCTAGAAAGTTTAACCCTAATCCAAACCCTAATCATGATTAATCTTTACTAAACATGTTGCATTAGTTATCATATCATGTTACAATATTATATATCACATATATAATATTTATTGTAACAAAATAAAATAATACATTTAACATATATCGCATATATATCAATGTATTACCCGAGTGAGAAAAAGAATCTTTTAGTGAGCAAATATTAGTTAATGCAATTTAATATATCATATATATTATTATACATTAAATTATCGAATCAACACTTGATCCGACAATCCGGCTATATCGCATATAACCGACTAATATTTATCCGTACCGATTCATCGAATCAACACTTGATCCGATGACCCGGCTGATATCAAATATCGCGAGAGTATAATACGGTATCACATATCGCATTATCCTCGGTCCCGCACATATCACATATGTGCTCCTACTCCGTTTTGCCTGAGTCAAGAAACCTCTGTGTAGGACTCTAAAGAATCGTCAATACGCCGGCAGTAGGTGATAATCATATCAAACACCCACAACCTGCAAGCGGTCAGCTAAACGTAACAGCTACCCAGGTATTGAGCGCTCAGAAGATCAACAAGCAAGCCTGTACATTCTCCTGCGAATCCAAACAGTAACACTCCCGTACAGTCCGGTCTCGTCGTCTGATATGTCGCATATCTTGCCTAGGGGTGGTAAACGTCAGACCCCAGTAGCTCGATAAGTCGTGTCGATATGAGGTCTATAACAGTTCGAGAAACTACTGATAACACTTACCAGTAAATCTCAGCAACCCTGGCCAGGGATTTCCGGTTATAGCCAATCGAACACAGCACAACATCAACTCCCTATATCGGGAGAGACGAATCCCCTCCTATCGCTCATTGCCTCCATGTGATTCGGGACTGTACCCAAAAGCCACCTTTTTGCACGCCCTCTTGGACGTGGTATGATGGAAATCAAAGCACAATGGGAATCACACAAGACTCTATGACGATCTCGGGTCGACAGACTACTCTGTACCAGTGTCACCGGAGAACTGCCATCTGACGTATGGTATAATACCATCTGGGAGTTCTCGGCGAGTCCGTCCAGTGTACCCAGTCTCTACTGAGCACCCGTACACCATCCTTGATGTCAAACACCGATAGATATGGGATCATCCATCGCCCATCATATGGGTCAAGATGCGTATACGCTAGTCTACTCTGGTGCATCGATGCCCTGTCTCGATACACCCACGACTAGGAACAATTATAAGATGTACCCGTCGACTACCGTGGCCCCACTAGTATGATCTCATCATAGTCCCAGTAGTCGAGTACACATCCTAAGGGCTTTATCAACATGTAATATAGAGACAATCAGAGTACATGTTAAGATAAAGTACAACCAGATAGCATACTATCATGTCGAGCAAGAAAGTCCTCCCTATATATGTCCTAGCATCCACTACAATATACATTGTATGTACAGTAATGGCCTCTAGGACATACATATAACTAACAATCTCCCACTTGCACTAGGGCCATCTGTTATGGTATCGCATACCCAACAATTAGCTGCGGTTGAGGTATCTCATACTCAACCATCCCATAAAAGTCTCTACTGGGAAAAAAGGCCTTCGTGAGTGGATCCGCGCTGTTGTCCTCTGTGTCTACTCTCCTAACCTGGATCTCCCTGGAGATCAACCATCTCCATGATCAGGTGATACTGCCTAAGAATTATATCTGGATTTCTGATGGGACGGTAGTTCCTTGGCTAATGCCACATCTCCATTGTCACACAATGGTAGGAACGAAGTTCATCTTATGAACTTATATATATATCCAGACTGCCTCTTTGGTAGTATCCTTGGTAACGATGTATCTTGCCTTTAATCGTATAGTATGTCATGGTATCTAGCTTGGAACTCTTCCAACATACCGTCCCTCCACTGAGGGTATAGACAAGCCTGCGACTGACATTCAGTCGTCTTTATCATCCTGGAACCATTCCAGTGATTCTCCTCAGGATCGATTGATACCATCTCACTAAAACTAGTGAGAATCCTAACATCCAATTAGATCTATCTCATAGATCCATAACCTAGGATTTAGGAGGTATCACCTTGATCCTATATGGAGAATCCTTGTGATAAGCGGAGATTGACCGAGCGTAGCATAGGAAACTCCTTCCCTATCAAGAGTATGTCATCCACGTACTCTACGAGGATCACCACCATACTCTCTACTATCTTTTCGTATACACAAGGTTCATCTACCATTTTGATGAAGTCAAACTCTTTGACTACCACATCAAAATAGATGTTCCAACTCCGCGATGCCTGTTTTATTACATAAAACATCTTGCGCACGTTTCCGCTGCTCCCACTGTCTACGAAGCCCTCTGGCTGTGTACTTATAGACGCTCTTTTCTAAAACATCATTTAGAAAAGCAGTCATGACACCCAACCACCAGATATCGTAGTCATGGTATGTAGCCATGGCAAGTAGGATCTGGATGGACTTAAGCATAGATCCTTAGAAAAGGTTTCAACATAATCCATACCTGGTCTATGATGCAAACCTTTAACAAGTCTAGCTTTGAATGTCTCAACTTTTCCATGTACACCAAGTAATCTTCTCAAGATATACTTGCTCCTGATGGGGATTTAAACCTTCAGATAAAGCAACCAAAGTCCATACTTTGTTGGTGTATAAGGATTCCATCTCAGATCGATAAGCACCCAGCCATTCTTACAGAGTCCCACTCCTGATGGCTAGCTCGAAACTAGTTGGGTCATCATCTCATGATGCAATCCTCGCTCCCACTGTCATAGAGAAACCGAAGTATCTCTCAGGTGGGTGAGGAACCCTACTAGATCGGCGGAGAGGCTGAGGTTCGTTGGAAACTATTGAATCCTTTGGTTCTACCAAATCATCAGCTGCATTTTGTATAGCTGGAACATTTCCAGTTCTACATAACAGACCTTGCCTCGAGCTTGTCCGGATTTTGCTTTTAGACATAGGCCGGACAACCCCAAATCTTAACAAACTTAAGATATGGGCTCTTCCCTTTCCATATCATATATGAAGTGGTAGGCAACTGATTTGATTTGAACCTTATTCAATAGGTATGTAGCTTCTCAAGTGCATAACTCCCAAAAGGAAATAGGAAACTCATTAGTACTCATCATAGAGCACACCATATCTAATAGGGTGAGTTTGCTCCACCCCGATATACAATCGTGCTATGGTGTATACGGAGGAGTAATGCTGAGAGAGAATCTCATTCTCCTTTAGAATAGTCCAGGAATTCCGTGCTCAAGTATTCTCCTCCTTGATCTCATCAAAGGACATAATACTTATACCTATATTTTGGTTCTCTACTTCTAACTTATGTTCTGTGAATATCTCAAAAGTTTCGGACTTGTGTTTCAGCAGGAACATAAGTCTGAATCTTGAGAGATTATCAGAGAATGTAATGAAGTACAAAGAACCGATCTTGGCATATGTAGACAGGGGACTTTCATACATCAGCATGTATCAATCCCAAAAGTTCACTAAGTCTTTCTCTGTTTCCAACAAACAGAGCTGTGGTCATCTTATCTTTGTGACATGACCGGCAAGTTTCACAAGATGTAAATTCAAACTAATTTAAATATGCATCTATATGTAACTTCAGCCAGTCGGGTCGCATTGATATGACCTAGTCTACAATACCTCAAGAAGGATTCATTCATTTTTGAACTCTTCCTCTTGTGTGTGTTCCGTATACTAAGAACTGTAGTTTGATTTAGAACGTCAATGCTTTTAGATAACGTGCCTGAACCGATCAACTCTTGATATAGGAAATGTTCAAAACATTATCCAACAATACAAAATTATATCCTTTCTTTACTAATAAAGAGACTGATATGATTTTGTATATCAGGTTCGGTATCTAATAACATTCGTTCAGAATCAATGTATTCAGGTAATACAGGGTGATAGTGACCAACAGACTTGGCTGCAACACTTGCACCGTTTTCTGTCTCATGAAACTTATCACCCGTTCTCAGTTCTCTACCTATCTGCAGCCCATGTAACAGATTACATATGCGGGATCCTGATCCGGTATCACATACCCAGGACGTAAAGGATACTGAGAAACAGTTCTGTGTAATGAACACACCCGATGATGATGCATCAGCATGCACTTTCTTTGTTTGGGCGGCACGGGAAATCTGGTATTCCCCAATTTCCTGCTCTGTCATATAACAATTATAAGTTGGAGCGGGACCAACGTTCCCCAGCTCAGTATAACAAGCGGGTTCAGTCAATATATCCATTTTATTATCTTGATTAAGGCGTGATATGGTCGCTATCTGGAGAGAGAGAGAAGAAAACACTCAGCATATGCTCTTGCAAGATTAGATTGGTTATCTAATATATCTAATCAGGATGTCTCCCACTGTTTTAATCAAATCTTCCTTCAAACCCTAAAAGGAAAGATTAGCCGGGATTAATTACACGCTACAAGTTCGCCAATCTTTCAGCCAGGCCAGTGTCGGTACTTTGAGGGAGGTCCCCCGTGCTTTCGCACGAACCTAATTAAAGTAAACCTCGTTTTCCCAGAGGCGTAACCCCATTAACACCTTTCTAGACACCTACTTGATCGGCTAATTGTAATGTGTAAAACTCTCCCAGGAGTAACTCTTACTCGCAGCGGGTATCGGTATCCAACTATCTTATAGAAGGTATGCAATCTCATTGCAAATTTCAACACTTGAAATTCGCAATAATATTTTGCCCCTAGCAGCTATATGACCTTAACATGGTCAACAAATCATAAGTGCTAGTCAAGTTCAACCCGTCATTTCCCGATTGAATTAAACCCACCCGCACGACCCTTAACATGGTCAACAAAGTCGCACGACTACCCTAATCCAATCGCATCATATGCTTATGCAGATAAGCACTAATCAGCTACCGCACACTACGCCTTAACATGGTCAACAAACGTAGCACGAATACTAACTAGTACTTATCTGAAATGACGGAGGGCTACGACGGGTTTTTCAGAAAACCCTTTGCGTAATGAACTTGATATCGTTGTAGAATCGAGTGATTTTAAATGGAGTGTTTTTGAGGCTTTTCTAGTTTTGCTAAAGGGGTCACTCCCGGTGAAGGGATCGTCGGCCCTTTCCTCATCGAATAAGGTGCAGGGTATATCATATATACCGCTGTGCAAAGCAAAAACTATTAAAAGCAATCAAAAGATCAACCGAGTGTGTAGCATCTGCCAGTTATTGCTAAAGGAGTCACTCCCGGTGAAGGGATCTTGGTCCTTTCCTCATCGAATAAGGTGCAGGATATATCATATATACCGCTGTGCAAAGCAAGAACTAAAGCTACCAGTTTTTATAAACAAGTTTCTACAACATCTTAGGTTTCTTTTATTTCATTAATCTCATTAATGAAGTCCCATTTTATTATGCTTCACAAGCATCTCTTTTGAAACGAAATCTGCAATATAACATATATCTCATATATATAAAATATAAACATTCGTCTCAGGCAGTAATATGATCTCATCACAGAACATTGCAGCATAAGAAACATATATGAAATATTGGATATACTAGGACGTCCGTGTTTTCAATACGAGCCTGTATAAAACACGGATTCCACGGTCGCGATGAATAGCCAAACCCACATCCCTAGACCCCTACGAGAGCGGCAAGTAACACTGCCAATTCTAGGGTTAGGAGACCCGGTCTCGACTCCTCGAGATGGTCTCCCACTGGACCCTAGAACCCGGTTACTTGTGCTCCCCGCCTTGGGTCTACCTAATGCGGAAAAGTAAATAATATACAACGGTGACATCTTCCGCTACCTGGAAGTGCCCCAATAAAAGAATATTACATACAAATGAATTTTACATGAATGAAAAAGAAAAACTCTCATCTCACATAAAACCCCCGGCTATTCAAACGCGACGATCCAATACAACATATCACAGCAACACATAATATCTCATATCATCAACGTAAGCAAGTATGTGTATCCCGATTGTCGTTGATGTATAGCAACGAAGCCGGCGATACACCACATACTACGCTTACGGTCACAGAAAAGAAAGTGTAAAACTACAACAGTTGGAATCCGCAACCTCCTTAGACATCACATGCCTAACCAAATGAATTCCTTAGACATCACATGCCTAACAATTATAAACCCCGCATTTTAGTCTCATTATCGAAAACTCTTTTCAATATCAAGTCGGGCAATTCAACAAGATTCCCGACGTCCTGATCGAATGCTCGTCGCAAACATTAGTAGACGGCCGCACCCCCGATACCGTCGACGAAGTGCACCAAGGCGGAACACCGCTACCGGGAGCACCCGAACGGATGCTTTCGGCGACGGGGTTCTCCTACAGTCACTTGGTCGGGGCTATGGAGTGAGGCTGTCTATTAAGTTTACCCGGCGAGTATCCGCGTACGCTACGTGATTGCGACGGACTTTTGATCGCATCAAAATTCCGTGGCAACCGATCATCTGAGACTAAACTGCTATGTCTATAATATTCAAATCAGTTATCTCATAACTACCTGTGGATTCCAAATATTGTATCACATTCCAGATAAATAGATAAAGTTAAACTTTCCGATCGAATCATCAAACACCCAAGATTTCCCCAATATATCTCAACACTTGAAATCAGTTTAAAAACATCCATCACATGCCACAGTACCAATGGTCCAGCCGTAGAAGGGTCAAGCCAACGCCTCACATGTGGCACGCCGTACTGCCCCAAACCCTAAGGTTCAAAAGGCAGTTCAAGACGGTCACATAAGCGAGTTAAGGTTTGTTGTCTTCTAGAGGGTCCACCGAGTTACTTGCATGACTTAGAACATTCTTAAACACGAGCAAAAATCCAACTTTTGAAAAATTTTCCGACAGGGGAAAAAGTGAGTTATTGATATCCGTTCGAACTTTTTAACAGTTTCTAAAAGTTATCCGGACAAAACTAAACGAAGTTAAATTATTCGATCGAAACATCGAGTCCCCAATACAACCCTTGAAAACTCAACACTTGAGTGGAATAAAAATATTCACAGAAAAAATTGCCAAGAAAGGACCTAAGAATAAATACAAGAAATTTCAGGGACTAACTCGAAATTTTGGACGCGGAACCGCCTTAAAACCCATGCTTTCGCCGCGGTTCCGCGGTCATTTTGTCGAATTAGAAGTCCGTACTTCACAGTAATTCTTAGTTTTTCCTGCTTGTTTTTCTGAGAATTTTTAATTCAGAAAAAACCACATTTTTGAAAAAAGTCCAGAGAGGGGTTAAATCGGGGTTTCAGGTTTCGATCGGACTTTAAACTTCGTCTAAACTTCGCCTAAAGCTCTAGCTTGGCTCTGATACCACTGTAGGGTTGCTAGGCATGCGCACAAGGGTCTACGAGGCATCAACCATGCCCGAATAAAAATTTAGCCGTGCCGAACAACCCGAATACGGAACTTTAAACTAGAGATTAGGCGAAAACAAGCATGCTAAACACTTTAACACTAAGTGAGAGGGATTACAACCTTTGTAGATCCGGTCCTTCACTTCATATGCTCCGTGTTGTGGTCCCTTCGCTGCGATCATCGGGTTCCGGAATCTCGAGAGGTTCCACGAAGAGAAAGACGCAACCTTTGCTTCCGATCTTCGATACTAAGATGATCTACCTTGAAGTTTCTTTAACACAAGCTAACACTCATGAAATGATGTGAACACCCTCATCTAAATGGCAAGGGAAGATGAGGATGATGAAGTAGGATTTTTGCTCTCTTTATTTATATTTTTCTCACAATTATTCATCACTTGGAAAAATCAAGAAAGGTTTTTCCATGAAAGAAATGAAGGAAGAAGATGAACAATGTTGTTGAATTCTTTTGTGATGAATAGGAAAGGAAATAATATGATAGATAATGCAACCATGGTCAAGCTAACTCTTGTAGAGAATTAACTAGGGTTAGGGTTTGGGTTTGGTTAAAGCATGAGTCACACAAAAATATCTTTCACAAAACAAAAAGAAAACCTTCTAGAAACATCTAGAAAGTTTAACCCTAATCCAAACCCTAATCATGATTAATCTTTACTAAACATGTTGCATTAGTTATCATATCATGTTACAATATTATATATCACATATATAATATTTATTGTAACAAAATAAAATAATACATTTAACATATATCGCATATATATCAATGTATTACCCGAGTGAGAAAAAGAATCTTTTAGTGAGCAAATATTAGTTAATGCAATTTAATATATCATATATATTATTATACATTAAATTATCGAATCAACACTTGATCCGACAATCCGGCTATATCGCATATAACCGACTAATATTTATCCGTACCGATTCATCGAATCAACACTTGATCCGATGACCCGGCTGATATCAAATATCGCGAGAGTATAATACGGTATCACATATCGCATTATCCTTGGTCCCGCACATATCACATATGTGCTCCTACTCCGTTTTGCCTGAGTCAAGAAACCTCTGTGTAGGACTCTAAAGAATCGTCAATACGCCGGCAGTAGGTGATGATCATATCAAACACCCACAAGCTGCAAGCGGTCAGCTAAACGCAACAGCTACCCAGGTATTGAGCGCTCAGAAGATCAACAAGCAAGCCTGTACATTCTCCTGCGAATCCAAACAGTAACACTCCCGTACAGTCCGGTCTCGTCGTCTGATATGTCGCATATCTCGCCTAGGGGTGGTAAACGTCAGACCCCAGTAGCTCGATAAGTCGTGTCGATATGAGGGCTATAACAGTTTGAGAAACTACTGATAACACTTACCAGTAAATCTCAGCAACCCTGGCCAGGGATTTCCGGTTATAGCCAATCGAACACAGCACAACATCAATTCCCTATACCGGGAGAGACGAATCCCCTCCTATCGCTCATTGCCTCCATGTGATTCGGGACTGTACCCAAAAGCCACCTTTTTGCACGCCCTCTTGGACGTGGTATGATGGAAATCAAAGCACAGTGGGAATCACACAAGACACTATGACGATCTCGGGTCGACAGACTACTCTGTACCAGTGTCACCGGAGAACTGCCATCTGACGTATGGTATAATACCATCTGGGAGTTCTCGGCGAGTCCGTCCAGTGTACCCAGTCTCTACTGAGCACCCATACACCATCCTTGATGTCAAACACCGATGGATATGGGATCATCTATCGCCCATCATATGGGTCAAGATGCGTATACGCTAGTCTACTCTGGTGCATCGATGCCCTGTCTCGATACACCCACGACTAGGAACAATTATAGGATGTACCCGTCGACTACCGTGGCCCCACTAGTATGATCTCATCATAGTCCCAGTAGTAGAGTACACATCCTAAGGGCTTTATCAACATGTAATATAGAGACATTCAGAGTACATGTTAAGATAAAGTACAACCAGATAGCATACTATCATGTCGAGCAAGAAAGTCCTCCCTATATATGTCCTAGCATCCACTACAATATACATCGTATGTACAGTAATGGCCTCTAGGGCATACATATAACTAACAGAAATGACCCGGGTAGCAGCAGATCCAACAGAACCCTATTTCTAGTTAAAAAGTCTAATATAACACTAAAAAGATACTATATGGTATTTCTGTGCAAACTGAAACAAAAACCTGGGTTAAATAGCTCCAATAGCTCCTAAAAGAGTCCACTAAACCATGAGAACACCAATCTAACATATACTTTACCAATATCCCTCAAAATCACTAATAATGCACCAAAGACATGATTTTTAGCTAAGATACTACAAGATATGAAAAAGAGTGCTAAATATGATCTATATACCTTCAAATGACCTTATGAAACACCATTAGTCTCAGTCCTAGCCTCAAATATGCAGATTTGCCTCCAAACACCTCAAAAGCTCATTTTTCCAAGGTTTTGTGAAGGAAAATTGTTGATTTGTGTAGGGTTTTTGTGTAGGGATCGAAGGGAATGAAAAGAAGGAGAGAAGATGAAGAAAACGGTATGGTTTTTCTGCTGAATTTCTGCTGGACTCAGAAATGAGGAGGAGAGAGAGAAGAGAGAAAGAAAAGGGGTCAAAAGTCAAGTTCTCACCTAACCACCATGCTTCATTTATTTATTTGGATTTTATAATTCTAAAAAGGGTTTTGTTTAGATAAAAAGGGTGGGGAAAAATAATAAACCATGCAAGAATGCATGAAATGGTTAACACTTTAACCTAGGTCAAAACATGGCTAAGTGTGCAAGTGTACACTACAAATGGAAATTTCCCAATTAGGGTAACACGACCAAATATAATTAGTAATCCTATACACACATATAAAATAACACGCACAACCGCTAAAATAACACAAACACATTTTAACGAAATTTCAAAGTGTTAAAGCAAGCATCGCGGAGTTGGAACATCTGTTTTGATGTAGTAGTCAAAGAGTTTGACTTCATCAAAATCATAGATGAACCTTGTATCTTTAAGAAGGTAGCAGAGAGTAAGGTTGTCTTCCTCGTATTGTACGTGGATGACATACTCTTGATAAGAAATGATATTCCTAGGCTGCAATCAGTCAAGCTCTTCTTATCACAAAGATTCTCAATGAAAGATCTAGGTGATGCCTCATGCATATGGGGGATTAGGATCTATAGAGATAGATCCAAAAGGATACTGGGATTGTCCCAATCCAGATACATTGACACCATACTAAAGAGGTTTAGTATGGAAGAATCCAAGCGTGGGAACCAACCCATGATCTTTGGACTCACTCTCTCCAAAGAGATGTCTCCCAAGACTGATTTGGAGAGAGCTCGCATACAAGGGATACCCTATGCTTCGGCAGTAGGCTCTATCATGTATGCGATGCTATGTACCAGACCCGATGTAGAATACTCACTAAGTGTAGTGAGCCGGTATCAAGCAGATCCTGGAGAAATTCACTGGACAGCTGTGAAGAACATTCTCAAGTACTTGCGAAGGACTAGAGATATGTTCTTGGTGTATGGTAACGGAGAACTCCGGGTGGAGTCCTTTACCAATTCCATCTTCCAAAGTGATAAGGACGACTCTAAGTCGCACTCGGGATTTGTCTTTACCCTCAATGGAGGGGCGGTATGTTGGAAGAGTTCCAAACAGGATACCGTTGCAGACTCGACGATGGAGGCTGAATACATCGCTGCCAACAATGCTGCCAAAGAGGCTGTCTGGATGAAGAAGTTCATCACTAAACTTGGTGTGTTTCCATCCATTGAACATCCAATACCTCTGTATTGCGATAACAATGGAGCTGTGGTTTTGGCCAAGGAACCCAGGTCCCATCAGAAGTCCAGACATATTCTGAGGTGGTATCACCTGATCAGGGAGATAGTTGATCGCCGGGAGATCGAGGTCAGGAGAGTAGATACGAAGGATAACACTGCGGATCCACTCACGAAGGCCATTCTCCAGATACAGTTTGAGAGATTATTTGGAATGCTAGGTATGAGATACTACAACAGCTGGCCTTAGTGCAAGTGGGAGATTGTTAGTTATGTATATGCCCTAGAGGCCATTGTTGTACATATGATGTATATTATAATGGATGCCGGGATATATACAGAGAGGACTTTCTTGCTCGTCATGATAGTATGCTATTTGGTTTCACTTTATCTTAACATGTTGACTTGTATTGGTTTACCGTCTTACTCTCACATGTTGAAAAAGCCCATAGGATCTGTACTCGACTACTGGGACTATGATGAGATCATACTAGTGGGGCCATAGTAGTCGATGAGTACATCCTATAACTATTCCTAGTCGAGGGTATATCGAGACAGGGCATCGATACACCAGAGTAGACTAGCATATACGCATCTTGACCCATATGATGGTCGATGGGTGATCCCATATCCATCGGTATTTGACATCAGAGATGGTGTACGGGTGCTCAGTGGAGACTTGGTACACTGGACGGACTCGCCGAGAACTCCCAGATGGTGATATACCACACGTCAGATGGCAGTTCTCGGTGACACTGGTACAGGGTAGGCTGTAGACCCGAGATCGTCATAGAGTCTTGTGTGATTCCCACTGTGCTTTGATTTCCACCTTACCATGTCCAAGGGGGCGTGCAAAATGGTGGCTTTTGGGTAAAGTCCCGAATCATATGGAGGCAATGAGCGATATGAGGGGATTCGTCTCTCTCGGTATAGGGAGTTGATGTTGTGCTGTGTTCGATTGGCTATAACTGGAAGTCCCTGGCCAGGGCTGATATAGAGATTTACTAGTAAGTGCTACCAGTAGTTTCTCGACCTGTTATGAGCCTCACATCGACACGACTTATCGGTTACTGGGGTCTGACGTATACCACCCCTGGACTTGATATGCGACATATCAGACGATCAGACCGGACTGTACGGGAGTGTTACTGATTGGATTCACAGGAGAACAGACAGGCTAGCTTGTTGATCTTCTGATCGCTCAATACCTGGGTGGCTGTTACGTTTAGCTGACCGCTTGCAGCTTGTGGGTGTTTGATATGATCATCATATGCTACCGGGGTATTGACGATTCTTTAGAGTCCTACACAGAGGTTTCTTGGTTCAGGCAAAACGGAGTAGAGGCACATATGTGATATGTGCAGGACCGAGGATAATGCGATATGAGATACCTTATTATATTCTCGCGATATTTATATATGAACCGGGACATCGAATCAAGTGTTGATTCGATGAATCGGTACATGATATATTAGTCGGTTATATTCGATATAGCCGGATCGTCGGATCAAGTGTTGATTCGATGATTTAATATATAATGATATATATGATATATTGTATTACATTATCTAATATTGGCTCGCTTTATTATTTCATTTTCTCACCGGATTAATACATTGATATATATGCGATATATGTTAATTGTATTATTTTCTTTTGTTGCAAATATATAATATATATGTGATATATATTATTGTGACATGATATGATTTATTATGAAACATGTTTAAGGATGAAAAAAAGAGATTAGGGTTTGATTAGGGTTAGCTCCTTCTTGTTCATTCTAGAAGGATTCTCTTTTGTCTTGGTTAAGATATTATGGTTGATCCTTATCCTTAACCTAACCAAACCCTAACTCTAGTTTATTCTCTACAAAGTTTTAGCCTCTCATCCTTGACCATGGTTCCATAATCAATCATATACTCTTATCTACTATTCATCAAAAAAGGATTATTCTTTTCATTCTTCATCTTCTTCTCTCTTGATTTTGAGAGAGAGAGTTCACTTGAGTTTTCTTTTGTGATGAGTTATTGTGAGAAAATGATATAAAAAGAAATCATAAATACTACTCCATCATCCTCATCTAATCTAGCCCATTAGATTAGGGTGTTCACCTCATTAGAGTGAGAGAAAGCTTGAGCTATTGCAACTTCGACGTAGATCATCGGAGAAAAGGAATACGACAAGCTATCATGGATCGTTCGAGTCGTGGAGCCTCTCTTGAGTCCGGAAGATCGTGGATCGCGGCGAAGGGACTTCTACTCGAAGCTTATGAAGCAAAGGAGCGGACTACAAAGGTTGTAATCCCTCACACTTAGCTTTAAAGATGTTATCTTGCATGCTAAACCCTAATAATCTTGCAAAGATCCCATCTTTGGGTTGTTCGGCACATCTAAAATTTTAATCGGGCATGTTTGATACTTTATGAACCTTCACAAGAGTGCCTAGAAACCCTACATAAAGACCTCTCATATCATGGTACATCTTGGTGGAACCAGGATGAACACTATATACCGATCGATGTGCATCCTCAAGAATCTCACGCTGCAGCCCCTCAGCATCTGGTACACACAGTCTAGCCCCAACAGTAGTATCCCCTGATCATCGATCACGAACTCGGGAAATCTGCTCTGTCCAATCTATGCCCTGATCTCTGAGCATCGGTCATCACTGTGCTGTGCCTCATGTATACGGTCAAGCAACAATGGGCGTGCACGAACATGCGCAATCTGTCCCCCGATCGGCGTAAACTAGAACTGTACCTGGCCGTCGTATAAGATCTGCCAATCTGCCGACGACTGCCTCTGTATTGCGCTCAAATAAGATAGACTACCCCCGGGCCTCCTGCTCAAAGCATCCGCCACTGCATTAAGCCCTGCCCGGGTGATACAAGATCTCACAATCGTAGTCCTTCACTAACTCCATCCATCGGCGCTGTCTAAGGTTTAGGTCTCGCTGCTGGAATATATACTTTAAGCTCTTGTGATCAGTGAATATCTGGCACGACTCGCCATATAGGTAATGTGCCAGATCTTAAGTGCAAAGACCACTGCAGCCATCTCCAAATCGTGAGTGGGGTAATTCTGTTCATGTTCTTTAATTACCGCGAAGCATACGCGATCACCCTGTTATGCTGCATCAATACGCACCCTGGCCCCACTCGTGAAGCATCACAATAGACCACAAATCCGCCTGATCCTGAAGGCAATGATAGCACTGGTGTCGTAGTCAGTAGAGCCCATAGCTGCTGAAAACTGTGCTCACACTCCTCCGTCTAATCGAAATGAACTCCCTTCCGGGTCAACCCGGTCAAAGGTGTAGCAATACGGAAGAAGTCCTACACGAATCGCCTGTAGTAGCCTGCTAGCCCTAGAAAGCTGCGAACCTCCGTCACTGACGTGGGTCTAGGACAACTCCGAACGGCGTCAGTCTTCCTCGGGTCTACACATATACCATCTCGTGTAATCACGTGCCCCAAGAAGTCTACGCTGTCCAGCCATAAAGCACACTTGGAGAATTTGGTGAAAAGCTGATGCTCCCTCAAGGTCTGCAGTGTTATCCGCAGGTGCTGCTCGTGCTCCTCTCTACTCTGAGAATACACCAAGATATCGTCAATGAATACTCTGATGAACAGATCAAGATGCGGCCGGAAAATACGGTTTATCAAGTCCATGAATGCTGCTGGCGCGTTGGTGAGTCCGAACGACATCACCAAAAGCTCATAATGGCCGTAACGCGTGCGGAAAGCTGTCCTAGGAATGTCCTCCTGTCGAACCCACAGCTGATGGTAGCCTGATCGCAAATCGATCCTCGAAAAGTATCCTGCCCCCCGAAGCTGATCGAACAAATCGTTGATGCGTGGCAAAGGATACCTGTTCCGCACTGTCACCCTGTTTAGCTGGCGGTAGTCGATATACAAACGCATACTGCCGTCCTTCTTCTTGACAAACAGGACTGGAGCACCCCAAGGAGAAACACTGGATCGAATAAGTCCCTTATCCAGCAAAGCTTGCAACTGACCATTCAAATCTCGAAGTTCCGCCAGGGCCATCCGATAAGACAGTACAGAAATAGGCCCCGTTCCAGGAACCAATTCAATACAGAAAGGAATATCACGCTCGGGCGGTAGCCCAGGAAGCTCGTCAGGGAACACATCAGGGAATTCGCTAACAACCGGAACCTGATCCAATGGAACCACTATAGCTCTAGTATCGTAAACATAGGCGAGAAATCCCTAACATCCCTTCCTCAAAAGTTGTCCCGCGTGAAAAAAAGAAATCACACTGTGAGGGGTGGCACCACGGTCCCCCCAACACAACAAGAACCGACTTGCCGGGAAAACAAAATCTAACTGTCTTCTCGTGGCAGTCAACAAAAGCATAGCATGTGGCTAACCAATCCATGCCCAAAAGAACGTCGAAGTCCAACATCTCAAGAAGGATCAAATCGACCGGCAACTCTCTCTCGCCAATACGGACGGTACAGGATCGGAACACGTGATTAGCGACAAACGACTCTCCCACAGGAGTAGTCACAACTAGCGGCTGATCAAGAAAACCGGACTCTCTACCCAAACTCGGTACAAAGTGTGTGGATACGTACGAGTACGTGGAAACATACGAGCACAAGGATCTGGATCAGACAATACGTGTGCAACAAAGGACATACTGAAAGAGTACCTGAATGCTCAGCGTTGGACGCCCTCGCGTCCCGATGAGTCGAAGCGAAAACTTCTGCCTGTCCTTCATCTGCGGCTGACCGAACTCCTCCTCTACTAACCTGACCTCTCTGCGTGAACCCTCCGCGTCCACGACGTCTCAGAATACGACCCTGACGTGGTGTGAAGGAACACTGCCTGATGAGGTGTTGAAGGCTCCCACATCGTAAACATCTACGCGCTGGCTGCCGTTCTCCCTGGGGATGAGAGCCAAACAAATGTCCTTGTCCTAAGCCTCTGCTCTGGGGTGGTACACCAGTACGATTCCTCAACTATTCTGGAACTCTCACGGTCTCTGGAAGACGTGTCCCATAAACTAGGGCTGCCTCCACCGGTGCTATGTAGGGGACGGAATACTGCATGATGATCGCAAGGAACAACTGGGTAACAGGGGTGACAACCACCTGTCGCTGCGCTCGAACGAGCTCATCGCCTGGCGCAAGCCCTACATCTCTACCACTAGTCTAGCGATCTGAGCTGTCGTAGGGGGAACAATCTGTCCTGGTATAACAGGAGTACTACTCGGATCAGTCCTCATCTCGGATGAATCAACTTGAACCTCGGCTCTCACGGCCGCTCTCTGCACCCTTGTAGTCCTTGGCGGCATAATGGCTGAAAATAAGGTAGGATTCGATGAGGATACAAAAATCGAATCGCAAGGATGTATACAATCATGAGGGAATTTCAATCAATCAGTCCTAAGGTCGCTTTGGCGAAGTATCGTGTCGTGAGTATGCCGTGGAACATACGCACGCTACGCCACTCTGCTGCAGCTACCTACTCCATCATACCAGGGTCATCCTACACTCCGAAGGTAAAACCTACGTTCTGATACCAACTTTGTCATGACCCAAAGTTTGGCCCATGACCGGCACTTAACCACGTAATGTCTACAGGCGTAACGCGACTAAGTGAACCGAAAACCCAGAAACCAAACTAGTAAAAGTATAGAGTGTTTTAAGTTTTTAAATGGAAGCATTTAAAAGTGATAAGAAATCTTAAATAAACGATCTCCAAGATAGCAATATACGACGCCGTAGCGAAGATCAGGAGTAACAAGTGGGAACATCACAGACAGAATAAACTGCATAAGTAAGTCGACTCACAACGAGCTCGACACTAGAATACAAATAATATACATCATCGCCCTCACACTGTCTCTAAGTCAATATATAAGTGGTAGATGGAGAGTACTAGATACAACAATGTACATAACTGAAAGATAAACAGATACCGCACAAAACCCACCTATCAGCAAAAGAGCTAGTACGCCAACTGTAGGGGTATCTATGTCAAAAGATGCAAGAACGCAGCCTGCTGCGACTACTCCGAAGGGCAACCTGCAAACACTGTGGCACAATGGTGGTGAGTTGCCAACTCGTGAATAGAGATAACATATAAAGGTAATCGCGAGCATACACGTACTGCGCTACTCTATCATATGCCAACAGATGATATCAATGTGTGATAAGCAGTAAGTGCAAAAAAATCATGCAAGTGCACTATCAGGTAATATAACTACAGGATGAGATGCAATAATAAATGCTGAGCAGGGGAATATAACATCTACACGAAATGTCAATGTGGAATATATATATGCACCGCAAATCCCAACAACCCAGACGCCGGCACTCCCATCGGCCCTCAAATCTTGTACATCCCTGAAAATCACGAGTGCCCAACATCGGCACACAAATATCATAAATACTCGTGTCTAGCATCGACACGCAAATTCTCCTATATCGGGCATCCGTCAGTCCGGGTTAGCCTTCTCACTTATACATATCGGGCATCCATCAGTCAGGGTCAGCCCTCTCTCAATATATCGGGCATCCGTCAGTCCGGGTCAGCCCTCTCTCAATATATCGGGCATCCGTCAGTCCGGGTCAGCCCTCTCTCAATATATCGGGCATCCGTCAGTCCGGGTCAGCCCTCTTTCAATATATCGGGCATCCGTTAGTCCGGTCAGCCCTCTCTCAATATATCGCTCTAGCACCGAGAAAACTTAAGGTGGACGCACCGAAATATCATATCAAGGGAACCGGGTTTTTAAATGATTACATATTTGAAATAGCCACGGTTCCCAAATTCAGAAATCACATGTAATCCAAACCAATATGCAAGTCAATGTGATGTGATATGTGCATCAAGTATGAATATCATGTCAAGTCATATAAAGATGAGCTACAACATAATGATCCGATGTGATATGTGCATCAAGTATGAATATCATGTCAAGTCACATAAAGATGAGCTACAACATAATGATCCGATGTGATATGTGCATCAAGTATGAATATCATGTCAAGTCATATAAAGATGAGCTACAACATAATGATCCTGGAAATTATACAGTGTGAGTGTCATGGCAATTACTAACGGTGTGTATGTAACATGCAGGATAGTGCTCGTGCAACATGAACCGTTAGTAAGGGTACGGTGTTCTATCAATTCTAGTTTTATATACATACATCAGGGAATGTGGTATGCACTAAATAGTAGCCACGAACAGTCAATGTATGGAAATGCAGCTATAAAATCCTATCAGCCCTAATGTAGAACGCCATGCGGGCAATATCCCCGTGGATGTTAAATCTACTCACCGTATTCTCTCGCTAGGTATAGCCGACGACTTGTTCCCCTCCTTCGCGGCGCCCGTCGCACTCGCCTACGAATCCTAGAATTTCACAATATATCACACATAAGCTCAAAACCGTACAAACACGACATTTAAAGTCAACTAGAAACCCGTGTCGCAAACCAAGCGCGCTTGTGCGCGATATGCTAAAACGTGTGATTACGCTCCTGAAGCCACTCCGACGCGTCGCGATACGCAGAAACCCCAAACCCACACACACGTATCACGCGTGTTGCGAAAGATTAAAAATACGGGAAATATGGTATTCTACTCCAGATTTTGATACAGAATAGATATTACAAATATATATATATATATCAAAATACTACAAATAGGAGCAGACTCCAGTGACCCAAACCGCAACTCCCAACTCACCCATCTGGCCGCAATTTGCGGCCAGAATGCATTTTCCGGCGGCCGATCTGGGGAATTGGGCCCCCAGGTTTGGTGTGTGCACTCTATACCCCCTGTGTATGCTACAGTAATTCTAATTTCATTCTGAAATGACCCGGGTAGCAGCAGATCCAACAGAACCCTATTTCTAGTTAAAAAGTCTAATATAGCACTAAAAAGATACTATATGGTATTTCTGTGCAAACTGAAACAAAAACCTGGGTTAAATAGCTCCAATAGCACCTAAAAGAGTCCACTAAACAATGAGAACACCAATTTAACATATACTTTACCAATATTCCTCAAAATCACTAATAATGCACCAAAGACATGATTTTTAGCTAAGATACTACAAGATATGAAAAAGAGTGCTAAATATGAGCTATACACCTTCAAAAGACCTTATGAAACACCATTAGTCTCAGTCCTTGCCTCAAATTTGCAGATTTGCCTCCAAACACCTCAAAAGCTCATTTTTCCAAGGTTTTGTGAAGGAAAATTGTTGATTTGTGTAGGTTTTTTGTGTAGGGATCAAAGGGAATGAAAAGAAGGAGAGAAGGTGAAGAAAAGGGTAGGGTTTTTCTGCTGAATTTCTGCTGGACTCAGAAATGAGGAGGAGAGAGAGAAGACAGAAAGAAAAGGGGTCAAAAGTCAAGTTCTCACCTAACCACCATGCTTCATTTGTTTATTTGGATTTTAGAATTCTAAAAAGGGTTTTGTTTAGATAAAAAGGGTGGGGGAAAATAATAAACCATGCAAGAATGAATGAAATGGTTAACACTTTAACCTAGGTCAAAACATCGCTAAGTGTGCAAGTGTACACTACAAATGGAAATTTCCCAATTAGGGTAACACGACCAAATATAATTAGTAATCCTATACACACATATAAAATAACACGCACAACCGCTAAAATAACACAAACACATTTTAACGAAATTTCAAAGTGTTATTATACTGCTTGCGTGGTTGTGACAGTCGATTGACGAATAGCTAGCACCCGCTTGGGGATGCCTTTTATCATTGTATATATATTATTCATGTTGTTCCCTGTTTGGGGCCAGTATTTACAAAGGAAACTCTGTTGAAATTTTTAGAAAAGACTATAGATTTTAAAAATGCATATTCGGCTTATTTAAAAACCTTGTTTTTAAAACATGTTTTCTTCACTTCTTAAAACTATTTTCCTTCATTTATTATTTAAAATGGTTTTAGATTTCTGTGCTTTTGGCTTGCTTGAATTAGACGGGGTCCTATAGACTTCATATGATTCAAGGGCCAGTCACGGGCTATTTTCGGTCGTGACACTCCACTTCCTCCGCCCTACCACCACCTTGTAACATCCCTCAAGCCACCACAAAACTTGTGTTTTTCTTCACAAATATTGTGCACAACCTCACTACAAAGACCATGGGTGAATCAAGTCAAGGTTTTGAGCACTTTGGGCAACCCAAGAATTTTCTTAAGTTGCCAAATGAGGTATATTCTTACACTTCTAGCTAAGTTATTAGTTTTCCTAACACCCTATTGTAGTTTAGAGTTAAACTAATGTAGTTTGGTGATCTTAGAATTTTCCAAGATGAGGTTTAGGATATAATTTGGATTGTGAAGGTGTACTTGAGGACTAGATAGTGACCACAACCCCTCTAGTGTCAAAATCCTAGACTAAACCTGAGACTAAACCCCAAGACTTGAATTTTGAAATTGGCTGATATCGAGTTTTGTGGAATTTGTGAGGATATATAGAGATCTGCTATAACTTAGAAGCCCTAAAAAATATTTAGCGATCACCGTGAGACAAGCAGGCCACCTAGAAGCTACACCTGAGACCCCAATTCATCACTTTGGCCGCAGATTTAATTTGTATGGCCGCAATTTGAGGCCTGGCTACGAGGGTTTTGCTTTGTGCTTGGTCTATGGCTCCATTGTCTGTTAATTAGAACCTCCACATATGCAAAATATCCCAATTTCACCTGAGGCTAAATCTGGAAGTGTTTTTCCAATGTGCTATTTTTGTTTTGCGACTTTTAATGACTTGAATTTTGATATTTGGATTTTCACTCGGTCGATTGATGTTTGTACATAGACGTCGAGAGTTGTTGGTTATTCTCGCATGCGCAGGCCGTAGATTTTATCCTTGTGCACTCCACGAGCCGTATCGATTTTCGTGTTGTATTCTATTTACGACACTACGTGTTTGTAAACAGTATGTACCTCCACATGGACTTCAGGACGACAAGGGAGAGCAAGGCATCATCGACTTCGGCAAGCGAGAATCGAAGGTGAGTAGAAGTATATCTACGGGAGAAGTCGGGTGGATGGCGTATAGCACCCCCGCAATCGTAGAATAAGATATCTATATATATTATATATATATACCTATATGAGATTTGGATACTTAACAAGTAGGGCTCTAGAAGACTATAGGTTAGATTAAGCGTACTTGTAGGATGGTTTACTCTTAGTTTTAGTTCCTTAGTCGTGAGTCTTCGGTTTTTACATTGTCGCACACACATACACACTTGTTATGATATGTGTGTATATGTATACTTGTATATATATGTGGATGCATGGATATATAGACACACACACACACATATACATACATACATACATATATATACATATATATACATATACATATATATATATATGGATGCGTTGATATATATATATGTGTGTGTGTGTGTGTGTGTGTGTTTGTAAGACGAGGATATGATATATTATATGGTTTTGAGTCGATACGATCGAGCAGGATGTCAGAGATTATGATATATGATGAGACTTGACACATCGTATATGATGTGATATATTAAAGGATCGTTGGGCGTTATATACAAAACATGCGATAACATGTGACTTGATAATATAATACTTTACGTGACTTTAGATCCGTACCTCTGATTTTGATATAGTACAATGGATGATACCGTACGAATTATGATATATATGATATTTGACTCGTACACTCGATTTTGAGGATGTTGTACGACATTTTTACTGTACGAGATATATTTATATGATGATTGATCCGCACTCTTGACTGGAGGATGCCGTATGATGGACTATATCGTACGTGATGCTATGAGGATGGATTGCCGACTACTAGATATATCGACTCGGAAAATGTTATAGATTTCTTATCACCTTCGATTAGGTTCTTAGTTTAGTATTTTAGTTGCTTAGGTAGATGTTAGATTAGACTCGAATCATACCTATTTTCAAAACTAACGAATCGTAAGTATTTTCAAAGGAAAACCCGAGGGACGCTACAAATTTTTAAAAGATATCTCTTTTCTCAAAAACAACGTAGCCCCTACTTTTCCAAAACAACAATTCGTGCTATTTCTAATACTATAACAGTATAGCTCGTATATAGATATGTACATTTTATAATGTTGCGTTTACTGTTTACTTTTCCGCTATGTTTATATTGTTCTCATTGCATTGCATATATACATGTGCTTTCATTAGCTGTTATGATCTCGTCTGTTAGGATACCGATGATGCGTATGTTGCACGTACACTTGCTTGCCGGCTCACACACATCATCATCGGTAATTGTCATGCCACGTATACATTAGAAACCGTTACTTAATTTGTACAACAAGATAATTTGTAGCTTAGTAGTACTGTTTAGTATTCATGATCTCACATGCTAGTTAGATACTGAATTTCTTACTTAGATGCCATATGCATTTATATATACCTTCTGTTTATGCACTGTAGATGGGCTCTATGCCGATATTCATTGTTCATCATTAGCTCATGATTATGAGATTTCGATTTTCTAGAGATTTCTGGTTTTAGGAAACTTCACGTGAATTTGAAAACTTATAATCTTTTAAAAGAAAAATGTTGTTTTCCTTGATATGATGTATGGCGTCTACCATGAGATTTCTCGGTTCTTGAGCCATATGTTTACCTGATTCGAGGAGAGAGAAGGCACCGTCTGCGGGTACATGGTGGACCTGGTGCGGTGCCCGGGGAAAGAAGGTCGTATAGAGAGACGTTGAGCCCTGCAGGGGAGCACTACCGACCGGTGATAGTTGGCGCTGTGGATATCCGGAGGATACCGACCGTAGTCGTGAGATCATATAATATTGGCCAATCCGGACTGACGGAGCCCGAGATATGAGGATGATGTGTCGCTGATGGACACGGTTTTCATGATGTTTTCGAGTGTCGATGCTGGGCACTCAGATTTTCTCATGATTTTGTGTGTCGACGTTGGACACACCCATTTGATTATGCATTTACACATTATATGCATAACATGTAGTTACTTTGTGACACGAACACGAGTACTTGATATTTCACATATGCTTATATTATTACCCTTGCTACTACTCGATGTTATCGTGTTATTATTATTATTATTATTGTATCATATTGTATGACCTAGGATATAATCATACATTCGATTTATACTCGCTGATGTCTTCTACCCATGAGTTGGCAATCACCCTCGTTATGTCACAGTTTTCTTGCAGGTTTGACCGCATAGGTTCCGTTGCGACTTGTTGGCACACCACTTCTTTTCGGGTGAATGCTTTGGTAGGTGGGGTTCACTTGCATCGTGACCACCATTGTACTTTTATATTTCATTCAGTTGTATCTAGTTAAAAGCTCCATCAATCAGACTTTGTATATTGTAGACTTAGAAAACACTGTTGTATATTCTTTCGGCCTTAGAGTCACGCTCATGTATATATTATTGTTTCTGGTTTCTCTGATGATGATTTGTTTTGTTTGCCTTATTCTGTGTTTTGATCCTCGCATTCGGTGTTGTATATTTATATTATTGCGTGGTTGTTTCCGCCAATTGGCGAAGAGCTAGCTCCCACTTGGGGATACCTATATTTATTATTGCTTGTATTGGTTTTCGGGAAAAAAATTACAAAGCAGGTGCTGCCAAAATTTTTAAATGACGAAAATGTTTTAAAAGAAGAACTTGATTTCGTATACTGTTATTTCAACAACTTCACCTCCACTATTTTCCCTAAAAAGATTTAGATTTCTGGGCTTACTTGAATTAGGTGGGATCCTATAAATTTCACATGATTCAAGTGCCAGTCATATGACTTTTCCGGGTCGTGAAAAAGTTGGTATTAGAGCGTCAGGTTTAACCTTGGATCGATTCTAGGTTTGACTATGCGGAGTCTAGGGCGTATATATATATATATATTCGGAACATAGACTTGGCCGACGGGGTATTAGACCCAAACTTTCATCGCGTAGGTTCACCTTGGTTGATGGAGTAAGTTAATTAAGTAGAGTGATGTACCGTATGTAGGTTCCGCGGCATATTTACGATACGCTACTTCACTTAAGCAGCCTTAGAATGTACATTTCTCGTGCACTGTATTTCTATTCATTCCTATGATCTATCCTCATCGACATTGGATTGTGGTTTCCGTTACCTTGGTTACACGAGCAGAAAGAGCTACGGCTAGAGATGCGGTCAGCACGAGCTCGTCAGGAATGAGGACTGACCAGGATGTATTCCAGTTGTAGGGTTAGCTTAGCACCTTAGCAAGGTTTTGGCACGCATCAAACATGCTACTTAAAATTTTTTGGGGTGCTAAACGAACCCTAACCAAGATCTTAACTAGAGAATTAGGGTTAACTATACATGTAAACATCTTTACATCTAAGAGAGAGGGATTACAACCTTTGTAGTCTTTTCCTTCGCTTCATAAGCTCCGAGTAGTAGTCCCTTCACCGCGGTCCATGAACTTCCGGACTATAGAGAGGCTCCACAAGCCGAATGATCCATGCTTGCTTGAAGTCTTCCTTTTCGAAGATGATCTACCTTGAAGAATCTTTAACTCAAGCTCTCACTTCTCTAATCAAGTATTAGTGAAGTGAACACCCTAATCTAAGTGGCTAGAATATATGAGGATGATGAAGTAGGAATTTAGCTCTCTTTTGTTTTCAATTTCTCACCATTTATCATCACAAAATGAAAAGCTAGTCAATGTTTTCTTTGAAGAGAATGAAGAAGAAGAAGAAAATCCTTTTGTGATGAATAATGTATTATTGTTGTGGTTACAAATCCAACCTTGGATTAAGAATGAAGTCTTAACCCTTGTAGAGAATTAACAGGGTAAAGGGTTTGGGTTGGGTTATGAAATATCTACACAAAATATCAATACAAAATATCTAAGCTTAAAACAAAATAAACCTTCTAGAAGCTTCATGAAAAAGCTAACCCAAATCAAACCCTAACTTGTTTAATCTCCACAAATCATGTTGTATTTGTAATCATAACTTGTTACAATATTATATATCACATATATAATATATTTTGCAACAAAAGAAAATAATACAATTAATATATATCGCATATATCAATGTATTATCCGGTGAGAAAATGAATCAATAAAGCGAGCTTATATTAGTTAACGTAATGTAATATATCACATATATAATTATACATTAAATTATCGAATCAACACTTGATCCGACAATCCGGCTATATAACATATAACCGACTAATATAACATGTACCGATTCATCGAATCAACACTTGATACAATGACCCGGCTATATCACATATACCCGGCCGATATCATATATCGCGAGAATAGAATAAGGTATCTCATATCGTATTATTCTCGGTGCCGCACATATCACATATGTGCTCCAACTCCGTTTTACCTGAGCCAGGAAACCTCTGTGTAGGATATTAAAGAATCGTCAATACGCCGGCAGTAGGTGATGATCATATCAAACACCCACAAGCTGCAAGCGGTCAGCTAAACGTAACAGCCACCCGTGTATTGAGCAATCAGAAGATCAACAAGAAAGCATGTACATTCTCCTGCAAATCCAATCAGTAAACACTACCGTATAGTCCGGTCTCTTCGTCTGATATGTTGCATATCTAGTCTAGGAATGGTAACGTCAGAACCAATAACCGATAAGTCGTGTTGATGTAAGGCTCATAACAGGTTGAGAAACTACTGATAACACTTACCAGTAAATCTCCATATCAGCCCTGGCCAGGGACTTCCAGTTATAGCCAATCGAACACAGCACAACATCAACTCCCTATACCGGGAGAGACGAAACCCCTCCTATCACTCATTGCCTCCATGTGATTCGGGACCGTACCCAAAAGCCACCATTTTGCATGCCCTCTTGGACGTGGTAAGGTGGAAATCAAAGCACAGTGGGAATCACACAAGACTCTATGACGATCTCGGGTCTACAGAATAACCTGTACCAGTGTCACCGGAGAACTGCTATCCGACGATAGGTATAATACCATCTAGGAGTTCTCGGCGAGTCCGTTCAGTGTACCCAGTCTCCACTGAGCACTCGTACACCATCTTTGATTTCCAACACCAATGGATATGGGATCATCCATCGCCCATCATATGGGTCAAGATGCGTATACGCTAGCCTACTCTGGAGTATCGACACCCTGTCTCGATACACCCTCGACTAGGAACAGTTATAGGTTGTACTCATAGACTACCCTTGCCCCACTAGTATGATCTATCGAGCATTTGTCAACACGTGATTACAAAACAGTATTTGTTAACATGTTAAGATAAAGTGAAACCAGATAGCATACTATCATATCGAGCAAGAAAGTCCTCTCCATATATATCCAAGCATCCACTATAATATACATCATATGTACAACAATGGACTCTAGGGCATACATATAACTAACACCGGTGACACCCAAAAGTGTTGATAAATTTTTTTACTAGGGTTTTCTCGTTGACGCGAACGTTCGAGATCAACACTAGATGATAGGCTATTGCTAGAGGCCAGCCAGATTTTGAAGACCGTCGACGTACTGTCTACTCCAGATGATCGAGGCGTTGTCTACCATGCGGACAGATGAGCGAGCTGTTGTTGAGTTTGATAAGATATCTCCCGCAGACCTTTGAAGCTAATGCAACATGAGGTCATACACGGAGATGTGATAGAAGATTGCTGGTCACCCTTGGATAAGTGACTAGGACACCTTGTTTGTTCGGATGCTCTGATGCAAGGTCATCAACTGGGCTAGCTTCAGCTAGAAGGGGACCTCACTCAGACGTGTGGTGAGTCGATCGAGAAAGGACTGGAGAAGGCGCATTGCTCCGGTGACTTGGACGAGTTTCCGAGGATGAAATTGGCCAGACACCTTCTACAGGGTATTAGAGATGTCGTGTTCATAGCTTCGAAAGATACTCTAGATATGGGTACAACCAATTAGAGCACAGTCCACACAGCTATGAAGAGATGATTTCGAATTGGTCCATACTGTAGGGAAACGGAGTAAGAAGTTCATGCGAGATTTCAACGAGTTGTCATTCCACTCCTTTGATATCAAAGAATGGATATGCACGCAGAGGCGTTGATTACGACCACCCTTCTAGAAGATCGTCGTGATGAGAATGCAGCTGTCCCGAAATAAGAACGGATTGAGTAAAGAATGCCAACTTCCGGGCAGTCCGGCAAAGATGAGATTGGAAAGAGACCCAGACAGGATCTTTCGGGAGTACTTCATGATAAAGAATTGAACCAGGATCGATTGTATCGCTCACGCTTAGTGGGCTAGACATTGCCACTATTGACGTGATACATTACGAGTGACCATGTTAATTGGTCATGAGATCTTTAGAGAAGCGCCGGAACGGGTCTGTTTCCGTCATTACTTCGAATCGGGCTGTCGATCTGAGGAGTCATGTTACTGGTAATCTACAGAGGGAAACGAGGACCTAAGGGCTATCACGCCTCGCTTCCCAGAGTGCACTAAGATAGGCACGTGACAGAGCCAACCATGCTACCTGTGGATAGGAAACATCCCTCCGCAGTCACATTACAGCTGTCTAGAGATATCAAGAACGGTAGAAATAAAATAAACTATCTAGTACATGTCCATGAGCCAGAAATAACGAGTCAAGAAATAATATACGGAAGCAATAAATCCAATAAACAATAACATCTGGAAAGAAAACATAACTAAACTGGATACTAATAGGATCCTCACTGCTCGGCCAGACGGCGGAAATACTCCTGATCAGCCTGCAACAAGGGTAGAGGATCTGGGCCATGCAAAACCCAGACGTCAGTGCGTCATAATATCAACCATAAAATAATCAAGGGGTAGCAGGACATGCAGGAATGAGTATGAACAGTAACAAGTCAACAGGAATATATAACAGAGAAGTATTATAGTATAAGTGACGTGCAGTGATCAATTTAAACTGTGCAATTGGGTTATCTATTCTAAAGTTTGTTAGAAATCAATTAATGTAATCCTCTATGTAACTCAAAGGATATGTCCCGTTACCCCCCGGGACCACGGATCAGAAATATGTGAACCAAGAGTGGTTCTGTCCCGTTACCCCCCGGGACCACGGATCAAGATGTAAGAGTCACGAATGGCTCTATCCCGTTACCCCCCGGGACCACGGATCAAGTAATACCCTTTTAAGTTACACTTTAGTTTACACTTTTGATTTCCCCATATTCCCAAGGTTATGTGTTCAATTCAGGTATTGAAAATCTGGAGCTAATGCCAACACATGATCAAGCAGGTACATGTTTGTCTAAATAGAGAATAGGATTTATCCGTAAGGACAACAAGTCAAGATTTTCGGCATTAGTAACAAGATCAGGTATCAAGTAAAGCAGTGGTATATCAGGTTATAACAGGTAGTGCACAGGTATCAAGCGGACGCTCATAATAAAACTGTAGCAAGTATGGATGCACGATAAAAGCATGGATGCAGAAATATTTACTAGGGGTTACACCATGACTAAGTATGATGCTCAATATCAACCATGGGGTGTCTATATAACAACAATATGTACTAATGTGACATGGTATGCGAATAGATATATAATTAATGGTATGGATGCACAAATATCGAATAGGGGTTACATTTACAGTTACAAGACTAAATGGGATGCACATTATTAAGCATGTGGTGTTACTATAATAATAACATGAATTAATATGATCTATAGATGCAGTTATATATATTTCAAATGATATGGATGCAAACATGTATCCGAAAACTGTAAAACTTTAGTATGGATGTACAATGTGATAAACGGATAAAATTTTAATCATATGGATGCAAACGGGTATCAGAAAATGGTAAAATTTTAATATGGATGTATAATGTGATAAACGTGTAACATTTTACTTATATGGATGCATAATACTATACCTAGCCTGTAGCAAGATGATTTAGCATGCGACTAGATATTTAAATAATGATATTGATGTGTACGGACGTCGTATAACAGTAAAATGATAAACTGGTAAATGCGGGATGTACAACTAAACAATATCAAATGTAAATATTCAATTGGGTGCAGTATATTGTAGTCTAGAATGTATCAAGATAAATTTGCATGCACTAGATATGAAATAACTTGCACGGATGCACACGGATATCCGAAAACGGTGAAACATGCAAAATGATAATGTGGGATGCATAACTAATCATTATATGATGTAATTATTCAAATGAATATAGAATATAGTAGTATAGCATGTAACAAGATAAACTTGCCTCGATGGATCACGATACGGATACACACGGCATGTCCGACGTCGGTAAAACGTCGCAACACACGCACGACACGCGGGACGGGTCCAAGCAAGGCAAGAAGGTGATCATGCAAGCAAGGGTCATTCACTGGATGGTCTGGATCGGCAACGGCGACGCGACTCCAGCGACGCTGGAAAAATACAGAATTCAAGAACAAGAAAAATAAAAGAAAAGAAAAGAAGAAGAGGAAGAAGAAGGGAAGAAGGGGTTTGTGTTCACTGGTGTTGGTGCACAGGGGTCAGGGAGACGAGGTGGTGGTGTCGGGGTCACCGTCGGTGAGGTGCCGGCTAGGGTGCAGGGTGAAGGATAGGGTTCTGTTAGTTGTGGGGTTTAAGAAAGAAGAAGAAAATGAATGAAGGAGGAGAAGGAGAGGAGAATGGGGTGGTGACGGTGAGGTCGAGGGACGACGGCGACAAGGTATGGGTGGCGGCGATGGGTTCTGTTGGGTTGAGGGTGCAGGGTGAGCTCGGGAAGGAGGAAGAAGAAGAAAGAAGAAGGAAGGAGATGATGGAGATGAGGTTAGACGCGAGATCGAGGGAATAGAGGTGATGAAGTTTTTAGGGTTTGCGTTGAGGAGGCAGGGAACTGTGGGTTCATGCAGAGGAGGCTTGGGGGGTTTAAATAGGAGAAGAGGGAGAGAAAGAAGGAGGGAGGTGACGCTAAGCGTTGGGCGGTGACTGCACTCGTGGAGTGCACAAAAACCGTGAGAGGAGAAAGAGAGGCGCGAGAGGAGAGAGAAAGATAAGAGAGAGAGACAGCGTGGGGGAGAGAGAAAGAGAAAGAAAGAGAAAGGGTGTCAGTTGTTAGGAAATTAGTTTAGATTTAAATTTAAAAAGATGTGTAGTTATTTAAATTTTAATTCATATCAGTTTATTAAAAAAATAATATTATACTAATAAAATTTGATATTTTGGCAAATACAAACATAGTCGAAAATATGCCCGGGTTGTGTCTAAAAATTCAGTTTCAAAATACGAAAAATATATGTGTCGACTAAGATTAAAAATGAATGTCCGGGTAACAAAAATGCATACCCCCAAGAACGGATACACGTACGTGCTCGTGGCCATCTAAACAACTTTGTTTTACTGAACGGGAGAAGAACAAGATGCGCGGATGCTACGACAGGGTTACGGGTAACATGTGGGCCATGTAATGTATTTTTAAAATATTTTATGTGACATTAAATGTTATAAATAAAAATGCAGATGCCAGATATAATGCGAGTATACAATGTATAAACTAAAATGAAAGTGCACGAGTCTACGTAACAAGTCAGGGTAGATCATAAATATGAATCAAGACAGGTTTCAAGCAAGCGGGTCGGGTCGGATGCTAATACAGATGTCAGATATACTATTTGCACCCAAAACACAGAAAATCAGGAAAATACCATAATTAAAGAAATACGTGAACTGGAATTGGAATAAATGAACTAGGGTATTACATTATACCCAACTACAAAAAGAATTTTGTCCTCAAAATTCCCAAAAACAAGAAAAGATAAACAATCATGAAACTACAAGAACAGGTGTGGAAACTTCTGTCGAATCTCGTCTTCTGGTTCCCAAGTCGATTCTCCGTGCGAGCAATTTCCCCAAGAAACAAGTACGAGAGGGATAACCTTGTTCTTAAGGACCTTTTCTCTTCGATCAACAATCGACATCGGTCGTTCCTCAAAGGTCAAATCCTCTCTTACAGTCAGCTCCGAATGATCCAACACGCGTGTTTCATCTCGAACATACTTACGGAGTTGAGATACATGAAACACGTCATGAACATTCGCCAAAGATTGTGGAAAAGCCAATCGATAAGCCACTTCTCCAACACGTTCAAAAATCTCAAAAGGCCCCACGAATCGAGGACTACGCTTGCCTCGACTCCTAAAACGAATCACTCCTCTCGTCGGTGATATATTCAAGAATACTATATCACCAACAGCGAACTCTAGAGGTCTTCTCGATGTGTTGGCCCAACTCTTCTACCGATCTTGTGCTGCCTTCATATGATTCCGGATAGTATTAACTTTCTCCACGGCTTGCATGATCAAATCCGGTCCCAACAATCTTCGTTCTCCAACATCATCCCAACAAATGGGTGAACGACACTTGCGACCATACAATGCTTCGAATGGAGCCATCTGAATAGTCTCCTGAATGCTGTTGTTGTATGAAAACTCCACCAAGTGTAGATGATCCTCCCACGAACCCTTAAAGTCCAACATGCAAGCTCTCAGCATATCTTCAAGAGTTTGGATTGTTCTCTCCGACTGGCCATCTTTCTGGGGATGATAAGCTCTGCTAAACTTCAATCGCATCCTAAAACTTTCCTGTAAACTCCTCCAGAAGTGCGATAAGAATCGGATGTCACGATCGGACACGATGCTCACAGGTACTCCATGCAATCCTACAATATCCTGCATGTACCGTTCTGCTAATGTTTCCGTTGACTGACCAACTCTAAATGGTATGAACTGAGCTGCCTTGGTAAATCGATCAACAATCACCCAAACTGCATTGTTGCCCTTTGGACTCCGCGGTAAAGCAGTCACGAAATCCATGGTTATATGTTCCCACTTCCATTGAGGAATCGGAAGTGGTTACAATAAACCAGCTACCCTTGATGTTCAGCCTTAACTTGCTGCACACCAAGCACTTCGCTACAAGACGGGCAATCTCCCTTTTCATTCCTTCCCACCAGAAATGCTGTCTTAGATTGTGGTACATCTTCGTGCCTCCTGGATGTACGGAATATGCGGAACTGTATGCCTCCTTCAAAACTTCTTCGCGAATATCTCCTTTTGGCACACACAAACGGCTACCATACAGCAATGAACCATCTTCATGAATTAAAAAGTCCGTTCGAAGTCCAGCTTCAACCTGTTCTCGAAACTTCTGCAATCTTGGGTCCTGTGACTGCGCTGCTTTAATATTATCGATCAATGATGACTGTACTTGCAGATGCATCAACTGTCCCGAAGAATGCGGTAGTATGATCTCCAACTCGAATCTCCGAAAATCTTCGATAAGCTCCTTCTGTGCAGTCAACATCCGAATTGCTGGCAACCGACTAAGCGCATCCAGCACTACATTAACTTTCCCCGGATGGTACTTAAAATTAAGATCATATTCAGCCATCAGCTCCAACCATCGACGCTGCCTCATGTTAAGCTCTTTCTGTGTGAACACGTACTTCAGGCTTTTGTGATCGGTGAATACTTCAACCCTTTCGCCTAATAAGTAGTGTCTCCAAATCTTCAAAGAGAAAATCACTGCTGCAAACTCCAAATCATGAGTTGGGTAATTCTTCTCATGGATCTTCAATTGTCTCGATGCGTAAGCTATAACCTTCCCATGCTGCATCAAAACATATCCCAAACCTTTCCCAGATACGTCGCTGTGAATCACCAATCCTCCGAAACTGCCTGGCACGGTCAGAATAGGAGCGGTTATCAATCTCTACTTCAACGCCTCAAAAGCTGACAAACATTTATCCGTCCATACGAACGGTACTTCCTTGCGCGTAAGCTTGGTCAAAGGCTCAGCCAAATGGGCGAAATTCTCCACGAATCTTTTGTAATATCCGCCAAGTCCAAGAAAACTTCTGATCTCTGCTACGTTCTTCAGAATTGGCCAATCTTGAACTGCTGCAATCTTCTCAGGATCAACGGTGATTCCATCTCTAGATATGACATGCCCCAAAAAATTCACTTCTTCAAGCCAAAACTCGCACTTGCTCATCTTTGCATACAATCTTTCTTGCCTCAATGTCTGCAGTGCGATCTTCAAGTGTTCTGCATGCTTTTCAATGCTCCTCGAGTAGACCAGAATATTATCAAAGAACACCACTATAAACTGGTCCAAGAACGGTGAAAAGATTCGGTTCATCAAGTCCATAAATATCGCCGGTGCATTCGTGACTCCGAAGGGCATCACTAAATACTCGTAATGTCCATATCGAGTTCGGAACACAGTCTTACAAATATCTTCTGATTTAACCCGGACCTGATGATATCCGGATCGAAAATCCAGCTTCGAGAATACTCTCGCGCCACTAAGTTTCTCGAATAATTCGCCAATGCAAGAGATCGGGTACTTGTTCTTAATAGTCATCCGGTTTAATTCTCGATAATCGATGCACATTCTCCTTGTGCCATCTTTCTTCTTTACTAGAAGAACTGGAGCTCCCCAAGGTGAATTACTGCTGCGAATCCAACCCTTCTCAAGTAATTCAGTAACCTGTTCTTGACTTCTTCCAACTCCACTGGTGCCATTGGATAGTACGCCTTCGAGATTTGCGCTGAACCAGGAACAAGATCGATCGCGAACTCCACATCTCGTTTTGGCGGTAAACCCTAGTGTTGGATATAGTGCCCTCAAAGTCAATTATTGGATCGCAGGTACGTGATTATGATGATTGAGGAAGGGCCTATACCGATAAAACATTCTTACTCGAGATGATAGTATGCTATCTGGTTTGTCTTTATTACTGTTACACTTTGATAGAGCCCATAGGATTCTTGCTTGACTGCCAGCAGTGTGATGGAGATCATATTTGTGGGAGCTGGGGTCTATAAGCACATCCTTAAAGTGTCCCTAGTCTTGGGAGTTTCGAGACAGGGCATCGATACTCCAAAGTAGACTAGTGTATACAGTCGAGACCCCGACGAGGGCCGGTGGCCGGTCTCACAAGCTATTGGTGTTAGTTGGATGACCTAAGATGTATACAGGTGCTCATTGGGTTATGAGTACACCGGACAGGACTCGCCGGGAACATGCTAGTTGGTATTATACATATCGTCAGATAGCAGTTCCCTGGTGACATGTGTGCATGTTAGTCTGTCGACCTAGGATCTTCATTTGTCTCGTGTGAGTTCCCACTGTGCTTTGATTTATACCCTACCACGGGTCAAAGGAGTCGTGCAAACAGGTATTTTTTGGGTACAGTCCCGAGCCACATGGAGGCAGTGAGCGGATCGTCGGGGATTCGTCTCTCCCAGTATTAGGGGTGAGATCGCGCAGTGTTTACGAGAGCCATTACACGAAATCCCTAGCCATGGTAATCGAGATTTACTGGAAGGTATTCATGTAGTATCTCAGGGTGTTCTGGGATTCACTCCGACACGACTTATACAGCTATTGGGGGTCTGACGTTTACCAGCCCCCTAGGCCCTATATGCGATACTCATAGACGAACGGACCAGACTGTATGGATATTGTCACTGTCAGGCTCAGTAGGGTTTCTGGATGAGTTCGCTATTCAGCTTCTCTTCCGATCAATACACAGGCAACCGTTACGTACAGCTAGTACCTCTGACGTGCTAGAGGTTATACCCAGTGCCAGTGTATTGATAAGTCATTAGAGTCCCCCACAGACAGTTTCCCAAGTTCGGGCGAAACGTTGTAGATGCCGTATGATTTTATGGCAGGGTTCGGAAAATGCACGTGCGTTTACGCACGTGTCATATTTCGGGCAGATAATACTGGTAGGGTTTGGTTTAAGCCGGATCCGAGTATTATACTGTGTAGATATAATATCTTTGTCTCAGTTGCATTTGTATTCGGTCGTAATACAAATGCGGGTATGTTTATACTGTTACAGGGATATCCTGAAATTCGTTTCAGGATCACTTTTGGAAGTTGCCAGTTTCCTGTTTTCTATCACCCGTATTAATCATTCGGTTAAATGCGGATTTATCTTTTCTTAATGAGTGTGGAAGGTTCTAGAAGATTTTAGAAGTGGTGACTAGGTTAGTGAGGTGTTCTTGATTCATTGGTTGCATTAATTGTTCATTTAATGATAGCATTACTAGGTTAGATGATTCATTAGTGCATTAATGATAATGCAAGGTGGATAATGACTCATTCTCACTCATTTATTGTTGTGGTCACCTTCCCCTCTCCTACACTCACCTCCCCCCTCTTCTTATAGTGGCCGACCCCTCATTGTGAGGATAATGGATTGGTAAAAAGATTATGGTTGTAGGAAAAAGATTATAGTAGTTGTTAGTGTATATGCCCTAGGGGCCATTATTGTATCATACTAGTTTGTATATTACTTAATGGAAGCTTGGGATATTCACATGTATATAACAGTCTTGCTAAACATGGTAGTATGCCACTTGGTTTTTTTTATCTTAATATGTGAGTATACGTATTAATAGAGCTCTTAGGATCTTTCTTAACTACCAGCGTTGTGATGGCAGTCACACTAGTGGGGGCTGGGTAGTCTACAAGCACATCCTTATTCAGGTCCCTAGTCGTAGGATTATCGAGACAGGGCATCGATACTCCGGAGTAGACTAGTATGTGCGCTCCTCATCCCAGTTGGGGAGATGGTCTGTCCCACAGCCGTCAGTACGTCGTACTGGAGATAGTATGCAGGTGCTCGTTAGGTTACGGGTACACCGGACAGGACTCACAGGGAACTGTTGGTTGGTTTTATACCAGTCGTCAGTGAACAGTTCCCAGGTGACATGAGTACAGCATTGTCCTCAGACTTGACACTGCTACTTCGCCTCGAGTGTGTCCCACTGTTCTTAGATTGCTACCTTACCACGGCTCAAAGGAGTCGTGCAAACAGGTAGCAGATGGGTGCAGTCCCGAGCACTTGGAGGCAGTGGCGGTTAGACAGGATTCGTCTCTCCCGGTATTGGGGGTTGATATCGCGTTGTGTCAGAGAGCCATTACGCAAAGTCCCTGGACAGGGAAAGCCAGATTTGCTGGTTGGTTCCAGTAGTTTCTCAGGATGTAATGGGCTTCGCTCCGACACGACTTATACCGCTATTAGGAGACTGACGCTTGCCCCCCTAGGCCCGATATGCGATAGTGTTAGACGAATGGACCGGACTGCATGGAGATTATCACATCAGACTCAGTAGGAGTTCGGATGGGTTTCCTCATCGGCCTTCTTATCGACATCTACCTGGGGACCGTTACGTACAGCTAGTACCGCTTGCGGTCTGTGGTTAAATCCACTGCCAGCATAGTAGTCGAGTCTTTAGAGTCCCACACAGAGAGTTTCCCTACTCCAGGTGAAACGATATAGAGGTCGTATGGTTTTACGACAAGGGTTCGGACGCATACGTGTGTTTACGCACGTACGACATCCGGACAGTTTTTACTAGTCGGCTTTGGTTTAAGCTAGTTTCTAGTATCCGGTTATTGGATTTATACAGTCTAAAGTTTTTCCGTGTATTCACGGATAGGAGGGGCGTTCTCGTAATTGCGCGAGAAGCTTCTAGAAGATGGTGACTTGGGGGTTAAGGTGGCATATGCATTAAATGAGATTAGTGAGTCATTTGAGTGATTCATCCAAGTCATTAATGCATCATAAATGCTTAATGACTCATGGAGATGAATCACCCTCTTATATTTATTAAGCATGATGATTAATCATTCATTTTCTTTTGTTGGATAAATCATAATGCTTGATATATATTATGATAGCTCATTTTCTCATTTCATTTCTTTTGCTCACTTTCTTTCTCCTCAAGCTCTCCCTCTTCAAACCCTAATCCCCCCTTCTCATGTGTTGAGTACAAGGATTAGATTAAACTACTTAATCCTTAACCATACTCTATATCACCTAGGTTACTTGGATTAGCACTTCAAGAAACCTAGTTACCTCTAGTTTGAGGTGAAGCTTGTAGTAAAGCTCTCGGGTGGATCTTCTACTACATAGAGAAGGCCGGAGAGGACGTGGAGAACGACAAGACGAAGGACTCGGTTCTATAGATATAATCACTTATCATAGTAGTTAACTCTTCTATGGTTTCTTGTTAGTTATTGTTTATGCAAAGATTCTCGGTTAGTCGATGTTTACGCTTAAAACAAGATCGTTTTTCATTATTCCGCCTCCCCGCAAGTCGTGGGGTGTTGTACATCGACTTTCAGTGGTATCAGAGCCTCGCTAAACGATAATTAACTCATTAGCAAAGTCGTAAGTATTTCGATCGCAAAAAGAACCGGAAAGATTATCGTTTTAACACAGTTTCTGTCGAATTTAAAACAGGCCCTAAAAATTTTTCATGGACCTGAAGAATAACAAGCATGAAATTATAGGAATACTGAAGAAATTTGCACTCCCAACTTGGCTAACTCACCGCGGAACTGCGGCGGATCCATGCGATCCGCCGCGGATCCGCGGCCGAGTTACGGCCGAGTCGGTCCAAATTTTTCCAGTAACTCCTTTGTGTTAACAGTGATATTTCTGGATATTTTATTTTTTGCTAAGAACTCAGGTGCACAGAGAAGTTTTGCAGTAGAATCTAAAGTGTTTTGCTCGATCGAAATTTTACGATGTTTGCTAATATGATTATATCTGTGTTTGTATAATGTGTTTGTAAACCTCCCCTAACTGCTAGTATGTCGGTTGGCAGGGGGTTGCACATTTCTGTAATGGTTTTTATTGTTTGCGGTTGTTAACTGTATTGGACTGTTGTGATGATTTGCCGGGGTTTGAGATGGATTATTATATTCATTCATTCGATGTAACTGTAATATGCTGTAATATTATTTTGTGGGGCGCATCCAGGTTGCGGTTGTAGCCACCGTTGTATTATTTCATTTTACTGTTTTTGCTCCTAGGATAGACCCAAGGTTGGGTGCAAAAACTACCGAGTACTTTGAAGTGTTTAGTGGCCTACTCATTTTGTTGAGGGAGACCGCTTCACTTCGGGTATTTGACGGGTAGTTTGCCGTACCCGTAGGGGTCTAGGGTGGGGTAATGGCTATTCATCACAACTGTGTAATCCGTCTTTTGTTGCGGGCTCTAAACAAACACGGATTGCTGGCAAATCCAATAAAGTTCATATGAGATCTGGAATGCCTATTATTGCGTCTGACGAATATACAATATCTATATATGATAGCTATTTAGACGTCACTTATGTTTTACACCCGCGCTAGCCCAGCCCCCGCTCTGCCGTTAGTTAAGTAACCTAACGGGTGATGATGGGACCCCTTGGCGAATGCGGATGGCATAAGAGAACGTTGTATTTTCGTTGTTTTCTGCAATGATAGGTTAATGATGTGACGCATTATTTATATTGCAAAGAAAATGAACCAAAAAGTTGAATCGTTGGAACAATTTAAAAGAAACCACTCGGTTATTTTAAAAACAGATAATATTTTTAATTGCGGAGCTTTAACAACTCCTTTTAAAAGCTATCAGGTTCTTTCGGTTATATCAAGTTCACTACGTTCACGGTTTCGCCAAAACCATTCATAGCCCTCCGTCATTTCATCTGGGTATTCAGTTGTATTCAAGCTATGTATTTTGACCTAACGCCAAGGCATATTGTTTGGTAGCTACTGGGTGTTCATTTGTTGCATAGATAGATGAGTTAGTTTGGGACAGTCATATTATCATTTTGGCCGAACGTCAAGGATATATACGGATGGGTTCAAATTGACAAGATAATGATGGGAAGAACTTGACATGTGACTTATGACATTTTGACCTAACGCCAAGGTCATAAGAGCATGGGGCAAAAATTTATATCGGGAATTTCTAAAGAAACTAAAATTTGCAAAGAGATGCATACCATTTGGAGTTTGATGAATGTTGGTAGGATTCCTTCAACATTATCATACGATGATATTTGGATCCCGATCCTACTGTGAGTATATGCTACTCATCAGGATATTCGTCACTTAACGATCAATGCTATAAACCAAGTAGGTGTCAAGAAAGGTGTCAGCGGGGTTACGCCCCTATAGAAAAGAGGTTATTTAATTAAGGAACTTCGCGAAAGCGTTGGAAAACCTCTCTCGAAGTATCGACACTTGCCTGGTTGAACGGTTAAGCAAGTATTGTACGGTGAGAATAGTCCTGGCTAATTATTCTTTTATGGTTTGGGGAAGGATTCGAGAAACAGTGGGAGCCATCCAGTTTAGATAAACTAAAAACCACTCTAAACTTGCAAGAGTATCATGCTAAAGAGTTTTCTTCACTCTCTCCTAATTGCAGCGACCCTAAAAATGACTGGACTTAAGTTACTTTTAGAGAAAAATATACTGACATGGCCAAACTATAAAGATTGGCTGCGGAATGTCAAAATGGCTTTGACCTATGACAAATTGGGGTACGTCCTCACCGCTAAGGCACCTGCTGTCCCTGGTCCCAAATCCTGTAATGCGGATAAGGAAATCCGCAAAACCTGGGATTTCGATTGCGCGAAAGCCAAGTGCATCGTGCTTTCCTCGATGAACAATGAACATCAGAGGAGACACGAGGATATGGAACAAGATGCCATATTTCTCCAAACAAAGGAACTTTATGGAGAGCAATCTCGTATAGCAAGATACGAGACCTCTAAGAACTTGTTTCGAGTGAGGTTGGCTGTCGGGTCATCGGTAGGAGAACATGTTCTAAAGATGATCGGCTATATAGAAGAGCTCACAGACCTTGGGACGACTTTGGATAATGAGCTCTATACAGACCTTATTCTCCAGTCTCTTCCTTCCACCTACGCCCAGTTTATCCTGAACTTCAACATTCAAAGAAAAGACGTTGAACTTCCGGAACTCCTGAACATGTTAAGGAGTGCAGAGGGCACCTTGCAGAAGGCAAGGGAAACACCCGCTATGTTTGTTAGCGGTGCTTCTTCTTCCGGGTCCAAGGCTAGGGCCAAAGGAAGGAAAAAGATGGCCGCCCCCAGACCTAGAGGAGGTGTAAGTAAGGTGGGAGGGAAGGGAAAGAAAAAGATAGCAGTGCCGGTAGTGGCCCAGGATGGGTGCTTCCATTGTCACAGGAAAGGGCACTGGAAGAAAGATTGCAAGGCGTGGAACGCCAAGAACCAGGAACCGAATCAAGCTGTGGCTTCGACTTCAGGTGTGTTTGTAATTGAGAATTGTCTGTCAATCAACTCTACTTCCTCGGTATTGGATACCAGATCAGGATCTCACATATGCAATTCATTGTAGGCACTGAGAAACCGTAGAGTGCTGAAGGAAGGTGATATGACCCTAAAGGTTGCTAACAGAGCTAGCGTGGGAGCTATGTCCGTCGGGGATTATCACCTGGGATAGACGAGTGGACACATTTTGGTTTTACATAACTGTTTTTATGTACCAAGCTTAACGTGTAATATCATATCAGTTTCCTTGTTATCAAATAAAGGTTATGATTTCATGTTTGTAAGTGATGTTGTCAACATCCACCTAAATCATGGTTTGATTGGGTCCGGTACACTAAATAACGGTATATATGTCTTAAACCAACTCTAGATTTTCAATGTCCAGAACACACTAAAAAGAAAGTCTCCAGATTTAAATAAAGCTTTCTTATGGCATTGTAGACTGGGTCACATCAATGAGAGAATGTTGACTAAGTTACATAAAGAAGGATATTTGGACTCGTTCGAATATCAAACTTATGCCACATGTCAATCTTGTCTCAATGGAAAGATGACAAAGACTCCATTTACTGGACATGGAGTAAGAGCGAGCGAGCTCTTAGGACTCATACACAGCGATGTATGTGGTCCAATGTCTACACATGCAAGAGGTGGTTTTTCCTATTTCATTACTTTTACGGATGATTACTCAAGGTACGGATTCATTTATCTGATGAATCATAAATCCTAGGCTTTTGAGAAATTCCAAGAGTATAAGAATGAAGTAGAAAACCAAACCGGCAAAAGTATCAAGACACTAAGATCTGATCGAGGTGGTGAATACTTGAGTGCCGAGTTCCTAGGTTACCTAAAAGAGAAAGGAATTCTCTCTCAGCTTACTCCTCCATACACTCCACAGCATAACGGTGTATCGGAGAGACAGAATCGAACCCTATTGGATATGGTACGATCCATGATGAGTAATGCTGAGTTACCGCGATCTTTCTGGGGTTATCCGCTAGAATCAGCGGCATATCTTTTGAACATGGTTCCTACCAAGACTGTGCCTACGACTCCATATCAGATGTGGAGTGGGAAGAAACCCCATCTTCAGTATATAAAGATTTGGGGATGTCCAGCTTTTGTTAAAAAGCAGCATGTGGACAAGCTCGAGGCACGATCAGTGAAGTGTAAGTTTGTGGGATATCCAAAGAACTCCAGGGGATATCTATTCTATTATGCAGAGGAACAAAAGGTATTTGTTTCTCATAATGCCCATTTTCTAGAATATCAGTTTTTAGAAAAGGAAACAAGTGGGAGCGAAATAGAACTGGAAGAAATTCCAGAACCACAAACTAATACTGAATGTTTGGTAGAACAAGTAGTTCAAAAAGAACTAGACATTCCCGCACCCCTCCGCAGGAGTAGTAGGCCGTCTCATCCGCCTGAGAGATACTACGGTTTTCTCATAGATGGGGATATAGAGGATTGCATCATCGTTGATGATGAACCTGCTAGCTTCCAGCAGGCCATCCAGAGCGGCGACTCGGTACGATGGCTAGATGCAATGCGGACCAAAATGGAGTCCATGTACACCAACAAAGTATGGACTTTGGACTTTGCTCCAGATGGGGTAAAACCCATAGGATGCAAATGGATCTTCAAGAAAAAGATTGGTGTAGATGGACAGGTGGATACCTATAAGGCTAGACTTGTTGCAAAGGGTTTTCGTCAAAGACCTGGTTTGGACTATGACGAAACTTTCTCTCCAGTGGCTATGCTCAAATCCATTCGGATCCTTCTTGCTATTGCCGCCATCCATGATTATGAAATCTGGCAGATGGACGTAAATACGGCTAATCTGAATGGAAATTTAGAAGAGTGCGTCTATATGGATCAGCCAGAGAGTTTCAATCAGAGTAGGAGCAGCGGGAAAGTATGCAAGCTGCTTAAGTCCATTTATGGACTAAAGCAGGCATCGCGGAGTTGGAACATCTGTTTTGATGAAACAGTCAAAGAATATGACTTTATCAAAAATCCAGATGAACCATGTATATATAGTAAAGTTGTAGCCAGAAGTGTCATATTCCTTGTCTTGTACGTGGATGACATTCTGTTGATAGGAAATGGCATTCATATGCTATAATCTGTCAAAGGATTCTTGTCACACAGGTTCTCCATGAAAGACCTGGGTGATGCCTGTTACATTCGTGGGATCCGGATCTATCGTGATAGATCCAAGAGGATGTTGGGACTTTCGCAGTCTAGGTATATCGACACTGTACTGAAAAGATTCAGTATGGATGATTCTAAGCGCGGTAATCTACCGGCTTGTCACGGAATCACCCTATCAAAAGAGATGTCTCCCAAGACTGATTTGGAAAGGGAACGCATGTCTATTATACCTTACGCTTCTGTGGTAGGCTCTATAATGTATGCGATGTTGTGCACCAGACCAGATGTAGCTTACGCACTGAGCGTGGTAAGCCGGTATCAGTCAGACCCAGGGGAGAAGAACTGGATAGCAGTAAAGAATATTCTCAAGTACCTGAGGAGGACTAAGGAGATGTTCTTGGTTTACGGCGGAAAAGACTTCAGGTTGGAGGCCTTTGCTGATTCCGGCTTCCAGAGTGATAAGGACGATTCCAAGTCCATGTCAGGTTATGTCTTTACCCTCCATGGAGGGGCGGTGTGCTGGAAGAGCTCCAAGCAGGACACCGTTGCTGACTCGACGATGGCAGCGGAGTATATTACTGCTTGCGATGCCGCAAACGAAGCGGTCTGGATGAAGAAGTTCCTAACAGAACTTCAAGTGGTTCCTACCATTGTTGATCCAATACCTCTGTATTGCGACAACAACAGAGCTATAGCTTTAGCGAAGGAACCAAGGTCCCATCAGAAGTCCAAACACATCTTAAGGCGTTATCACCTGATTTGGGAGATCATTGATCGTTAGGAGATCGAGGTTCGGTGAGTTGCTACTGAAGAGAACATAGCTGATCAATTCACAAAGGCCCTACCTCAGATTCAGTTCGAGAGGCTACTCGAGATCATCGGTCTTCGATATTCCAGTACATGGCCCTAGTGCAAGTGGGAGATTGTTAGTGTATATGCCCTAGGAGCCATTAATGTATCATACTAGTTTGTATATTACTTAATGGAATCTTGGGATATTCACATGTATATAACAGTCTTGCTAAACATGGTAGTATGCTACTTGGTTTTTCTATCTTAATATGTGAGTATACGTATTGATAGAGCTCTTAGGATCTTACTTAACTACCAGCGTTGTAATGGCAGTCACACATGTGGGGGCTGGGTAGTCTATAAGGACATCCTTATTCAGGTCCCTAGTCGTAGGATTATCGAGACAGGGCATCGATACTCCGGAGTAGACTAGTGTGTACGCTTCTCATCCCAGTTGGGGAGATGGTCTGTCCCACAGCCGTCAGTACGTCGTACTGGAGATAGTATGCAGGTGCTCGTTAGGTTACGGGTACACCGGACATGACTCACAGGGAACTGTTGGTTGGTTTTATACCAGTCGTCAGAGAACAGTTCCCAGGTGACATGAGTACAGCATAGTCCGCAGACTTGACACTGCTACTTCTCCTCGAGTGTGTCCTACTGTTCTTAGATTGCTACCCTACCACGGCTCAAAGGAGTCGTGCAAACATGTAGCAGTTGGGTGCAGTCCCGAGCACTTGGAGGCAGTGGCGGTTAGACAGGATTCGTCTCTCCCGGTATTGGGGGTTGATATCGCGCTGTGTCAGATAGCCATTACGTAAAGTCCCTGGCCAGGGCAAGCGAGATTTGCTGGTAGGTTCCAGTAGTTTCTCAGGGTGTAATGGGCTTTGCTCCGACACGACTTATACCGCTATTAGGGGACTGACGCTTGCCGCCCCCTAGGCCCGATATGCGATAGTCTTAGACGAACGGACCGGACTGTTTGGAGATTGTCACATCAGACTCAGTAGGAGTTCGGATGGGTTTCCTCATCGTTCTTCTTATCGACATCTACATGGGGACCGTTACGTACAGCTAGTACCGCTTGCGGTCTGTGGTTAAACCCACTGCCAGTGTAGTAGTCAAGTCTCTAGATTCCCACACAGAGAGTTTCCCTACTCCAGGCGAAACGATATAGAGGTCGTATGGTTTTACAACAAGGGTTCGGACGCATACGTGTGTTTACGCACGTACGACATCCGGACAGTTTTTACTTGTCGTCTTTGGTTTAAGCCAGTTTCTAGTATCCGGTTATTGGATTTATACAGTCTAAAGTTTTTCCGTGTTTTCACGGATAGGAGGGGCGTTCTCGTAATTGCGCGAGAAGCTTCTAGAAGATGGTGACTTGGGGGTAAAGGTAGCATATGCATTAAATGAGATTAGTGAGTCATTTGAGTGATTCATCCAAGTCATTAATGCATCATAAATGCTTAATGACTCATGGAGATGAATCACCTTCTTATATTTATTAAGCATGATGATTAGTCATTCATTTTCTTTTGTTGGATAAATCATAATGCTTGATATATATTATGATAGCTCATTTTCTCATTTCATTTCTTTTGCTCACTTTCTCTCTCCTCAAGCTCTTCCTCTTCAAACCCTAATCCCTCCTTCTCATGTGTTGAGTACAAGGATTAGATTAGACTACTTAATCCTTAACCATACTCTATATCACCTAGGTTACTTGGATTAGCACATCAAGAAACCTAGTTACCTCTAGTTTGAGGTGAAGCTTGTAGTAAAGCTCTCGGGTGGATCTTCTACTACATAGAGAAGGCCGGAGAGGACGTGGAGAACGACAAGACGAAGGACTCGGTTCTATAGGTATAATCACTTATCATTGTAGTTAACTCTTCTATGGTTTCTTGTTAGTTATCGTTTATGCAAAGATTCTCGGTTAGTCGATGTTTACGCTTAAAACAAGAACGTTTTTCATTATTCCGCCTCCCCGCAAGTCATGGGGTGTTGTACATCGACATTCAGTAGTGGTTCATGGAAATTTCATATACAAATTTCTCATTTCATTCCACTCCAAAAGGCAACTTCATTAACCGTTCATCCATAGCTTTGGATGTAACGAGACAAAGTGTTCTACTCATTCTCTACATCAATCTTGGTCATCTCTTTTAGCAGACTTGATGATCGAGTTGCCTCGGTTCATAGGCGGGAGCCCGTTTAAAGATCCGTCGACGTGGTGCAACCTGGACGAGAAGGTTGGAGATTCAGGAGATCGGAGCAGCCGCAACAAAGCGTGGGATGATGGTTGAAGACCGAAGGACTCGGATCGTTCGGTATAACATTTCTACGCACTTTGTAGTTTGTTAGTTTAGCTTTAATGGCAGATCCGGGTTATAGTATGCGATAGCGCCAGCTAAAAAAGTTTTTGTTCCGCATTTGGCGTCTGTTAGATGGCCGGGGCGCTACCGTGTACTTACAGTGGTATCAGAGCCACGCCATTAAGCTTTACTAATTTATGCTAACACGTTTAAAAGATCGATCGAACGGATTTTCAAAAACTACAATTTTTCTGGTTAGAGTTTCTATCGATTTTTATAAGTGTCTAAAAATTATTTTGCATATCACAGAAAATTAAGCAGGCATTTCTAAGCAAACTGGAAAAATTTGATCACGTGATCCCACATGACTGCCGCGGATCTGCGGTCAAAGCTAGGGTTTGACCGCGGAACCGCGGCCAGTATGTGGGAACAGTGCACCAAAATTTTCTAGTGAGCTTTGAATGGTAAATTGTGGTTTTTGGTATATTTCTTTCAGGCCCAGATTTTATTACTGTACAGCAGATGTACGTGGGGCCCACTTCGGGAAGTTTTGTCGATCGAAATTTTTAACTTGTTAGTATTCAATACTTATATTATATCTCCGACCGGAAATGTCATTTGAGCGGTAAATTGCGTCTAATTGCTATAGTTCTTTTAGACGGATTTGCGAACGTGACATTCGCGTTGATGTTCTGTGTTGTGCTGTAATGTTGCGGATATGTCATGGTGGATAGCAGTGTGTAATGGTAGTGATGTTTGGATTTATTTGTACATTTGATATTGCGGGGCGAGCGTCCAACATGTGGACTACCGTCACTGCCTGTTTGTATAATATTCTTTTGGGGCACGACCGGGTTAAGGTCGATGTACCCATTGTACATATTTTTATTTCTGTACTAGGTTTACCCCGCGACGGAGTGCACAGATAGCCGGGTTCTGGAGGGCAACGGGTCCGTATCTCATGGCTATGAGAGGCAGAAGGGCCTCACTCTAGAATTGGCAGACTATTCGCCGCACTCGTAGGGGGTATAGGTTGACCCAAGGAGGGCTGCTCAAGTTATCGGATTCCGTGAAGTGCTGGGTGGTCCATTCACTTTGCTGTAGGGGCTGCCTCGCTTCAGGTTTTGGCGGGTAACTTGCCGCACCCGTAGGGGTCTAGGTATCATTGCACAGGCTATCCACATGATCAGGGGAACGTCGGGTTTCAGTAGCGGCTCTGTGAAACCCGGGGATCCCAGATTATCTGCATTGTTCTGTGATGCTTATTACTTCTCTGTAATGTTGCATATATCATGCCTGGAGCAATTATTATATATTTATATATACTAGTAGATGTTGTATATGTTTTGCACCCGCGCTAGCCCAGTCCCCGCTCTGTCATTAGTTAAGTAACCTAACGGGTAATGACGGGACCCAGTGACAAATGCGGATGGCATATACGTATATTTTATTTTCGTTCTTTTCTGGTGTGATTAATTGATGCGACTGCATTGATTCTTTTTAATGCAAGGATAAAACAAACCTATATTTGATGTTGTTGAAACCAATTTTAAAAGGGTTTTTACAAAGACGTTTCCTTTTGTTATGCATAGAGGTATTCTGTTATAAATATCCAGCACCTCATTCGACGAGGCAAGGGCCGAGATCCCTTCACCGGGAGTGACCCCTTAGGCAGAAGTTTGCGTCAGGGTAATAACTTCACTATAGTCGATTACAAGTTGTTTTGCATCGCGGTATTCAGTTAGAATATCCTGCACCTCATTCCACGAGGAAAGAGCCGAGATCCATTCACCGGGAGTGACATATTTAGCAATGGTTTTCGCCACTATATTTTTTAAAAAGCTATCAGGTTCCTTCAACGAGATCAAGTTCATTACGTTAAAGGTTTTTCGCCAAAAACCATCCGTAACCCTCCGTCATTTCTTATGGATGGTCAGTAGTATTCAAGCTATGTTTGTTGGCCTACGTCAAGGCATAGTGTTTGGTAGCTGCAGGGGTATTCATTTGTTGCATAGATAGATGCATTAGTTTAGGACAAACGTATAGCCTTGTTGGCCTACGCAAGGGCATGTACGATGGACCTAAATTAATCAGGACAACGACGGGTAGAACATGACATGTGACTTATGATTTGTTGGCCTACGTCAAGGTCATAAGAGCATGGGATTAAATTACATCGGGAGTTTCAAACTTACAAGAAACTTGCTATACTTGCGCATACCTTCTGGAGTGTGATAACTTGAGTGGCTTCCATCAAGTTATCATGTGATGATAGTTGGATCCCGATTCTCACTGATGAGTTGGTTTATCTTCGGGTGATCCCGACTAATTCTTCTTTCAGGTTTGGAGGAGAATTTGAGACTACAGTGGGAAGTTTCCTGATTAGATAAAGTGATAACCATTCTGATCTAGGTTAGAGTGCATGCAGAGTGTTTCTTTTCTCTCTCTCTTTGGCAGCGACCATTGACCGACCCTAGACTATAACTCAGTGACCAAGTTGACCGAACCTTCTTTAAATACTGGCTTTTGGATTGTCCGAGTTCCATAAGCCATTGCCTCTCTTTCTTTTACCCTTTGAATATCTCAGAACACCCCGTATTATTACGGATATCCACTTCCATTGGATAGATCCATCGTATGGTTATATACGAACTCGGAAGGATTTCTTCGAGGATGGATCCTGGTTCAGGAGAAATAGAATTGGTTTATTCAATTGTCTTCTATTATGACCTTCTCTTAGGTTGCGAGAGCTCCTTTGTTTAGGAGAGTACACACCTATTACGCTTATTGGATAGTCTTATTCCAAACCATGGGCAGGTGCCGAAAGGTAGGGAATGAAGAAAACCAATTAGCCTAAGTAGGGTGTACAGAAGGCAATAACTAAAGACAAAATAAAGGGATTAGAAAGAGGGCAAAGTAAATTGCGACTACTATAATTCACGACCAAACCTCGTACTTCATCGCCACTCCTATTTCACCTTTGCTTTTTTTCCCAGTTCGGGAGAAATAGAATAAGTTATTATTCAGTTGTCTTTTATCATCACCTTCTCTCAAGTTGCGAGTACTCCTAGGATTAGGAGAGTACACCCATTATGCTTACTGGATAGTCTTCTTCCAAACCATAGGCTGGTGCCGAACGGTAGGGAAGGAAGAAAACCACTTAGCCTAATGATGGTGTACAGAAGGTAATGAATAAAGACAAATAAAGGGATTTGGGGAGATGGCAAACAAATATACGGTTAAAGTCATGAATTGGATTATGGAAGAGGCATTACAAAGAATACCAGGATACCCCTTCGATACATTTTCATGTTTCAATTACACTGTGCATTGTTAATTGTAAACTGATTTCCCAATTAAACCCTTACTCCAGGGTATGTATTTACCAAGTATGATTCTCACATCTGTTTGGTTTTACAGATGATGAGTGGGAGTAAGTTATTAGGATTAGGTGATCATCCTCATTATATCGGAATTCGTTGTAATTGGTGATATTAGAGGAAATCTCATAGGTACAGTTTTCAACCTGCGACGCACAGGTTTGGAGTTATTCAACTCAGAGGACTTATACAGAGCATTGTATGTTGTCCAGTGTCCATCAGGACAAAGGGGTTGGTCCTCGTACTCTGTTATGTTTACTTGTGACTTCTCTAGTTTTTAGACAAGTGTTTCGTAGAAATACAAAGTCTAAGTTTTGAGAAGTTGTGGGTATAGGAATAAAGTAGAGAACCAGGTGTCGCAAGTATCGGGATTCTTCAAAGAAATCGAAGATGTAGTTTCTTGTGATTGGTATTCAGTTAATGGTTTTGAGAAACATGTTTCTCTTTCAGGTTACTCATAATTGGATGGATTCCTAAGTTGAGTAATGCTGATTAGCTTTTCTCTATTGAGTTGATATGCATTGGAGACAATAGCATGATTAGAATCTTGTTCCAATTAAATAAGTGCCAAAGTTTCTATATTGGATATAGAATGGTTCATATCTTAACGATGTTAAAGTACGGTGAGTTGTCCAGCTTATGCTTAAAACCAGACTCTGGATAACTAAAGGCACAGTTCTTTAATGGCAGTTTGTGGGTTGACCCTGGCTTTGACGAGGGTTGATTTCATGACCATGAATCAAGGAAATTTCATGACCATGAATCAATGAAATGAATCAAGACTAGGACCCCAAGTTACTTAAATAGAGTACCGCATTGTAACCATGCTACAATTCATAGTTACAATCACATAACTCCGTTCAAGTCGCCCAAATCCTAGTATCAGAATCAAAGGAATCGGATGGAAGAAACAATAGGGAACCAAAAGAATTTCAACTCGAGATGCAAATTTCTTTGCATATCGTCAGGACAGTGGTCAAGAGAAAGATATGATTCAAGAATCACGATAACCAAGTGGTAGGACATGTTCCTAATTACGAGTATTCTGATTTGTGTATTGGGTCCAATACCCAACCACAAAAGAATCAAACCCGATTAACTTAAATCCTATGGCTCTGATACCAAATAAACCCTGTCACGCCCCGCTTCCTAGAGTGCGCTAAGATAGGCACGTGACAGAGCCAACCATGCTACCTGTGGATAGGAAACATCCCTCCACAGTCACATTATGGCTGTTTAGAGATATCAAGAACAGTAGAAATAAAATAAACTATCTACTACATGTCCATGAACCAGAAATAACGAGTCAAGAAATAATATGCGGAAGCAATAGATCCAATAAACAAAAACATCTGGAAAGTAAACATAACTAAACTGGATACTAACAGGATACTAACAGGATCCTCACTGCTCGGCCTGACGGCGGAAATACTCCTGATCAGCCTGCGACAACGGTAGAGGATCTGGGCCATGCAAAACCCAGACGTCAGTGCGTCATAATATCAACCATAATATAATCAAGGGGTAGCAGTGTTAGTGTATATGCCCTAGGGGCCATTATTGTATCATACTAGTTTGTATATTACTTAATGGAAGCTTGGGATATTCACAGTTATATAACAGTCTTGCTAAACATGGTAGCATGCTACTTAGTTTCATCTATCTTAATATGTGAGTATACGTATTGATAGAGCTCTTAGGATCTTGCTTGACAACCAGTGTTGTGATGACAGTCACACTAGTGGGGGCCGGGTAGTCTACAAGTACATCCTTTTTTTCAGGTCCCTAGTCGTAGGATTATCGAGATAGGGCATCGATACTCCGGAGTAGACTAGTGTGTACGCTTCTCATCCCAGTTGGGGAGATGGTCTGTCCCACAGCCGTCAGTACGTCGTACTGGAGATAGTATACAGGTGCTCGTTGGGTTACGGGTACACCGGACAGGACTCACGGGGAACTGTTGGTTGGTATTATACCCGTCGTCAGTTAACAGTTCCCAGGTGACATGAGTACAGCATAGTCCGCAGACTTGACACTGCTACTTCGCCTCGAGTGTGTCCCACCGTTCTTAGATTGCTACCCTACCACGGCTCAAAGGAGTTGTGCAAACAGGTAGCAGTTGGGTGCATTCCCGAGTACTTGGAGGCAGTGGCGGTTAGACAGGATTCGTCTCTCCCGGTATTGGGAGTTGATATCGCGCTGTGTCAGAGAGCCATTACGCAAAGTCCCTGTCCAGGGCAAGCGAGATTTACTGGTAGGTTCCAGTTGTTTCTCTGGGTGTAATGGGCTACGCTCCGACACGACTTATACCGCTATTAGGGGACTGACGCTTGCCGCCCCCTAGGCCCGATATGCGATAGTCTTAGACGAACAGACCGGAATGTACGGAGATTGTCACATCAGACTCAGTAGGAGTTCGGATGGGTTTCCTCATCGGCCTTCTTATCGACATCTATTTGGGGACCGTTACGCACAGCTAGTGCCGCTTGCGGTATGTGGTTAAACCCACTGCCAGCGTAGTAGTCGAGTCTTTAGAGTCCCACACAGAGAGTTTCCCTACTCCAGGCGAAACGATATAGAGGTCGTATGGTTTTACGACAAGGGTTCGGACGCATACGTGTGTTTACGCACGTACGACATTCGGACAGTTTTTACTAGCCGGCTTTGGTTTAAGCCGGTTTCTAGTATCAGGTTATAGGGTTTATACAGTCTAAAGTTTTTCCGTGTTTTCACGGAAAGGAGGGGCGTTCTCGTAATTTCGCGAGAAGCTTCTAGAAGGATGGTGACTTAAGGGTTAAGGTGGAATTTGCATTTATTGTGTTAATGACTCATTTGTGTGATTCATCCATGGAGTCAATGCATCATTTATTGATCTAATGACTCATGAGATGAATCACTCATATGAATGAATGAAGCATGGTTGTTAAATGATTTAATTGATTTATTTCATAAAACATTATGCTTCATATATATTCAAATGAGTCCATTATCTCTTCTCATTCTCTTGCTCACCTTCTCTCTCCTCAAGCTCTCTCTCTTCAAACTTTAATCCTCCCCTCTCATGTGTTGAGACCAAGGATTAGAAAAGACTATTTAATCCATAACACTTCTCTATATCACCTAGGTTACTTAGATTAGCACTTTAAGAAACCTAGTTACCTCAAGTTAGAGGTGAATCTTGGAGTATAGCTCTCGGGTGGATCATCTATTACGTGGAGGAGGCCGAGAAGGACGTGGATAACGAAAAGGAGAAGGACACGGTTCATTAGGTATAATCACTTATCATAGTAGTTTATAACTTCTATGTTTCTTGTTAGTTATAGTTTAGCAAAGATTCTCGGTTAGTCGATGTTTATGCAAAGAACAAGATCGTTTTTCAATTTTCTGCCTCCCCGCAAGTCGTGGGGTGTTGTACATCGACTTACAGTGGTATCAGAGCCTCGCTAAACAATAATTAACTCATTAAAAAAGTCGTATGATTTTCGAACGCAAAACGATCCGAAAAAACATCGATATCACTAAGTTTCCGTCGTTTTTAAAACATGCCCTAAAAATTTTTCAGGGACCTCTAAAATAATAAGAAAGGAATTATAAGGTTACTGAAAAAATGGGTTCCTGAATCGGCCAAACAGCCGTGGAACCGCGGCCGAACCCACCGATCCACCGCGGATCCGCGGCTGAGTTGAAGCCGATTAAACCCAGTTTGCTCCAGTAACTCTTCTGTGATATTTTTGTGTTTTCTGGATTGTTTATTTTTCTGCTCAAGTCTCAGGTGCACAGAGAAGTTTTGGAGTAGAATCTAAAGTGTTTGCACGATCGAAATCTTACGATGCTTGCTAATTTGATTATATCTGTGATTGTATAATGTGTTCGTAAACCTCCCCTAACTGCTAGTATGTCGGTTGGCAGGGAGTTGTACATTTCTATAATGGTTTTTACTTTTTGTGGTTGTGAACTGTATTGGACTGTTGTGATGATTAACCGGGGTTTGTGATGGGTAGTTATATTCATTCATTCAAAGTAATTGTAATATGTTGTAATATTATTTTGCGGGGCACATCCAGGTTGCGGTTGTAGCCAAGGTTGTATTATTTCATTTTACTGTTTTTTGCTCCTAGGATAAACCCAAGGTAGGGTGCACAAACTACCGGGTACTTTGAAGTGTTTAGTGCCTACTCACGTTGTTGAGGGAGACCGCTTCACTTCGGGTATTTGGCAGGTAGTTTGCCGTACCCGTAGGGGTCTAGGGTGGGGTAATGGCTATTCATCACAACTGTGTAATCCGTCTTTTGTTGCAGGCTCTAAACAAACGCGAATTGCTTGCATATCCAATAATGTTCATATGTGATCTGGAATGCCTATTATTGCGTCTGACGAATGTACAATATCTATATATGATAGCTATTTAGACGTCACTTATGTTTTACACCCGCGCTAGCCCATCCCCCGCTCTGCCGTTAGTTAAGTAACCTAACGGGTGATGACGGTACCCAGTGGCGAATGCGGATGGCATAAGAGGACGTTGTATTTTCGTTGTTTTCTGCAATGATAAGTTAATGATGGGACGCATTATTATTAATGCAAAGAAAATAAACCAAAAAGTTGAATCGTTGGAACAATTTAAAAGAAACCACTCGGTTATTTTAAAACAGATGATATTTTTAAATTGCGGAGCTTTAACCACTCCTTTTAAAAGCTATCAGGTTCCTTCGGTCATATCAAGTTCACTACTACGTTCACGGTTTCGCCAAAACCATTCGTAGCCCTCCGTCATTTCATTTGGGTATTCAGTAGTATTCAAGCTATGAATTTTGACCAACGCTAAGGCATAGTGTTTGGTAGCTGCTGGGTATTCATTTGTTGCATAGATAGATGAGTTAGTTTGGGATAGTCGTATTATCATTTTGGCCAATGTCAAGGATATGTACGGATGGATTCAAATTAACAAGATAATGATGGGTAGAACTTGACATGTGACTTATGACATTTTAACCAACGCCAAGGTCATAAGAGCACGGGGCAAAAATTTATATCGGGAATTTCTAAAGAAACTGAAATTTGCAAAGAGATGCCTACCATTTGGAGTTTGATGAATGTTGGTAGGATTCCTTCAACATTATCATACGATAATATTTGGATCCCGATCCTACTGTGAGTATATGCTACTCATCAGGAGATTCGTCACTTAACGATCAATGCAATAAACTAAGTAGGTGTCAAGAAAGGTGTCAGCGGGGTTAGGCCCCCAGAGAAAAAAGGTTATTTAATTAAGGAACTTCGCAAAAGTGTTGGAAAACCTCCCTCGAAGTATCGACACCAAGCCTGCCTGAACGGTTAAGCAAGTATTGTACAGCGAGAATAGTCCTGGCTAATTCTTTTTTTATGGTTTGAGGAAGGATTCGAGAAACAGTAGGAGCCATCCAGTTTAGATAAATTAAAAACCACTCTAAACTTGCAAGAGCATCATGCTAAAGTGTTTCTTCTCTCTCTCCTACTTGTAGCGACCCTGAAAATGACTGTACTTAAGTTACTTTTAGAGAAAAATATACTGACAGGGCCAAACTATAAAGATTGGCTGCAGAATGTCAAAATGGCTTTGACCTATGACAAATTGGGGTACGTCCTCACCGCTAAGGCACCTGCAGTCCTAGGCCCCAAATCCAGTCATGCGGATAAGGAAATCCACAAAACCTGGGAGTATGATTGCGCGAAGGCCAAGTGCATCGTGCTTGCCTCGATGAACAATGAACATCAGAGGAGGCACGAGGATATGGATCTTGATGCCATATTTCTCCATACAAAGGAACTTTATGGAGAGCAATCTCGTATAGCAAGATACGAGACCTCTAAGAAATTGTTTCGAGCGAGGTTAGCCGTCGGATCATCGGTAGGAGAACATGTCCTAAAGATGATTGGCTATATAGAAGAGCTCGCAGACCTTGGGACGACTTTGGATAATGAGCTCTATATAGACCTTATTCTCCAGTCCCTTCCTTCCACCTACGCCCAGTTTATTCTGAATTTCAACATTCAAAGAAAAGAAGTTGAACTTCCAGAACTCCTTAACATGTTGAGGAGTGCAGAGGGCACCTTGCAGAAGGCAAGGGAAACACCCGCTATGTTTGTTAGCGGTGCTTCTTCTTCCGGGTCCAAGGCTAGGGCCAAAGGAACGAAGAAGAAGGCCGCCACCAAACCTAGAGGTGGTGTCAGTAAGGTGGGAGCGAAGGGAAAGAAAAAATTTGCGGTACCAGTAGTGGCCCAGGATGAGTGTTTCCATTGTCATAGGAAAGGGCACTGGAAGAAAGATTGCAAGGCGTGGAACGCCAAGAACTAGGAACTGAAGCAAGCTGTGGCTTCGACTTCAGGTGTGTTAGTAATTGAGAATTGTCTGTCAATCAACTCTACTTCCTGGGTATTGGATACCGGATCAGGATCTCATATATGCAATTCATTGCAGGCACTGAGAAACCGTAGAGTGCTGAAGGATGGTGATATGACCCTGATGGTTGCTAACGGAGCTAGCGTAGGAGCTGTGTCCGTAGGGGATTATCACCTGGGATTGACGAGTGGACATATTTTGGTTTTACATAACTGTTTTTGTGTACCTAGCTTAACGTGTAATATCATATCAGTTTCCTTGTTATCAAATAAAGGTTATGATTTCACGTTTGTAAGTGATGTTGTTAACATCCACCTTAATCATAGTTTGATTGGGTCCGGTACACTGGATAACGGTATATATGTCTTAAACCAACTCTAAATTTTCAATGTCTAGAACACACTAAAAAGAAAGTCTCCAGATTTAAATAGAGCTTTCTTATGGCATTGTAGACTGGATCACATCAATGAAAGAAGGTTGACTAAGTTACATAGAGAAGGATATTTGGACTCGTTCGAATATCAAACTTATGCCACTTGTCAATCATGTCTCAAAGGAAAGATGACAAAGACTCCATTCACTGGACATGGAGCAAGCGCGAGCGAGCTCTTAGGACTCATACAAAGCGATGTTTGTGGTCCAATGTCTACACATGCAAGAGGTGGTTTTTCCTATTTCATTACTTTTACGGATGATTACTCAAGGTATGGATTCATTTATCTGATGAAACATAAATCCGAGGCTTTTGAGAAATTCCAAGAGTATAAGAATGAAGTAGAAAACCAAACCGGAAAAAGTATCAAGACACTAAGATCTGATCGAAGTGGTGAATACGTAAGTACCGAGTTCCTTGGTTACCTAAAAGAGAAAGGAATTCTCTCTCAGCTTACTCCTCCATACACTCCACAGCATAACGGTGTATCGGATAGACGGAATTGAACCCTATTGGATATGGTACGTTCCATGATGAGTAATGCTGGGTTACCGCTATCTTTCTAGGGTTATTCGCTAGAATCAGCGGCATATCTTATGAACATGGTTCCTACCAAGACTGTGCCTACCACGCCATATTAGATGTGGAGTGGGAAGAAACCCTATCTTCAGTATCTGAAGATATGGGGATGTCCAGCTTTTGTTAAAAAGCAGCATGTGGACAAGCTCGAGGCACGATCAGTACTGTGTAAGTTTGTGGGATATCCAAAGAACTCCAAGGGGTATCTATTCTATTACGCAGAGGAACAAAAGGTTTTTGTTTCTCGTAATGCCCATTTTCTAGAATATCAGTTTTTAGAAAAGGAAATAAGTGGGAGCGAAATAGAACTGGAAGAAATTCCAGAACCATAAACTACTACTGAAAGTTTGGTAGAACCAGTAGTTCAAGAAGAACAGGACATTCCCACACCCCTGAGCAGGAGTAGTAGGCCGTCTCATCCGCCTGAGAGATACTACGGTTTTCTCATAGATGGGGATAGAGAGGATTGCGTCATAGATGATGATGAACCTACTAGCTTCCAGCAGGCCATCCAGAGCGGCAACTCGGTACGATGGCTAGATGCAATGCGGACCGAAATGGAGTCCATGTGCACCAACAAAGTATGGACTTTGGACTTTGCTCCAGATGGGGTAAAAACCATAGGATGCAAATGGATCTTCAAGAAAAAGATTGGTGTAGATGGACAGGTGGAAACCTATAAGGCTAGACTTGTTGCAAAGGGTTTTCGTCAAAGACCAGGTTTGGACTATGACGAAACTTTTTCTCCAGTGGCTATGCTCAAATCCATTCGGGTCCTTCTTGCTATTGCTGCCTTCCATGATTATGAAATCTGGCAGATGGATGTAAAGACGTCTTTTCTGAATGGAAATTTAGAAGAGTGCGTTTATATGGATCAGCCAGAGGGTTTCAATCAGAGTGGGAGCAGCGGGAAAGTATGCAAGTTGCTTAAATCCATTTGTAGATTAAAGCAGGCATCGGGGAGTTGGAACATCTATTTTGAAGAAACAGTCAAAGAATATGAATTTATCAAAAATCCAGATGAACGAAGTATATATAGTAAAGTTGTAGCAAGAACTGTCGTATTCCTCGTCTTGTACGTGGATGATATTCTATTAATAGGAAATGACATTCCTATGCTACAATCTGTCAAAGGATTCTTGTTACACAGGTTCTCCATAAAAGACCTGGGTGATGCCTCTTACATTCAGGGGATCCGGATCTATCGTGATAGATTCAAGAGGATGTTGGGACTTTCTTATGGCATTGTATTTGACATCAGAGATGATATATGGGTGCTCAGTAGAGATTGGGTACACTGGACGGACTCGCCGAGAACTCCCAGATGGTATTATACCTTACATCAGATGGCAGTTCTCTGGTGACACTGGTACAGGTTAGTCTGTAGACCCGAGATCGTCATAGAGTCTTGTGTGATTCCCACCGTGCTTTGATTTCCATCATACCACGTCCAAGAGGGCGTGCAAAAAGGTGGCTTTTGGGTAAAGTCCCGAATCACATGGAGGCAATGAGGGATAGGAGGGGTTTCGTCTCTCCCGGTATAGGGAGTTGATGTTGCGCAGTGCTCGATTGGCTAAAACAGGAAGTCCTTGGCCAAGGCAGCTTTAGGGATTTACAGGTAAGTGTTACCAGTAGTTTCTCGACCCGTTATGAGCCTCATATCGACACGACTTATCGAGTTATTGGGGTCTGACGTTTACCACCCCTATACAAGATATGCGACATATCAGACGAACAGACCGGACTGTACGGTAGTGTTACTCGTTGGATTCACTGGAGTGTGAGCGGGCTTGCTCGTTGATCTTCTGATCGCTCAATACCCGGGTGGCCGTTACGTTTAGCAGACCGCTTGCGGCTTGTGGGTGTTTGATATGATCATCACCTGCTGCCGGCGTATTGACGAGTCTTTAAAGTCCTACACAGGGGTTTCCTGGCTCAAGCGAAACGAAATAGGAGCGCATATAAGATATGTGCGGGACCGAGGATAATACCAGTATGTGATACTGTATTCTATTCTCGCGATTTATGACATTGATCGGTTGTATGCGATATAGCTGGGTTATCGGATCAAGTGTTGATTCGATAAGTTGTTACTATTGATATTAGTCGGTTATATGCGATATGACCGGATCGTTAAATCAAGTGTTGATTTAATGATTTAATGTATAATTATATATTTGATATATTACTTTACATTAACTAGTATTGGTTCACTTAAGATTGATTTTCTCACTTGAAAGTGTACATTGTTTATATGTGATATATGCAAGTGTACATGTTTGTATCATGCTTGATGATACAAACAAATTGTGTGTATGAGACTTGAACCATATCAAGGTTGGATTAGGTTTTATTATTTTCCTAAACAAATAACAAAAGAGAGTGACTTTGGTCAAAGTTATCAAGCTTCATGAAGCTTGAAGAACATTGACAAAGTCAACTCTTTTGTCATTTGTTCAAGATATTAGCTAACCCAACCCTTAACCTTATGCTATGGTTAATTCTCTACATGAGTTAAGCATGAGGGGTTAACTCAACCATGGTGCCATCATTCATTTGGATAAGTTTCACTTTGGATATTATTCATATGATTCTTTTCTTCTTCTTCATCTTCATCAAGCTTAAAAAAGCTTGCTAGCTCCAATGGTATCATGAGAAAAAGAGTGAGAAATCCAATTCTAAAGTGAACCCACTTCCTATTTCTTCATCCTCTACCACTTGCCATGTAGTATAGGGTGTTCTCTTCACAAAGTTTTCGACCGAGCGAAGGAATAGCTTGATTTTGAGTCTCCCCGACGTAGATCATCTTCGACCTCGAAGTCAATGACCTAGCCCGATCATTTCTCCGACGAAACCATTTCTAGAGTCCGGGATCCGATGATCGCAGCGGAGGGACGTCAACACGGAGCTAAAAAAATGGTGGAGCGGATCTACAAAGGTTGTAATCCTTTTCACTTAGTAGCAAAGTCGTTTGCTTGCTTGTTTTTCGCCTTATCTTCTAGTTAACGGTCTTCATTAGGGTTTCTCGGCACCGGAAAATTTTTGTTTGGCATGGTTGATGCCTTGTGGAACCTCCTTAGTGTGCCTAGGAACCCTACAGTGGTATCAGAGCCTAGCTAGAGCCTTAGGCGAAGTCTAGACGACGTTTGAAATCCGAACGAACATCGAAACCCTATTTTTTCATGCTCTCTGGACTTTTTTCAAAAACTGGGTTTTTTCCAGATTAAAAATGCTTAAAAAATTCAGCAGGGAATTCTAAGAATTACGGTGCAAAAATTACTTCATAATATGTCTAAAGAGCGGCGGAACCGCGGCAGAAGCCTGGCTTCTGCGGCGGTTCCGCGGCCAATTAATGAGACTAAAATGCGGGGTTTATAATTGTTAGGCATGTGATGTCTAAGAAATTCATTTGATTAGGCATGTGATGTCTAAAGAGGTCGCGGATTCCAACTGTTGTAGTTTTACACTTTCTTTTCTGTGACCGTAAGTGTAATATGTGATATCGCCGGTTTCGTTGCTATATGTCAACGACAATTGGGATGCGCATATTTACTTACGTTGATGACATGTGATGTTATGTGTTGCTGGATATGTTATATTGGATCGTCGCGTTATGAATAGCCGGGAGTTTTATGTGAGATGAGAGCTTTTATTTTCATTCATGTAAAATTAACTTGTATGTAATATTCTTTTATTGGGGCACTTCTAGGTAGCGGAAGATGTCACCCTTTGTATATTATTTACTTTTCCGCACTAGGATAGACCCAAGGAGGAGAGCACAAGTAACCGGGTTCTGGAGTCCAGTGGGAGACCAACTCGAGGAGTCGAGTCCGGGTTTCCTAACTCTAGAATTGGTAGGGTTGCTTGCCGCTCTCGTAGGGGTCTAGGGGTGTGGGTTTGGCTATTCATTGCGACCGTGGAATCCGTGTTTTATACTGGCTCGTATTGAAAACACGGACGTCCTAGTATATCCAATATTTCATATGATTCATCTGCTGCGATATCTGTGATGTGATCATGTGATGTTCTGTGATAGATACAGTATACAGTATATATGATATATTATATAGACGTTACTTATGTTTTGCACTCGCGCTAGCCCTGCCCCGCTCTGCCGTTAGTTTCCTAACCTAACGGTGCACGAGGGGACATCGAGGCGAATGCGGATGGCATAAGTGTACGTCGTATTTATCTGTGATGTTTAGGTATATTAAATGATGGGACTTCATTAATGTGATTAATGAAAGAAAATAAACCTTTAGATGTTGTGGAATCGAATTTTCAAAAACAGGTAGCTACAGTTCTTGCTTTGCACCGCGGTGTTCCTTGTAGAACATCCTGCACCTTATTCGATAAGGAAAGGACCGAGATCCCTTCACCGGGAGTGACTCCTTTAGCAATAACAGGCAGATGCTACAACTCTCGGTTTGTCTTTTGATTGCTTCTATAGTTTCTGCTTTGCACAGTGATGTATATGATATATCCTGCACCTCATTCGACGAGGAAAGGGCCGACGATCCCTTCACCAGGAGTGACCCCTTTAGCAAAACTAGAAAAGCCTAAAAAACACTCCATTTTAAATCATTTGATTCTACAACGATATAAAGTTCATTACGTAAAGGGTTTTCTTAAAAACCTGTCGTAGCCCTCCGTCATTTCAGATAAGTAATAGTTAGAATTCGTGCTGCGTTTGTTGACTCAGTCAAGGCGTAGTGTGCGGTAGCTGATTAGTGCTTATCTGTAAAGCATATGATGCGATTGGATTAGGATAGTCGTGCGACCTTGTTGACTCAGTCAAGGGCTGTGCGGGTGGGTTTAATTCAATCAGAAATGACGGGTTGAACTTTACTTGCGGTCTATGGTTTGTTGACTCAGTCAAGGTCATAGATTGCTTGGGGCAAAATATTATCGGGAATTTCAAGTGCTGAAATTTGCAATGAGATTGCATACCTTCTATGTGATAGTTGGATCCCGATACCCACTGCGAGTAATTGTTACTCCTGGGAGAGTTTTACACATTATAATTAGCCGATCAAGTAGGTGTCTTGAAAGGTGTCAACGGGGTTACGCCTCTGGGAAAACGAGGTTTACATTAATTAGGTCCATGCGAAAGCACGGGGCACCTCCCTCAAAGTACCGACACTGGCCTGGCTGAAAGATTGGCGAACTTGTAGCGTGTAATTAATCCCGGCTAGTCTTTCCTTTTAGGGTTTGAAGGAAGATTTGATAAAAACAGTGGGAGCCATCCTGATTAGATAAAATAAAAACCAATCTGATCTTGCAAGAGCGCACGTAGAGTGTTTTCTTCTCTCTCTCTCCTGGTAGCTACCATGTCACGCCTTAATCAAGATAATAAAACGGATATATTGACCGAACCCGCTTGTTATACTGAGCTGGGGAACGTTGGTCCCGCTCCAACTTATAAATGTTATAAGATAGAGCAGGAATTAGGGGATTACCAAAATTCCCGTGCCGCCCAAACGAAGAAAGTGCATATGATGCATCTCATTCGGGTGTGTTCGTTACAGAGAACTGTTTCTCAAATGTCCTTTACGTCCTGGGTATATGATACCGGATCAGGATCCCACATATGTAATATATTACATGGGCTACAGAAAGGAAAAGAACTGAGAACGGGTGATAAGTTTCATGAGACAGAAAACGGGGCAAGTGTTGCAACCAAGTCTGTTGGTCACTGTCACCCTGTATTACCAGAATACATTGATTCTGAACAAATGTTATTAGATACCGAACCTGATATACAAAATCATATCAGTCTCTTTATTTAGATAAAGAAGGATATAATTTTGTATTGCTGGATAATGTTTTGAACATTTCCTATATCAATAGTTGATCGGTTCAGGCACGTTATCTAAAAGCATTGACGTTCTAAATCAAACCACAGTTCTTAGTATACAGAACACACACAAGAGGAAGAGTTCAGAAATGAACGGATCCTTCTTGAGGCATTGTAGACTAGGTCATATCAATGCGACCCGACTGGCTGAAGTTACAATTAGATGCATATTTAAATCTGTTTGAATTTACATCTTGTGAAACTTGCCAGTCATGTCACAGAAATAAGATGACCATAGCTCTGTTTATTGGAAACAGAGAAAGAGTTAGTGAACTCTTGGGATGATACGTATTGATGTATGAAGGTCCCCTGTCTACACATGCCAAGACCGGTTCTTTGTACATCATTACATTCTCTGATAATCTCTCGAGATTCAGACCTATGTTCTTGTTGAAACACAAGTCCGAACCTTTTGAGATATTCACAGAATATAAGTTAGAAGTAGAGAACCAAAATACGGGTATAAGTATTATGTCCTTTGATATGATAAAGGAGGAGAATACTTGAGCACGGAATTCCTGGATTATTCAAAAGGAGAATGAGATTCTCTCTCACCATTATTCCTCCGTATACACCATAGCACGATGGTATATCGGGGCGTAGCAATTGCACCCTATGTGATATGGTGTGCTCTATGATGAGTACTACTGAGTTACCTATTTCCTTTTGGGAGTTATGCACTTTAGAAGTTGCATACCTATTGAATAGGGTTCCGATCAAATCAGATGCCTACCATTTCATATGAGATATGGAAAGGGAAGAGCCCATCTCTTAAGTCAATTAAGATTTGGGGTTGTCCGGACTATGTCTAAACGAAAAATCCGGACAAGCTCAAGGCAAGGTCTGTTATGTACAACTGGAAACAGTTCCAGCTATACAAATTGAAGCAGATGATTTGGTAGAACCAAAGGATTCAATAGCAACCAACGAACCTCAGCCTCTCCGCCGATCTAGTAGGTTTCCTCACCCACCTGAGAGATACTTCGGTTTCTCTATGACAGTGGGAGCGAGGATTGCATCATGAGATGATGACCTAACTAGTTTCGGGCTGGCCTTCAGGAGTAGGACTCTGTAAGAATGGCTGGATGCTTATCGATCTGAGATGGAATCCTTATACACCAACAAAGTATGGACTTTGGTTGCTTTATCTGAAGGGTTAAATCCCCATCAGGAGCAAGTATATCTTGAGAAGATTACTTGGTGTACATGGAAAAGTTGAGACTTTCAAAGCTAGACTCGTTAAAGGTTTGCATCATAGACTAGTTGTGGCTAATGATGAAACCTTTTCTGGGGCCTATGCTTAAGTCCATCCAGATCCGACTTGCCACGGCTACATACCATAACTACGATATCTGGTGGTTGGGTGTCATGACTGCTTTTCTAAATATTGATTTAGAAGAGAACGTCTATAAGTACACAACCAGAGGGCTTCGTAGACAATAGGAGCAGCGGAAACGTGTGCAAGATGTTTTATGTGATAAAGCAGGCATCACGGAGTTGGAACATCTGTTTTGATGAGTTAGTCAAAGAGTTTGACATCATCAAAATGGTAGATGAACCTTGTATATACAAAAAGGTAGTAGAGAGTATGGTAGTGATCCTCGTATAGTACGTGGATGAAATACTCTTGATTGGGAAGGAGTTTCTTATGCTACGTTCGGTCAATCTCCGCTTATCACAAGGATTCTCCATATAGGATCAAAGTGATACCTACTAAATCCTGGGTTTTGGATCTATGAGATAGATCTAATTGGATGTTAGAATACTCACTAGTTGTAGTGAGAAGGTATCAATCGGTCCTGGGGAGAATCACTGGAAAGGTTCCAGAGTGATAAAGATCACTGAATGTCAGTCACACGCATTGTCTTTACCCTCAGTGGAGGGACGGTATGTTGGAAGAGTTCCAAGCTAGATACCGTGACATACTAGACGATTAAAGGCAAGATATATCGTTACCAAAGATACTACCAAAGAGGCAGTCTGGGTGTATATTAGTTCATGAGATGAACTTCGTTCCTCCCATTGTGTGACAATGGAGTTGTGGCTTATGCCAAGGAACGCCCGTCCCATCAGTGATCCAGACATATTCTAAGGCAGTATCACCTGATCATGGAGATGGTTGATCTCCAGGGGATCGAGGTTAGAAGAGTAGACTCAGAGGAAAACACGGCGGATCCGCTCACGAAAGGCCTTTTCCCAGAGAGAGATTTTTATGGGATGGTTGAGTATGAGATACTACAACCACTGCTATCAGATGGCCCTAGTGCAAGTGGGAGATTGTTAGTTATATGTATGCCCTAGAGGCCATTCTATACATAGGATGTATATTGTAGTGGATGCTTGGACATATATAGGGATGACTTTCTTTCTCGATATGATAGTATGCTATCTGGTTACTCTTTACCTTAACGTGTACACTGATTGTCTCTCTGTTACATGTTGGTAAAGCCCTTAGGATGTGTACTTGACTACCTGGACTATGATGCGGATCATACTAGTGGGGACATGGTAGTCCATAAGTACATCCTTCAAGGTCCCTAGTCGTGGGTGTATCGAGACGGGGCATCGATATGCCAGAGTAGACTAGCGTGTAGCTTCTCGTCCCATACAGATGGGCGATGGATGATCCCATATCCATTGGTGTTTGACATCAGAGATGATATACGGGTGCTCAGTAGAGACTGGGTACACTGGACGGACTCGCCGAGAACTCCCAGATGGTATTATACCTTATGTCAGATGGCAGTTCTCTGGTGACATTGGTACAGGTTAGTCTGTAGACCCGAGATCGTCATAGAGTCTTGTGTGATTCCCACTGTGCTTTGATTTCCATCATACCACGTCTAAGAGGGCGTGCAAAAAGGTGTCTTTTGGGTACAGTCCCGAATCACATGGAGGCAATGAGCGATAGGAGGGGTTTCGTCTCTCCCGGTATAGGGAGTTGATGTTGCGCAGTGCTCGATTGGCTATAACAGGAAGTCCTTGGCCAAGGCAGCTTTAGGGATTTACTGGTAAGTGTTACCAATAGTTTCTCGATCCGTTATGAGCCTCATATCGACATGACTTATCGAGTTATTTGGGTCTGACATTTACCACCCCTAGACAAGATATGCGACATATCAGACGAACAGACCGGACTGTACGGTAGTGTTACTCGTTGGATTCACTGGAGTGTGAGCGGGCTTGCTCGTTGATCTTCTAATCGCTCAATACCCGGGAGGCCGTTACGTTTAGCAGACCGCTTGCGGCTTGTGGGTGTTTGATATGATCATCACCTGCTGCCGGCGTATTGACGAGTCTTTAGAGTCCTACACAGGGGTTTCCAGGCTCAAGCGAAACGAAATAGGAGCTCATATGAGATATGTGCGGGACCGAGGATAATACCAGTATGTGATATTGTATTCTATTCTCGCGATTTGTGACATTGATCGGTTGTATGCGATATAGCCGGGTTATCGGATCAAGTGTTGATTCGATAAGTTGTTACTATTGATATTAGTCGGTTATATGCGATATGACCGGATCGTTAAATCAAGTGTTGATTTAATGATTTAATGTATAATTATATATTTGATATATTACTTTACATTAACTAGTATTGGTTCACTTAAGATTGATTTTCTCACTTGAAAGTGTACATTGTTTATATGTGATATATGCAAGTGTACATGTTTGTATCATGCTTGATGATACAAACAAATTGTGTGTATGAGACTTGAACCATATCAAGGTTCGATTAGGGTTTATTATTTTCCTAAACAAATAACAAAAGAGAGTGACTTTGGTCAAAGTTATCAAGCTTCATGAAGCTTGAAGAACATTGACAAAGTCAACTCTTTTGTCATGTGTTCAAGATATTAGCTAACCCAACCCTTAACCTTATGCTATGGTTAATTCTCTACATGAGTTAAGCATGAGGGCTTAACTCAACCATGGTGCCATCATTCATTTGTTTAAGTTTCAATTTGGATATTATTCATATGATTCTTTTCTTTTTCTTCTTCTTCATCTTCATCAAGCTTGAAAAAGCTTGCTAGCTCCAATGGCATCATGAGAAAAAGAGTGAGAAATCCAATTCTAAAGTGAACCCACTTCCTATTTCTTCATCCTCTACCACTTACCATGTAGTATATGGTGTTCTCTTCATAAAGTTTTCGACCGAGCGAAGGAATAGCTTGATTTTGATTCTCCCCGACGTAGATCATTTTCGGCCTCGAAGTCAATGACCTAGCCCGATCATTTCTCCGACGAAACCATTTCTAAAGTCCGGGATCCGATGATCGCAGCGGAGGGACGTCAACACGGAGCTAAAGAAATGGTGGAGCGGATCTACAAAGGTTGTAATCCCTTTCACTTAGTAGCAAAGTCGTTTGCTTGCTTGTTTTTCGCCTTATCTTCTAGTTAACGGTCTTCATTAGGGTTTCTCGGCACCGGAAAATTTTTGTTTGGAATGGTTGATGCCTTGTGGAACCTCCTTAGTGTGCTTAGGAACCCTACAACGTACAGCTATTGCCGCTTGCGGTCTGTGGTTAAACCCACTGCCAGCGTAGTAGTCGAGTCTTTAGAGTCCCACACAGAGAGTTTCCCTACTCCAGGCGAAACGATATAGAGGTCGTATGGTTTTATGACAAGGGTTCGGACGCATACGTGTGTTTTCACACGTACGACATTCAGACAGTTTTTACTAGCCGGCTTTGGTTTAAGCCAGTTTCTAGTATCAGGTTATTGGATTTATACAGTCTAAAGTTTTTCCGTGTTTTCACGGAAAGGAGGGGCGTTCTCGTAATTTCGCGAGATGCTTCTAGAAGGATGGTGACTTGAGGGTTAAGGTGGTATTTGCATTTATTGTGTTAATGACTTATTTGTGTGATTCATCCATAGAGTTAATGCATCATTTATTGATCTAATGACTCATGAGATGAATCGCTCATATGAATGAATGAAGCATGGTTGTTAAATGATTTAATTGATTTATTTCATAAAACATATATATTCAAATGAGTTCATTATCTCTTCTCATTCTCTTGCTCACCTTCTCTCTCCTCAAGCTCTCGCTCTTCAAACCCTAATCCTCCCCTCTCATGTGTTGAGACCAAGGAATAGAAAAGACTATTTAATCCATAACACTTCTTTATATCACCTAGGTTACTTAGATTAGCACTTTAAGAAACCTACTTACCCCAAGTTAGAGGTGAAGCTTGGAGTATAGCTCTGTGGTGGATCATCTATTACGTGGAGGAGGCCGAGAAGGACGTGGATAACGAAAAGGAGAAGGACACGGTTTATTCGGTATAATCACTTATCATAGTAGTTCATAACTTCTATGTTTCTTGTTAGTTATAGTTTAGCAAAGATTCTCGGTTAGTCGATGTTTATGCAAAGAACAAGATCGTTTTTCAATTTTACGCCTCCCCGCAAGTCGTGGGGTGTTGTACATCGACTTACAAGCTGGACATGCAGGCATGAGTATGAACAGTAACAAGTCAACAAGAATATATAACAGTGAAGTATAACAGTATAAGTAACGTGCAGTGATCAATCTAAACTGTGCTATTGGGTTATCTATTCTAAAGTTTGTTTGAAATCAATTAATGTAATCCTCTATGTAACTCAAAGGATATGTCCCGTTACCCCCCGGGACCACGGATCAGGAATATGTGAACCAAGATTGGTTCTGTCCCGTTACCCCCCGGGACCACGGATCAAGATGCTAGAGTCACGAATGGCTCTGTCCCGTTACCCCCCGGGACCAAGGATCAAGTAATACCCTTTTAAGTTACACTTTAGTTTACACTTTTGATTTCCCCATACCTCCAATGTTATGTGTTCTAGTCAGGTATTGAAAATCTGGAGCTAATGCTAACACAGGATCAAGCAGGTACAAGTTTATCTAAATAGACAACATGATATGTCCGTAGGGACAACATGTCAAGATTGTCTGCATTAGTAACAAGATCAGGTATCAAGTCAAGTAGTGGTATATCAGGTTATAACAGGTAGTGCATAGGTATCAAGCGGACGCTCATAATAAAACTGTAGCAAGTATGGATGCACGATAAAAGCATGGATGCACAAATATTTACTACAGGTTACACCATGACTAAGTATGATGCACAATATGAAGCATGGGGTGTCAATATAACAACAATATATACTAATATGACATGGTATGTGAATAGATATAGAATTAATGGTATGGATGCACAAATATCGATTAGGGGTAACATTTACAGTTATAAGACTAAATGGGATGCACATTATTAAGCATGGGGTGTTACTATAATAATAACATGAATTAATATGATCTATAGATGCAGTTATATATATTTTAAATGATATGGATGCAAATGGGTATCCAAAAACAGTAAACTTTAGTATGGATGTACAATGTGATAAACAGGTAACATTTTACTTATATGGATGCAAACGGGTATCCGAAAATGGTAAAACTTTAATATGGATGTATAATGTGATAAACGGGTAACATTTTACTCATATAGATGCATAATACTATACCTAGCCTATAGCAACATGATTTAACATGCGACTAGATATGTAAATAATGATATTGATGTGTACGGACGTCGTATAACAGTAAAATGATAAACTGGTAAATGCGGGATGAACAACTAAACAATATGAAATGTAAATATTCAATTGGGTGCAGTATATTGTAGTCTAGAATGTATCAAGATAAATTTGCATGCACTAGATATGAAATAACTTGCATGGATGCACACGGATATCCGAAAACGGTGAAACATACAAAATGATAATGTGTGATGCATAACTAATCATTATGTGATGTTATTATTCAAATGAATATAGAATATAGTAGTATAGCATGTAGCAAGATTAACTTGCCTAGATGGATCACGATACGGATACGCTCGGCACATCCGATGTCGGTAAAACGTTGCAACGCACGCATGACACGCGGGACGGGTCCAAGTAAGGCAAGAGGGTGATCACGCGAGCAAGGGTCGCTCACTGGATCGTCTGGAACGACAACGGCGACGCGACTCCGGCGACGCTGGAAAAATACAGAATTCAAGAATAAGAAAAAGAAAAGAAAAGAAAAGAAGAAGAGGAAGAAGAAGGGAAGGAGGGGTTTGTGATCATCAGGGTTGGTGCATAAGGGTCAGGGAGACGAGGTGGTGGTGTCTGGATCACCGGCGGTGAGGTGCCGGCGAGGGTGCAGGGTGCAGGCTAGGGTTCTATTGGTTGTAGGGTTTAAGAAAGAAGAAGAAAAGGAAAGAAAGAGGAGAAGAGAATGAAGAGGAAAAGGAGAGGAGAATGGGGTGGTTACGGCGAGGTCGAGGGACGACGGCGACGAGGTTATGGTGGCGGTGATGGGTTCTGTTGGGTTGAGGGTGCAGGGTGAGCTCTGGAAGGAGGAAGAAGAAGGAAGGGGATGATGGAGATGAGGGTGGAGGCGAGGTCGAGGGAAGAGAGGTGATTAAGTTTTTAGGGTTAGGGTTGAGGAGGCAGGGAACTGTGGGTTCATGCAGAGGAGGCTTGGGGGATTTAAATAGGAGAAGAGGGAGAGAAAGAAGGAGGGAGGTGACGCTAAGCGTCAGGCGGAGACAGCACTCGAGGAGTGCACAGTAACCGCGAGAGGAGAGAGAGAGGCGTGGGAGGAGAGAGTAAGAAGAGAGAGAGACAGCGAGGGGGAGAGAGAAAGAGAGAGAGAGAGAAAGAGAAAGAAAGAGAGATGGTGTAAGTTGTTTGGAAATTAGTTTAGATTTAAATTTAAAAAGATATGTGTAGTTATTTAAATTTTAATTCGTATCAGTTTATTAAAAAAATAATATTATACCAATAAAATTTGAAATTCTGGTAAATACAAACATAGTCCAAAACATGCCCGGGTCGGGTCTAAAAATTCAGTTTTAAAATACGAAAAATATATGTGTCGACTAAAATTAAAAATGAATGTCCGGATAATGAAAATGCATACCCCCAAGAACGGATGCACGTACGTGTGCGTAGCCATCCATACAATTCTGTTTTACTGAACGGGACAATAACAAGATGCGTTGATGCTACGACAGGGTTAGGGGTAGCATGTGTTGGATATGTATGCCCTAGAGGCCATTACTGTATAGTACTAGTTTGTGTATTACATTTTGGAAGCTTGGGATATATACATAGATTAACGACAGTCTTGCTCGATATTGTAGTATGCTACTTGGTTTGTATCTATCTTAATATATGTATATGTTTCTTTTAACATATCTCTAATACATATTGATGGAGCCCTTAGGATCTTTGCTTGACTACCGACGTTGTGATGGCGATCACACTAGTGGGGGCTGGGTAGTCTATAAGCACATACTTATACAGGTCCCTAGTCGTAGGATTATTGAGACAGGGCATCGATACTCCAGAGTAGACTGGTGCATACGCTTCTCATCCCAGTAGGGAAGATGGTCTATCCCACAGCCATCAGTACGTCGTACTGGAGATAGTGTGCAGGTGCTCATTAGGTTACGAGTACACTGGACAGGACTAGTCGGGAACTGTTGGTTGGTATTATACCTATCGTCAGTTAGCAGTTCCCAGGTTACATGAGTACAACTTAGTCCGTTGACTTGACACTGCTACTTCGCCCCAAGTGTGATCCCACTGTTCTTTGATTGCTATCCTACCATGGCTCTATTGAGTCGTACAAACAGGTAGTAGTTGGGTGCAGTCCCGAAGCACTTAGAGGCTGTGGCGGTTAGACAGGATTCGTCTCTCCCGGTATTGGGGGTGATAACGCGCTTGTCTAGGAGAGCCATTACACAAAGTCCCTGGCCAGGGCAAGTGAGATTTACTGGTAGGTGTTCCAGTAGTTTCTCAGGGTGTTCTGAGCTACACTCCGACACGACTTATACCGCTATTAGGGGTCTGACATTTACCACCCCCTAGACCCGATATGCGATACTCTTAGACGAACAGACCGAACTGTACGGAGATTGTCACAGATAGGCTCAGTAGGAGTTCGGATGGGTTTTACTCATCGGCCTTCTTATCGACAGATACCTGGGTAGACGTTATGCATAGCTAGTTCCGCTGACGTGCTTATGGTTAATCCCATTGCCAGAGTACTATCGAGTCTTTAGAGTCCCTCAGAGAGGGTTGTTCACCTTTGGGCGAAATGTAGTAGAGGTCGTGTGGTTTTACGACAGGGTCCATTCACATACGCGCACTTGTGCGTGTCTGGTGTTCGGGCAGTTGATACTAGTAGGCTTTGGTTTAAGCCAAATCCTAGTATTTGGTTTTGGATTGGTTTAGTCTCATTGTATTCGTGTTTCTTCGGAACATGGATGCGGGTATGTATGTACAGTTGACATAGGCAGAAAGGGAGACGCCTCATTAGGGTTTTGACCATTGACTTGATTATAACCCTAATGAGAAGGAGGAATTTGTTTAATAATTATTATTATGGATAATTGTCATGGTTAATTGGTTGACCATTTGACCAAGTTGACCATTGTTGACTTAGATATTTTCTTGAGCATGCTTAGCATTTAATGTGATATGATAATGGTCAAATCAAGTGAACCATCACAATTATCTTAATAATTCTAATTATTCTTTTATTCCTCATATGAGAGCTTCATCCTCTCATTATCTCATTATTTCTCTCTCTCATGGTTAGCTCTCTCCTCTTCCTCTCTCAAGGCTATCTTGTTTCATGAGTTGAAAATCAAGAGCCTTTGAGATAAAACCACCAAAACACTTCTCTACTTACTCTAGGGTTCTTAGTCTAGCAAGCCAAGCACTCTAGTTATTTCATTGTTGAAGTTGGAGCTCAACGTAGAGGCCTTCGGATGGATCTTCTATGATATAGAGAAGCCGGTGAGGAGGAGCCATCCACACAATTCTAAAGAGCTCACAACAAGGAGAAGAAGGAGTTCAAGACTTAGGTATAACTTTCTATCATAGTAGATAGAACTCTTTTGTGCTAATTAGGTTTATGGTAAAGATCCGGTTTAGTGTTATCCTAGCGCCAAGTTTGTTATCGTTGTAAAATTTTTGTTCCGCATTTGGCCACGGAAGTTGGCCGGAGCGCTAGTGTAACCCTTCAACATGCAGGCCATGCAATGTATTTTTAAAATATTTTATGTGACATTAAATGATATAAATAAAAATGCAGATGCCAGATATAATGCGAGTATACATTGTATAAACTAAAATGAAAGTGCACGAGTCTACGTAAGAAGTCAGGATAGATCATAAATATGAATCAAGACAGGTTTCAAGCAAGCGGGTTTGGTCGGATGCTAATACAGATGTGAGATATACTATTTGCACCCAAAACACAGAAAATCAGGATAATTAAAGAAATACGTGAACTGGAATTGGTATAAATGAATTAGGGTGTTACAAGGGCAGAGGACGCTGGACCACAGGCAGGAGGCAAGTAGATAATCTTGCTCTGACAGCCTTGGACGCACTGGCACCTTTCGAAATTGAAGGAGAGGCACCTCGACAGCAGTTATTATGGATTTCGTCTCGGTGATTTATAAATATCACGCTTCCATCATTTTGATGTCGATATTTTGACGATTTGTTTCATGATTAATATTTCCTATGTGCACCACTGTAACATTTCAGAAAATAAAATATTATTTTTGGGAATTTAAATAATTAAAATCATAAATATTATGAATATTTTAAAGTATGGAGATTAGTTTTAAATGATATGGTATAACCATATACCAATAATTCGGAAAATATTTGAAAAATTAATATGATTATTGATTTTGAGGGTGTTAGGTCGATTTGGGTATTTCATAATTTAATTATACAACTAATTATATACTAAATTCGATTAATATTTCATTAATTGTGCATTAATTTTGTTTATGCATGTGAGATGCAACATAACATGTTACATGAGACTTATTACATTTTATTTGTTGAACCATGCCCTAAATTTCCTCATTTGCCTTTATATATGGTTTTGTTTAAAAAAAGAAAATGGGAATTTAAATGTGAGATATTTTTAGAGTGAGGGGACAAGAGGTATGGACAAGGAGAGAGAAAGTGGGGGGGGGGAGGGGTTTCCTTGCCATGGCTCCCCATTTCATTTCTCATTCTTCATTCCTTCTTCATCATTCTTTTCTTCATCTCTCTCACCTATACTACACCCCCCCCACAAATCAACCCCAAACTCAATCAAAATCTCATATCTCTTCACAAAAAAATGATCCCAAGCTTACTACAAACACCTTGGAAGCATCAAGTTGGAATTTTGGACACTTTGAGCAACCAAAGAAACTTCTTCAGCTGCTTTAGGAGGTGAATCGCACACCCCAAGTTAAGTTATGAGTTTTCCTTATATCCTATAGTGTACTGGAACTAAACTTGTATAGATTAGTGGTGTTAGAAATTCCAAGATGAGGATTTAGGAGTATTTTGGATGGTGAAGATGTACTTGAGACTTAGTTAGAGACCACAGCCCCTGTAGTGTGAGAATTCTGGACAAAACAGAGCCTTAACCCCAAAAACTTGATCTTTAAAATCTACCGATATCGGAATTTGTGGAAGTTGTGATGATATATAGAGATCTGCTGCAACTAGGGAAACCTGAAAAATATATAGCGATTACAGTGATACAAGAAGGTGACCTAGAAGCTACCGTGAAGACCCGAGACCCAAATCCCAAATCCTGGCCGCCAAAACTTCATTTCTGGGTGCAATTTGCGGCCAAGACTTGGCCCCTTGGCTTCGTGCTTGGTCTGTGGTTCCTTTCTCTTTTAATTAGACCCTCCACACATGCAAAATTGGCTGATTTAACCTGAGGTAACATCTGGAAGTGTTTTTCATAGTTTCTGATTTCGGTTTGCGAATTCTGTGAACTTGGGATTTGAGTATTTGTGTTTTGTCTCGGTCACTTGACATTTGTACGTCGATATCAGGAGTTTTTTGGTTATTCTTGCATGCGTAGACCACAGGTTCTAACCTATGTGTTTCGTGTGCCGTTTTGGTTTTCGTACGCGATTCTTGTTTACGATACTATGTGTTTATATATATAGGCACATTCATGTGGACTTCGGACAAAAAAGGAGAGCGTGGCATCATCGACTTCGTCAAGCGAGGATCGAGGTGAGTAGATTTATATCTACGGGGGAAGTCGGGTGGATGGCGCATAGCACCCCCGCAATCTAGCTAAGGGTTATTTTACGTACTTATATATTTAAACCGATGTGATATTTAGTCACTTAGAGAATAAGGTCTAGGTGACTATAGATTGGTTTAAGTGAAATTTTAGGAAGATATACCCTTAGTCATCTTTTCCTCTTAGTGTTGAACCTTTAGTTTATATGTTGTCACACACGCGCGCGCGCGCACACACACACACCATATATGTATACGTGTGTGTGTGTGTGTGTGTGTGTGTGTGTGTGTAGTATACATATATGGGTAAGATGAGGATAAGAGATGGTGATTGGACAATGAGTCGATATGATTGGGCTCGATACCGTGAGATTATGATATGTGATTGAGTCGAGCCACCGACCATGATATGATATTATATTGGATCATGGGGCGATATATTTACGTAAACATGCAATAACATGTGATTTAATGAAATAATAGATTGGATGAGACCTTAGATCCATACCCCTGATATTGATATAGTACGATGAATGATACCGTACGAATGATGATGTATATATGTGATATGTAACCCGTGCTCTTGATTTGAGGATGCCAGACGATGAATATTACCGTACGAGGTACATATGATGATTGATCTGGACTTTTGAGTTGAGGATGCCGTACGATAGATATTACCATACGTGATGATATGAGGCTGGATCGCCGACTACTAGATATATCGACTCGGATACGTATAGTCTTCCATTACTTGGACCCAGTTTTTAGTTTAGCCTTTTTGTTAGTTATTAATTTAGTAAGTAGACATTAGAATATGGTTCGAGTCATACATATTTTCAAAACTAGCGAATCGTCGGTATTTTCAAATGGGCAACCGAGGGATGCTACGGATTTTCAAACTGATATTTCTTTTCTCAAAACATCGTAGCCCCTACTTTTCTAAAAACAACAATTCATGTTATTTTAAATACTATAATTGTATGGATCGTTTATAGTTATATAATGGATTATGCTATTGTTTTAAATATTTACTTTTTTTATACTCCTACTGTTCTCATTGCATTATAGATATAATTATGTGTTTCCATTAGTTGTTTGATATCGACTGCTAGAACACCTACACAGTTACCGATGATGTGCATGTTGCACGTACACTTGCTTGACGGCTCACACACATCATCATCGGTAATTGCCATGTCACGTACACTTTAGAAACCGTTATTTCATTGGTACAACCTGCTAGCTGGTTGTTTAAACATATTATTAGTATGCTTGGTCTCATATGCTAGCCTAGATATTGCATTGCTTACTTAAATACCCGATGCATTCATATATTCATTCTGTTATATACTATTATGCGGCTTTATGCCGATATTCACTATTCACTGACTCGTGATTTTGAGATTTTGGATCTTTCATGAGATTTCTTGGGAAACCGCATGTGAAATTTTATAAACTTATGATTATTTTAAAAGAGAATGATGCGATTTTCCTTGATATGATGTTTCATGTGGACCATAATATTTTCTCTGTTTTGAGCTTGGTTTTCGAGACCCGATTCGAGGAGTAGGATGATCCGTCTGCGCGTACATAGTGGACCCGGTAAGTTACCCCGGGACAATAAGCTCGAGTTGTAGACGATAAGCCTGGCAGGGGAGCACTACCTACCGGTGATAGTTTGGACCCGGCGGTTATCCGGAGGATACCGATCGGAGCCGTGAGATGGATATGAGGGCTGATCAGATGATGCGGTGCCTGAGATCCAATGATTTACGTATCGATGCTGGACACGGGTTTCATGATGTTCGAGTGTCGGTGTTGGACAATCCATTTTTATTACGGTTCTTGTGTGTCATTGCTGGACACACACACCTGATGATGCATTCGTACATGATTCACATCTTATGACATGGACACGAGTACCTTGGTATCACTTTTATGCTACTGTTACCTTGCTTTATTCGATGTCAGTGTATTATTATTATTATTATTATTATTATTATTAGTATATTGCTGTACGACCTAGGAGATCGTCATACATGCGATTTCTACTCGGTGATGTATTCTACTAACGAGTTGGCAACTCACCCCGTTGTGCCACAGTTTCTTGCAGGTTTAGCCGTACAGGTTCCGTAGCGGTTTCGTTGCCACACCACTTTATTTTAGGTGACTGCTTTGGTAGTTGGGATACATTGCATCGTGACCACCGTCGACGTTGTACTTATATTTTAGTTGTACTTGTTATTATTTCAGTTGTATCTAGTTAAAAGCTCCATCAACCAGACTTGTATATTCTATCAGGCTTAGAGTCGCTTATATATTATTATTCGGTTGCTAGTATTTTTGATGATGTCGTTTTCTTTATTGTTTCTTTCTGAGTTTTGATCCTCGCCTTCGGCGTTGTATATTTATATATTGCGTGGTTGTTCTGCCAATTGGCAAAGAGCTAGCTCCCACTTGGTGATGCATATTATTATTACTTTTATTTGTTTTCGGGTTAAAATATTCAAAGGCGGTGTTGCCGAAATTTCAAATGACAAAAGGTTTTAAAGTTAGATAAAAGGCTATGTTTTCATATGCTATTACTTATGTATTTAAAAAGAGAACTTGATTTCAGTAAACCTTATTTCAAAACTTCACCTCCACCATTTTCCCTAAAATGTTTAGATTTCTGGGCTTTTGGCTTACTTGAATTAGGTGTGATCCTATAGACTTCATATGATTCAAGTGCTAGGCACGTGCCTTTTCCGGGTTATGAAAAAGTTGGCATCGAGCATTTGGTTTAAACTTGGTTTGAGTCTAGGTTTGACTATACGGAGTCTAGGGCGTATATATATTCGGAACCTAGGCTTGACCTTACGGAACTTAGACTTGGCCGAGGGGGTATTGGACCCAAACTTTCTTTGCGTAGGTTGACCTTGGTTGATGGAGTAGGTGACTTATATAGAGTGACGTACCGTGTGTATGTTCCGTGGCATACTTACGATACGCTACCCCGCTTAAGAAGCCTTAGGATGTATATTTCTTATGCACCGTATTCTATTCGTTCCTATGAGTTATCCTCATCGATATCGGATTGTGGTTTCCGTTACCTTGGTTACACGAGCAGAGAGAGCAGCGGCTAGAGTTACGGTCAACACGAGCTCGTCATGGACGAGGACTGACCAGGATGCATTTCGATGACACAAGCGTTTCGATATATCGTTTTACTATGTTTTCTTGTTGATGCGAGCGTTTAAGATCTACACTAGACGACAGGGCCATTGCTAGAGGCCATCCAGAATATGAAGACTGTTGATGTACCGTCTATTCCAGATGATTGAGGCGTTGTCTATCGTGCAGACAAATAAGCCAGCTGTAGCTGAGATTGACAAGATATCGTCTCCGGACCGTTGAAGCTGACACAGCATGAGGCTATATTTAGGGATGCGAAAGAAGATCACTAGTCACGTTGGATATGACTAGGAAATTGTCCGTTGGATGCTCCGATGTAAGATCAGTAAGTTGATCAGCTTCGGATAGAAGGACCTCATGCAGATTTGTTGTGAGTCGATCGAGAACGGACGAATGTAGCAAATTCCTCCGATGACTTGGATGAGTTCCCGAGGATGTAAGGCCAGATACCTACTACAGGATATTAGGGATACCGAGTTCGTAGGCTCGGAAAGGAGACTCTGGATATGAGTGCCGTCGTTTAGAGCACAGTTCACACGGCAACGAAGAGATAATTCCCAATTGGTCCACATTGAAGAAAAGAGGAGTAAGATGTTCGTACGGGATCTTGACTAGACGACGTTCCACTCCGTGCACATCAGAGACTGGATACCCATGTAGAGGCATTGAATGCAGCCATAATTCTATAGAAAAGTCAAGAAGAGAATGCAGTTGTTCTGGAATAAGAAACGGATTAAGTAAAGAGTGTCAACTTTCGAGCAGTTCTGCAGAGATGATATTGGGAGAAACCCAGTCAGAATCTTTCTAGAATACTACACGAGAAGACTTGGACCCAGGATCGGTCGTATCATGCCCACTCAATGGGCCAGAGTTAGCCATCATTGACCAGATATGTTACGAGTGACCATGTTAATTGGTCAAAAGATCTTCAGAGATCGCCAGAACGGGACTGTTTCCGTCATTACTTCGGATTGGGCTGTTGGGCCGAGGAATTATGCAACTTTCTATCTGCAGAAAGAAAAAAGGATCTAAGAGCAGAGGACATCAGACTATGGGCAAAAGGCAAGTAGATACTCTTGCTCTGCCAACCTTGGACACACCGGCACCTTTCGACTCAGAAGGAAGGACACATCGATGACAGTTATTTATGATTTGCGATTTGGTGATTCGAATATCACGTTTCCGTTGTTGTGGATTCTGGTATTTTGAGAATTTCATTTCATGATTGATATTTATTATGTGCACCGTAGTTGCACTTGATTTGTGTTCTCATGCATCAGTTGTACTGATTTTCGTTTTGCGCATACCCACTACACTTGATATTGATTTCTGTGCATTTCGAGATATTTGATCTTGATTTCATTGATCTTGGACTTATGCATTCAGTGTAGTTTACAAGACCTTTCAATACTTTGACTTGGTTTTGGTGCACGCAGATGAACACGTTTATGAGTTTATATACCACGGTATACCTGATTTGGATTGATGTATGTTGTATACCATTGATTTCGATTGTGATATTCGATATTTGTTTTTGTGCACCTTGTGCACTTGATTTGGATTCTTGCGCACACTTGGTGCGCTAGATGTGATTTTGTGCACACCAGATGCACTTAATCAAGATTCTTCGTGCATATCAGATGCACCTGATATTGTTTTCGTGCACACCCATTGCACTCGACATGTGTTTTTGTGCACACACGTTGCACTTAAGTTTTTTTTTTCTGTGCACATTTTTTGCCCCTATCTTGATTTCGGTTTCTGTGCGCACTAGACGCACGTGGCGTTTTGTTTACTTTATTCGAGATCGATTTCATTTCTAGCATCATGTTTTCATGGTATATATTATATCCGGTTTAGTAACCGAGCAGGACTGGTCTGAGGACAGTACCTGAGTATTTTTGCATGCATCGATAATTGCCGAGTGGATTTCCAAAAAAAGGATCTATAGTCCCAATTTTTCCTACGTGTCCATGATGACACGAAACTTTACGAAGGAAACCCTTCTAAATCATTTTCAAATAGCGGAACGTATATGTTAAACAAATGATATATATATATAGCTATTTTTCTTATAATGAACGTCCGCTACTTGTGCCGTGATATGCGCATCGCACGGCGATTTGTAAAAGGTTTTGCATGCATTTCTATTTGGATGTTTTGACGATTTCACGACATACGTACTATACATACGTTATAATCTTAATTATATCATATGTGATTTTCGTAATGGTTTCGACACTAGTGTTTTCACATTAACTCTCAGGATGGCGTGACGGTTGACGGAGTTTCATTTTTGAGTTTTTGCACTTGTTTTCATGCGCATATATTGCGCTATGATATGTTTTGGGTAGTCATGATTTTGGGGCCCCGACGATTTGATCATTTTACTGAAATGTTTTAGTATTTGGGGAGTTTAAATTTAAATTCGGCGACCGAATTTATTTAAGGGGGGAAGATTGTAACATTTCAGAAAATAAAATATTATTTTTGGGAATTTAAATAATTAAAATTATAAATATTATGAATATTTTAAAGTATGGAGATTAGTTTTAAATGATATGGTATAACTATATACCGATAATTCGAAAAATATTTGAAAAATTAATATGATTATTGATTTTGAGGGTGTTAGGTCGATTTGGGTATTTCATAATTTACTTATACAACTAATTATATACTAAACTAGATTAACATTTCATTAATTGTGCATTAATTTTTTTTTATGCATATGACATGCAGCATAACATGTTGCATGAGACTTATTACATTTTATTTGTTGAACCATGGCCTAAATTTCCTAATTTTCCATTATATATGGTTTTGTTTTTAAAAAAAGAAAATGGAAATTTAAATGTGAGATATTTTGAGAGTGGGGGGACAAGAGGTATGGGCAAGAAGAGAGGGGGGGTTCCTTGCCATGGCTCCCCATTTCATTTCTCATTCTTCATTCCTTCTTCATCTCCCTCACCTCTACTACACACCCCACAAATCAACCCCAAACTCAATCAAAATCTCATTTCTCTTCACAAAAAAATGATCCCAAGCTTACTACAAATACCTTGGAAGCATCAAGTTGGAATTTTGGACACTTTGAGCAACCCAAGAAACTTCTTCAGCTGCTTTAGAAGGTGAATCCCACACCCCAAGTTAAGTTATGAGTTTTCCTTATATCCTATAGTGTATTAGAACTAAACTAGTATAGATTAGTGGTATTAGAAATTCCAAGATGAGGATTTGGGAGTATTTTGGATGGTGAAGGTGTACTTGAGACTTAGTTTGGGAACACAACCCCTGTAGTGTGAGAATTCTGGACAAAACAGAGACTTAACCCTAAAAACTTGATCTTTGAAATCTGCTAATATCGGAAATTATGGAATTTGTGATGATATATAGAGATCTGCTGCAACTAGGGAAACCTGAAAATTATATGGCGATTATAGTGATAAAAGAAGGTGACCTAGAAGTTACACTAAAGACCCGAGACCCAAATCCCAAACCCTGGCCGCCAAAACTTCATTTATGGCCGCAATTTGCAGCCATGACTTGGCCCCTGGGCTTCGTGCTTTGTCTGTGGTTCCTTTATCTTCTAATTAGACACTCCACACATGCAAAATTGGCTGATTTAACCTGGGGTAAAATCTGGAAGCATATTTCATAGTTTCTGATTTCGGTTTGCGAATTCTGTGAACTTGAACTTTGGGTATTTGTGTTTTGTCTCAGTCACTTGACGTTTGTACGTTGATATCGGGAGTTGTTTGGTTATTCTTGCATGTGTAGACCACAGGTTCTAACCTATGTGTGTTTCGTATGCCGTTTTTATTTTCTTACGCTATTCTTGTTTACGATACTATGTGTATATATATGTAGGCACTTTCATGTGGACTTCAGAAAACAAGGGAGAGCGTGGCAACATCGACTTTGACAAGCGAGGATCGAGGTGAGTAGATGTATATCTACGGGGAAGTCGGGTGGATTGCGTATAGCACCCACGTAATCGTAACTTAGGGTTATTTTACGTACTTATATACTTAGACAGTTGTGAGATTTAGACACTTAGCGAACAAGGTTTAGGAGACTATAGATTGGTTTAAGTGAAATTTTAGGAAGATATACCCTTAGTCATCTTTTCCTCTTAGCCGTGAACCTTTAGTTTATATGTTGTCACATACAGACGCAAACACACACCGTATATGATGTGTGTGTGTGTGTGTGTGTGTGTGTACATATACGGGTAAGATGAGGATATGCGATGGTGATTGGACATTAGTCGATATGATTGGGCTCGATGCCGTGAGATTATGATATGTGATTGAGTCGAGACACCGACCATGATATGATATTATATTGGATCGTGGGGCGATATATTTACGCAAACATGCAATAACATATGATTTGATGAAATAATAGATTGTACGAGACCTTAGATCTGTACCCCTGATATTGATATTGTACGATGAATGATACCGTACGAATGATGATGTATATATGTGATATTTAACCTGTACCCTTGATTTGAGGATGCCATACGATGGATATTACTGTATGAGGTACATATGATGATTGATCCGCACTTTTGAGTTGAGGATGTCGTACGATAGATATTACCGTACGTGATGATATTAGGTTGGATCGCCGACTACTAGATATATCCACTCGGATACGTATAGTCTTCTATTACTTTGACCCAGTTTTTAGTTTAGCCTTTTTGTTAGTTATTAATTTAGTAAGTAGACATTAGAATATGGTTCGAGTCGTACCTATTTTCAAAACTAGCGAATCGTCGGTATTTTCAAATGGACAACCGAGGGATGCTACGGATTTTCAAACTGATATTTCTTTTCTCAAGACATCGTTGCCCTTACTTTTCTAAAAACAACAATTCGTGTTATTTTAAATACTATAACTGTATGGGTCGTTTATAGTTATATAATGGATTATGCTGTTGTTTTAAATATTTACTTTTTTTGTACTCATACTGTTATCATTGCATTATAGATATAATTATGTGTTTCCATTAGTTGTTTGATATAGACTGCTAGAACACCTACACAGTTACCGATGATGCGCATGTTGCACATACACTTGCTTTCCGGCTCACACACATCATCATCAGTAATTGCCATGTCACGTACACTTTAGAAAACGTTATGTCATTGGTACAACCTGCTAGCTAGTAGTTCAAACATATTATTAGTATGCTTGGTCTCATATGCTAGCCTAGATATTGCATTCCTTACTTAAATACCCGATGCATTCGTATATTCATTCTGTTATGTACTATTATGTGGCTTTACGCCGATATTCACTGTTCACTGACTCTCGATTTTGAGATTTCAGATCTTTCATGAGATTTCTGGATTTGGGAAACCGCATGTTAAATTTTATAAACTAATGATTATTTAAAAAGAGAATGATGCGGTTTTCCTTAATATGATGTTTTATGTGGACCATGATATTTTCTCGGTTCTGAGCTTGGTTTTCGAGACCCGATTCGAGAAGTGGGTTGATCTGTTTGCGGGTACATGGTGGACCCGGTAAGGTAACCCGTGGCAATAAGCTCGAGTTGTAGACGATGAGCCTGGTAGAGGAGCACTACCTACCGGTGATAGTTTGGACCCGGAGGTTATCCGGAGGATACCGACCGGAGCGTGAGATGGATATGAGGGCAGATCAGATGATGTGGCGCCTGAGATTCGAGTCAGGAGCTTCTACATTTAAAGCCGAAAGCTGTCTATTTATTACTTACTGAGCCGTTCCAGTGAAATCGTGCTATACCCAAATTGATTTACGTGTCGATGCTGGACACGGGTTTCATGATGTTCGAGTGTCGGTGTTGGACACTCCAGTTTTATTATGATTCTTGTGTGTCGTTGCTGGACACACCTACCTGATGATGCATTCGTACATGATTCACATCTAATGACATGGACACGAGTCCCTTGGTATCACTTTTATGCTATTGTTACCTTGCTTTATTCGATGTCAGTGTATTATAATTATTATTAGTATTAGTATATTGCTTAATGACCTAGGATATCGTCATACATGCGATTTCTACTCGGTGATGTCTTCTACTCACGAGTTGGCAACTCACCCCCGTTGTGCCACAGTTTCTTGCAGATTTAGCCATACAGGTTCCGTAGCGGTTTTGCTGGCACACCACTTTCTTTCGGGTGATTGCTTTGGTAGATGGGATACATTGCATCATGACCACTGTCGATGTTGTACTTATATTTCAGTTGTACTTGTTATTATTTCAGTTGTATCTAGTTAAAAGCTCCATCAACCAGACTTGTATATTCTGTCAGGCTTCGAGTCGCTTATGTATTATTATTCGGTTGCTGGTATTCTTGATGATGTTGTTTTCTTTATTGCTTCTTTTTGAGTTTTGATCTTCGCCTTCGGCGTTCTATATTTATATCTTGCATGGTTGTTCCGCCAATTGGCGAAGAGCTAGCTCCCACTTGGGGATGCATATTATTATTACTTGTATTTGTTTTCGGGTTAAAATATACAAAGGTGGTGCTGTTGAAATTTCAAATAACAAAAGGTATTAAAGTTAGATACAAGGCTATGTTTTCATATACTATTACTTATGTACTTAAAAAGAGAACCTGATTTCAGTAAACCTTATTTCAAAACTTCACCTCCACTATTTTCCCTAAAAGGTTTAGATTTCTGGGATTTTGGCTTACTTGAATTCGGTGTGGTCATATAGACTTCACATGATTCAAGTGCCAGTCACGTGCCTTTTCCAGGTTGTGACAACCACGGTTTCGTTTGATTTGTATTTTCATGTATCATTTGTTCTGATGTTCATTTTTGTGCATACCCATTGCACTTGATTTTGATTTGGTGTATGTCGTATATCGTTGATTTCGATTTCGATACTCGATATTCGTTTTTGTGCACCCCAGTGCAATGAATTTATGTTTTTGTGCACCTTGTACACTTGACTAAGATTCTTACGCACACTTGGTGCACTAGATGTGATTTTTTGCACACCAGATGCACTTAATCGAGATTCTTCGTGCACATTAGATGCACCCGGTATTGTTGTCAGGCACACCCGTTGCACTTGAAAGATGTTTTGTGCACACCCGTTGCACCTGTTTTTTTGTTTCTGTGCACACTAGTGGCACCTGTATTGATTTCGATTTCAGTGCGCACCTGATGCACGCGGCATTTTTATGTACACTATTTGAGATTGATTTCTTTCGAGTATCATGTTTCATGATATATACTATATGGTGTAGTAATCGGGTAGGACTTGTCTGAGGAAAGTACCAGTGTATTTTTGGATGCATCGATATTTACCGAAGGGATTTTTCAAAGGAGCTATAGTTTGAATATTTTCTTACGTGTCCATGATTACACGAAAAATTTACAAGGAAAGCCTTTTAAAATCATTTTCAAAAGGCGGGACGTATATGTTAAACAAAGGATATGCATATATACAGTTATTTTCTTTATGATGCATGCCCGCTACTCGTGCTGTGATTTGCGCATCGCACGACAATTTGAAAAGGTTTTGCAAGCACTTCTATTCAGTTGTTTTGATGATTTCATAACGATGCGTACCTTACATATGTCTTAATTCTAATTATATTATACTTGACTTCAACAATGGATTTGGAAAAACTAGTATTTTCACATTAACTCCGATGATTGCGTGAATCTTGATGGAGTTTCGAGTTTTGCACTCGTTTTCATGCGCATATATGCGCTATCATACGTCTTATGTATTCATGATTTCGGAGCCCCGGCGATTTGATAATTTTACTGAAATGTTTTAGTATTTGGGGGGTTCAAATTTAAATTTGGGGACCGAATTTATTTAAGAGGGGAAGATTGTAACATTTCAGGAACTAAAATATTGTTTTTAGAATTTAAATAAATAAAATAATAATTTTCTTGGATATTATGAAAAGTATGGAAATTGGTTTTGATGAAGTAGTATGATTATATACTTATAGTTTGGTAAATAATTGGAAAATTAATATAAATTATTGATTTTGAAGGTATTTATATGATTTGGGCAATTTATAAATTATTATACAATTAATTGTATATAAGTTAATGTTAAACTTGATTAACATTTCAGTAATTATGCATCAATCTTGTTTTTGTACATGGCATGTAACAAAACATTTTGCAAAACACTTGTTACATTTTCAATGAACCATGGCCTCATCTTTACTTTTAAAATTGTTTTGGTTTTAAAATAAAAAGAAAGAGATGAGATATTTTGGGAGACAAAGAGGTATGGGCCGGGGAGAGAGAGAGATGGGTCTTCTCTCAACCATAGCTCTTTCATTTGTCATCCTCATTTTTCATCTCATATTTTCTCCTCCTCCTCCTTCTTTTCTTCCTCCACCCTATTACCACCTTGCAACACCCTTCAAAACACCATAAAACTTGTGTTTTCCTTCACAAATATTGTGCACAAGCTCACTACAAAGACCATGGGTGAATCAAGTCAAGGTTTTGAGCACTTTGGTCAATCCAAGAATTTTTCTTGAGTTGCCAAATGAGGTATATTCCTACACTTCTAGCTAAGTTATTAGTTTTCCTAACACCATATTGTAGTTTAGATTTAAATTAATGTAGTTTGGTGATCTTAGAATTTTCCAAGATGAGGTTTAGGATATAATTTGGATTGTGAAGGTATACTTGAGGACTAGATAATGACCACAACCCCTCTAGTGTCAAAATCCTAGACTAAACCTGAGACTAAACCCAAGACTTGAATTTTGAAATTGGCCGATATCGGGTTTTGTGGAATTTGTGAGGATATATAGAGATTTGCTATAACTTAGGAGCACTGAAAAATATTTAGCGAACACCGTAAGACAAGCAGGCCACCTAGAAGCTACACCTGAGACCCGAGACCCCAATTCATCACTTTGGTCGTAGATTTAACATGTACGGCCACAATTCGCTGCCTGGGTATGAGAGTTTTGCTTCGTGCTTGGTCCATGGCTTTTTTGTCTATTAATTAGACCATCCACATATGCAAAATATCCCAATTTCACCTGAGGCAAAATCTGGAATTTCCAATGTGTTGTTTTCGTTTTGCGACTTTTAATGACTTGAGTTTTGATATTTGGATTTTGACTCGGTCGATTGACGTTTTTACGTTGACGTCGAGAGTTGTTGGTTATTCTCGCATGCACATGCCGTAGGTTTTAATCTATGTGCACTCCAAATGCTGTATCAGTTTTCATGTTGGATTCTGTTTACGATACTACGTGTTTGTAAACTGTAGGTACCTCCGCATGGACTTCGGGAGGACAAGGGAGAGCAAGGCGTCATCGACATCGGCAAGAGAGGATCGAAGGTTATTAGATGTATATTTACGGGGGAAGTCGGGTGGATGGCGTTTATTACCCCCGCAACCATAGAATATGATATCTATATATTACATATATACCTATATGAGATTTGGATACTTAGCAAGTAGGGCTCTAGGAGACTATAGGTTAGATTAAGCGTACTTGTAGGATGGTTTACTCCTAGTTTTAGTTCCTTAGTCATGAGTCATCGGTTTTTACATTGTCGCATACACATACACACACTTGTTATGATATGTGTGTATATGTATACATGTATATATATATGGATGCGTTGATATATATATATATATATATATATATATATATATACAGTATACATATACGTGTAAGATGAGGATATGATATATTGTATGGTTTTGAGTCGATACGATCAAGCAGGATGTCAGAGATTATGATATACGATGAGAGTTGACACATCGTGTATGATGCGAAATATTAAAGGATCGTTAGGCGTTATATACAGAACTTACGATAACACGTGACTTGATAATATAATACTGTACGTGACTTTAGATCCGTACCTCTGATTTTGATATAGTACGATGGATGATACCGTACGAATTATGATATATATGATATTTGACCCGTACCCTCAATTTTGAGGATGCCGTACGACGGATTTTACTGTACGGGATATATTTATATGATGATTGATCTGCACTCTTGATTCGAGGATGCCGTACGATGGACTATACCGTACGTGATGCTATGAGGCCGGATCGCCGACTACTAGATATATCAACTCGGTAAATGTTATAGATTTCTTATCACCTTCGACTAGGTTCTTAGTTTAGTCTCTTAGTTGCTTAGGTAAATGTTAGATTAGATTCGAGTCATACATATTTTCAAAACTAACGAATCGTAGGTATTTTCAAAGGAAAACCCGAGGGACACTAGGGATTTTCAAAAGATATCTCTTTTCTCAAAACACCGTAGCCCCTACTTTTCCAAAACAACGATTTGTGCTATTTCTAATACTATAACTGTATGGCTCGTATATATATATGTATATTTTATAATGTTGCTGTAGGGTTGCAAGGCACGCGTACAAGGGTCTACGAGGCATCAACCATGCCCGATTTAAAAATTAGTCGTGCCGAACAACCCGAATACGGAACTTTAAACTAGAGATTAGGCGAAAACAGGCATGCTAAACACTTTAACACTAAGTGAGAGGGATTACAAACTTTGTAGATCCGGTCCTTCACTTTATATGCTCCGTGTTGTGGTCCCTTCGCTGCGATCATCGAGATCCGGACTCTTGAGAGGTTCCACGAAGAGAAAGATGCAACCTTTGCTTCCGATCTTCGATACTAAGATGATCTACCTTGAAGTTTCTTTAACACAAGCTAACACTCATGAAATGATGTGAACACCCTCATCTAAATGGCAAGGGAAGATGAGTATGATGAAGTAGGATTTTTGCTCTCTTTATTTATCTTTTTCTCATATTTATTCATCACTTTGGAAAAATCAAGCAAGCTTTTTCATGAAAGAATGAAGGAAGAATAAGAATAGTGATCCATTTTCTTTTGTGATGAATAATGAAAGGATTAATATGAAGAATAATGCAACCATGGTTGACTTAACCATTGTAGAGAATTGACAAGGGTTAGGGTTTGGGTTGGGTTAAAGCATGAGTCACTTACAAATATCTTTCACAAAACAAAACCAAAACCTTCTAGAAACATATAGAAAGCTTAACCCTAATCCAAACCCTAATCATGTTTAAACTCCACTAAACAAGTTGAATTAGTTATCATATCATGTTACAATATTATATATCACATATATAATATTTATCGTAACAAAATAAAATAATACATTTAACATATATCGCATATATATCAATGTATTACCCGAGTGAGAAAAAGAAACTTTTAGTGAGCAAATATTAGTTAATGTAATTTAATATATCATATATATTATTATACATTAAATTATCGAATCAACACTTGATCCGACAATCCGGCTATATCGCATATAACCGACTAATATTTATCCGTACAGATTCATCGAATCAACACTTGATCCGATGACCCGGCTGATATCAAATATCGCGAGAACATAATACGGTATCACATATCGCATTATCCTCGGTCCCGCACATATCACATATGTGCTCCTACTACGTTTTGCCTGAGTCAAGAAACCTCTGTGTAGGACTCTAAAGAATCATCAATACGCCGGCAGTAGGTGATGATCATATCAAACACCCACAAGCTACAAGCGGTCAGCTAAACGTAACAGCTACCCAGGTATTGAGCGCTCAGAAGATCAACATGCAAGCCTATACATTCTCCTGTGAATCCAAACAGTAACACTCCCGTACAGTCCGGTCTCGTCGTCTGATATGTCGCATATCTCGCCTAGGGGTGGTAAACGTCAGACCCCAGTAGCTCGATAAGTCGTGTCGATATGAGGTCTATAACAGTTCGAGAAACTACTGATAACACTTACCAGTAAATCTCAGCAACCCTGGCCAGGGATTTCCGGTTATAGCTAATCGAACACAGCACAACATCAACTCCCTATACCGGGAGAGACGAATCCCCTCCTATCGCTCATTGCCTCCATATGATTCGGGACTGTACCCAAAATCCACCTTTTTGCACGCCCTCCTGGACGTGGTATGATGGAAATCAAAGCACAGTGGGAATCACACAAGACTCTATGACGATCTCGGGTCGACAGACTACTCTGTACCAGTGTCACCGGAGAACTGCCATCTGACGTATGGTATAATACCATCTGGGAGTTCTCGGCGAGTCCGTCCAGTGTACCCAGTCTCCACTGAGCACCCGTACACCATCCTTGATGTCAAACACCGATGGATATGGGATCATCCATCGCCCATCATATGGGTCAAGATGCGTATACGCTAGTCTACTCTGGTGCATCGATGCCCTGTCTCGATACACCCACGACTAGGAACAGTTATAGGATGTACTCGTCGACTACCGTGGCCCCACTAGTATGATCTCATCATAGTCCCAGTAGTCGAGTATATATCCTAAGGGCTTTATCAACATGTAACATAGAGACAATCTGAGTACATGTTAAGATAAAGTACAACCAGATAGCATACTATCATGTCGAGCAAGAAAGTCCTCCCTATATATGTCCAAGCATCCACTACAATATACATCGTATGTACAGTAATGGCCTCTAGGGCATACATATAACTAACAGTTGCGTTTACTATTTACTTTTCCGTTATGTTTATGTTGTTCTCATTGCATTGCATATACACATGTACTTTCATTAGCTGTTATGATCTCATCTGTTAGGATACCGATGATGCGTATGTTGCACGTACACTTGCTTTCTGGCTCACACACATCATCATCGGTAATTGCCATGCCACGTACACATTAGAAAACGTTACTTCATTTGTACAACCTGATAATTTGTAGCTTAATAGTGCTGATTGGTATCATGATCTCACATGCTAGTTAGATACTGCATTTCTTACTTAGATGCTACAAGTATTTATATATACCTTCTGTTTATGCACTGTAGATGGGCTCAATGCTGATACTCATTGTTCATCATTAGCTCATGATTATGAGATTTCGATTTTCATGAGATTTCTGATTTTGGGAAACCGCACACGAATTTGAAAACTTATAATCTTTTAAAATAAAAATGTGGTTTTCCTTGATATGATGTGTGGTGTTCAGACCAGAATATTGCATTTTAATACCGCTCATCCATTATCTATTTTTTGTATATATCGGTACTATTAACCGGTGTTTGCTTAGTAATACAGATTACAGGTATCCGTTACAAAACACTAGAAATATATCGAGAATCATGGATATATCATTTGTGAGATGACACTGCAACCAGAACCGCAAACCAACCGATATCCCAAGAGTTATTTTGCAAACTTGTGTGTGCACAATATTTTGGTCCAACACATTACATGTGTGTGCACACAACTTTTGGAACATGGACCATGGACCTAGGGGGCTGCCATGACACACTCAAGTGGGCTAGTGCAAGTGGGCTATATGGTGTGATGTGCATTTATTGAAATAAAGTAGTGATGTGATGCATATCTACTAGTTTTCCTCCAATTCCTGGTGCATCACAAGTTCAAAACAGAGTAAGCAAACAACACCAGAGTCATGCTGGGGACAAGACCAGACCACCACTGCAATACGTGACCCATCCCTCGGAAAATGGCCGAGCACCCCCTTACCAAATCCGGCCTTGCCGGCCCCACCTCCTGCTGTGGGCCCCATCTTCTCACAGTGTCTCCATTGCTGCCATTTGGTCTTTATTTTATTGTTTGCTTAATACCTTTTCTTGCCTATAAAAGCAGATCATGGCAGCAAGGGAAGGGGTCTCACTTTTGTCCAAGTTTTACACTTTTGTTCTTATTTTCTTTTCTCTTTTCTTGTACACAGCTAATCCCCCTTGAGCTCTCTACCTTAACTTGATCTTGCAACCTCTTCATTGAGCTTGCAAGGTTAAGCTTTGGTCATTCATCTCAAGGGGTTGTATCATTCTTGAAGTTGAAAAAAGCCTTCTCTTTATTGCCTTCATTTCACATGAGTTCTTTACCCTTCTATTGATCTTGCAACCTCTTGATTGAGCTTGCAAGTTTAAGGGTTGGTTATTGATCCCATGACTTGTCTTGTGTTCTATGATTCTTAGTTGTTTATTTCTTGCATTTACTTGTCTTTTATTACATGCTTTTACTTACTTGCATCTTTATTATCATGTCCTTTAATTACTTGCTTATAGTCTTTTCTTTTCTTTGTATCTTTTCTTTTGCTCTCTTTGTTGTTTTGTGAATGGTGGTGTGAATATTGTTGTTAGGAAAAGAGAAAGATATTGTAAGTTAACGTTTCGTTTTTCATTTCCTTTTCCCGTCTTTTCCATTTGAAACTCTGTCCAAAACTTACGCAAGCGTTCCGTTAGGCACCGTACCCTACCAAGGTAACAGTGATTCCTGACCGCGACCGGTTGCGTTCGGTTTGGCAGGAGGCGAAAGCAAGAGAAAAGAACGGAAGGACAAGGGTCAATAAGCCGGATTCCATGAATACCGTGCTTAAATACCCTAATCCACATTTTTGCCGATTGCTCTAGCTTCATTGGTTGAGTTCGGCTCAAAGGACTTGAATGCGGAATCCATTAGCTTACACTATTCTATCGTTTCCTAACAAGCTTTATACTTATGCATATAGCACTTAGGTTAGATTTGAACAATTCCGCCCATGCATATTAACTCGTTACGACAAGAACGTAAAACACTCCATCTCCCTGTGGATCGACCCGTGCTCATCGCAGCTAGCTGCAAAGCGACACCGTCTTGATTGCAGTTAACTTTAATTCTTTCAATCATGTGGCGTCCACCATGAGATTTCTCGATTCTTGAGCCATATGTTTACCCGATTCGAGGAGAGAGGAGGCATCGTCTGTGGCTATATGGTGGACCCTGTGCGGTACCCCTGGGCAAGAAAGCCGTATACATAGACATTGAGCCCGGCAGGGGGGAACTACCGACCGTGTTAGGTCCACGTCACCACTCCCGGTACTTTCGGGGTAGCGGAAACGGTAAAACAAAATTTTTTCTTGACTTGGAAACATGGACCGTAAGAGCCGGATCTTTGCTAAACTAGAAACTAGCAAACTACAAAAGGTGTTAACTACTATGCCGTAGAAATTATACCTCACGATACCGGTCCTTCGGGTCTTCATTCCGATGTCCCGCTCGTCGATCCATGCTCCGAGGGTTGATCCGGACTTTGGTCACCACCGCGGCCTTCTTCAGTCAAAGACGATCCACCCGAGAGTTGTACACCGAGCTCTACCTCGAGCCGAGGCAACTAGGGCAACAAGATCGCTAGTCTTGATACCCTAGGTTGTGTAGAAGAGAAAGATGGAGGTATTTGTCTATGTGGATTCTTTTTCTCTGAACACATGAGATCAAAAGAATTTATGAAGAGGAGGAAGATGAAGGAGGTCAAGCAACCATGGAGCTCTTTCTTTCTTCTCACTTCTAAGAGAGAGAATGAGAAAAGAGAAATGAAAAGGTTAACCAAAGAAAATGAACCATGGTTGCAAAATAATACTAAACACCATCATTACAAATCCTATCATGATAAAGTTGATGCTACATTGATTTGACCATTTTCATAATCCAATGACCATTTTCATAATCCAAAATGAAAAAGAAAACCAAAGAAGAGTTTAGACCTCTCATGAAGGTCAATGGTCAACTTTGGTCAATGGGTCAACAAAGTCAAGAGTGGTCAAGGTGGTCAAAGCAATTAGCCATCATATAATTATCATAAAAAAGGATTAGTGAAATAATGTCTCCGGCTCATAATGGTTTTGACTGAACGAAATGTCAAAACCCTAATGAGCCTGCCACATAACGGTTTTGGCTAAACCAACTGCCAAAACCCTAATGAGGCACCTCCTCCTTCATCGCTCCTCAAAACTGTGCATACACACCCGCATCCGCATTCCGTAGAATGCGAATGCACAGAAGACAAAACAAATCCATCTTTGCAATACTAGGATCCGGCTTAAACGAAAGTCCACTAATATTGCCTTCCCGAACAGCATACGCACACAAGTGCACGTAAGTGATCGCAGCCCTGCCGTAAAACCATACGGCCTCTTCACGTTTCGCTCAGTGCAGGGAAACTCTCTGTGTGGGACTCTAAAGACTCGACACTACGCCGGCAGTGGGTTTAACCACAGACCGCAAGCGGCACTAGCTGTACGTAACGGTCCCAGGTAGATGTCGACAAGAAGGCCGATGAGGTAAACCCATCCGAACTCCTACTGAGCCTGTATGTGACAATCTCCGTACAGTCCGGTATGTTCGTCTGATACATCGCATGGCGGGCCTAGGGGGTGGCGAACTTCAGTCCCCTAATAGTGGTACAAGTCGTGTCGGAGTGTAGCCCAGAACACCCTGAGACATCACTGGAAACCTACCAGTATATCTCGCTAGCCCTGGCCAAGGACTTTATGTAATGGCTCTCCTAGACACAGCGCGATATCAACCCCCAATACCGGGAGAGGCGAATCCTGTCTAACCGTCACCGCCTCCAAGTGCTTCGGGACTGCACCAAACTACTACCTGTTTGCACGACGCAGTAGAGCCGTAGTAGGGTAGTAATAAAAGTGCAGTGGGAACACACTAGAGGCGAAGTGACAGTGTCAAGTCAGCAGACTAAGCTGTACTCATGTCACCTGGGAACTGTTAACTGACGATAGGTATAATACCAACCAACAGTTCCTTATGAGTCCTGTCCATTGTACTCGTAACCTAACGAGCACCCGCATACTATCTCAAGTATGACGTACTGACGGCTGTGGGACAGACCGTCTCCCGCACTGGATGAGAAGCGCATACGCTAGTCTACTCCGGAGTATCGATGCCCTGTCTCGATAATCCCATGACTAGGGACGTGCAGAAGGATGTGCTTGAGGATTACCCTGCCCCCACGAGTGTGATCGCCATCACAACGCCGGTAATCAAGCAAAGATCCTAAGGGCTCTACTAATGCGTATAAGTGATATAATAAAGAAACACATGTACACATTAAAGCAGAGACAAACCAAGTAGCATTCTACTATTTCGTGCAAGATTGTCTATACAACTGTTTATATCCTAAGCTCCTATCAAGTAATATACATACTAGTATGATACAGTAATGGCCTCTAGGGCATATACACTAACAATCTCCCACTTGCACTAAGGCCATGTACTGGCGTATCGAAGACCTATCATCTCAATCAGCTGCTCGAACTGAGTCTAGGGCAAGGCCTTCGTGAATGGATCCGCCGTGTTGTCTTTTGTGTCCACTCTTCTTACCTCGATCTCCTGGCGATCAATGATCTCCCTGATCAGGTGATACCGCCTTAAGATGTGTCTGGATTTCTGATGGGACCTTGGTTCCTTCGCTAAAGCTATAGCCCTATTGTTATCGCAATACAAAGGTATTAGGTCAACAATGGACGGAACCACCTGAAGTTCACTAGTGAACTTCTTCATCCAGACCGCCTCTTTTGCGGCATCGCTTGCAGCAATGTATTCAGCCTCCATCGTCGAGTCTGCGACGGTATCCTGTTTGGAACTCCTCCAACATACCGCCCCTCCGTTGAGGGTAAACACAAAAACTGAGACAGACTTGCTGTCATCTTTGTCACTCTGGAAGCTTGAATCGGTAAAGGACTCGACCCTGAGGTCTCCATTACCGTAAACCAGGAACATCTCCTTAGTCCTTCTTAGGTACTTGAGAATGTTCTTCACTGCCGCCCAGTGGTCCTCACCTGGGTCTGATTGATTCCGGCTTACTACGCTCAGCGCATAAGCTACATCTGGTCTTGTACATAGCATCGCATACATTATAGATCCTACCGCCGAAGCGTAGTGTATAGTGCTCATGCGAACCCTCTCCTCGTCAGTCTTAGGAGATATCTTCTTGGAGAGGGTAATTTCGTGCAATGCGGGTATGTTACCACGCTTGGAATACTCCATACTAAATCTCTTTAGTACGGTCTCTATGTACGTGGACTGCGAAAGTCCCAATAGTCTCTTGGATCTATCTCTGTAGATCTTGATCCCCAGAATGTACGAGGGATCACCCAGGTCCTTCATGGATAACCGTTGTGACAAAAATAGCTTGACCGATTGTAGCATAGGAATGTCATTTTCTATCAAAAGAATGTCGCCCACGTACAAGACTAGGAACACGACAGTTCGTCCTACAATCTTCTTATAGACACAAGGTTCATCTTCGTTCTTGATGAAATCAAATTCCTTAATGGCCTCATCAAAACAGATGTTCCAGCTCCGCGATGCCTGCTTTAATCCATAAATTGATTTAAGCAACTTGCACACCTTACCGCTGCTCCCACTGTCTATGAAACCTTCTGGCTGTTCCATGTATACGCACTCTTCCAAACAGCCGTTTAGAAAAGCTATTTTAACATCCATCTGCCAGATTTCATAGTCATGGAAGGCAGCAATGGCAAGTAGGATCCGAATGGATTTGAGCATAGCCACGGGAGAAAAAGTTTCGTCATAGTCCACACCAGGTCTTTGACGAAAACCTTTTGCAATGAATCTAGCCTTATAGGTTTCCACCTGCCCATCTACACCAAGTTTCCTTTTGTAGATCCATTTGCATCCAACGGGTTTTACCCCAGGTGGAGCAATATCCAAGGTCCACACTTTATTGGTGTACATGGACTCCACTTCGGATTTCATTTCTTCCTGCCACTTATCAGAGTCCCTACTGATAATGGCCTGCCTGAAACTGGTAGGGTCATCTTCTTCCAAGATGCAATCCTCTCGATCCCCGTCTATGAGAAAACCGTAGTATCTCTCGGGCGGATGAGAAATCCTACCAGATCTGCGGAGTGGCTGAGGTTCGTCTGGGGTTATTGAATCCTGAGGTTCTGTCAAATCTTCAGTTTCAGTTTGTGGTCGCTGAATTTCTTCCAATTCTACCGTTCTCCCACTAATTTCTTTTGCAAGAAACTCCGTTTCTAAGAAAACGGCATGCTGAGCAACAAACACCTTCTGTTCCTCGGTGTGGTAGAATAGATATCCATAACCATTCTTTGGATATCCCACAAACTTACATAAAACTGACCGTGCCTCTAGTTTATCCGGTTTATGTGTTTTAACATAAGCCGGACAACCCCATATCTTAAATCTTTTAAGATATGGCTTTTTTCCATTCCATATCTCGAACGGAGTCTTAGGCACAGATTTAGACGGAACATCATTCAATAGATATGCTGCTGTCAAAAGCGCATTTCCCCAAAATGAAAGAGGCAACTCGGCATTACTCATCATGGAGCGAACCATATCCAGTAGGGTACGATTCCTCCGCTCCGATACACCGTTGTGCTGTGGTGTATAAGGGGGAGTAAGCTGAGAGAGAATACCATTCTCTTTTAAGTAATCTAGGAATTCTGTGCTTAAGTACTCCCCTCCTCTATCAGACCGGAGGATCTTGATATTTTTGCCAGTCTGGTTCTCTACTTCGTTTCTGAATTCCTTGAATTTCTTAAAAGTTTCAGATTTGTGTTTCATGAGATACACATATCCGAATCTAGAGAGATCGTCAGTGAATGTGATGAAGAATGAGAACCCACCCCTTGAATGTATAGACATCGGACCACATACATCACTGTGTATGAGTCCCAAGAGCTCTGTTGCTCTTTCTCCATGTCCGGTGAACGGAGATTTGGTCATCTTCCCTTTGAGACAAGACTGACAAGTTCCATAAGATGAAAACTCGAACGCATTCAAGAGTCCATCTTTATGCAACTTACTTATTCTTTTCTCTCCGATATGACCAAGTTTATAATGCCACAAGTAGGATTCATTCGTATCTAAATTCTTCCTTTTGCGTGTGTTTTGTATATTGAGAACTGTATTCTGATTTAGAACGTAGATACCATTACACAGTGTACCTTCTACAACCAGTACCTTATGAAGGTAAATGTTCATGATATTTCTATCAAGAACAAAGTTATATCCATCTTTATCGAGTAAAGAAACTGATATGATGTTGCAAACCATGGAAGGTACATAGTAGCAATCGTTCAAAATCATAGTCTTGCCATTTGGCAATACTAGGTGATATTCACCGACGGCTGCAGCATTTACTTGTGCTCCGTCGCTACTCTTAGTGACATATCACCAGGTGCAACTTTCCTACTTTTTCTCAGTCCCTGCAATAAATTACAGATATGAGATCCTGATCCGGTATCAAGTACCCAGGAGGTAGGGCTGACCGTAAAGCAGTTCTCAATTACAAGAACACCTGAAGTAGATGCAAAACCATGCTTCTTCTTCAACTGGGTATCCTTGGAATCCATACAATCCTCTTTCCCTTGCTCATACTTATGACTGTTGTCACAAGTTAGAGCCGAACCAACGTTCCCCAGCCCCGAATAAGAATTCGTATCGGTCAAGCGATACATTTTATTATCTTGATTAGGGCATGAAATGGTTGCTACCTGGAGAGAGAGAAAAGAAACACTCAGCGTGCGCTCTTGCAAGATTAGATTGGTTTATTAGTTTATCTAACCAGGATGGCTCCCACTGTTTCCTCAAATTCTTCTTAAAACCTTTTAAAAGAAGAACTAGCTGGGATTTAATTAACATCACAATACTTGCTTAACCTTTCAGCCAGGCTAGTGTCGGTACTTCGAGGGAGGTTTTCCAAGGCTTTCGCGAAGTTCCTTAATTAAGTAACCTCTTTTCCCTGGGGGCGTTGCCCCGCTAACACCTTTTTAGACACCTACTAGGTTTATAGCATTGATCGTTAAGTGAAATAATCTCCCGAGAGTAATCCAACTCATCAGTAGGATTGGGATCCAACTATCATTGTGTGATGACCTAGATGGAATCCACTCTAGTCACCACACTCCAGAAGGTATGCTAAATCTGCAAGTTTCAGTTTCTTTAGAAACTCCCGATGTGGTTTTTGCCCCTAACGGTTTATGACCTTGACTAGATCAACAAACCATAAACCGTTAGTCAAGTTCTACCCATCATTATCCTGATTGCATTTGACCCATCAGTACGTTCTCTTGACTAGGTCAACAAGGCCGCACGACTGTCCTAACCAATCACATTTGCAATTCACAGAAAAATATCATCTAGCTACTGTTCACTACGCCTTGACTAGGTCAACAAACGCAGCACGAATACTAAATAATATCAATCCGAAACGACGGAGGGCTACGGCTGGGTTTTTCGCGAAAAAACCCGTTAACGTAATGAACTTGATATCTTTGAAGGAACATGATTGCCCTTTTGGAAAATATAGTGGCGAAAACTTTTGCTTAAGAGGTCACTCCCTGTGAAGGGATCTCGGCTTTTTCATCGTCGAGTGAGGTGTTGGGCATTCATAAGAAGAATACCTCGATGCAAAGTAAGAATAATCGACTATAGTGAAGTTATTACCCTGACGCAAACTTTTTTCCAAGGGGTCACTCCCGATGAAGGGATCTCGGCCCTTGCCTCGTCGAATGAGGTGTTGGGCATTCATAACCGAATACCCCGATGCAAAACAAAAGTGAACGTCCTTGCAATAACAGCTTTTTGAAAAAATTGTTCCAACAAGGTCTCTTAGGTTTATTTTCTTGCATTAATTTAATGCGTCCCATCAATTAATCCTACCATTGCAGAAAACAACCAAAATATGGCGTACGCTTATGCCATCCGCATTCGCTACGGGGCCCCGTCATCACCCGTTTGGTTACTTAACTAACGACAGAGCGGGGGCTGGACTAGCGCGGATGCAAAACATAAGCAACACCTAAATAGATATCATATATAGATATATAGAAATGATAGCCAATCCAGATCACAGATGAACACTTTGGATATACTTGGAACCCGCGATTCGTTCGAGCCTTCAACGAAAAGCGGATTACACGGTCGCGATGAATAGCCAAAACCCCACCCCAGACCCCTACGGATGCGGAAAACTACCCGCCAAGTACCCGAAGCGAAGTAACCTCCCTCAACGACGTGATTAGGCCACTCGGCACTTCAAGATACCCGGTAGTTTTTACACCCCACCTTGGGTCTATCCTAGGAGCAAAAACAGTAAAAATAAATTATACAATGACGGCTACAACCCGGACCCGGTTGTGCGGCCATACAAATAATATTACATCAATTTACAAATTTTACAATGAATGAAAGAAAAAGAAACTCTCATCTCACATCCACCTCGGCTATTCATCCGCGACAATCCAACGAGCTCATATACACAAACCATCAGCATTACAGATCACAGATATTTATAACCCCCACTAATCGACGTATAGCGATTAGTAGACGTTCAATACATATATCACATCACAGAAAATATCCATTAGTTAAAGTCTACGGAATATCGATCAAAAATACGGATTTGTAACCACCCAAAAAATCAATTTGCATTCTGGAAAATCTGGGCAGAAACAACATGTACTAAAAATCCCAAAACAGCCCAAATAGAACACTGCAGCAAAACGGAGCTGCGGACGAGTCAACTCGGCCACGGATCCGCGGCCAAACCCATGGTTTGGCCGCGGTTCCGCGGTGAGTTGGCCGAGTCAGCCGCTCATTTTTGCTGTGTGTTTTATAAAAACCCTGAGACGATTTTTCATGTATGTTAAATTATTTTTTTTTTGAACAGTATAAAAAATTGACAGAAACTTGGGTTTTCTCGGGCGTGTTTTGCGACTTTTTTCCGATCGATATTCTAAACACTTTACTAACTTGGTAGTTTATGTTTAGCTAGGCTCTAATACCACTGTTAGGTCCATGTTACCTCTCCCGGTACTTTCGGGGTTGCGGAAACGGTAAAACAAAATTTTTTCTTGACTTGGTAATATGGACCGTAAAAGCCGGATCTTTTCTAAACTAGAAACTAGCAAACTACAAGAGATATTAACTACTATGCCGTAGAAATTATACCTCACTATACCGGTCCTTCGGGTCTTCATTCCGCTGTCCCGCTCGTCGATCCATGCTCCGAGGGTTGATCCGGACTTTGGTCACCACCACGGCCTTCTTGAGTCGAAGACGATCCACCCGAGAGTTGTACACCGAGCTCCACCTCGAGCCGAGGCAACTAGGGCAACAAGATCGCTTGTCTTGATACCCTAGGCTGTGTAGAAGAGAAAGATAGTGGTATTTGTCTATGTGGATTCTTTTTCTCTCAACACATGAGATCAAAAGAATTTATGAAGAGGAGGAAGATGAAGGAGGTCAAGCAACCATGGAGCTCTTTCTTTCTTCTCACTTCCAAGAGAGAGAATGAGAAAAGAGAAATGAAAAGGTTAACCAAAGAAAATGAACCATGGTTGCAAAATAATACTAAACACCATCATTACAAATCCTATGAGGATAAAGTTGATGCTACATTGATTTGACCATTTTCATAATCCAATGACCATTTTCATAATCCAAAATGAAAAAGAAAACCATAGAAGAGTGTAGACCTCTCATGAAGGTCAATGGTCAACTTTGGTCAACGGGTCAACAAAGTCAAGAGTGGTCAAGGTGGTCAAATGGTCAAAGCAATTAGCCATCATATAATTATCATAAAAAAGGATTAGTGAAATAATGTCTCCGGCTCATAATGGTTTTGACTGAACGAAATGTCAAAACCCTAATGAGCTTGCCACATAACGGTTTTGGCCAAATCAACTGCCAAACCCTAATGAGGCACCTCCTCCTTCATCGCTCCTCAAAACTGTGCATACACACCCGCATCCGCATTCCGTAGAATGCGAATGCACAGAAGACAAAACAAATCCATTTGTGCAATACTAGGGATCCGGCATAAACGAAAGCCTACTAGTATTGCCTTCCCGAACAGCATACGCACACAAGTGCACGTAAGTGATCGCAGCCCTGCCGTAAAACCATACGGCCTCTACACGTTTTGCTCAGTGCAGGAAACTCTCTGTGTGGGACTCTAAAGACTCGACACTACGCTGGCAGTGGGTTTAACTACAGACCGCAAGCGGCACTAGCTATACGTAACGGTCCCAGGTAGATGTCGACAAGAAGGCCGATGAGGTAAACCCATCCGAACTCCTACTGAGCCAGTATGTGACAATCTCCATACAGTCCGGTCTGTTTGTCTGATACAGCGCATGGCGGGCCTAGGGGGTGGCGAACGTCAGTCCCCTAATAGCGGTACAAGTCGTGTCAGAGTGTAGCCAAGAACACCCTGAGAAATCACTGAAAACCTACCAGTATATCTCGCTAGCCCTGGCCAGGGACTTTGTGTAATGGCTCTCCTAGACACAGCGCGATATCAACCCCCAATACCGGGAGAGACGAATCCTGTCTAACCGTCACTGCCTCCAAGTGATTCGGGACTGCACCCAACTACTACCTGTTTGCACGACTCAGTAGAGCCGTGGTAGGGTAGTAATCAATGTGCAGTAGGAACACACTCGAGGCGAAGTGACAGTGTCAAGTCAGCGGACTAAGCTGTACTCATGTCACCTGGGAACTGTTAACTGATGATAGGTATAATACCAACCAACAGTTCCCTATGAGTCCTGTCCACTGTACTCGTAACCTAACAAGCACCCGCATACTATCTCAAGTACGACGTACTGACGGCTGTGGGACAGACCGTCTCCCGCACTGGGATGAGAAGAGCATATGCTAGTCTACTCCGGAGTATCGATGCCTTGTCTCGATAATCCCACGACTAGGGACGTGCAGAAGGATGTGCTTGAGGATTACCCTGCCCCCACGAGTGTGATCGCCATCACAACGCCGGTAATCAAGCAAATATCCTAAGGGCTCTACTAATGCGTATAAGTGATATAATAAAGAAACACATGTACACATTAAAGCAGAGACAAACCATGTAGCATACTACTATTTCGAGCAAGATTGTCTATACAACTGTGAATATCCCAAGCTTCCATCAAGTAATATACATACTAGTATGTTACAGCAATGGCCTCTAGGGCATATACACTAGCAGACCGGTGATAGTTGGTATCCGGAGGATACCGACCGTAGTCGTGAGATCAGATGATATGGGCCGATCCGGTATGACGTAGCCTAAGATATGAGGATGATGTGTTGCTGATGGACACGATTTTCATGATGTTTTCGAGTTTCGATGCTGGGCACTCAGATTTTCTCCTCATTTTATGTGTTGATGCTAGACACTCCCATTTGATGATGCATTTACACATTATATGCATGACATGTAGTTACCTTGTGACATGTACACGAGTACTTAATATTTCACATATGCTTATATTATTACCTTTGCTATTACTCGATGTTATCATGTTATTGTTATTATTATTATTGTATCGTACTGTATGAACTAGGAGATAGTCATGTTAGTTATATGTATGCCGTAGAGGCCATTACTGTACATACGATGTATATTGTAATGGATGCTTGGACATATATAGGGAGGACTTTTTTGCTCGACATGATAGTATGCTATCTGGTTGTACTTTATCTTTACATGTACTCTGATTGTCTTTATGTTACATGTTGATAAAGCCCTTAGGATATGTACTCGACTACTGGGACTATGATGAGATCATACTAGTGAGGCCACGGTAGTCGACGAGTACATCCTACAACTGTTCCTAGTCGAGGGTGTATCGAGACAGGGCATCGATACACCAGAGTTGACTAGCGTATACGCATATTGACCCATATGATTGGCGATGGATGATCCCATATCCATCGGTGTTTGACATGAAGGATGGTGTACGGGTGCTCAGTAGAGACTGGGTACACTGGACGGACTCGCCGAGAACTCCCAGATGGTATTATACCTCACGTCAGATGGAAGTTCTCCGGTGACACTAGTACAGAATAGTCTGTTGACCCGAGATCATCATAGAGTATTGTGTGATTCCCACTGTGCTTTGATTTCCATCATACCACTTCCAAGAGGGCGTGCAAAAAGGTGGCTTTTGGGTACAGTCCCGAATCACATGGAGGCAATGAGCGATAGGAGGGGATTCGTCTCTCCCGGTATAGGGAGTTGATGTTGTGCTGTGTTCGATTGGCTATAACTGGAAATCCCTGGCCAGGGTTGCTGAGATTTACTCGTAAGTGTTATCAGTAGTTTCTCGAACTGTTATAGACCTCATATTGACACGACTTATCAAGCTACTGGGGTCTGACGGTTTACCACCCCTAGGCGAGATATGCGACATATCAGACAACGAGATCGGACTGTACGGGAGTGTTACTGATTGGATTCATAGGAGAATGTACAGGCTTTCTTGGTGATCTTCTGAGCGCTCAATACCTGGGTAGCTGTTACGTTTAGCTGACCGCTTGCAGCTTGTGGGTGTTTGATATGATCATCACCTACTGCTGGCGTATTAACGATTCTTTAAGGTCCAACACAGAGGTTTCTTGGCTCAGGCAAAACGGAGTAGGGGCACATATGTGATATGTGCAGGACCGAGGATAATGTGATATGTGGTACCGTATTCTATTCTCGCGATATTTGCTATCAGCCGGGTCATCGGATCAAGTGTTGATTCGATGAATCGGTAAATGAGATATTAGTCGGTTATATGCGATACAGCCAGATTGTCGGATTAAGTGTTGATTCGATAATTTAATGTATAATAATATATATGATATATTAAATTACATTAACTAATATTAGCTCACTAAAAGATTCTTTTTCTCACTCGGGTAATACATTGATATATATGCGATATATGTTAATTGTATTATTTTATTTTGTTACAATAAATATTATATATGTGATATATAATATTGTAACATGATGTGGTTATTAATGCAACATGTTTAGTGGAGATTAAACATGGTTAGGGTTTGATTAGGGTTAAGTTATTCTAGAAGTTTCTAGAAGCTTTCTTTTTGTTTTTTGCAAAGATATTTGTTTAGATATTTTTGCATGATATTTTCTTAACCCAACCACACCCTTTAATCTTGGTTAATTCTCTACAATGGTTACTTGAACCATGGTTGCATTTCTAACCTTATGATTACTTTGCATTATTTATCACAAAAGGATTATGATTTTATTCTTCTTCTTCTTCCTTCTTCTTTTCATGGAAAAAACTTTCTAGCTTTCTCTAAGTGATGATTATGTGTGAGAAAAAGATTATAAATGAGAGCAAAAATCCTACTTCATCATCATCATCTATCCTTGCCCTTTAGATGAGAGTGTTCACTTCATTTAGTGAGTGTTAGCTTGTGTTAATAAAACTTCAAGGTAGATCATCTTAGTTATCGAAGATCGGAAGCAAGACTGCATCTTTCTTTTCGTGAAGCCTCTCGAGAGTCCGGAACACGATGATCGCAGCGAAGGGACCTCAACACGGAGCTTATGAAGTGAAGGACTGGATCTACAAAGGTTGTAATCCCTCTCACTTAGTGTTAAAGTGTTTAACATGATTGTTTTTGCATAAACTCTAGTTTAAAGATCCGGCTTTGGGTTGTTCGGCACGGCTAAAATTTTAATCGGGCATGATTGATGCCACGTAGACCCTTATGCGTGTGCCCAGCAACCCTACAAGTCATACATTCGATTTCTACTCGGTGATGTCTTCTATTCACGAGTTGGCAACTCACCCCCATTGTGCCACAGTTTTCTTACAGGTTTGACTGTAAATCTTCCGTTACGGCTTGCTGGCACACCACTTCCTTACAGGTGATTGCTATGGTAGGTGGGGTTCACTTGCATCCTTGACCACCATTGTACTTTTATATTTCATTCAGTTGTATCTAATTAAAAGCTCCATCAACTATACTTTGTATATTGTAGACTTAGAAAACGTTGTTGTATATTCTTTCGGCCTTAGAGTGGTGCTTATGTATATATTATTGTTTCTGGTTTCTTTGATGATGATTTGTTTTCTTTGCCTTATTCTGTGTTTTGATCCTTGCCTTCGACGTTATGTATTTATATTATTGCGTGGTTGTTTCCGCTAATTGGCGAAGAGCTAGCTCCCGCTTGGGGATGCCTATATTTATTATTGCTTCTATTCGTTTTCAGGTTAAAAATTACAAAGGAGGTGCTGCCGAAATTTTTAAATGACGAAAATGTTTTCAAGATAGATATAAAACATTGAATTTTTATAAAATATAACTTATGTTTTAAAGGAAGAACTTGATTTCGTATACCATTATTTAAAAAACTTCACCTCCACTATTTTCCCTAAAAATGATTAGATTTTTGGGCTTTTTGGATTACTTGATTTAGGTAGGATCCTATAGATTTCACATGATTCAAGTGCCGGTCATATGCCGCTTCGGGGTTGTGACAGCAGATCCACTCATAAAAGCCATCCCTTAGACGCAGTTCGAGAGGCTATTCGAGATGATAGTTCTGCGATATGCCAATACATGGTCTTAGTGCAAGTGGGAGATTGTTAGTGATATATGCCCTAGAGGCCATTATTGTATAGTGCTGGATTGTATATTACATTTTGGAAGCTTGGGATACACACAGATATAATAGCAGTCTTGCTCAATATGATAGTATGCTATCTGGTTTGATTCTATCTTAATATGTGTATATATTTCTTTTAGCATATCGCTAATACATATTGATAGAGCCTTTAGGATCTTTGCTTGACTACCAGCGTTGTGATGGCAGTCACACTAGTAACGGATGGGTAGTCTATAAGCACATCTTTATACTTGTCCCTAGTCATAGGATTATCTAGCAAGGGCATCGATACTCCAGAGTAGACTATTGTAAACGCTTCTCATCCCAGTCAGGGGAGATGGCATGTCCCATAACCATTGGTATGTCTTACCAGAGATAGTATATAGGTGCTCATTGGGTTATGAGTTACATTGGACGGACTCAATGGGAACTGCTGGTTGGTATTATACCCATCGTCAGTTAGCAGTTCCCGGGTGATATGAGTACAGGTTAGTCCGTTGACTTAACATCACTATTCGTCTCGAGTGTATTCCCACTGTACTTTGATTACTACCCTAGCACGGCTCAAATGGGTCGTGCAAACCGGTAGTAGTTGGGTGCAGCCCCGAAGCACTTGGAGGCTGTAGTGGATAGAAAAGGATTCGTCTTTCCCGGTATTGGGAGTTAATATCACGATGTGTTCGGATATCCATTACACAAAGTTCCTGGCTAGGGCAAGTGAGATTTACTGGTAGGTACATCAGTAGTTTCTCAGAGTACATCAGTAGTTTCTCAGGGTGTATTGGGCTCTACACCAATACGACTTATTGCGCTATTAGGGGTCTGACGTTTACCACCCCTTAGGCCCGATATGCGATACTCTTAGACGAACAGACCGGGTTGTATGGATATTGTCACGGATAGGCTCGGTAGGAGTTTAGATGAGTTCGCTCGTCGGCCTTTTTTTGACTTGTACCTGGGTAGCCGTTACGTACAGCTAGTGCAGCTGATGGACTTGTGGTTAAACCCACTGCCAGCGTTCTGTCTAGCCTTTAGAATCCAACACAGAGGGTTTCCCTGGTTCAGGCGAAACGATGTAGAGGCTGTATGGTTTTATGTGCAGGGTTCCGATCATATACGTGTACTGGCTACACGGACGTTGTTCGGGAGTATAATACTAGTAGGCTTCGGTTTAAGCCGGATTATAATATTATAATATTGGATTATTATTATCTTATCATATTCGTATTTTTGTAGTACGAATACAGATATGTATATACGGTGCGGGAATTTTTTGTAATTTCACAAGAGATGCTTCTAGAAGAGGACACATTATTTTTGGATTTATTTATTTTTGAAATAAATTAATGAGGTGGAAATGGAGATATTTGTGGCATGGGTGAAGTATGGATAATTCTTTAGTTTAATGGTTTGGATCTACTATTGAAGCATGGCTACAATTTTCAATTAAAAATAATGCATGCTGAAAAAGGCGAGTCATTCTTCACTTGCCATCATTCACTTGCTCATTTGTTTTTTCTCCTTCTCTCTCCATTTTCCTCTCCTTCTTCTTCCTCAAGACTCTAACCCTCACATGAGTTGTGAATCTTACGGTCACATGAGATAAAAACACTCCAATTAACTCTCTACAACTCCTAAGCTACCTAGTTTAGCAAACTAGATACTTTAGTTAGCTCGGTTTAGAGGTTGGAGCATGAACCATAGACTCTCGGGTGGATAATTTTCGACACGAGGAGGCCGACGACCGAGCTAGATCCATACTTCCTAGGAGCTCAAGGAAAAGGGAAGAAGACCCGAAGGACTAGAATCAAGGAGGTATAAAACTCTAACAGAGTAGTTAGAATCTACAAGTAGTTTAGCTAGTTTAGGTTTCCGATAAGATCCTAGAGTTCAGATCGGTGTTGTAAAATTAAAAATCGTTTTTTTGTAAATTCCGCCTCCCCCAAGTGTGTGGGGTGTCTGACATCGAGTTACATCTCACACATCCATATTCCATGTATCATCACACACACACACACACACACACACACACACACATATAAAGAGAAGAAAATCTTAAGTGAGCTTAACATTAGTTAATACATATATACATATACATATACATATACATACATATATATATATATCAAATTATTAAATCAACATTTGATTCAATAATCCGGTTATATCATATATAACCCGATTAATATCAGATATATATATATTATATATGTATATCAAATCATTGAATCAACACTTGATTCAATAATCCGGTTATATCATTTATAACCCGATTAATATCAAATATAAATATTTATATGTATGTATATATATTTCAAATCATTGAATCAACACTTGGTTCAATAATTCAGTTATATAAAAAACGCTAGATTAGAATACGGTATCATATACTCGTATTCAATCAAGCTCCCGTACATATCTCCATACATACCCTACTTCGTTTCGCTTGAGCTAGGAAACCACTTTGTGGGACTATAAAGACTCATCAATATGCCAGCAGTAGGTAATGATCACATCTGATTCCCATAAGCCGTTAGCGGTAATAGCTGGACGTAACAGCTACCCAGGTATTGAACGAATAGAAGATCAACAAGAAAACTTGTCCAAACTTCCATAGAGCCTATAAGAAACACTTACCATACAGTCCGGTCTCTTCGTCTGATATGTCACATATCGAGTCTGTGGGGTGGAATCGTCAGACCCCAGTAACTTGATAAGTCATGCCGATGTGTGGCCTATAATCGTTCGAGAAACTACTGATAACACTTACCAGTAAATCTCATCAGCCCTGGCTAGGGACCTGTTGTTATAGCCAATTGAGCATAGCGAAATATCAACTCCCAATACCGGGAGAGATGAAACCCCTCTTATCGCTCATTGCCTCTATGTGACTTGGGACTGTACCCAAAAACCACCTGTTTGTATGACTCATTTGAGCCGTGGTAGGGAGGAAATCAAAGCACAGTAGGAACCACACGAGACACTATGACGAACTCGGGTGTACAGACTAACATGTATAAGTGTCACCAGAGAACTGCTATCTGACGATAGGTATGGTACCATCTAGGAGTTCTTGGCAAGTCATGTTCAGTGTACTCATTCTCCAATGAGCTTCTGTGTAAAATCTTTGATGTCAAACACCAATGGTTATAGGATCAATCATCGCCTCATACAGGGTCAAGAAACGTACATACTAATCTACTCTGGAATATCGATATCCTGTCTCGATACTCCGTTGAATAGGAACCGTTAAGGATGTGCTTGTAGACTACACAATCCCCACTAGTATGTGTTGGATATAGTGCCCTCAAGTCAATTATTGAATTGCAGGCACGCGATTGTGATGATTGATAGAGGACCTATACCGGTAGAACAGTCTTACTCGAGATGATAGTATGCTATCTGGTTTGTCTTTATCATCATGTACTGCATTAGGTGGCATGACAGATCACTATTACATTTTGATAGAGCCCATAGGATTCTTATTTTACTACCAGCATTATGATGGCGATCATATACATAGGAGCTGGGTGGTCTATAAGCACATCCTTAAATGTCCCTAGTCGTGGGAGTATCGAGACTGGGCATCGATACTCCGGAGTAGACTAGTGTATACTTATCGAGACCCCAACGAGGGGCGGTGGACGGTCTCACAATCCATTGGTGTCAGTTAATCACCTAAGATAGTATGCCGGTGCTCATTGGGTTATGAGTACACTGGACGGACTCGCCTGGAACATGCTAGTTGGTATTATACTTATTGTCAGATAACAGTTCCCAGGTGAAATGAGTACAGGATAGTCTGTCGACCAGAGATCACCATGTGTCTCTTGTGAGTTTCCACTGTGCTTTGATTACTACCCTACCACGGCTCAAAAGAGTCGTGCAAACAGGTTTTAGTTGGGTACAGTCCCGAGCCACATGGAACAGTGAGCGGATCGTCGGGGATTCGTCTCTCCCAGTATTGGGGGTTGATGTCGCGTCGTGCATGGGTGGCCATCACCAGAAATCCTCGGCCGAGATGGACGAGAATTACTGATTTGGATCAGGAGATTCTTAGTGGGTGATGGGCTTTATACTGACACGAAATGTCGCGTTATTAGGGGTCTGACTTTATCCACCCCCTAGACTCAATGTGCGATACTCTTTGACGAACATACCGGACTATATGGAGATTGTCACGGATAGGCTCAGTAGGGGTTTGGATGAGCTTGCTTGTCGGTCTTCCTTTCGCTCAATACCTGTGTAGCCGTTACGTACAGCTAATGTCGTTGACGTGCTTGTGGTTAAACCCACTGCCAGCGTATTGACAAGTCTTTAGATTACCACACAGAGGGTTTCCACGGTTCTGGAGAAATGATGTAGTTGCCGTATTGGATACGTGTGGGGTTCCGATCGGTTGATTGTACTATGTACCCGGACATTCGATTGGACAGTTGATAATACTAGCCTGCTCGGCTTTGAGCCGGATTATTAAATCAGTTATTGATTTAATAATTTACATATATATATTTCGATATTTATATTCTAGTATTGTGTTCTTTGTGTTATTCTATCTTTTCGAGTATTCATGTTTCGGTACGAATACAGGTATGTATATAGAGAAGAATGTAATCCGTATTTTTCCGGAAAATATTCTAGAAGGTGGACACCTCATATTGGTTTGACCATTTATATTAAATGAATTATGAGGTGGCAAATAAATGATGGGAGTATGGTGAGGACCATGCTTCCATAATATGCATAAATGAATTATTAATTTATTTGTGCATACTATTCAAGTATGGGCACATTTTAAAAATGTAAGATATTGTTTTACAAAACCAAGCATGCTTATTTTCTCTCTCCATGGTTAGCTTATTATTTTTGTGAGATGGTTCTTTCTCTTGAGCATGCCATCTTCTCCTCACCATTAGAGCTTCACTCCTCTCTAGTTTTTCATTTGTTCCTCTACCTTCATCTTCAACCTTCTCTCAACCTTCTCATATGTTGAGAATCATGAGGGGTGGTGAGATGTGATAGATAAACACTTAGTTCACTCACCACATCCTAGGCTTTCTAGATTAGCAACCTAGAAACCTTAGTTGCTTCACTTGCATTCATTATATGGAGCTAGAGTCATGACTACATCCCTCGGTTGAATCATCTTCGACGGAGGACGACCTGTGGCCAAGTTCGTTTGAGCACGTCTCAAGAAGCTAAGGAGGATGACGAAAGTCCGAAGGATTTGGTTCTTTTGGTATAATCATTCTAACCCTTTAGTTTAGCTTTTTTAGTTTGCTAGTATAGATTTATGGTTTAGATCTTGGGCGGGGTTTTGTTTGCTCCAAAAATTTTAAACGCCGGTTTTTATTCCGTATCGGCCACGGTAGATGGCCAGGGCGCAGGAGAAACCTAGCAATGGTATCAGAGCAACCCATAAACCAATACTAGCTAGTTTGCACGAAGTTAGAATATCTATCGACCAAACTTTCCGAATCATTTTTCCATTTTTATGTGCTTGCGGTCGATTTTGAAAAGTGTTCCAAAAATCTTTCCGTGTATCTTAAAAATCCGTGCAGGCAAAATTAGGGCACCACAAGAAATTTGGTGACAAGACCCCACTAAATGGCCCCGGTTCCGCGGTAATACATGCATATTGGCCGTGGAAGCGCGGCGAATTTGTAGGCGTTTTGCTCCAAATTTCTTCTGGCACTCTCTGACATGGAAATTTGATTTTTTGTATATTTAGTTTTGGTCCAGATTTGTTTAAAGTGTTGTTTTTCATTTGGGGCCAATTTGGGAAAGTTTTAGTTGATCAAAATTTTAACTGTGTTTATCAGTACATGTGATGATATTTGCGACCGTAAATATTATTGAGCGGTATAACCCGACTAGTTACTATATGTTCAATTAGACGGGTTTGCGAACATAATATTCACGTTAATGTTCTGTGTTGTGCTGATATTGTGGTTAGATTGTCATGGTGGATAGCCTGGAATGCAATGCTAGCAGTACAGTTCAGATTCATTTGTATATTTATTATGGCGGGGCAAGCGTCCGACATGTGGACTGCCGTCTTTTCCAGATTGTATATTCTTTTATTGGGACATGACCGGGTTGAGGTCAATGTCTCCATTGTATATATCTTTTCTTTTTTGTACTAGGATTACCCACGGTGGAGTGTACGAATAGCCGGGTTCTAGAGGGAAAGCCTGCATCTCATAGCATTGAGACGGAGGGGGCTTCACTATAGAATTTGTGGGCTATTCGCCACTCGTAGGGGGTTAGTTTGACCCATGGAGGGGCGCTCAAGTTACTGAATCCCGTGGAGTGCTGGGTGGTCCATTCACTTTGTTGATTGGGGTTGCCTCACTTCTGTGATTGGCAGGTAACTTGCCACTCTCGTAGAGGCCTAGGTTTTCATTGCACAGGCTATCCACATGACCGGGAACATTGGGTCTCATTTGCGGCTCAAATGAAACCCAAGGCTCCATGATTATCCACTATTCTCTGTTGCTGGCTGATGTTTCTGTGATAATGTTTATATCACGCCTGGGATGAATGTTTTATATATTTATATATATACTAGTAGATGTTGAATATGTTTTGCACCTGCGCTAGTCCAGCCTCCGCTCTATCGTTAGTTTAGTAACCCAACGGGCGAAGACGGGCCCAGTGGTGAATGCGGATGACATATACGTACGTTTTATTTTCATTCCTTTTATGTGGTGTGATATGAATTAGTTGATGGGATTGCATTAATTCTGATTAATGCAAGGAAAAACAAACCTATATGATGTTGTTGGAATCAATTTTGAAAAACTGTTGTTGCAAGATGTTTCCTTTTGCTTTGCACAGTGGTATTCGGTTCAGAATATCCAGCACCTCATTCGACGAGGCAAGAGCCGAGATCCCTTCATCGGGAGTTACCTCTTGAGAGAAAGTTTGCGTCATAGTAATAACTTCACTATAGTCAATTCTTTTTCTTTTCATCGTGGTATTCAGTTCAGAATATCCTGCATCTCATTCTATGAGGAAAGAGCCGAGATCCCTTCATAGGGAGTGACCTTTTTAGCAAAACTTTGCGCCACTATATATTTGTAAAACCACTCAGTTCCTTCAATGATATCAAGTTCATTACGTTAAAGGTTTTTGCCAAAAACCAGCCGTAGCCCTCCGTCATTTCAGATCAGTCTTGCTTAGTATTCGTGCTGTGTTTGTTGACTGTGTCAAGGCGTTGTGTGCGGTAGCTAAGTGGTGCTTGTTTGTAACATGCGATGCGATTGGTTAGGTCAGTCGTGCGGCCTTGTTGACTGTGTCAATGTCTCGTATGGATTGGTTTAATGCAATCAAGATAATGACGGGTTGAACTTGACTATGACTCTTTGATTTGTTGACTGTGTCAATGTCACTTGGGTCCTAGGGGTAAAACCACATCGGGAGTTTCAAATATACGGGAAACTTGTCAGGCATGCGCATACCTTCTGCAGTGTGTGTTGGAGATAGTGCCCTCAAAGTCAATTATTGGATCGCAGGTACGTGATTGCAATGATTGAGGCAGGACCTATACCGATATGACAGTCTTTCTCAAGATGATAGTATGCTATCTGGTTTGTCTTTATCATCGTATACATGCTATTGCATGATTGATAGAGCCCATAGGATTCTGCTTGACAGCCAGCAGTATGATGGTGACCATATACGTGGGAGCTGGGGTCTATAAGCACATCCTTAAAGAGTCCCTAGTCGTGGGAGTTTCGAGACAGGGCATCGATACTCCAGAGTAGACTAGTGTATACAGTCGAGATCCCGACGAGGGGCGGTGGCCGGTCTTACAAACCACTGGTGTCAGTTGGATCACCTAAAATGTATACAGGTGCTCATTGAGTTATGAGTACACCGGACAGGACTCGCCGGGAATCTGCTAGTTGGTATTATACATATCGTCAGATAGCAATTCCCTGGTGAAATGTGTACAGGTTAGTTCATCGACCTGAGATCGTTGTTTGGCTCATGTGAGTTCCCACTGTGCTTTGATTTCTACCCTACCACGGCTCGAAGGAGTTGTGCAAACAGGTCTTTTTTTGGGTACAGTCCCGAGCCACATTGGAGGCAAGTGAGCGGATCGTCGGGGATTCGTATCTCCCCGTATTGGGGGTTGATGTCGCGAAGTGCACGGGTGGCCATCACTAGGAATCCTCGGCCGAGGTAGTGGAGAATTACTGATTTGGATCAGTAGTTTCTCAGGTGGTGATGGGCTTCATGCCGACACGATTTATCGCGTTATTAGGGGTCTGACTTTATCCACCCCCCTAGACTCGATATGTGATTTTCTTTAGACGAATGGATCGGACTTTATATACATTGTCACAGTCAGGCTCAGTAGGGTTTATAGATGAGTTCGCTCGTCAGCTTCCCTTCCATTCAATACATAAGCAAAACGTTACGTGCAGCTTGTACCTCTGACGTGCTAGTGGTTATACCCAGTGTCGGTGTGTTGATGAGTCATTAGAGTCCCCCACAGACACTTTCCCAAGTTCGGGCGAAACGTTGTAGAGGCCGTATGGTGATATGGCAAGGTTCGGAAAAAGCACGTGCGTTTTCGCACGTGTCGTTTTTCGGGCAGATAATACTGGTAGGCTTTGGTTTAAGCCTGAACCCAGTATTATACTGTGTAGATATAATATATTTGACCCAGTTGCATTTGTATTCGGTCGTAATACAAATGCGGGTATGTTTATACTGATACGGGGTTATCCTGAAATTCGTTTCAGGGTCACTTTTGGAAGTTGCCAGTTTCCAGTTTTCTATCAGCCGTATTTAACAATCGGTTAAATACGGATTTATCTTTTCTTGATGAGGGTGTGTCATGGATCTAGAAGTTTCTAGATTTTGTGACATGGCTTGATGATTCATTGTTTGCATTAATTGTTCATTTAATGCTTGATGACTAAGCTTAATGATTCATCACTTGCTTTAATTGTATTCATACTATGTGTCATGATAACCTTCATTCTTATTCTCACCCACCTTGCTCCTACACTCACCCCCTCCCCTCTATAAGTGGCCGGCCTCCCCCCTCTCATGGATGATGGTGGTTTTGTGAAAAGATTAAGGATTTTGGTTCATGGAAATTGATATACTTCATTTCTCATTTCGTACCATTCCAAAAGGCAACTTCCATAACCATTCGTCCATAGACTTGGACGTAATGAGACAAAGTGTTCTACTCATTCTCTACTTCATCTTGGTCGTCTCTTTTGGCAAACTTGACGATCGAGTTGCCTCGGTTCAGAGGCGGGAGCCCGTTTAAAGATCCGTCAACGTGGTCCCACCCAGACGACAAGATCGGAGATCGAGGAGATCGGAGCAGCCGCAACAAAGCGTGGGATGATGGTTAAGGACCGAAGGACTCGGATCATTCGGTATAACGTTTCTACCCCTTTGCAATTTGTTAGTTTAGCTTTAATGGCCGATCCGGGTTACGGTACACGACAGCGCCAGTTTCGTTAAAAGTTTTTGTTCCGCATTTGGGGTCTGTTAGACTGCCGGGGTGCTACCGTGGACTTACAGTGGTATCAGAGCCTCACCATTAAGCTATACTAACTTGTGTTAACACGTTTAAAAGATCGATCGAACGGATTTCACAAAAACTACATTTTCTATCATCTGAGTTTCTGTCGATTTTAAACAGTGTCCTAAAATTATTTTACATATCCCAGAATATTCAGCAGGGATTTTTAAGAATACTGAGAAAAATTGGGCACGTGATCCCATAAGAATGCGGCGGTTCCGCGGTCAAACCCTAGGTTTGACCGCGGAACCGCGGCTCTTTATTGGGAACAGTGCATCAATTTTTCACAGTGAGCTTCTATGAGGAAATTGTGGCTTTTGGGAATATTTGTTTGGGCCCAGGTTTTGTTACTGTACACCAGTTGTTCGTGGGGCCCACTTCGGGAAATTTGGTCGATCGAAATTTTAAATTTGTTAGTATGCAGTACATACTTTATATCTCCGACCGGGAATGTTATTTGATCGGTAAACCGTGTCTGATTGCTATAGTTCTTTTAGACGGGTTTGCGAACGTGACATTTGCGTTGATGTTCTGTGTTGTGCTGTATTGTTGTGGATATGTCGTGGTGGATAGCAGGGTGCAATGATAGTGCAGTTTGGATTTATTTGTACATTTGATATTGCGGGACGAGCGTCCAACATGTGGACTGCCGTTACTTCCTGTTTGTATAATATTCTTTTGGGGCACGACCGGGTCGAGGTCGATGTACCCGTTGTATATATTTTTATTTCTGTACTAGGTTTATCCCACGAAGGAGTGCACGGATAGCCGGGTTCTAGAGGGCAACGGACCCGTATCTCATGGCATTGAGAGGCAGAGGGACCTCACTCTAGAATTGGCAGACTATTCGCCGCACTCGTAGGGGGTACAGGTTGACCCAAGGAGGGGTGCTCAATTTACCGGATTCCGTGAAGTGCCGGGTGTTCCATTCACTATGTTGTGGAGACTACCTCGCTTCAGGTTTTGGCGGGTAACTTGCCGCACCCGTAGGGGTCTAGGTTTCATTGCACAGGCTATCCACACGACCATGGGAACGTCAGGTTTCAGCAGCGGCTCTGTGAAACCCGGGGATCCCAGATTATCTGTATTGTTCTGTGATGCCTATTACTTTTCTGTAATGTTGCATATTATCATGCCTGGAGCGAATATTGTATATTGGTATATATACTATTAGATGTTGTATATGTTTGACACCCGCGCTAGTCCAGCCCCCGCTCTGTCGTTAGTAAAGTAACCTAACGGGTGATGACGGGACCCAGTGGCGAATGCGGATGGCATATACGTACGTTATATTTTCGTTCTTTTCTTGTGTGATTGATTGATGGGACTGCATTGATTCTTATCAATGCAAGGATAAAACAAACCTATATTTGATGTTGTTGGAACAAATTTTAAAAAGTTGTTATTACAAAGATGTTTCCTTTTGTTTTGCATAGTGATATTCAGTTGGAATATCCTGCACCTCATTCGACAAGGCAAGGGCTGATATCCCTTTACCGGGAAGAACCCATTGGGTAGAAGTTTACGTCAGGGTGATAACTTCAATATAGTCGATTACAAGTTGCTTTGCATCGCGGTATTCAGATGGAATATCCTGCACATCATTCCACGAGGAAAGAGCCGAAATCCCTTCACCGGGAGTGACCTCTTTAGCAAAACGTTTTCGTCACTATATTTTATTAAAGGCTATCAGGTTCCTTCAGCGATATCAAGTTCATTGCGTTAAAGGTTTTTCGCCAAAAACCAGCCGTAGCCCTCCGTCATTTCTTATGGGTGGTCAGTAGTATTCAAACTATGTTTGTTGACTAAAGTCAAGGTATAGTGTTTGGTAGTTGCTGGGTATTCGTATGTTGCATTGATAGATGTGTTGGTTTGGGACAGTCGTATTACCTTGTTGACTAAAGTCAAGGGTATGTACGGGTGGGTTCAAATCAGCCTGGACAATGACGGGTAGAACTTGACATGTGACTTATGATTTGTTGACTAAAGTCAAGGTCAAAAGAGTATGAGGAAAAAATTACATCGGGAGTTTCTAAAGAAAATGAAACTTGCCAGATATGCGCATACCTTCTGGAGTGTGATAATTTGAGTGGCTTCCATCAAGTTATCATGCGATGATAGTTGGATCCCGATTCTCACTGATGAGTTGGTTTACTCTTCGGGTGATCCCGACTAATTCTTCTTTAGGTTTGGAGGAGAATTTGAGATTATAGTGGGAGGTTTTCTGATTAGATAAATTGATAACCATTCTGATCTAGGTTAGATTGCACGCAGAGTGTTTTTTCTCTCTCTCTCTCTCTTTGGCAGCGACCTTTGACCGACCCTAAACTACGACTCAGTGACCAAGTTGAACGAACCTTCTTAAAATACTGGCTTTTGGATTGTCTGAGTTGCATAAGTCATTGCCACTCCTTCTTTTACCCTTTGCATTTCTCAGAACACCCCGTATTACTACGGGTATCCACTTCCATTGGATAGATCCATCGTATGGTTATATACGAACTCGAAGGGACTTCTTCGAGGATGGATCCAGGTTCAGGAGAAATAGAATTGATTTATTCAGTTTTCTTTTATTATCACCTTCTCTCAGGTTGCGAGGGCTCCTTAGTTTAGGAGAGTACACCTATTACGCTTATTGGATAGTCTTATTCCAAACCATAGGCATGTGCCAAAAGGTAGGGAATGAAGAAAACCAATTAGCCTAAGTAGGGTGTGCAGAAGGTAATAAGTAAAGACAAAATAAAGGGATTAAAAAGAGGGCAAAGTAAATTGCAACTGTTATAATTCACGACCAAACCGCGTACTTCATCGCTACTCCTATTTCACCTTTCCCCAGTTCGGGAGAAATAGAATAAGGTATTATACAGATTGTCTTTTATCATCACCTTCTCTCAAGTTGCGAGTACTCCTAGGATTAGGAGGGTACACCTATTATGCTTACTGGATAGTCTTCTTCCAAACCATAGGCTGGTGCCAAACAGTAGGGAAGGAAGAAAACCATTTAGCCTAACGAAGGTGTACAGAAGGTAATGAGCTAAAAACAAATAAAAGGATTTGGAGAGATGGCAAAGAAATATACGGTTTCAGTCATGAATAGGATTATGGAAGAGGCATTACTAGGAATACCAGGAAACCCCTACGAAACATTTTCATGTTTCAGTTTCACTGTGCATTGTTAATTATAAACTGATTTCCCAATTAGATACTTACACCAAGGTATGTATTTACCAGGTTTCATTCTCATATCTGTACGGTTTTACAGATGATGAGTGGGAGTAAGTTATTAGGAATTAGGTGATCATCCTCATTATATCGGAATTCGTTGTAATTGGTGATATTTGAGGAAATCGCCTGGGTACAGTTTTCAACCTACGATACACAGGTTTTGAGTTATTCGACTCAGCGGACTTATACAGAGTATTGTATGTTGTCCAGTGTCCGTCAGGACAAAGGGGTAGGTCCTCGTACTCTGTTCTATTTACTTGTAACTTCTCTAGTTTTTAGACAAGTGTTTCGTAGAAATACAATGTCTAAGTTTTGAGAAGTTATGGGTATAAGAATAAAGCAGAGAACCAGATGTCGCAAGTATCGGGATTCTTCAAAGAGATTGAAGATGTAGATTCTTGTGATAGGTATTAAGTTGATAGTAATGGTTTTGAGAAACTTGTTTCTCTTTCATGTTACTCATAATTGGATGGATTCCTAAGTTGAGTAATGCTGATTAGCCTCTCTCCATTAAGTTGATATGCACTGGAGACAGTTGCATGTTTTGAATCTAGTTCCAATTAAATTAGTGCCTCTGTTTCTATATTGAATATAGAATGGTTCATATCTTAACGATGTTAAGATACGGGGAGTTGTCCAGCTTATGCTTAAAACCAGACACTGGATAACTCAAGGCACGTTTCTGTAATGGCTGTTTGTGGGTTGACCCTGGCTTTGACGAGGGTTGACATTTCTACCATCTGGAAGATCAATAGTGATATTGTTCTTGACTCGCCACAGTTTTAGTAAAATGGATTTTTTCAGAAAACAGTAGTGGGAGTTTGGTAGAACTAGAAGTGATTCCAGAACCGCAAACGATTACGGAAAATTTAATAGGACCTATATATTCAATCAGGTTTGACATTCCATTAGCCACTCCGCAGATATGGTGGGTAATCTCAGACACCCGAGAGGTACTCCGGTAGCCTCAAGGACGGTGACAGGGAGGTTCTTGTTTACCCAGACTTGACAGTACTGTTGTTCCAGACTATGAAACCAGGCAAGAGGATAAGTATAACGTCGTTCTAAACATGTTTCAGAAGTGTACGTAGATATTATTCTGCCAGAGGGTTGTCATAGTCAGTGGGAGCAGCGGAAGTATAGTGGACAAGTAGCTTATGTCTATTTATAGACTTGAGCAGATATAGCGGAGATAAGATCACCTGATTTTGATATGACAGTCATGGGTTTGACTTCATCAGAATAGGAGATGGATCTGTTAAGAAGGTTGTAGGGTGTAATGTCCTGGTATTTGGATGACATGCACAGAGTAGGAAGTAAAATTCCTATACTTCAATCGGTCGTACTTTGGTCGTCACACAGTTATTTCTTCACAAAGGACATGGATATAATATCAGACATTCTGGTAACTAGATCTATGGTTTTAGATCTAGATTTGGGTAGTTTCCCAATTTTGGTACTTTGACAGTAATCTAATGGTATTTAGAATAGATGACTCCTGGCATGGTGGTGTACCTGCAGGTGATGGAGTCACCCTCTCTAAAGGTGTCTTACAGACTAAAGTAGAGAGGGATGCGCATGATTGGCAGATCACTTGCTTAGGCAATTGAGTTAATCATGAGATGTCAAGTACCACACCAGATGTAGTTTTTGCACTTGATGCGATAAGTTTATATTAATCCAATCCTGGAGAAACATAAGGAAGCAGTTTTAGAACATAAGTGTTTGTTCTACGGATATGATGACGGCAGCCTCCTTCGGGAGACGATTATCATTCCAGGCTTCAAAGGTGACATGGATGACAGAGTGATTGTCAGAGTTATAGTTTTCCCTCTGATGCGAGACGGTATTATGGACAGGTGGTCCAAGAGGACACTGTGGGAGGTATGGTGCTGGATACTGATTAGGTTTAGTTATCGATACAGTCTAAGAAGTTTGAATTTAGAGTTCATTTATGAACTAGGTCCCATCAGATATTCAGACATATTCTAAGACAGGTATTACTCGATTCGGGAGATGGTTTTCTCCGCGAATTTGAGATTTAGAGAGATATAGAAAGAAACATCAGGGCGGATCCACTCACTGAGGCTATTTCTCAAACACAGGGGTTTTACAAACTAGCTTTATTAAACTGATTAGTAGAGGAGTTGGATGTTCGGTATCACACGGGCTGTGAGTATGCGACATCGCAATAATTAGCCTTGAGTGCAAGTGGGAGATTGTTGGAGATAGTGCCCTCAAAGTCAATTATTGGATCGCAGGTACGTGATTGCAATGATTGAGGCATGACCTATACCGATATGACAGTCTTGCTCAAGATGATAGTATGCTATCTGGTTTGTCTTTATCATCGTATACATGCTAGTGCATGATTGATAGAGCCCATAGGATTCTGCTTGACAGCCAGCAGTATGATGGTGATCATATACGTGGGAGCTGGGGTCTATAAGCACATCCTTAAATAGTCCTTAGTCGTGGGAGTTTCGAGACAGGGCATCGATACTCCAGAGTAGACTAGTGTATACAGTCGAGATCCCGACGAGTGGCGGTGGCCGGTCTTACAAGCCACTGGTGTCAGTTGGATCACCTAAGATGTATACAGGTGCTCATTGAGTTATGAGTACACCGGACAGGACTCGCCGGGAATCTGCTAGTTGATATTATACATATCGTCAGATAGCAATTCCCTGGTGAAATGTGTACAGGTTAGTTCATCGACCTGAGATCGTCGTTTGTCTCATGTGAGTTCCCACTGTGCTTTGGTTTCTACCCTACCACGGCTCAAAGGAGTCGTGCAAACAGGTCTTTTTTTGGGTACAGTCCCGAGCCACATTGGAGGCAAGTGAGCGGATCGTCGGGGATTCGTCTCTCCCGGTATTGGGGGTTGATGTCGCGTAGTGCACGGGTGGCCATCACTAGGAATCCTTGGCCGAGGTAATGGAGAATTACCGATTTGGATCAGTAGTTTCTCAGGTGGTGATGGGCTTCATGCCGACACGATTTATCGTGTTATTAGGGGTCTGACTTTATCCACCCCCCTAGACTCGATATGCGATATTCTTTAGACGAATGGACCGGACTGTATATACATTGTCACTGTCAGGCTCAGTAGGGTTTATAGATGAGTTCGCTCGTCAGCTTCCCTTCCATTCAATACATAGGCAAAACGTTACGTGCGGCTTGTACCTCTGACGTGCTAGTGGTTATACCCAGTGCCGGTGTGTTGATGAGTCATTAGAGTCCCCCACAGACACTTTCCCAAGTTCGAGCGAAACGTTGTAGAGGCCGTATGGTGATATGGCAAGGTTCGGAAAGAGCACGTGCATTTTCGCACGTGTCGTTTTTCGGGCAGATAATATTGATAGGCTTTGGTTTAAGCCGGAACCCAGTATTATACTGTGTAGATATAATATCTTTGTCTCAATTGCATTTGTATTCGGTCGTAATACAAATGCGGGTATGTTTATACTGATACGGGGTTATCATGAAATTCGTTTCAGGATCACTTTTGGAAGTTGCCAGTTTCCAGTTTTCTATCAGCCGTATTTAACAGTCGGTTAAATACGGATTTATCTTTTCTTGATGAGGGTGTGTCATGGATCTAGAAGTTTCTAGATTTGGTGACAAGGCTTGATGATTCATTGTTAGCATTTATATTTCATTTAATGCTTGATGACTAAGCTTAATGATTCATCACTTGCTTTAATTGTATTCATACTATGTGTCATGATAAGCTTCATTCTTATTCTCACCCACCTTGCTCCTACACTCACCCCCTCCCCTCTATAAGTGGCCGGCCTCCCCTCTCTCATGGATGATGGTGGTTTTGTGAAAAGATTAAGGATTTTGGTTCATGGAAATTGATATACTTCATTTCTCATTTCGTACCATTCCAAAAGGCAACTTCCATAACCGTTCGTCCATAGCCTTGGACGTAATGAGACAAAGTGTTCTACTCATTCTCTACTTCATCTTGGTCGTCTCTTTTGGCAATCTTGACGATCGAGTTGCCTCGGTTCAGTGGCGGGAGCCCGTTTAAAGATCCGTCGACGTGGTGCCACCCAGACGACAAGATTGGAGATCGAGAAGATCGGAGCAGTCACAACAAAGCGTGGGATGATGGTTAAAGACCGAAGGACTCAGATCATTCGGTATAAAGTTTCTACCCTTTCGCAATTTGTTAGTTTAGCTTTAATGGCCGATCCGGGTTACGGTACACGATAGCGCCAGTTTCGTTAAACGTTTTTGTTCCGCATTTGGCGTCTGTTAGACTGCCGGGGCGCTACCGTGGACTTACAGTGTGGTGACTTGAGTGGCTTCCATCAAGTTATCATGCGATGGTAGTTGGATCCCGATTCCCACTGATGAGTAGGTGTTACTCCTCGGGTGATTTTAGATGATCCCGACTAATTCTCCTTTTAGTGTCTCGAGGAGAATTCGAGGAAACAGTGGGAGCCGTCCTTATTAGATAAAGTGATTAACTAATCTAATCTATGTTAGAGTGCACAGTGAGTGTTTCTTCTCTCTCTCTCTTTGGCAGCGACCATGACCTGACCATAAACTAAAACTCATGAACTAAGTTAACCGAGCCTTCTTAAAACACTTTGGCTTTTTGGATTTTCATAGTCGAATAACTCATTGCCACTCCTACTTTTCCTTTTACATTTCTCCAGAACATTCCGTATCACTACGAATATCCATATTTCTTGGATATTTCATTGTATATTTACATACAAACTCGAAAGAACTTGTTCATGTTCGAGGATGGATTCTGGTTCTGGAGATAATGAATATGATTATTTAGTTGTCTTTTCCCTTTACCTTCTCTCAGGTTGCGAGGGCTCCTGGTATTTGGAGAGTACATCTATTGCACTTATTAGATAGTCTTCTTCCAAACCATAGGCCAGTGCCAAAGGATAGGGAAGGAAGAAAATCAATTAGCCTAAGTGTGGTGTACAGAAGGTAATAAGTAAAGACATATAAATGGATTAGAGTGAGGGCAAAGGAAATTGCGACTGCTATCATTCACAACGAAACCGAGTATACCCCTGCCACACCTACTTCCCTTTTGCATTTCTCCAGAACACTTCGTATCACTACGAAGATCCACATTTAATAGATATACCATCGTATAGTTACATACAAACCCGAAGAAACTTGTTTCTGATTGAGGATGGATTTTGGTTCGGGAGAAATAGAATAAAAATTATTCAGTTGTCTTTTTTCTTTACCTTTTCTCTGGTTGCGAGAGCTCCTGGTATTAGGAGAGTACACCTATTACGCTTATTGGATAATCATCTTCCAAATTTTAGGCTGGTGCCAAAAGATAGGGAAGGTAGAAAACCAATTAGCCTAAGTGAGGTATACAGAAGGTAATAAGTAAAGACCTATAAAGGGATTGGAGTGAGGGAAAGGCAGTATATGGTTATTGTCATGAATCTTGATAGTGGAAGAGACATTACTAGGAATACCCGGATACCTCTTCAAAACATTTTCATGTTTTAGTTTTACTGTGCGATATTAATTGAAATCTGTTTTCTCAATTAGATTCTGACTCCAGGGTATGTATTTACCAGACTTGATTCTCACATCTGTATGGCGTTACAGATGCTGCGTGGGAGTAAGACATTAGGAATTTGGTGATTGTATCCTCAACATATTGGAATTCTTTGTAATTGGTGATATTTGAGGAAATCACCTTGGTTTTGCCTGACGACAAATATTTGGTTTTGAATATCCGTTGTTATTCACCAATTTCAAATTGATATATCTGTACGTTTGTTTTATAAAGTGAGATATGACTTTTTGAAATTATGTCTATGAAATTTACCTATATCAGTTGATGGTTAGGTAATGTGCATTCAACGGCGGTGTAATTCTTTTTAACCATAGTATAGTTTTCAACCTACTGCGCACAGGGTTTGAGTTATTAAACTCAGTGGACTTATACAGAGCATTGTATGTTGTCCAGTGTCCATTAGGACAAAGGGGTTGGTACTGTTCGAAACCCACGGTGACGTGCTTTTTGGAAAATAAGGTCAATATCGGATATGTCGGTTTTTGTCGGAAAAATAGTGCACGACGTGAGTATCGAGTGTTAAAAATACCGCAAGTGCACGGTGCGTTTGTAGCGAGCCGGCAAGTACGGGTCGAACCACAAGGAGTGGATATCACGACATCATTTTGAGTTATGGATCAAAAGCTTGAAGATAGTGTGTTGTCACGTTTTAGTGTGATACCTAAAAGAAACAAGATTTGGGATATAAAAACTTAAGCTAATGGTTCAGTAAGATTGAATTATGACTTTTAACCCCAACTCTCCATTTTTGATTCAAGATTTATTTCTTTTTAGTTTCCACTAGAATACCGAAAGCATACCGTATTTATCCGAAAAATGTATCGGGATGAAATATGATATCAAGGGTAGAAAAACAGAAACTAACAAGAATGAAATTGATAATGGAGTGGATATGGAATTAGTTAAGTGAAGTAGCAAGTATAGAATATATGCACGAATGCTATATATCCTATCTAGCTAGTTGCGACACATAACTTGATTCCGTATTCACGCCCACTTCAAATCGTAACAAAGCAAAGATGAAATGTAAAGAAAGGATAAGATATATGTTTAAAGGTTGATTTAAAACGGTATATCCCATCAAGCTAAACATAATAAACTTGCTATGTTAAGAAAAGAAGTGAAAAAGTGCAAGAATCAAAAAGGGAGGGGTTGGAGGTAAAGTCGGATCACATCCTACCTCACCATCGCCTAAGAATAACTACTCACACATTATCATATCCATACACAACTGAGTAATGAGAAAAAATGACATAATTAAGAAAAAGAGATACAAGGTCAAACTTGATAATAGAGATTTATTGCAACACTTCAAAATACATGTAATGAGTTCAAATACTAAAATCTACTCTTGCAAGCTCAAAATTAGAAGTTGCAAGACCAGAGGATAGCAAAGAACTCAACCAGAATCCAAGAACAAGAATTTTAACAAAGGACACAAATATATCACAAATATCAGAATTTCTTCTCTCCAAAATTACACACCTTACTACTTCTCAGATCTGCTATATATAGGCAATTCAAATTACAAAAATAGAACCACAGGTGGACCAAATGCACCATGAGGGGCCCATGAAAAGAAAACGAGCCACTTTGGTAGTGATCAGGCCGCAAATTGCGGCCTTATTGGCAAAATCTGCGGCCGGCTTCTGGAGTGTGGGGCCCACCTTGTTGCACTAGTCTTCTGGTTAGTTGAGTGTCTCCCATTAATTACAATTTTGTCTATTTCTCACATGGGTGGATTCTGTAGTGATGAACAGAGAGCATCTCCTGTTAAAGTCCATGTTTATACTTGGTTTCACCATTATTCTGTTGCAACCTTGCTCTGTATTCTGCCCGTCGGTAGTTATGGTGAAAAACCGTCGTTTTTGTTCATGTTGTGTACTAGCTCCCGTGTTTTTGCCTGTGTACCTGTGTTCTGTATTATTGAGCAGAAAGAGATTAATAGCACTGTTTATTGATAAAAATGATAGGAATTTAGTGGTATTAAAATGTAATAAATCGTGTCGATCAAATACCCCCAAACTTATCTTTTGCTCGTCCCGAGCAAAACCATTTATTCACAAAAGAGAATCCTCACAGCACTTTCGCAGGGAACGCGATTGCACTGAGCGCGTGCAACAATCCGTTAAACCTCTAGGTGTCCCTAGTAGGAGGAGTGTTGTCTCCTGAGGGTTTTCAGCGGATTACACCCACAAAATCCAGTCAAGTTAGTTTTTGCAAGAAAATAGTTGATCCAAACCTAAAGTTTAAGTCTCAAAGCTAGAATTTCCATCACTCAAGTTAGAAACATTAAACCCTATCTTTCACTCCTCGCAATTTGTTTAATAAGCTGATAGGCGTCTCTTCGTGTTAGTGCGTTGGTGTCGTCGTGTTTTTAAGAATTTGATCATGTCAAAAGTTTCAGACCAAGGTAAACATACAAAGGATCATACAAGTTTGAAAAGAGTTATGATTTTCTCAAGTTTTTATTCTCCAGTTAGGCTTCAAGTCAGAATATATATCAGTTTTAACCGAGTACCATAGTAGTATTGTTCACGCCTATCTTTTACCTGTTTTAGTTCATACACACCCTCTAATATTGTACAAAACGTCTTAATAACACAAGTCTTCATATCTCCGTGAAATATTGTTTTACTAGAAAATTTATCACCGCCAAGATTGTACTCCCACTAAGAACCATAAGGACTTTTAACTTGGAGAGGACACTTGCTTGGCTTGTTTTATCAGGCGATTGGGAACTTAGCGAGCTTTGGGTCAATAACTCCCAAACCAGATGATTTTAGGGTATTAGGTGTTGAGACACCCTAAGGACTTAATTACCCAAGTCACCAAAACCACAAAACAAAAAGACTCATTTTACATTAGTACGACGGAGATATAGCCATTTTTTTTATGACGTTTACATGTGATAAGGTGTGTAACTACTTCACCAGGTTCCAGATGGGTTATTTTTCGGACTTGTAGCTTCTATCAAAACTTCTATAAAATTCTTCATATCTACTTCCTTGTATGAATTATTATTGATATTACTTAACTCAGCCAAACCTATTTGATCTTAAGGATGTTTTAACACTTAAGAGTTTTTACAGACATGTCAGACATTAATTTGAAAAAAAACGACACGTGTAAGTGATATAAAAGACGTGTATCAGCTAAGATTAAACACACAGGCGGGTTATTTTTCAGGTCGTCAGTCTCAATTCTTGAATTAGTTATTTCTATTTTCTCAATTTAACCATTAGATTTTGAATCACCATCCCCTGCTAGCAAGCCTGACAAAAATTTTTTTATATTTTATATTTTTCAAATTTTTTTTTTTCAATGTAGTAAAAAAACATTTTTATACAATGCAGTACAAAAGCAGATATGAAATGCAACTATATGCAAAAGAAAAGAAAAATACAATAAGTAAATGCTGAAATGCAGGAAATATGCAAATGCAGTCTATATGCTACCTCCCCTGATGTTCAGCTCCACCCCCAAACTTGAGCCAGACAATGTCCTCATTGTCGCTTTGCTTTTCCTTTCCCTTTCCTGCTTCCGCTGGCCTCATTTTGCAATTCCTGTTGAGTAGCTTCAATCCTGTCAAGCTGCTCCTGCATCTTTTGTTGTTTTTTGAGTATATGGCGAATACTCCTAAATGTCAGGCGCTGCAGATCCTTCTCGTTATCTGGCTCTGGCTCATTCAAGAGTGCCTCCGTCGAGCTCTCCGGACCTGGATGTTCGCTTGGGTCCTTCCTTGACCAGACTTTTTGCTCGTAGTGGCTGCCGGTATAACCATGTGAAATTCGCTCTATTTCGACCGGCCAGTTTGTGTAAACAGTCGCGTATCCTTCAAACTCAATAATATCAATATAGTACTTTGCGAGCTGGGTGACTAGTACTGGCAAAAGGAGTTTGGTTTGCGTCACCCCTTCCATGATTGTGTTGTGTAATTGTCTTACAACACAGAAATACTGGTCCCTTTCCATTCAACAATGCGCAATATGACCCACCCCAGCCGGGAAAGAAGAAACACGGCTCTTTCCCCTGATGTTTCGATTTGCCAATCGGCAAACCGCAAGAACGTTTCGGTACATCTGTGCTGGATTCGACCCCTTATCTTTCAATTCCACAAAGTCCCCCATCAATGATCTATAAGCCGCCAGTTCTTGCGGTTCTTGATTCCCAGGTCTCATGGGGATACCTGTCACCCTAGAAATGGTCTTGGCCTGAAATATCCTACGTCGTCCTTGGAAAAAGAATTCTATGAAATTCTCTTCCTGTTTGCCATTTCTTAACGCTTCATAAAAATCTTCGACCAATTCTCTCACAGCAAATAAATTATTTCCTTTGTAAACCAGATATTCCCACCCTCTTTGACAGATTTCATTGTAGAAATACTGTCCATAAGTTGCATCGAAGAAAATCTCGAAGAAATTTTTCTCACAATCGAAAGCTACCATTGTAGATCTGAAATTCTAGATGGAAATTAAACCAGAGGAGATGAAATCTTACAGAGAGAGAAGAAGATCGGGGCTGTTGGGTCTGATCAGGCCGCAATTGGCGGCTTCCTGGGGATTTTTGGCGGCCGGAGTTGTGGATCTGGGGCTGCGTCTTTGAGATTGGGTTGCTGATGAAGAGAGGGGTTTGGGGTTCTGTCAATTTCAGAAATGAAGTCTCGGGTTGGGGTTTGGAGGGTTATAAAGGGTTATTTACAAAAACACCCCTTTACAAAAAGAATTAGCAAAAGAAAACTTAAAACTACAAAAGAAAACGTATATATAAGAGAACATGGGGGTGTTTTAATCGATGTAACTCGGCTCATGCAAAAACATGAGCTCTCCCGTTTCCGCGGGCAATTCTAAGAATGGTTTTAGCCGTTGGCCATTAACCTTGAATATGCTGCCTGTTTGCTGATTTTCAATTTCGACAGCACCGTGCGAAAAAACGGTGCGCACAAGAAATGGACCTGTCCATCGTGATTTCAATTTCCCGGGGAACAGATGAAGTCGGGAGTCGTAGAGCAGAACCTTTTGCCCTTCGGTGAATGTTTTTCTGAGAATCGCTTTGTCATGAAAGACTTTCGTCTTTTCCTTGTACAGTTTGGCATTCTCATACGCATCGTTGCGTATTTCATCAAGTTCATTTAATTGAAGTTTACGCTCTTCGCCGGCTTTTTCCAAATCGATATTGAGCTGTTTGATTGCCCAGAAAGCACGGTGTTCTAATTCAACAGGCAAGTGACATGCCTTTCCAAAGATGAGTCGGTATGGGGACATACCTAGGTTCGTTTTGAAGGCGGTGCGGAATGCCCAGAGCGCGTCACTTAACTTCAACGACCAATCCTTGCGGTTATTGTTGACAGTTTTTTCCAAAATTTGTTTAATTTGTCTGTTGGAAATTTCAACCTGACCGCAAGTTTGAGGATGGTAGGGTGTTGATAATTTGTGGCTGATGGAATACTTTTTCATTAGTGATTCAAAAGATCTGTTGCAGAAATGCGTTCCATTATCACTAATGATGGTGCGAGGCGTACCGAACCGGGAAAAAATGTTCTCTTTCAAGAATTTCACGACAACCTTGTTGTCGTTGGTTCGACAAGGGATGGCCTCCACCCACTTGGACACATAGTCCACAGCCAGCAAAATGTACACATTCCCGAAAGAGTTTGGAAATGGTCCCATGAAATCAATGCCCCAGACATCAAAAATTTCTACAATCAGAATGGACTGTAGAGGCATTTGATTCCTTTTTCCAATCTTGCCCATGTGTTGACATCGGTTGCAGGTTTTGCAATATTCGAAAGCATCCTTAAAAAGCGTCGGCCAGTAAAAGCCGCTCTGCAAAAGCTTTTCCGCTGTTTTTCTGGGTCCGAAATGGCCCCCGCAAGCTTGATCATGGCAGAAGGACAAAACACTTCTTGTCTCAGAATTAGAGATGCACCGTCTAATGATCTGATCAGGACAGTATTTAAACAGGTATGGTTCATCCCAGTAGAAGAATTTGACCTGGGAGAGAAATTTATACTTGTCCTGATTTGACCAAAAAGATGGTGTTTCTCCGGTGACTAGAAAGTTCACGATATCAGCGAACCATGGTTCGCTTGATACGGAGAGAAGTTGTTCATCCGGAAAGTGCTCATTGATTGGAATTTCCTCATTTGGTGCATTTGGTATGCGAGACAGATGATCGGCTACAACATTGTCGGTTCCCTTCTTATCTTTGATGGTTAAGTCAAATTCCTGAAGAAGGAGGATCCAACGTATCAATCTGGCCTTGGCATCCTTTTTTGCAAAGAGGTGCTTAAGCACAGAATGATCAGTGTAAATAGTGACGTGGGTTCCGATCAAGTAAGGACGGAATTTCTCAAGTGCGAACACAACAGCTAAGAGTTCCTTTTCAGTCATGGTGTAATTTAGCTGTGCGTCATTCAATGTCCTGCTCGCATAATGGATAACATGCGGCTTCTTTTCAAATCGCTGTCCTAAGACAGCTCCTATCGCAAAGTCAGAAGCGTCGCACATTAGTTCAAAAGGTTCGCTCCAGTCTGGTGCGCTTAACATCGGAGCGGAAGTGAGTTCCGATTTTAAAAGCTTGAACGCGTGAAGGCACTCAGAGTTGAAGTCAAAGGGTGTTTCTTTTGCCAGCAAAGAAGTCAAGGGTCTAGCCAGTTTGCTAAAATCCTTGATGAAACGTCTGTAAAACCCGGCGTGGCCTAAGAATGCCCTAATATCACGGACAGTTCGTGGGGGTGGGAGGCTTGAGATAACGTCGATTTTTGCTTTATCGACTTCGATTCCTTTCTCAGAAATGATATGGCCTAACACGATGCCGTGTTTGACCATAAAATGACACTTCTCCCAGTTGAGTGTGAGGTGCTTTTCTCTACATCGTAGCATTACTAGCTCTAGATGCCTCAAACACTCAGAAAATGAATCTCCAAAGACGGAGAAATCATCCATGAAAACCTCTAAAAATCGGTCTACCATATCAGAGAATATGCTCACCATGCACCGCTGAAATGTCGCGGGTGCATTGCACAGCCCAAAGGGCATGCGGCGGTAGGCGAAGGTACCAAAAGGACAAGTGAAGGTTGTTTTGTCCTGATCCTCTGGATCAATCGGGATCTGATTATAGCCGGAATACCCATCTAAGAAGCAATAGTAGGCGTGTCCGGCTAGGCGTTCAAGCATTTGATCAATGAAGGGCAGCGGGAAATGGTCCTTGCAAGTTGCTGCGTTGAGCTTTCTGTAATCAATACAGACTCTCCACCCTGTTTGTGTACGGGTTGGGATGAGCTCATTTGCTTCATTCGTGACAACGGTGAGTCCCGATTTCTTTGGTACTACGTGAATGGGGCTTACCCATTTGCTATCAGATATGGGATAGATGATCCCATTGTCCAGACACTTCAGCATTTCATTCCTTACCGCTTCTTTCATTACCGGGTTAAGCCGGCGTTGAGGATCTTTGAAGGGTCTGGAATCATCAGTCATATGGATTCTGTGCTGGCAGATAGCAGGGCTGATTCCTTTGATATCAGCCATTGACCACCCAATCGCTTCCATGTTCTTTCTCAGAACATCCATGAGGGCCGGCTCTTGCTCAGGCGCAAGGTCGGTTGCAATTATTACTGGAAGCGTGTTGTCATTTCCCAAGTACGCATACTTGAGATGGTCAGGAAGAACTTTGAGGTCGAGTTTCGGTGGCTCCTCCACAGAAGGTCGCACTTCAGGGGTTGGTTCGTTGCGAAGAGGTTCAAATTGGGGCCCCCAATGTGCATAGGATGCCTGTTCAGGATTTAGCTTGTCAAGGAAAAGAAGCTCCTCAGAAAATAGTTCTTCAAAAGTTTCGTCCAGACACTCGTTTTTGAAGTCAAATGTCCCCTCCTCAGACATATCGTATACAGCGTTGACTTCAAAAGTGTCATCGTGTTTCTCACTCGCTTGGTTTCCTAGCGTGAAGATGTTGAGGTCTACTGTCATGTTCCCAAAAGAAAGTTTCATGGACCCATTACGACAGTTTATCAACGCATTGGATGTGGCTAGGAAAGGCCGCCCCAGTATGACTGGAATTTGTCCGCTGGGATTGGTGACGGGCTCAGTCTCCAACACAATGAAGTCTACGGGGAATATGAATTCCCCGACCTTGATTAGAACATCATCAATTTCTCCCCTCGGTACTTTTGTCGAACGATCTGCCAGTTGCAGAGTCACTCTGGTCGGCTTGAGCTCTCCCAATCCCAGTTGTTTGTAAACTGAGTAGGGAAGGAGGTTCACACTTGCCCCTAAGTCTAACAAGGCTCGGTTAATTTGTTTGTCCCCAATGGTGCAAGAAATAGTTGGACAGCCTAGGTCCTTATATTTCACAGGAATAGATTTGGACAAAACATCGCTCAGAGTGGAAGCCAAGAAGACGGTTTTGGGAACATTTGTGCGTCGTTTTTGGGTGCACAAGTCCTTCAGAAATTTTGCGTATGCCGGAACTTGTTGGACTACGTCCAACAAAGGAATGTTGACCTCACAGCGTTTAAAAACTTCCAACACCTTTTCCATGTTTGCAGAAGGCTTCTTTGATTTTAACCTATTAGGATAGGGAGCCTTAGGTCCAAACGCTGAGTTTGGAGAAACTGCAAGTGGAATAGGTGCAGAAAACGTGAATGTTCTAGCAGGATCATTAGTGTGGTCATGTGGCGAGTTCTCATGTTGCTTTGAAGGATGTGCAGCAGATGATGAAGAAGAGGAGGAAGGAGAAGATGATGAAGATGACGACGGATCACAAAGAGGAGCTGGAGATGAGCTACGTGCTGGCAAACTGACAGCCGCACGCTTGGATGATTCGCTGGGGCTGACAACCTTGTTGTCAATCGTTCGTCCTGATCTGAGGACGGTGACGGCGTTCGCATTCTCAATGTTGGTCGTCTGAACAACATGAGCGTTGTTGTTTCTCTGTTCTCTTGGGTTTATCACGGGTTGAGAGGGAAATGTTCCCTTCTCACGTTCATTAACTGCTGCAGCCAGTTGACTGATTTGGATTTCTAATCTGGCTATCGCTTGAGTGTTAGCGCTATGCAACTGACCGGATGTTTGCATAAAAGTAGCCAGACTAGATGAAGTCTGCGCAGAAGTTTTAATCAAAGCTTCCAACCCTTTTTCGATAGATGTTACCCTCTTGTCGTCTTGGGCGAACCCAGGGGGTGTAAAGGTAGGGTTGTGCTGATTCGGCTGTTGGGGCTGTTGGGGCTGGTTAGTTGAATATCCCAATTTTTGGTTTTGAAAATTTGAATTTTGAAATTGTTGGAAAGGCGGGTTTGAATTGTTGTTTTGAAAAGGAGCCTGATTCCAAGCAAAATTGGGATGATTCTTCCAACCAGGGTTGTACGTAGGTGCAAAAGGGTCGTTCCTGGGACGCTGGTTCTGATACAGCGCATTAACGTTTTCGGGTCCCTGGGACCCAACGAGAAACGGACATTCTTCCGATATGTGGCTAGGATGCTGACAGTTAGCGCACAAAGTTGGAGAAATTTGATTGACTGGTAGCGGTGAATTTTTCCCCTCTAAAGCTTCCATTCGCCGTACAAGAGCGGCGATTTTGGCTTCGGCAGCTATAGAGGTGTCAACTATGTGCGCACCATTCCTAGTCACGGATGGTTTCTCACTCACACTCTCCCACTGGATGGTTTTGTCAGCCAGTTCTTCCAAAAAGTTCCATGCGTCCTTAGCACCATAGCTCAGGAATTTGCACTGACACATGGATTCTAGCATCATACGTGAACTGGAATCTAACCCCTCATAGACAATCTGACATAACCTCCACTGTTCTAACCCGTGATGGGGACATTTGATTAAGATGTCTTTGAATCTTTCTAAGCATTTCCAAAAAATTTCACCCTCTTTTTGTTTAAAATTATGGAGTTCATTGCGAATTCGCACGGTTTTATGAATAGGGTAAAATTTTTTAAGAAAAACTTTCACAAAGTCATCCCATGTCGTGATCGATCTAGCTGGTAAACTGTTTAACCAGCTTTTCGCATTATCCTTAAGCGCAAAGGGAATGAATTTGAGCTTAACGACATCCTCCCCTACTCCTTGGATCTTCATCATTGCACATACTCCTTCAAATTCATTGATTAACAGGTATGCATCCTCGGACTCGAGTCCGTGGAATTTTGGGAGTAGTGGTATGAACTGCGGTTTGATTTCATAGTTGTTTGCCGCAATGGTGGGCAGTACTATGCATGAAGGAAGGGATGATCGGTGTGGATAACATCTGTCCTGTAATGCTGCTTCCTGTTGCTCAACGATTGTTTGCTCCGTCATTGTTGGTGGTGTAGGAGAAGAAAGTGAAGGTGAAGGTGAAGGATCGGACGGCTCCGATGAGGCAGAAGGTAAGGTCTCAGAGGTTTCCGAGGAATCAGAAGGTGAAGAAGAATCGGAAGATATAGGCACAAACCGAACTAATCGAGATTGTGAATCTCTAGTCCAAGCTGACATGCACTATTCGGGAGTTGTAGGGAGACGACTGAGAGAGAAAAGAGAAAGAAAAAAAATGTTTTTTTTTTATTATTTTTTTTTATTTTTAAACTAAAAATTTACAACCACAAATATCACACACTAGGTATAACAAGATCACAAACAAGACACACTGCACACACCTAATCAGTCTAGGGTCACCTAGGTCAACTAGACCTGCTCAAAAAAAACTTGCTTTTTGAAGTAAAAATGTACTGCGAAACGGGCCCAAGATAGACTGATCGAGAAGCCAGGTAAGTGCAGAGAGGAAGGGAGGTTTTCCCTCGCTTTCGCGAGGTTCCTTAATTAGAGTAACCTTCTCTCTTTCGGCGGTTGCGCCTTTCACACTTTCCTAGACACTTCAGGAACAATGTACCGATCGGCGGTGTTCGAAATACACTTAACTTACCCTAATGAGCGCGAAATCCTTAGAGGCTGAAAGACTAATTTCATTTAAAGTTAATGAGGGTGTGAAAATGCTCGTTCTTTGTGGTTTGTGGGCCACGGAGAAGGGTGATGAAATCCCTTACCGTATCTTGTTGGGGTTCTTTGCCCTTAAGTCCGTATTAAATTCATGCAATGCGCAAACAATAAAAGTTGTTCAAATCATCAATCAATCGTTTTTTATGTTATAAGCGGTGCGCTGCAAAAAATACGGTTAGTTTCTTTTGGCAGTTGTGCTTGGCACTTGTGCAGCGGAGTTTGCGAAAGAAATCCTGCACAAAATTGAAGTATTGGACCGTCGGGTTTGAGGAGAAGGGTGATGAAAAATACGTACCTTGATTTTATGAAGTTAGAAACTTCAGTTGGCTTGATCCGTGATCACTTGAGCGTTCGCTTGTACGGGTCGATCTACCCGGATCTTTGGCACTGTTAACCTCGTAACGCCTTTCTCCAGAATTCCATTCTCAGCTCCGCACAATCGTAGTTCGTATTTCAGTTGCAATATGGAATTTGAGAAAAATACGATATTTAGTGCATAATACGATATTTATGGCCAAATTTCTGTAGATATATAATTAAATAATTCTAAATATAGAAATGGACTAAAAACAGAAATTTAGAGATGTAACAGAAAATTTGGGGCAAAACATCAGGTTCAGGCCGCAATTTGCGGCCATTTTGAGCATTTTGGCGGCCAAGTCTTGGTGTTATTGCTCCATCTTTTTTTGTGTGCTCTTTATTTCTGTTAGTAAACCTTTTCTATATCTAGAATAATTTTAGCACAATTATATATACAGCAGAAAAGAAAACACAGAGAGCAACGAGTCGGATATTTGAGGTGTTTTGTTTTTTTGTGTTTTTTTTTTATGTTTTATACAAAGTATATACAGAGATAACTCAAAATAATCTTCGTGGTGTTGCCACTCCCCGGCAACGGCGCCAAAAACTTGTTCGAAACCCACGGTGACGTGCTTTTTGGAAAATAAGGTCAATATCGGATATGTCGGTTTTTGTCGGAAAAATAGTGCACGACGTGAGTATCGAGTGTTAAAAATACCGCAAGTGCACGGTGCGTTTGTAGCGAGCCGGCAAGTACGGGTCGAACCACAAGGAGTGGATATCACGACATCATTTTGAGTTATGGATCAAAAGCTTGAAGATAGTGTGTTGTCACGTTTTAGTGTGATACCTAAAAGAAACAAGATTTGGGATATAAAAACTTAAGCTAATGGTTCAGTAAGATTGAATTATGACTTTTAACCCCAACTCTCCATTTTTGATTCAAGATTTATTTCTTTTTAGTTTCCATTAGAATACCGAAAGCATACCGTATTTATCCGAAAAATGTATCGGGATGAAATATGATATCAAGGGTAGAAAAACAGAAACTAACAAGAATGAAATTGATAATGGAGTGGATATGGAATTAGTTAAGTGAAGTAGCAAGTATAGAATATATGCACGAATGCTATATATCCTATCTAGCTAGTTGCGACACATAACTTGATTCCGTATTCACGCCCACTTCAAATCGTAACAAAGCAAAGATGAAATGTAAAGAAAGGATAAGATATATGTTTAAAGGTTGATTTAAAACGATATATCCCATCAAGCTAAACATAATAAACTTGCTATGTTAAGAAAAGAAGTGAAAAAAGTGCAAGAATAAAAAAGGGAGGGGTTGGAGGTAAAGTCGGATCACATCCTACCTCACCATCGCCTAAGAATAACTACTCACACATTATCATATCCATACACAACTGAATAATGAGAAAAAATGACATAATTAAGAAAAAAAGATACAAGGTCAAACTTGATAATAGAGATTTATTGCAACACTTCAAAATACATGTAATGAGTTCAAATACTAAAATCTACTCTTGCAAGCTCAAAATTAGAAGTTGCAAGACCAGAGGATAGCAAAGAACTCAACCAGAATCCAAGAACAAGAATTTTAACAAAGGACACAAATATATCACAAATATCAGAATTTCTTCTCTCCAAAATTACACACCTTACTACTTCTCAGATCTGCTATATATAGGCAATTCAAATTACAAAAATAGAACCACAGGTGGACCAAATGCACCATGAGGGGCCCATGAAAAGAAAACGAGCCACTTTGGTCGTGATCAGGCCGCAAATTGCACCTTATTGGCAAAATCTGCGGCCGGCTTCTGGAGTGTGGGGCCCACCTTGTTGCACTAGTCTTCTGGTTAGTTGAGTGTCTCCCATTAATTACAATTTTGTCTATTTCTCACATGGGTGGATTCTGTAGTGATGAACAGAGAGCATCTCCTGTTAAAGTCCATGTTTATACTTGGTTTCACCATTATTCTGTTGCAACCTTGCTCTGTATTCTGCCCGTCGGTAGTTATGGTGAAAAACCGTCGTTTTTGTTCATGTTGTGTACTAGCTCCCGTGTTTTTGCCTGTGTACCTGTGTTCTGTATTATTGAGCAGAAAGAGATTAATAGCACTGTTTATTGATAAAAATGATAGGAATTTAGTGGTATTAAAATGTAATAAATCGTGTCGATCAGGTACTCATACTTTATTCTGTTTACTTTTTACTTCTCTAGTTTTAGACAAGTATTTCGTTGAAATACAAGGTCCAAATTTTGAGAAGTTATAGGTATAAGAACAAAGTAGAGAACCATATATTGCAAAGTGTCTGGATTTTTCAAGGTGATCGAAGATGTAGATACTTGTGCTAGGTATTCTGATGATAGTAATGGTTTTGAGAACTTGCTTCTCTTTTTCAGGTTATTCATATATGGATGCATTCCTTGATGAGTAATGTTGATTGGCCTCCTTCCATTTGGTTGATATGCACTGGAAATGGCTGCATGTATTTTGAATCTGGTTCCAATTAAATTAGTGTCTTTGTTTCTATATTGGAGATATAGAATGGATTCATATCTTAACGATGTTAAGGTTCATGGAATAGTCTGGCTGATACTTAAAACCAGAATCTGGACAAACTCTTGGCACGTTTTAGTAAGGGTAGTTTGTAGGTTATCTCGGGCTTTAACGAGGGTTAACATTCTACTATTTTGAAGATCAATAGTTATATTGTTCTTGACTCGGCACCAGTTTTAGAAAAATGGATTCTTTTTAGAAAACATTATTGGAAGTATGGTAGCACTGGAAGTGATTCTAAAACCACACATGATTACTGATAATTTAGAGAAACCTAAAGATTCAATTGAATACGACAATCCATCTGCCACTCGGCAGATTTAGTGGGTAACCTCAGCCACCAGAGAGTTACTTCGGTCTCCTCAAAGACGGTGACAGGGAGGTTTTTGATTACCCAAACTTTCTACTACTGTTATTCTAGACTATGAGATCTGGCAGGAGGATGGGTATAACGTCGTTCTAAATTAGCTTTAGAAGTGCATGTGTATATGACTCTGCCAGAGGGTTGTTGTAGTCAGTAGGAGTAGCAGAAGCATGGTGGGCAAGTAGCTTATGTATTTTTATAGACTAAAGCAGATATAGCGAAGATAAATCATCTATTTTTTATGTGACGGTCATAGAGTTTGACATCATCAGAATAACACATGGATCTGGTAAGAAGGCAGTCGGGAGTGATGTCTTGGTATCTGGATGACATGCTCTTGATAGGAAGTGATATTCCTATACTGCGGTCGGTTATACTGTGGTTGTCACAAGATGTTTCTCTATATAAGATCTGGAAAAAATATTAGATTTTCTGGTTACTAGATCTATAGTTTTAGATCTAAATTTAGGAAGTTTCCCAATTTGGGTACTTGACACTATTCTAAAAGTATTTTAGAATGGATGACTCCTGGCGTGGTGGTGTACCCGCAGGTGATGGAGTCATCCTCTCTAAAGAGATGTTTTTCAGACCGATGAGGAGAGGGATCTGCATGATTGGCATATCACCTGCTTAGACAATTGAGTTAATCATGAAATGTTAAGTACTACACTTGATATTGTTTTTGCACTGGATGCAATAAACATATATTAATCAAATCCTAGAGAAACGTTGGGAAGTAGTTATGAGCACTAGTGGATGTTCTTGGTAAATGGTAACGACAGCCTCTTCACGAGGCGGTTATCATTTATGGCTTCCAAGGTGACCTGGATGACAGAGTAGCTGTCAGAGTTATTGTTATCCTTCTTTTGAGGGACAGTATGTTGGACAGGGGGTCCAAGCGGATACTGAGGAGGACATGGCGCAGGTTACTGATTAAATTCAGTAAATTATACAGTCTAAGAAGTTTGTTGGATTTGGAGTTCATTTGTGAACTGGGTCCCATCATACATCCAGACAAATTCTAAGACAGGTATCGCTCATTTCGGGAGATAGTTTTTCTCCGCGAAGTTGAGAAATAAAGAGATAAAGAAAGAAACACTGGAGAGGATCCACTCACTGAGGCTATTTCGCGAACGCAATAGTTTCACAAACGGGTTTTGCGAGACTGATTAGTAGAGAAGTTTGGTGTTCGGTATCACACGGGCTGTGAGTATGCGACACCGCAATAATTAGCCTTAAGTGCAAGTGGGAGATTGTTGGCTATAGTGCCTTCAAGTTAATTATTTAATCCCAGGTTAGCGATTTTGATGATTGAGAGAGTAGAACAGTCTTACTCGAGATGATAGTATATTATCTGGTTTGTTGTTATCATCATGTACTGCATTAGGTGGCATTACAGATCACTATTACATTTTGATAGAGCCCATAGGATTCTAGCATGACTACCAACATTATGATGGCGATCATATACGTGGGGCGGTGGCCGGTCTTACAAGCCATTGGTGTCAGTTAGTCAACTAAGATAGTATACAGGTGCTCATTAGATTATGAGTACGCTGGACGGACTCGTCGGGAACACGCTAGTTGGTATTATACCTATTGTCAGATAGCAGTTCCCAGGTGACATGAGTATAGGTTTGTCTGTCGACCTGAGATCGTTATTTGTCTCATGTGATTTCCCACTCTTCTTTGTTTACTACCCTATCACGGCTCAAAGGAGTCGTGCAAATAGGTTTTAGTTGGATACAGTCCCGAGCCACATGGAAGCAGTGAGCGGATCGTCGGGGATTCATTTCTCCCAGTATTGGGGGTTGATGTCACGTTGTGCACGGGTGGCCATCACAAGAAATCCTCGGCCGAGGTGGACGAGAATTACTGATTTGGATCAGTAGATTCTCAGTGGGTGATGGGCTTCATACCGACATGAAATGTTGCGTTATTAGGGGTCCGACTTTCTCCACCCCCTAGACTCGATATGCGATACTCTTAGACGAATAGACCGGATTGTATGGAGATTGTCACGGACAGGCTCAGTAGGGTTTTGGATGAGCTTGCTCGTCGGCCTTTCTTTCGCTCAATATCTGGGTAGCTGTTACGTACAGCTAGTGCCGCTGACGTGCTTGTTGTTAAACCCACCGCCAGCGTATTGACGAGTCTTTAGAGTCCCACACAGAGGGTTTCCCTGGTTCTGGCAAAATGATGTAGTAGCCGTATTGGATACGTGTAGGGTTCCGATTGATAGATTGTGCTATGTACCCGGACTTTCGATTGGACGGTTGATAATACTAGCCAGCTCGGGTTTGAGCCGGATTATTAAATCAAGTATTGATTTAATAATTTATATATATATATATGTATATATATTTCGATATGTATATTCTAGTATTATATTCTATCTCTTCGGGTATTCGTGTTTCGGTATGAATACAGGTATGTATATACAGTAGAATGTAATCCGTATTTTTCCGGAAAACATTCTAGAAGGTGGACACCTTATATTGGTTTGACCGTTTATATTAAATGGATTATGAGGTGGCAAAGACATGATGGGAGTATGGTGAGGACCATGCTTCCATAATGTGCACAAATAAATTATTAATTCATTTGTGCATACTATTCAAGTATGGGCACATTTTAAAAATGTAAGATATTGTTTTACAAAACCAAGCATGCTCATTTTCTCTCTCCATGGTTAGCTCATAAATTTTGTGAGATGGTTCTTTCTTTTGAGCATGCAATCTTCTCCTCACCATTAGAGCTTCACTCCTCTCTAGTTTTTCATTTTTTCCTCCACCCTCATCTTCCACCTCCTCTCAACCTTCTCATATGTTGAGAATCATCAGAGAACGTAAGATGAGATAGCTAAACACTTAGTTCACTCTTTATATTCTAGGCTTTCTAGATTAGCAACCTAGAAACCCTTGTCGCTTCACTTGCATTCATTATGTGGAGCTAGAGCCATGACTACATATCTCAGGTGGATCATCTTCGACGGAGGAAGACCGGCGGCTAAGTTCATTCGAGCATGCCTCAAGGAGCTAAGGAGGATGTCAGAAGACCGAAGGACTTTGTTCTTTTGTTATAATCATTCTAACCCTTTAGTTTAGCTTCTTTAATTTTCTAGTATAGGTTTATGGTTTAGATCTTGGGCGGTGTTTTGTTTACGCCAAAAATTTTAAACGCCAGTTTTCGTTCCGCATCGGCCACATTATATGGCTAGGGCACAGGCGAAACCCAGTAGTATGATCTTCACCATAGTCCTTGTAGTCAAGCCAACATCCTAAAGGCTTTATCAACATGTATCAATGAGATAGTAAACTAAAACAAGTGCACATGTTAAGATAAAGAGAAACCAAATAGCATACTAACATGTCGAGCAAGAAAGTCCTATATATCTCTCTGTGTTTGTGTGTACCCAAGCATCCACTATAATATACAATAATGGCTTCTAGGGCATACATATTCCCAACAATCTCCCACTTGCACTAAGGCCAGTTGTTGTAGTATCGCATACCCAACATCCTAAAAAGCCTCTCTAACCGTGTCATGGGGAGGGCCTTCGTGAGTGGATCCGCCGTGTTTTCCTTCGTGTCTACTCTCCTGACCTCGATCTCGTGGTGATCAATTATCTCTCGGATCAGGTGATACCACCTCAGTATATGACTGGATCGCTGATGGGACCGGGGTTCCTTAGCCAAAACCACAGCTCCATTGTTATCACAATACAAATGTATTGGATCCACAATGGATGGAACCACACCAAGTTCAATAATGAACTTCATCATCCAGACAGCCTCTTTGGCAGCATCATAGTAGCGATGTATTCAGCCTCCATCGTCGAGTCTGTAATGGTATCTTGCTTGGAAATTTTCTAACAAACCGCCCCTCCATTGAGGGTGAAGACAAAGCCCGAGATAGACTTGTTGTCATCCTTATCACTCTGAAAGCTCGAATCGGTAAATGACTCTACTTGAAGTTCTCCTTTACCATACGAAAAGAACATCTCCTTAGTCCTTCTCAAGTACTTAAGAATGTTCTTTACACCTATCCAGTGCTTCTCTCCTGGGTCTGATTTATACCTACATACAACACTAAGTGCGTAAGCTACATCCGGTCTGGTGCAAAATATTGTGTTCATGATAGACCCAACTGCAGAAACATAGGGTATCACAACCCCTTTCCAAATCAATCTTGGGAGACATCTCTTTGGAGAGAGTGATTTCTGAACAAGTGGGTAAATTACCACTCTTAAAATCTTCCATACTATATCTCTTTAGTATGGTGTCTACTTACCTGGATTGGGAAAATCCCAACATCCTTTAAGATCTATCTGTCACGACCCGAAAGAGCACGTGACTGGCCCTTGAACCATATGAAGCCTATAGGACTCCATCTGATCCAAGTAAGCCAAAAGCCCAGAAATCTAAAACCATTTTGAAGAATAAGTAAAGAAAACTGGTTTAAAGAAGTGAAGAAATACAGGTTTGAAATCAAGGTTTTGGAATAACTAAGCCGAAGGACGTTTTGAAAACAATAAAGTCTTTTCTAAAAATTTCGGCAGAGTTTCTTTTGTAATAATGGCCCCGAATGGGGTAAAACAAGAATAACAATATATATATGCAATGATAAAGGCATCCCCAAGCGGGAGCTAGCTCTTCGTCAATCGACGGTCACAACCACACAATGATATGATAATATACAACGCCAAGTGGCGAGGATCAAATCCAAAGAAGCTCAAAAGCATACAAGAAAATCGCAATACTACTAAGCGCGACTCTAGGTCGAACAATACAACACTGTCTCTAAGTCTGAAAGAATATACAAGATTTGGTTAATGGACAATTTCTAGATACAATGAAATAAATAAATACAATGGTGATTCTTGATACGAAAGAATCCACCTACCAAAGCAAATCACCCGCAAGAAGGTAGCGTGCCAGAAATGCCGCAAAGAAACCTGTACGGCAGAACCTGCAAGAACTGTGGCACAACGGGGGTGAGTTGCCAACTCGTGAATAGAAACATCTACAAGCAGAAACCGAATGCAAGACATAAACCTAAGTCAACGATCAATAATATAGTCCACAAGAGTACATCTGAGTGTAATAAGGTGGCAAGGTAACATCTAATCATGTATGTAGTGCCAGGTACTCAGGTAATAACATGTCATCAATATAAGGTATGTCTGCATGAAGTAACCATGATGAAATATCAATGATATCAATACACGTATATTAGCGTCCCATACCACTAATATTGGTGTAAGGGTATATATAACAGCGCCCTCATACCCTGTTATATATACAAATAAGGTATGATCAATGTAAAACCAGTCTGTATATGATCCAAGTCTGTATGTAACCCATGTCTGTATGTATGTGGAACCCGTCCACTCGTCACCCACTGACGATAAGCATCAAGTATGCAAGTATGAGGATATAAACAATGTCATGGAAAAACATCATGAAAACCCGTGCCTAGCATCGACACGTAAATCCTCATCCATATGGGGCTCCGTCTGCGGTATCGGCCCTCGGCCCCCGGCAGTACGAGTCAACCCATGTCCATCTCTGGGCTCCGTCTGCGGTATCGGCCCGTCGGCCCCGGCAGTACGCCCATCTCTCGGCTCCAGGCGGTATCCCCCGGATATCCGCCGAGCTCAAATACAATCACTGGTAGGTACTCGCCCGCCTCCAGGCTCAATCGGCATAACCCATCGATCATCTTGCCGAGGGGAACCATACCGGGCCCACCACGAACCCGCAAACGGTACATCACCTCCTCGAATCGGGTTTCAAGCACACGTCTCAGCACCGAGAAAACGCATGGTGGACGCACCGAAATATCATATCACGAGGTACCGGGTTTTCATAAAAGTGCCTCTTTTCTTAAATAACCCCACGGTCCTCAAAAACCAGAAATCACATGAAAATCCAACATCAGGAAGTAAATCCAATGCGATGTGCTATGCAGTCAATCCATGATGTATGCGACATGTAAAGAACAGTAATCATATCGGAAATCATGCAACATGGAACAGTACTGTGCATATGTCGAAGGAAGAATCATCTCATGAATGCAATAGTACTACAGTGTAGTGGCATGGCAATTATCGATGATGAAGTGTGTGAGCCGGCAAATAGTGTACGTGAAACATACGCATCATCGATAATGGTGCTGGTGTCCTAACAGCATGATATTAATATAATAATGAACATATACCAGCATGCGAATAGCATGAAAATGCAGAACCTAGTAGTCAACACTCCAGAGAAGTATCTACTATGCAACTACATCTAAGTATCAGGTCAATCAGGAGGGGTAGGTGTGGAAACCACCTAAATCTGAGTCGGTACATATATAAAGATGTATAGTCGGTGATCTCGCCTCAATGTCATATCGTAAGATATCCTCGAGTTATGAGTGCGGATCTATCATCAATATTGGCTCGTACGGTAAATCATCGTACGGCATCCCCATAGCTGGGTAGGGGTCAACATCTCACTGTCTCATCACATAACAGATATCACCATCATCAGATCATATAGTCTGGAGTACTACTCTATGTCTAGTACAAAACGGTAACATCAGTAAGAATGCATGCGGGGGTAAACACATATCCCAAGCCCGCAAGAATCACAAGTCATATCCCACATATGAATCGTATCAAATCACCGATCCCAGGGTGCCAAGCCCACATCATCGACTCATCTCCAAGTCATCACATATCGTAAATCACAGTGCAAGTACAAGTGATAAGCAAGGGTGTGTGTATAGGTGTAATTCTATCCTAGGGTTCGCGACTATGAACTGCACTAGTCACTGCTAACCCTATACTATCCATAATACACCTAATATCATAATAACTATATAATAATCTATCTACGGACTGCGGGGGTGCTATACGCCATCCACCCGACTTCCCCCCGTAGATATAATCTACTCACCTGTATCATCATTTGCGGACATCACCACACATTTGCTTGTCGTCCCGAAGTCTTCATGGGTACCTACACATCAAATATCGTATATGCGCATTAAAACCAAATCCAAGCTAAAACGGCGCATGAAATCCAAAACGATACGATAAGGGGGCCTATAGGTGAGAACCTATGGCACGGCTTCAAAACCATCAATAAATCCTCTATATCGTCGTATAAACGACAAATAGTCGAGGCAAAACACATTCCACCATTTCAGAAATGAAAATACGGAATACGGAAACTAAAGTCCAAAACAGCAACTCATGAAATGTGTTCCAGATTTTACCCCAGGTCACTTTATACAAATCTATATATATCAGGGGCCTAAACTAACAATGTAGGAGCTACAGAACCAAAACGAGCCAATAAGGTGGGACCCAGGCCGCAATTGGCGGCCAAAAGAGGGAATTTGGCGGCCGGAAAAGGGAATTGGGGGCTAGGGTTTAGGGTGTTGGTTCATAGGTGCCTGCACATCTTACTGTCCATTCAAAATTATTTTAGGGTTCTCGGGGTGTTAGCAGATTCTAATTAACAGTGACAGATTCCAGTTTTACCCCGATATTGGTTTCTAAAATCCGTGTTCTGGTTCAAACTTCTGGTTTTGGGTTCCAATTCAAACACTAGGGTGTTGGTAAGACCTCTACTGAGCTCAATTTCATAATACAACACCAATTTCCCTCAAACCCTATCTAGGTTATCACCAAGTCCATAATATCACACAATATCGATGAAATCTTAACATGGGTTTATAGGAAAGGTTATAATTAAGCTAATGGTTCAGTAATTACCTCCATTAGCAACTCAAGAAAATTCTTGAGTTGCCCCTAGTGGCCATAATCCTTGTTTCTTTAGCTCCATGTGTAGATCTAGGGATTTTGCACAATTTTAATGAAAGGAGTTTGGGGTTTTGGGTATGTTTTTGAGATGAAGTGAGAGGATTTAGTGGAGGGGAGAGAAGGGCTAGGGCAGCAGCAAGGGAGAGGAAGGGGGGAGAGAAAATGATAGGAGGATGGCTAAGTCTCAAGGTCAATGGTACCCCATGTCTCTCTCTCACCTACCCTCATCATTTCATTTTCTCTTTTCTTTTCTTTTTCCTTTTTCTTTTAAAACCCAAACCTTCTCATATCTATAGTAATCCCAAAAGGAAACCATGGCTAGAAAAATGCATAAGTGTAGAAAAAGTGATATGTGCAAGTTTTGCACAAAATTGCCAAAAAACCCGATTAGCGATTTTAATCGCGATTAGCACTAAATTAGTGTCAAACTAATCACAAAAACTTAAAAATGTCATAATTCACTAATTTACCCTATTTTAGAATTTTCCAAAATTTTTCATAATTTTTCTAACATTTTTCCTATTTATTTGCATTTAATATTAAAATAATCAATAAAATAATATTAAATTATAAAAATTCCCAAAATTAATATTTTATATTTTTGAAAATGTTACAATCTACCCCCCTTAAAGAAATTCGGTCCCCGAATTTAAATTTAAACCCCCAATACTAAAAACAATTTCAGTAATAATCCATTTGTCGGGGCTCCGAAAATATCAACACATAAAACATCACAGCGCAATGCATGCGCATGAAAAATGAACGGATAACTCAAAAGCAAAACTCCGTCAAGCATCTCGCAATCATCGGAGTCGAGGTAAAAACAAAATGTCAAATCCAATACAAAACCGATATGATATGGATCAATACTACACATGTAGACATCTAATCCATACATGTAAGTAGCTGATGCAAAAGTATATCCAGGTACCGTCCACTGACCAGTCCTGCTCAGCATGAAAGCAAAAATCCAACATCATAAAAGGTGCTGCTCCAAAAGGAATAAATCCCAAAAATGCACATAACACAATCCTGTGCGTCTGGTGCGCACGGAAATCAAAAATCCATAAATGCGTCAAACAGGTATACAAAACAACATCTAGGTGCAACTGGTGTGCACGAAACATCTGTCGTAGGCAACGTGTGTGCCTGACAGAAAAATAAATCAGGTGCATGTGACATGCACGAAGAATCCCGATTTAGTGCATCTGGCGTGCACCAAAATCGTATATCAAAACACTAAGGTGCATGAAACCCAAGCTGGAAGTGCAAATCAAATCACTGCACACGGTAGGCATGAAATCTCAATCAATATCTCAAATGTAATAACTCAGCGCAAAATATATAAATATCCAGTGGGTGCATGAAATCAATATCATGAAACTCAGTCATCAAAACTAAATCATGCAAACAGAACGCCCAAAATACCGAAATCCAAAATGACGGATACGTGATAATCAAATCACAAAATCACAAATCATAAATACCGTCTTCGGTAGATCCTCCTTCAATGTCGAGAAGGAGTCGATGCATCCACTGCTAGCAGTGCAAGATATCTACTTGCCTCTTGCTCACGGCCTGGCGTCCTCTGACTCTCTGGGTCCTTATCTTCTCTGTGGTTTACCAATCTCGCAGTCAATCGGCTCATCGGCCCTGTCAGATGTGCTAACGGGGACGATTCCGTTCTGGCACTTCTCTGGTCACCTCTCGGTCAATCCTCACGACCACTCGTAAGGCAGCATATCACTGGCGTCGGCCTCTGGCTCTCTGAAAGCACGTCTCACATCTGATCCTGGGTGCAAACATCGTTGCAGCAACATCCTGGAAGGAATCCTGCTCAAGGTCTCTTCCAATCATGCCTATGCCGATCTGTACAGAGGCTGGCTCTCCTGCACAACCTCTCCTTGCTCAAAAGACACCTGTGTCCTCAGCACAATATTTTCTCGGAGACTGGTCACATCCCAACGTCTCTGTAAGCAAATCAGGTCTCTAGTCTCGACGGGAAGCAACGACAGCTCGTCAGTGTCTCACACGAACCTCTTGTTCCAACTGTCTCTATCGTCGTCCACTATGACGTCACGCCAAGCTACGATGCACTGCACTGTTCTCGGCCACGGTCTATCGGAAGTCTCTCGCACGGATTCAATGTCGCGTACTCTATAGCTTCATCATTCTGTAGAAGATGTCAGGCCGAACTGGTCCTCGGGAACACGTCCCAACCACCGGAGGAATACTCATCACTCGTCCGTCCTTGATCAATTCGCAACGCATCTGGGTAAGTTCCTTTATCCGAACTTGGTCAACTACCTCGTCGACAATGTCGAACTCTGTCCTGCTGGGTGCGCGCAACACGACCGCTCCTGGTCTAGGTCTTCTCGTATCGTTTCCCGAAGGGTCCTGTCGGGTTCCTTTCTCAATTCTCAATCCTGCCGAAATGCCCGGAAGTCGTCATCCCATGCTGAAGCTAAAGCTTTTTTTTTTTTCCGGAACGGCTGCATACTTATCGCGCTTCTTTCTGGACGATATATCCATATACCACGCCTCTGGGTGCGTATCACATCTCTGATGTCAGCGGAGTGGGACGTCATCTCGTCGAAATATCTTGTGAACTCTTTCCTTCACTCTGCGTCAATGTCGACTGATTCGGACTCGTCTCATCATGGCTGCATGTACTGTGCTCCAACGGCTATGCTCGCATCTGGAGTCTCCCAAGCAATGTCCCATCACGATATCCGAAAGATGTCGAACCATCCGATCGACTCGTCAGATCCTCATAATCCCCCAAGAGCTCACATCTCGGGTACAGTTTAATAGTATCGAGTACATGCCACAGCGTCGGTGGTCCAGCCGTAGAAGGGGAAACCCAAGCCTCACTAATGGCGCCGCGGAACCGCCGTAAACTCTAAGGTTCAAAGGCTGTCACACGGTCATTAAGTCGAGTTAGGGTTTCATTCTTCTAGAGGGTCCATAGAATCACCTGCATGTCTTTCCGTATACTTTAAACTTGGAAAATAGGCTCCTGACATTCGATCGTCTCTATCGACTCTCACGAACCTGCGTGAAGTCGTCTCTAGCTGGAATCAATCCGCCTGATGACCTCAGCGTCGGGGTAGCGAACTCACCACACGTCCTAGTCATTCATCCTCGGTGACTAGCGACTCGCTATCATATCTCCAAGAACATGCTCATGCTGCAGTAGCTCCAACCATCTGGGCGATATCTCGTCATTTGCAGCAGCAACTGGCTCATACGCCTGTACGCCGAACAATGCCTCAATCCTCTAGGAAAGGCAATACATAAGCGGTCATCTCTGAGTCGGTCTGCTCTAGATCTGAGTAAGACTCTCCACACTGGAAATCTTCAACTCATCTGGGCCCGCTCTGGCGTAAAATCGGACGAATCACCTTCGTCTCTCAAATCGGGTAGACTGGCTATCCTTTGTCGCATATCTGCCCGAAAGCTCTGGCAGTCTCAGCTCGTAAGCTCCGAAAGCAACATCCTGTCAATCTCAGTCACAGCTGGTCCATCTGTCTGCACGGTAGGCGACATCATAATCTCGGAGGTATGCTGTACCTCAACAGTCATCTCTCAACTGGCAGCTCTAACAATGGCCCGATCATCCGGTGCAAGACCAAGCACTCGCCTCCACTAGAGGTCACAATCACCAACACTAACTCGAGACGTTCCCATGTCATCAGAAAACACAATGGTCGGCCCTCGTACCAAACGAGCTCACACCGGCCGTAACCCTAGCAGCAGCCCAAACTGCGCTCAAACATGGTGACAGGAACCTCAATCGAGTATCAAGGAGAGCACATCAATGGCAAGAAAGGAAACAACAGATCCAAAGTGGATACATGATCATAGGAAGGAACAGCATCAATGAAGGTATGATCATGAAACTAATAGAATCGGGGATCTCAAATGGATGTATAATCCAGGATATGAAGAGAATCACTGATCTCGAAAAATATGCACATCCTAAGGTTCCTTAAGCGGAGTGGCGTGTCGTAAGTATGCCGCGGAACATACCAACGGTACGTCACTCGACTTTAGTCACCTATTCCATCAACCGAGGGTCATCCTAATACGACGAATGTTCGGGTCTAATACCCCCTCGACCAAGTCTAAGTTCCGTAAGGTCAAGCCTAAGTTCCGTAAGTAAACAACGCCCTAGGCTCCACATAGTCAAACTCAGACTCGAACCAAGGTCAACCTAGCGCTTTGATACAAACTTTGTCACGACCCGAAAGAGCACGTGACTGGCCCTTGAACCATATGAAGCCTATAGGACTCCATCTGATCCAAGTAAGCCAAAAGCCCAGAAATCTAAAACCATTTTGAAGAATAAGTAAAGAAAACTGGTTTAAAGAAGTGAAGAAATACAGGTTTGAAATCAAGGTTTTGGAATAACTAAGCCGAAGGACGTTTTGAAAACAATAAAGTCTTTTCTAAAAATTTCGGCAGAGTTTCTTTTGTAATAATGGCCCCGAATGGGGTAAAAAAAGAATAACAATATATATATGCAATGATAAAGGCATCCCCAAGCGGGAGCTAGCTCTTCGTCAATCGACGGTCACAACCACACAATGATATGATAATATACAACGCCAAGTGGCGAGGATCAAATCCAAAGAAGCTCAAAAGCATACAAGAAAATCGCAATACTACTAAGCGCGACTCTAGGTCGAACAATACAACACTGTCTCTAAGTCTGAAAGAATATACAAGATTTGGTTGATGGACAATTTCTAGATACAATGAAATAAATAAATACAATGGTGATTCTTGATACGAAAGAATCCACCTACCAAAGCAAATCACCCGCAAGAAGGTAGCGTGCCAGAAATGCCGCAAAGAAACCTGTACGGCAGAACCTGCAAGAACTGTGGCACAACGGGGGTGAGTTGCCAACTCGTGAATAGAAACATCTACAAGCAGAAACCGAATGCAAGACATAAACCTAAGTCAACGATCAATAATATAGTCCACAAGAGTACATTTGAGTGTAATAAGGTGGCAAGGTAACATCTAATCATGTATGTAGTGCCAGGTACTCAGGTAATAACATGTCATCAATATAAGGTATGTCTGCATGAAGTAACCATGATGAAATATCAATGATATCAATACACGTATATTAGCGTCCCATACCACTAATATTGGTGTAAGGGTATATATAACAACGCCCTCATACCCTGTTATATATACAAATAAGGTATGATCAATGTAAAACCAGTCTGTATATGATCCAAGTCTGTATGTAACCCATGTCTGTATGTATGTGGAACCCGTCCACTCGTCACCCACTGACGATAAGCATCAAGTATGCAAGTATGAGGATATAAACAATGTCATGGAAAAACATCATGAAAACCCGTGCCTAGCATCGACACGTAAATCCTCATCCATATGGGGCTCCGTCTGCGGTATCGGCCCTCGGCCCCCGGCAGTACGAGTCAACCCATGTCCATCTCTGGGCTCCGTCTGCGGTATCGGCCCGTCGGCCCCGGCAGTACGCCCATCTCTCGGCTCCAGGCGGTATCCCCCGGATATCCGCCGAGCTCAAATACAATCACCGGTAGGTACTCGCCCGCCTCCAGGCTCAATCGGCATAACCCATCGATCATCTTGCCGAGGGGAACCATACCCGGCCCACCACGAACCCGCAAACGGTACATCACCTCCTCGAATCGGGTTTCAAGCACACGTCTCAGCACCGAGAAAACGCGTGGTGGACGCACCGAAATATCATATCACGAGGTACCGGGTTTTCATAAAAGTGCCTCTTTTCTTAAATAACCCTACGGTCCTCAAAAACCAGAAATCACATGAAAATCCAACATCAGGAAGTAAATCCAATGCGATGTGCTATGCAGTCAATCCATGATGTATGCGACATGTAAAGAACAGTAATCATATCGGAAATCATGCAACATGGAACAGTACTGTGCATGTGTCGAAGGAAGAATCATCTCATGAATGCAATAGTACTACAGTGTAGTGGCATGGCAATTATCGATGATGAAGTGTGTGAGCCGGCAAATAGTGTACGTGAAACATACGCATCATCGATAATGGTGCTGGTGTCCTAACAGCATGATATTAATATAACAATGAACATATACCAGCATGCGAATACCATGAAAATGCAGAACCTAGTAGTCAACACTCCAGAGAAGTATCTACTATGCAACTACATCTAAGTATCAGGTCAATCAGGAGGGGTAGGTGTGGAAACCACCTAAATCTGAGTCGGTACATATATAAAGATGTATAGTCGGTGATCTCGCCTCAATGTCATATCGTAAGATATCCTCGAGTTATGAGTGCGGATCTATCATCAATATTGGCTCGTACGGTAAATCATCGTACGGCATCCCCATAGCTGGGTAGGGGTCAACATCTCACTGTCTCATCACATAACAGATATCACCATCATCAGATCATATAGTCTGGAGTACTACTCTATGTCTAGTACAAAACGGTAACATCAGTAAGAATGCATGCGGGGGTAAACACATATCCCAAGCCCGCAAGAATCACAAGTCATATCCCACATATGAATCGTATCAAATCACCGATCCCAGGGCGCCAAGCCCACATCATCGACTCATCTCCAAGTCATCACATATCGTAAATCACAGTGCAAGTACAAGTGATAGGCAAGGGTGTGTGTATAGGTGTAATTCTATCCTAGGGTTCGCGACTATGAACTGCACTAGTCACTGCTAACCCTATACTATCCATAATACACCTAATATCACAATAACTATATAATAATCTATCTACGGACTGCGGGGGTGCTATACGCCATCCACCCGACTTCCCCCCGTAGATATAATCTACTCACCTGTATCATCATTTGCGGACATCACCACGCATTTGCTTGTCGTCCCGAAGTCTTCATGGGTACCTACACATCAAATATCGTATATGCGCATTAAAACCAAATCCAAGCTAAAACGGCGCATGAAATCCAAAACGATACGATAAGGGGGCCTATAGGTGAGAACCTATGGCACGGCTTCAAAACCATCAATAAATCCTCTATATCGTCGTATAAACGACAAATAGTCGAGGCAAAACACATTCCACCATTTCAGAAATGAAAATACGGAATACGGAAACTAAAGTCCAAAACAGCAACTCATGAAATGTGTTCCAGATTTTACCCCAGGTCACTTTATACAAATCTATATATATCAGGGGCCTAAACTAACAATGTGGGAGCTACAGAACCAAAACGAGCCAATAAGGTGGGACCCAGGCCGCAATTGGCGGCCAAAAGAGGGAATTTGGCGGCCGGAAAAGTGAATTGGGGGCTAGGGTTTGGGGTGTTGGTTCATAGGTGCCTGCACATCTTACTGTCCATTCAAAATTATTTTAGGGTTCTCGGGGTGTTAGCAGATTCTAATTAACAGTGACAGATTCCAGTTTTACCCCGATATTGGTTTCTAAAATCCGTGTTCTGGTTCAAACTTCAGGTTTTGGGTTCCAATTCAAACACTAGGGTGTTGGTAAGACCTCTACTGAGCTCAATTTCATAATACAACACCAATTTCCCTCAAACCCTAACTAGGTTATCACCAAGTCCATAATATCACACAATATCGATGAAATCTTAACATGGGTTTATAGGAAAGGCTATAATTAAGCTAATGGTTCAGTAATTACCTCCATTAGCAACTCAAGAAAATTCTTGAGTTGCCCCTAGTGGCCATAATCCTTGTTTCTTTAGCTCCATGTGTAGATCTAGGGATTTTGCACAATTTTAATGAAAGGAGTTTGGGGTTTTGGGTATGTTTTTGAGATGAAGTGAGAGGATTTAGTGGAGGGGAGAGAAGGGCTAGGGCAGCAGCAAGGGAGAGGAAGGGGGGAGAGAAAATGATGGGAGGATGGCTAAGTCTCAAGGTCAATGTTACCCCATGTCTCTCTCTCACCTACCCTCATCATTTCATTTTCTCTTTTCTTTTCTTTTTCCTTTTTCTTTTAAAACCCAAACCTTCTCACATCTATGGTAATCCCAAAAGGAAACCATGGCTAGAAAAATGCATAAGTGTAGAAAAAGTGATAGGTGCAAGTTTTGCACAAAATTGCCAAAAAACCCGATTAGCGATTTTAATCTCGATTAGCACTAAATTAGTGTCAAACTAATCACAAAAACTTAAAAATGTCATAATTCACTAATTTACCCTATTTTAGAATTTTCTAAAATTTTTCATAATTTTTCTAACATTTTTCCTATTTATTTGCATTTAATATTAAAATAATCAATAAAATAATATTAAATTATAAAAATTCCCAAAATTAATATTTTATATTTTTGAAAATGTTACACTATCCCTATAGATCTTTATCCTCAGGATGTAGGAGGCATCACCTAGATCTTTCATGGAGAACTTTTGTGATAGGAAGAGTTTGACCGAGTGCAGCGTAAGAACATTATTTCCTATCAAGAGTATGTCATCCACGTACAATACGAGGAAGAAAACTTTACTCTCTACTATCTTTTTATATATACATGGTTCATCTATGTTTTTAATGAAGTCAAAATCTTTGACTGCTACATCAAAACAGATGTTCCAACTCCGCGATGCCTGCTTTAATCCGTAAATTGATTTAAGCAGCTTGTACACCTTTCCGCTGCTCCCACTGTATATGAAGCCTTCTGGCTGTGTCATATACACGCTCTCTTCTAAATCACCATTTAGAAAACCAGTCTTGACGTCCATCTGCCAGATTTCATAGTCATGATATGCAGCAATGGCAAGTAGGATCCTGATGGATTTAAGCATAGCCACTGGAGAAAAGGTCTTAACATAGTTGACACCTGGACGCTAGCGAATGTAGGGTTCCTAGGCACACTCATGAGGTTCTACAACTGATCAAACATGTCCAATTCAAAATTTTCTATGTGCCGAGAAACCCTAAACAAGATCGATACTAGAGGTAAGGCGAAAGAACATGCAAGTTAACAACTTTAACTAAAAGTGAAAGGGACTACAACCTTTGTAGATCCGGTCCTCCACTTCCAAAGCTCCGTGACGACGTCCCTTCGCTGCGATCATCGGGATCCCAGACTGTAGCGATGGTTTCGTCGGAGAAATGATCAGGCTAGGTCGTTGACTTCGATGCCGAAGATGATCTACGTCGAGGCAACTCAAACTCGAGCTCCATCTTCACTAGGTCATGAAACTTGTGAAGATAACACCCTATACAACATGGCAAGTGGTAGAGGTTGAAGAAATAAGAAGTGTGTTCACTTTAGATTTGGATTTCTCACTTGGATTCATCACTTGGAATTTTCTAGCAATGGCTTTCTTCTTCATGAAGAAGATGAAGAAGAGGAAAGAAAAATAATGAATGAATATTATCAAAATAGAAAATCAAGTGATGCTTATCATTTAGCAACCATGGGTGAGTGTAACTCATGTAGAGAATAAACTAAGGTTTAGGTGAAATGGTTAGGTTAAGGAATAAAAACAAAATGGTTACCTTTTCAAAGATGCATGAAGCATCATGAAGCTTCTTGCATAAAACAAAACAACCATTTAGTTTTTTCTTTCTTTTTAACCAAAATAAATAAAGTAAATAAAACCCTAACCATTTACCTAAACATGATGTATAGCATACACACACCCAAGTTTGCATGTATCATCAAACATGATACAATCAAGTGCACAAAAATATATTACATATACTACTTGTGCACATCAAGTGAGAAAATCAATCTTAAGTGAACAAATACTAGTTAATGTAAAGTAATATATCAAATATATAATTATACATTAAATCATTAAATCAACACTTGATTTAATGATCCGGTCATACTGCATATAACCGACTAATATCAAGTGTATCAATATATCGAATCAACATTTGATTCGGTAACCCGGCTATATCTTATATAACCGTCCGATGATACAAATCGCGAGAATAGAATCCAGTATCACATATTGGTATTATTCTCGGTCCCGCACATATCTCATATGCGCTCCTATTTCGTTTCGCTTGAGCCAGGAAACCTCTGTGTAGGACTCTAAAGACTCGTCAATACGCCGGAAGCAGGTGATGATCATATCAAACACCCACAAGCCGCAAGCGGTGTGCTAAATGTAACGGCCACCCGGGTATTGAGCGATCAGAAGATCAACGAGCAAGCCCGCTCACACTCCTGTGAATCCAACCAGTAACACTTACCGTACAGTCCGGTCTGTTCGTCTGATATGTCGCATATCTCGCCTAGGGGTGGTAAACGTCAGACCCCAGTAGCTTGATAAGTCATGCCGATGTAAGGTCCATAACATAGCGTGAAACTACTGATAACTCTTACCAGTATATCACTGCAACCCTGGCCAGGGATTTCCAGTTATGGCCAGTCGAGCATAGCGCAACATCAACCCCCAATACCGGGAGAGACGAATCCCCTCCTATCGCTCATTGCCTCCATGTGAATCGGGACTGTACCCAAAAACCACCTGTTTGCACGACTCAGTAGAGCCGTGGTAGGGTGGAAATCAAAGCACAGTGGGAGACACACAAGACTCTATGACGATCTCGGGTCAACAGACTAAGTTGTACCAGTGTCACCAGAGAACTGCCTTCTGACGTGAGGTATAATACCATCTGGGAGTTCTTGGTGAGTCCGTTCAGTGTACCCAGTCATCACTGAGCACCCGCATACCATCTCTGATGTCAAACACGAATGGATATGGGATCATCCATCGCCCATCATATGGGTCGAGAAAATATACGCTCGTCTACTCTGGAATATCGATGCCCCGTCTTGATATTCCCATGACTAGGAACATTGAAGGATGTACTCATGGACTACCCAGGCCCCACTAGTATGATCTACATCATAGCCCTGGAAGTCGAGCACATATCCTAAGGGCTTTATCAACATGTAATAGAGAGACAGCAAGTATACATGTTAAGATAAAGAGTAACCAGATAGCGTACTATCATGTCGAGCAAGAAAGTCCTACCTATATATGTCCTAGCATCCACTACAATATACATCCTATGTACAGTAATGGCCTCTAGGGCATACATATAACTAACAGAGAAAACCTTTTGCTACAAATCTAGCTTTGTAGGTCTCAACATTTCCATCTTCACTAATTTTCTTCTTAAAGATCCATTTGCTCCCGATGGTTTTACCCCTTCAGAAGCAACTTCCAAAGTCCATACTTTGTTGGTGTACATGGATTCCATCTAAGATCGCATAGCATCCAGCCATTTCATAAAGTCCCCACTTGTGATGGCCTGCTTTTCATATCATAATATTGCATTATTATATTCCCCATTCTTATATATTTTACAAATAAACAGGTGCTTTTGACGTATGTCTGCTACATATTACAGGTTACAGGCTCTTGGACAGAAAACAGTGAAAACGATGAAAAGTCGATGCAAAAGTGGACTTTGACCAACAAACAGAAGACTCTTGATCAAGCCTACATCAAAGATAAAATTCGCAAAGTACAAGGCAATGCAAGGTCTAAGATTACAAAGCGAACGGTTAAAAGTCCACCGCAATTATTCACTGGAGATCTGGAAGAAACATAGAAGCTATTTTAATAAAGAACCAAATAATAAGGAAGCCCAAAGATCCAAGGCCCAATACTTTCTTTTAAAGAGACAGAGACATAAAATTTTACCAAAGCTTGAAGTCTACTTTGACTAGGTTTTCCTAAGGATATTTTGGTAAATGTAGACATGCAAATCAATTGTAACTTAGGGTTTCCTATTCTCTATAAATAGGAACTCTACTCATTATAATTTCTTATGCCTCCCTTCATTAATAAATTTCAGAATTCTTTTGGAGAGCATCAAGTTGTAAGTTCTTTATTTTCTGCCCTAGGTTAATTTTCTTTTCTTGCCCTAGATAAATTTAATTCCTTGCCCTAGTTAATCTTTTATTCTCTGCCCTAGATAAATGTATTTTAATTTCCTAATGAGTGAGTAGTCTCCTCGCTTGTTAGGGTTAGATATGGGGAAGGTTTGAGAGACGAAAATCTCTCATCCCCTTTCTTGCCCGTCATATATTTTCATAGAACTCCATGCATACCTTCTTATTCCGCTCCCTACGGCACTCTACCCACGAGGTAGCGGTGATACCGTAGTCTAAAGACCCGGATTTTTAGGTTTTCCATGGAGGTTAGTGTAAAGATTTCTAAAGGAAGGACAAGGATCTCGAGGAAGAACAATCTTCCCAATCATCCTAATCCCTTTTATTAATATTTACCATAACACCTAATTAGATCTTCATATGGGTATAGAAAGCGATGGGATTTATTGACTTTTCAAACTTAACCTAGACCTAACCCTAGCAAGATTTAGATATAGATTAATTCGGTTTTTAGATTTAATAATCAATCCGAACACCCTTCGGAATTAACTCGTAAGCGCGATTAGGAAATTCACAACATTCCTGTGGACCGACCCGTACTCACCGGCTAGCTATCAAGCGACGCCGTTCTTGATTGCGGTAATAGATAGTTTTTGAGATCAATCACCTGCTCAAAACTAGTTGGATCATCATATTTCATGATGCAATCCTCGCTCCCACCGTCTATGAGAAAACCGTAGTATCTTTCAGGTGGGTTAGAAAGCCACTAGATCTGCGGAGTGGCTGAGATTCGTCGGGGACTTTTGAATCCTCCGGTTCTACCAAATCTTCAGTTGTAGTTTGTGTATCTGCAATTTCATCCAGTTCTACTTCATTACCACTAATTTGTTTTACTAGAAAATCATTTTCTAAAAAGATGGCGTGTTGAGCAACAAACATCTTTTGTTTCTCAATATGATAGAATAGATATCCATGTGAATTCTTTGGATATCACACAAACTTGCAAAGAACTGATCGTGTTTTGAATTTGTCTGGATTCTGTTTTTTAACATAGACCGGACAACCCCATATCTTAACTTGTTTAAGATATTGTTTCTTTCCACTCCATATCTCATATGGTGTTTTAGGCGTAGATTTTGATGGAACTTGATTTAATAGATATGCAGTTGTCTCAAGTGCATAACTCTAAAAGAAAATAGGTAACTCAGTATTACTCATCATAGAGCGCACCATATCTAATAGGGTGCGATTCCTCCGCTCCAATACACCATTGTGTTGTTGTGTATACGGAGGAGTAAGCTGAAAGAGAATCCCATTCTCTTTTAGATAATTTCAGAATTCCATGCTTAAGTATTCTCCTTCTCGATCAGATCGAAGGATTTTAATATTTTTACCCATCTGGTTCTCTACTTCGCACTTAAATTCCTTGAATTTCTCAAAAGCTTCAAATTTGTGTTTCAACAGGAACACATGTCCGAATCTTGAGAGATCATCGGTGAATGTAATGAAGTACAAGGAACCATTCTTGGCATGTGTAGACATAGGACTGTATACATCTCTATGTATTAGTCTCAAGAGTTCAGTAGCTCTTGCTCCGTGTGCCGTAACGGAGTTTTAGTCATCTTTCCTTTGAGACAGGACTAACAAGTTTCATAAGATGTAAATTCGAACGGTTCCAAATATGCATCCTTATGCAACTTAGCTACTCTGGTCGCATTGATATGACCAAATCTATAGTGCCATAAGAAGGCTTTGTTCATTTCTAAACTTTTCCTCTTGTGTGTGTTCTGTATGTTTAGAACTGTATTTTGGTTTAGAACGTATAAACCATTACACAATGTACCAAACCCAATCAATACTTGATTTAGAAAAATATTCATAATATTTTTCTATAATGCAAAGTTATGTCCTTTTTTATCTAATAAATATATGGATATTATATTGCACATCATAGATGGTATGAAATAACGGTCGTTCAAAATCAATGTATTACCTTTTGGTAATACTAGGTGATATTCGCCGACAGCTTCGGCAACAACAATTGCTCCATTCCCTACTCTGATAGGCATATCACCCTTTCCCAGTTCTCTACTTTTTTTTAACCCTTGTAATAGATTACAAATGTAGGATCCTGATCCGGTATCTAATACCCAGGATATAGAGCATACAGAGAAATAGTTCTCAATAACTAACACACCCGAAGAAGAGGCATCCGAATGCTCCTTCATTTTTAGGGTTGCGTGGAAATCGTTGCTATCCCCTATCCTTTGCTCATGCTTATGAAAATTGTCATAAGATAGAGCGTAACCAACGTTCCCCAGCCCAATATAATAAGCGGGTTCGATCAATACATCCATGTTATTATATTGATTAAGGCATGACATGGTCGCTGCCTGGAGAAAGAGAGAGAGAGAAGAGATCACTTTAGCGTGCGCTTTTGCAAGATTAGATTGGTTATTACCTTATCTAATCAGGATGGCTCTCACTGTTTTTTTTATCAAATCTTCCTTCAAAACCTAAAATGTAAGATTAGCTGGGATTAATTACACTCTACAAGTTCGCTAATCGGTCAGCCAGGCCGGTCTTGATACTCTGAGGGAGTCTCTCCTCGCTTTCGCATGGAACTAAATAAATAAGCTCATTTCCACAGGGGCATAACCCCGTTAACACCTTTGTTAGACACCTGCCGGATTATCTAATTGTAAAGTGGAAAACTCTCTCAAGAGTAACGCTTACTCGTTGTGGGTATCGGGATCCAACTATGACATAGAAGGTATATAATCTAATTACAAATTTCTACACTTGAAATTCTTGATAATTGTTTTTATCCCATGCGGCTTTGACTTTGACGAGGTCAGCAAATCATAAACCTCAAGTCAAGTTCAATCCGTCATTTCGTGACTGACTTAGACCCACCCACACGACCCTTGACAATGTCAACAAAGCCGTACGACTGCCCTAACCAATCGCATCATCATGCGGAAGAAAAGCACTAATCAGTTACCGAACATTATGCATTGACAAGGTCAACAAACGCAGCACGAATATTAAACAGTACCTATCTGAAATGACAGAGGGCCACGACTGGTTTTGAAGAAAACCTTTAACTTAATGAACTTAATATCGTTGTAGAACCTAGTGATTTGAAAATGAGTGGTTTAGGCTCCGCTTTAAAAATCGAGTAGTTTTCAAAATAAACCGAGTGGATTGTAGCATATACTAGTTTTTGCTAAAAAGGTCATTCACGGTGAAGAGATCTAGGCTCTTTTCTCATCGAATGAGGTGCTGGATATTCATAATGGATATCACTTTGCAAAGCAAGAACTAGAGCTACCTTTTTGAAAAATTTGATTCTATAACATCTTTTAGATTTCTTTTATTTTCATTAATCTTATTAATGAAGTCCCATCATTTATGTTCCCTAAAAATCATAAAAGAAACAAAAATAAAACACACATATATGTCATCCGCATTCGCCACAGGGACCCGGGTCTTCACCGTAAGGTTACTTAACTTACGGCAGGGCGGGGTCAGGACTAGCGCGGATGCAAAACATATATAGTGTCTGCTAATATATCATATATAAGTAACATTCGTCTTATGCAGTTATATGATCACATCACATCACATCACAGAACAACAGAAGCAGATATATGAAATATATGATATACTAGGAGGTCCGTGTTTTAGATTAAGCCAATAATGAAAAATACGGATTCCACGGTCGTGATGACTAGCCAAGCCCAAACATCTAGACCCCTACGAGAGTGGCAAACAATCCTGCAAATTCTAGAGTTAGGCGACCAGTCTCAACTCCTCGAGATGGCCTCCCACTGCACTCTAGAACCCGGTTACTTGTCCTCTCCTCCTTGGGTCTATCATAATGCGGTAAAGTAAATAATTTATATCGAATGGAGACAACAACCTCAACCCGGAAGTGTCCCAATAAATGAATATTTCATTTAATTATTTAGATGAATGAAAATTGAAAAACTCACATCTCACATAAAACCCCTGGTTATTCAATCACGGCGATCCACTATAACATATCAATAGAAACGCAATATTATCACATGTCATCAACGTAAGTAAATACGCGTATCCCTAATGCCGTTGTCGTATAGTAACGAGATCAGGGATACTTCCAAATATTACATTTACGGTCGCAAAAAATAAATGAAAACTACAATAATTAAAATTCGCATGTCACGACCCGGAAAATGCACGTGACTGGCACTTGAATCATGTGAAGTCTATAGGACCCCACCTAATTCAAGTAAGCCAAAAGCCCAGAAATCTAAACCTATTTAGGGGAAATATAATGGAGATGCAGTTTTGAAATAATGTTTTTACGTAAATCAAGTTCTTTCTTTAAAATATAGATAATAGCATACGAAAATGCAATGTTTGTATCCAACTTGAAAACGTTTTCGTCGGTGAAAATTTGGGCAGATCCTCCTTTGTAATTATTTAATCTAAAAACGAATACAAGCAATAATATATAAGGTATTCCCAAGCGGGAGCTAGCTCTTCGCCAAATGGCGGAAACAACCACACAAGAATGAAAATATATAACGCCGAAAGGGGATGATCAAAACACAGAAAGAAAGCACGAAAACAAAAGTATCACCAAGAAAATCCCAACGATAATGAATACAAGAGCGCGACTCTAAGGCCGAAAGAATATAAAAACTGTGGTTATATAAGTCTACAAAAATATACATGTCTGGTTGATGGAGATTTTAACTAGATACAACTAAAATGAAATATGCAATATATATGAGTGGTCACGATGCAATCTATCCCACCTATCAATGCAATCACCCAGAAGGAAGGTAGTGTGCCAGCAAGCCGCTACGGAACCTGTACGGCTAAACATGCAAGAAAACTTTGGCACAATGGGGGTGGGTTGTCAACTCGGGAGTAGAAGACATCACCGAGTAGAAACCGAATGTATGACGATCTCCTAGGTCATACAGTACTATAATATTAGTATAATAATGATATGCTAACATCGAGTTGCAGTAAAGGTGGTACTATGAGCATATGTGAAATGTTAGAACTCGTGTCCGTGTAATAAGGTAACTATATGTCAAGTATAGTATGTATGAATGCATCATCAAATGGGTGTGAACTGCATCGACACACAAAATCATCAGAAAATCTAAGTGCCCAACATCGACACTCGAAACATCATGAAAATCGTGTCCATCAGCGACACATCATCCTCGTATCTCAGGCACCGTCAGTCCGGTTCGACCCAAATCATCTGATCACACGACTACGGTCGGTATCCTCCGGATCTCCTCCGTGTCAAATATCATCGGTAGGTAGTTCTCCCCTGCCAGGCTCATCGTCTACATCTCGAGCTTGTCGCACCGGGGTACCTTACCGGGTCCACCATGTACCCGCAGACGGATCATCCTACTCCTCGAATCGGGTCTCAAAAACCAACTCAGAACCGAGAAAACATCATGGTGGACGCTACTCATCATATCAAGGAAACCACATCTTTCTCTTTTAAAATAATCATAAGTTTATAAAATTCACATACGGTTTCCCAAATCCAGAAATCTCATGAAGGATCCGAAATCTCAAAATCACGAGTCAATGAACAGTGAATATAAGCATAAAGCCCCACAATATTACATAACAGAATGAATATATGAATGCATCGGTATCTAAGTAAGGAATGCAATATCTAAACTAGCAGATGAGAGCAAGCATACTAATAATATGTTTCAACTACCAGTTAGCAAGTTTTTCCAATGAAGTAACATTTTCTAAAGTGTACGTGACATGGCAATTACCGATGATGATGTGTGTGAGCCGACAAGTAAGTATACGTGCAATATATGAATCATCGGTAATGGTGCTGGTGCCGTAACCGATGAGACCATAATAGCTAAAGGAAGACACGCGTATATATATGCAATGCAGAGGGAACAACTTGAGTATAACGGAAGATGAAAAGCAAACGCGACATTATAGACTATAAATATCTGTATACGAGTCATACAGTTTTAGTATCTGAAATAGCACGAATCGTGGTTTTTATAAAAGTAGGGGCTACGTTGTTTTGAGAAAAAATATGTCCTTTGAAAATCCGTAACATCCCTCAGATTTTCATTTGAAAATACTCACGATTCGTTGGTTCTGAAAATAGGTATGACTCGAGCATAGTCTAGTATCTACCTAAACAACTAAAAGACTAAACTAAGAAACTATTCGGAAAGATAAGAAAAAACTAACATATTCCGAGACGATATGACTAATAGTCGGCGATCCAGCCTCATAGTATCATGTACGGTAATATCTAACGTATGGCATCCTCAAGTCACGATTGCGGATCAATCATCATATGTACCTCGTACGGTAAAATCCATCGTACAACATCCCCAAAATCAAGGGTATGGGTCAAATATCATATATACATCATCATTCGTATGGTATCATCATCGTACAAAATCACGATCAGGAGTACGGATCTAAGGTCTCATACAATCTAATATTTCACCAAGTCACATGTTATCGCACGCTTGCATAAATTTCGCCCAACGATCCTTTATTATATCATATCATAAACGATACCTCGACTCAATCGCATACTAAAACCTCACGGCATCATGCCCGATCATATCGACTCATATCCGTTCAAGATTTTGTATCCTCATCTTATACGTATATATATATATATATACACACACACACACACAAATATACATATACATCCAAATATCATATCTCGTGTGTGCGTGAGTGTGTGTGTGTGTGACAACCTATACACTACGGGTTCGCGACTAAGAAACTAAACTGATAACAATCATCTTCCAAGTACGCTTAATCTAACCTATGGTCTCCTTGAAAACCCTATTTGCTAAGTATCCATACTACACATATACATACCATACGCATCCAAATCTACGAATTTGCGGGGGTGCTATACGCCATCTACCTGACTTGCCCCACAGATATACATCTACTCACCTTGATCTTCACTTGCCGGTGTCGGTGACGCCATGCTCTCCCTTATCGTACGAAGTCCACGCGAAAGTAGCAACATATCACAACACATCGTATCACATCAAAATCCGATTCAAAAACCGACACGACACGCGAAATGCTCATAGATTAGAACCTATAGCCTACGTATGCAGAAACAATCATAAAACCCTCTTCATTGACGTACAAACGCTCAATTACCAAATCCCAATTCAATATCAAAAACCATGTTTTAGAAATCGGAAAACATAGTTAAAACCAATCAAAAGTGCTATCAAATTCTTACTCAATTATGTTAGTTGTATGTATGCCCTAGAGGCCAGTATTGTACAGATGATGTATATTATATTGGATGCTTGGACATATATAGAGAGGACTTTCTTGCTCGATATGATAGTATGCTATCTGGTTGCACTTTACTTTAACATGTATACTTGTCTCTTTATACTGTTTTATAGTTACATGTTGGTAAAGCCCTTAGGATGTGTACTTGACTACCCGGACTATGATGCGGATCATACTAGTGGGGACATGGTAGTCCATAAGTACATCCTTCAAGGTCCCTAGTCGTGGGTGTATCGAGGTGGGGCATCGATATACCAGTGTAGACTAGCGTATACGCTTCTCGACCCATTAGATGGGCGATGGATGATCCCATATCCATTGGTGTTTGACATTAGAGATTGTATACGGGTGCTCAGTGGAGACTGGGTACACTGGACGGACTCACCGAGAACTCCCAGATGGTATTATACTTCACGTCAGATGGCAGTTCTCTGGTGACACTTGTGCAGGTTAGTCTGTAGACCCGAGATCGTCATAGAGTCTTGTGTGATTCCCACTGTGCTTTGATTTCCACCTTACCACGTCCATGAGGGCGTGCAAAACGGTGGTTTTTGGGTACAGTCCCGAGTCACATGGAGGCAATGAGCGATAGGAGGGGTTTCGTCTCTCCCGGTATTGGGGGTTGATGTTGCGCTGTGCTCGATTGGCCATAACAGGGAAGTCCGTGGCCAGGGCTGATTTAGAGATTTACTGTTAAGTGTTACCAGTAGTTTCTCGACCCGTTATGAGCCTCACATCGGCATGACTTATCAGTTATTGGGGTCTGACGTTTACCACCCCTAGACTTGATATGCGACATATCAGACGAGGAGACCGGACTGTACGAGAAGTGTTACAGGCTGGCTTTTACAGGAGTTGGAGCAGGCTTGCTTGCTGATCTTCTGATCGCTCAATACCCAGGTAGCCGTTACGTCCAGCTAGTACCGCTGACGGCTTGTGGGTGCTTGATGTGATCATCACCTACTGCCGGCGTATTGACGAGTCTTTAGAGTCCTACACAGAGGTTTTACTGGCTCAGGAAAAACGAAATAGGAGCGTATATGTGTTATGTACGAGACCGAGAATAATGCGTGTATGTGATACTGTATTCTATTCTCGCGACTTTTTGTATCGGTCAGTTATATTTGATATAGCCGGGTTATCGAATCAAGTGTTGATTCGATAAGTCGATACATTGGATGTTAGTCGGCTATATGTGATTTGACCGGATTATTAAGGCAAGTGTTGATTTAATAATTTATTGTATAATTGTATATTTGATATACTAGTTTACATTAACTAACACTTGTTCACTTTAGGATTTTTCTCACACGAGCACAACTTTAATGTATATATGATATATATTAAAAATGTGTTTTCTTAATGTATCATGGTTGATGATACACATGACTTGGGTGTATGAGACTTACACCATGCTATCTATTATGTTGGGTTTTTATATTTTAAGTAATTACAAAATTAGTGGAGGATTAGCTAAATGCTTGAAGCTTGTGAAAGCATTGACTAATTCCACTAAATTTGTTTTTACTATGGATATTTCTTAACCCAACCATAAGGGTTAGCCATGGGTTAAGTCTTTACAAGAGTTAGTATATGATACTCACTCACCATGGTTAGCTTTCTCACTTGATCATTATCCTCATCTCTTTCTTTTGTTCTTCTTCTTCATTGTTGAAAAGAAAAAGCTTGCTAGGGTTTGATCCAAAGTGAGAAAGATTGTGAGAAATAAAATTCTAAAGAGAACCCACTTCCTATTTCTCCATCCTCTTCTAGACTAGCACTTTAGTTTAGGGTGTTTGCTTCACTAATTCTCAAGTTAGTGAAGTAGAAGCTTGAGTTGGCATCCCCTCGACGTAGATCATCTTCAGCCTCGAAGACTTCAAGCAAGGACGTGTCTTTCGCCTTGTGAAGCCATGCAAGGGTCCGGGAGAACCACGATCGCAACGAAGGGACTTCAACAAGGAGCTATAGAAGTGAAGGACCGATCTACAAAGGTTGTATTTCGTATTCACTTAGTTGTAAACGTAGTTTACTTGCATATGAAACCCTAATTTTCTAGCAACGATCTTGCTTAGGTTTATTCGGCACGACTAAAATTTTAAACGGGCTTGGTTATACTTCACCTTATTAGAGTGCCTAGTAACCCTACAGTAGTATCAGAGCTTAGATAGAGCATTAAGTGTTGTGTTAACGAAGTTAAAACTCCGAACAAACCCGAATACGTCAAAGTTAACCCCCTCTCTGTACATTTTTTCAAAACTGTGTATTTTCAGAATTAAAACTACCTAAAAAATTTGGCAGGGTTTTCTAAGAACTACGGTGAAAATTGAGCGCACAATCCGTACACACCACCACGGAACCGTGGACGTACCTCCCTTGGGCCGCGGATCCGCGGCAGTAATGAGGAATCATGCACTCATTTTTCCATTGTAATTACTATTTCTGTGATTTGTATTTTCTGGGTATTTTTAAATTAACTCAAGTGTTGAGTATTCTGGGGTTTATTTTGTAATCGTCGATTCGATCGGAGAATTTAATTTTGTTCTATTATTCCGGATAATTTAGAAAGTATTAAAATGTTCGAACGGATATCATTAACTCAATTTTTCCCGGCACGAAAAACATTCAAGCGTTGAATTTTTCTCAGGTTTAAATCTTTCGGAAATATGTGCATGTGACGCGATGGACCCTCTAGAAGACAACAAACCTTAACTCGATTATGTGACCGTCTTGAACTGCCTTTTGAACCTTGGGGTTTGAGGCAGTACGGCGTGCCACATGTGAGGCGTTAGCTTGACCCTTCTATGGCTGGACCGTTGCTACTGTGACGTATTCTGGAATTTTTGAACTCCGCTCAAGTGTTGAGCAATTTAGGAAATCTCGGGTATTTGATTATTCGATCGGAAAGTTTAATACTGTCTATTTATCTGGAATGTGATACAATATGTGGAATTCATACAGTTAGGCATGAAATGCGAAGTATGTGATATTTCAGATTTACGATGTTTAAAGAGATTGTGGATTCCAAATGTTGTAGTTTTACACTTTCTTTTCTGTGACCGTAAGTGTAATATGTGATATCGCCGGTTTCGTTGCTATATGTCAACGATAATTGGGATGCGCATATTTACTTACGTTGCTGACATGTGATGTTATGTGTTGCTGGATATGTTATATTGGATCGTCGCGTTCTGAATAGCCGGGTTTTTTTTTGTGAGATGAGAGTTTTTATTTTCATTCATGTAAAATTAAATGTATGTAATATTCTTTTATTGGGGCACTTCCGGGATGAGGTCGATGTCACCATTTGTATATTATTTACTTTTCCGCACTAGGATAGACCCAAGGAGGAGAGCATAAGTAACCGGGTTCTGGAGTCCAGTGGGAGACCAATTCGAGGAGTCGAGTCCAGGTCTCCTAACTCTAGAATTGGAAGGGTTGCTTACCGCTCTCGTAAGGGTCTAGGGGTGTGGGTTTGGCTATTCATCGCGACCGTGGAATCCTTGTTTTATAGAGGCTCAAAATAAAACACGGACGTCCTAGTATATCCAATGTTTCATATGTTTCTTCTGCTGCGATATCTGTGATGTGATCATGTGATGTGATATGATAAATACTGTAAATAGTATATATGATATATTATAAAGACGTTACTTATGTTTTACACCAGCGCTAGCCCTGCCCCGCTCTGCCGTTAGTTACCTAACCTAACGGCGCACGAGGGGACATCGAGGCGAATGCGGATGGCATAACTGTACGTCGTATTTATCTGTGATGTTTAGGTGACTTAAATGATGGGACTTCATTATTGTGATTAATGAAAGAAAAGAAACCTAAAAAATGTTGTAGAATCAAATTTTTCAAAAAAAAAGGGTAGCTATAGTTTTGCTTTGCATAGTGATATATATGATATATCCCGCACCTTATTCGATGGGGAAAGAGCCGAGATCCCTTCACCGGGAGTGACCTCTTTAGCAAAACTGGCAGATGCTACAACACCCGGGTTGCTTTTGATTGCTTTTGGAGTTTTGCTTTGCATAGTGATATATATGATATATCCCGCACATTATTCGATGAGGAAAGAGCCGAGATCCCTTCACCGGGAGTGACCTCTTTAGCAAAACTAATGAAAGCCTCAAAATCACTCCATTTCAAAGTTCACTTGATTCTACAACGATATCAAGTTCATTACGCAATAGATTTTCAGAAAAACCTATCGTAGCCCTCCGTCATTTCAGATAAGTCCTACTTAGTATTCGTGCTACGTTTGTTGGCCTGCGTCAAGGCGTAGTGTGCGGTAGCTAACTAGTATTTATCTGCTTATGCATATGATGCAAATTGGATTAGGGTAGTCGTGTGACTTTGTTGTCCTGCGTCAAGGGTCGTACGGGTGGATTTAATTCAATCAAGAAATGACGGGTTGAACTTGACTAGAGCACTATGATTTGTTAGCCTGTGTCAAGGTCATGGAACGCTAGGTGCAAAATATTATCGGGAATTTCAAGTGTTGAAATTTTCAATGAGATTGCATACCTTCTATGAGATAGTTGGATCCCGATATCCACTGCGAGTAATTGTTACTCCTGGGAGAGTTTTGCACAGGAAAATTAGCCGATCAAGTAGGTGTCTAGAAAGGTGTCAATGGGGTTACGCCCCTTGGAAAACGAGGTTTACTTTAATTAGGTCCGTGCGAAAGCACGGGGAACCTCCCTCAAAGTACCGACACTGGCCTGGCTGAAAGATTGGCGAAGTTGTAGGGTGTAATTAATCCCGGCTAGTTTTTCCTTTTAGGGTTTGAAGGAAGATTTGATAAAAATAGTGGGAGCCATCCTGATTAGATAAAATAATAACCAATCTGATCTTGAAAGAGAATACGCTAAAGTGTTTTCTTCTCTCTCTAATAAAGATAATAATATGGATGTATTGACCGAACCCGCATGTTATACTGTGCTGGGGAACGTTGGTTCCGTTCTTTCTTATAAGAGTTATAAGACTGAACAGGATATAGGGGAATACCAGGATTCCCATGCCACCCGAATGAAGAAAGTACATGTTAATGCATTTTCTTCGGGTGTGTTCGTTACAGAGAACTGTTTCTCCATTTCCTCTACGTCCTGGGTATTAGATACCGGGTCAGGATCCCATATATGTAATCAGTTACATGGGCTTAGGTAAGGTAAATAACTTGGAGAAGGTGATAAAGACATAAGGGTTGGAAATGGTGCAATTGTTGCAGCTAAAACTATCGGGGAATATCACCTTGTATTGCCAACTGGTAATACATTGATGCTGAACGAATGCTATTACATGCCAAACCTGATATGCAACATTATATCAGTTTCTTTGTTGAGTAAAGAGGGATATAATTTTGTTTTACAGGATAATGTTATGAACATTTTTCTAAACCAAAAGTTGGTTAGATCAGGCACGATGTGCAATGGCATTTATATTCTAAATCAATCAACAGTTCTGACCATAACAAACACACACAAGAGGAAGAGTTCAGAAATGAACGAATCCTTCTTGTGGCATTGTAGACTGGGTCACATTAATGCGACACGACTAGCTAAGTTATATAAGGATGGATATTTGAATCCGTTTGAATTTTCATCTTATGACACTTGCCAGCCATGTCTCAAAGGCAAGATGACTAAAACTCCGTTTACGGGACACGGAGAGAGAGTTACGGAACTCTTGGGATTGATACATAGTGATGTATGCAGCCCCATGTTTACACATGCCAGGAATGGTTCTGCGTACTTCATTACATTCACTTACGATCTCTCTATATTTGGATATGTGTTCTTGATGAAACACAAATCAAAAGCTTTTGAGAAATTTAGAGAATATAAACAACAAGTCGAGAACCAAACCGGGAAAAGTATTAAAATCCTTCGATCTGATCGAGGAGGTGAATACTTGAGCAATGAATTCCTGGACTTCCTAAAAGAGAATGGGATTCTCTATCAGCTAACTCCTCCATATACACCACAGCACAACGGTGTATCGGAACGGAGGAACCGCACCCTATTAGATATGGTGCGCTCTATGATGAGCACAGCTGAGTTACCTATTTCCTTCTGGGGGTATGCACTGGAAACCGCTGCAGACCTATTGAATATGGTTCCCACCAAATCTGTGCCAACCACTCCATATGAGATATGGAAAGAAAGAGACCATGTATTAATTTTGTTAAGATATGGGGTTGTACGGCCTATGTAAAAACGTAAAATCCGGACAAACTCGCGGCAAGGTCCATTCTGTGTAAGTTTATTGGATATCCCAAACATTCACGCGGGTATATCTTCTACCAAATCGAGGAACAAAAAGTGCTTGTTTCTCGACTTGCCACCATTTTAGAAAAGGAATTTCTTGAAAAAGAGATTAGTGGCATGGAGGTAGAACTGGAAGAGATTCCAGCAATACAGACTACGACAGAAGATTTGGTTGAACCGGAGGATTCGGTAGTTCCCAACGAACCTTAGCCTCTCCGTCGATCTAGTAGGGTTCCTCACCCACCTGAGAGATACTACGGTTTTCTCATGGATGGTGGTAGCGAGGATTGTATCATGGTTGATGATGATCCAACTAGCTTCGAGCAGGCCATCACGAGTGGGGACTCGGTGAAATGGCTGGATGCAATGCGGTCCGAGATGGAATCCATGTACACCAACAAAGTGTGGACTTTGGAAGATGCTCCCGAAGGGGTAAAACCTATTGGGAGCAAGTGGATCTTCAAGAAAAAACTTGGTGTAGATTGGAAAGTGGAGACTTTCAAAGCCAGACTTGTTGCAAAAGGTTTTCGTCAAAGACCAGGTGTGGACTATGACGAAACCTTTTCTCCAGTGGCTATGCTTAAATCCATCCGGATCATGCTTGCCATCGCTGCATATCATGACTACGAAATCTGGAAAATGGATGTTAAGACCGCCTTTCTAAACGGTGATTTAGAAGAGTGCGTGTACATGACTCAGCCAGAGGGCTTTGTAGATAGTGGGAGCAGCGGGAAGGTGTGCAAGCTGCTTAAATCCATTTATGGATTAAATCAAGCATCACGGAGTTGGAACATCTGCTTTGACGTCGTTATCGAAGAGTTTGATTTCGCCAAAAACGTAGATGAACCTTGTATCTACAAGAAGGTGGCAGAGAGTAAGGTTGTCTTCCTCGTATTGTAAGTGGACGACATACTCTTGATAGGAAATGACATTCCTATGCTACAATCGGTCAAGCTCTTCTTATCACAAAGATTCTCAATGAAAGATCTAGGTGATGCCTCCTGCATACTGGGAATTATGATCTATAGAGATAGATCAAAAAGGATATTGGGATTGTCCCAATCCAGGTACATTGACACCATACTAAAGAGGTTTAGTATGGAAGAGTCCAAACGTGGGTTTTTACCCACGATCTCAGGGCTCACTCTCTCCAAAGAGATGTCTCCCGAGACTGATTTGGAGAGAGCTCGCAAGCAAGGGATACCCTATGCTTCGGCTGTAGGCTCTATCATGTATGCGATGCTATGTACCAGACCCGATAGCATACTCACTAAGTGTAGTAAGCAGGTATCAAGATGATCCTGGAGAGAGTCACTGGATAGCTGTGAAGAGCATTCTCAAGTACTTGCGAAGGACTAAAGAGATGCTGTTGGTGTATGGTAACGGAGAACTCCAAGTGGAGTCCTTTACCGATTCGAGCTTCCAGAGTGATAAGGAAGACTCTAAGTCGCAGTCGAGATTTGTCTTTACCCTTTACGGAAGGGCGGTTAGCTGGAAGAGTTCCAAGCCGGAAACCGTGGCAGAGTCGACGATGGAGGCTGAATACATCGCTGCCAAAGAGGCTGTCTGGATCAAGATGTTCATTACTGAACTTGGAGTGGTTCCATCCATTGAGCATCCAATACCTTTGTATTGCGATAACAATGGAGCGGTGGCTTTGGCCAAGGAACCCAGGTCCCATCAGCGATCCAGGCATATTCTGAGGCGGTATCACCTGATCCGGGAGGTAGTTGATCGCCGGGAGATCGAGGTCAGGAGGGTTGACACGAAGAACAACACTGCGGATCTACTCACGAAGGCCATTCCCCAGATACAGTTTGAGAGACTCTTCGGGATGCTTGGTATGCGATACTACAGCAGCTGGCCCTAGTGCAAGTGGGAGATTGTTAGTTGTATGTATGCCCTAGAAGCCAGTATTGTACAGATGATGTATATTATATTGGATTCTTGGACATATATAGAGAGGACTTTCTTGCTCTATATGATAGTATGCTATCTGGTTGCACTTTACTTTAACATGTATACTTGTCTCTTTATACTGTTTTATATTTACATGTTGGTAAAGCCCTTAGGATGTGTACTTGACTACCTGGACTATGATGCGGATCATACTAGTAGGGACATGGTAGTCCATAAGTACATCCTTTATGGTCCCTAGTCATGGGTGTATCGAGACGGGGCATCGATATACCAGTGTAGACTAGCGTATACGCTTCTCGACCCATGAGATGGGCGATGGATGATCCCATATCCATTGATGTTTGACATCAGAGATGGTATACGGGTGCTCAGTGGAGACTGGGTACACTGTACGGACTCATCGAGAACTCCCAGATGGTATTATACCTCACGTCAGATGGCAATTCTCTGGTGACACTTGTGCAGGTTAGTCTGTAGACCCGAGATCGTCATAGAGTCTTGTGTGATTTCCACTGTGCTTTGATTTCCACCTTACCACGTCCATGAGGGCATGCAAAACGGTGGTTTTTGGGTACAGTCCCGAGTCACATGGAGGCAATGAGCGATAGGAGGGGTTTCGTCTCTCCCGGTATTGGGGGTTGATGTTGCGCTGTGCTCGATTGGCCATAACAGGGAAGTCCCTGGCCAGGGCTGATTTAGAGATTTACTGGTAAGTGTTACCAGTAGTTTCTCGACCCGTTATGAGCCTCACATCGGCACGACTTATCGGTTATTGGGGTCTGACGTTTACCACCCCTAGACTTGATATGCGACATATCAGATGAGGAGACCGGACTGTACGGGAAGTGTTACCGGCAGGATTTTACAGGAGTTGGAGCGGGCTTTCTTGCTGATCTTCTGATCGCTCAATACCCGGGTAGCCGTTACGTCCAGCTAGTACCGCTGACGGCTTGTGGGTGTTTGATGTGATCATCACCTACTGCCGGCGTATTGACGAGTCTGTAGAGTCCTACACAGAGGTTTTACTGGCTCAGGCAAAACGAAATAGGAGCGCATATGTGATATGTTCGAGACCGAGAATAATGAGTGTATGTGATACCGTATTCTATTCTCGCGACTTTTTGTATCGGTCGGTTATATATGATATAGCCGGGTTATCGAATCAAGTGTTGATTCGATAAGTCGATACATTGGATGTTAGTTGGTTATATGTGATATGACCGGATTATTAAGTCAAGTGTTGATCTAATAATTTATTGTATAATTGTATATTTGATATACTAGTTTACATTAACTAACACTTGTTCACTTTAGGGTTTTTCTCACATGAGCACAACTTTAATGTATATATGATATATATTAAAAATGTGTTTTCTTAATGTATCATGGTTAATGATACACATGACTTGGGTGTATGAGATTTACACCATGCTATCTATTATGTTGGGTTTTAGATTTTAAGTAATTACAAAATTAGTAGAGGATTAGCTAAATGCTTGAAGCTTGTGGAAGCATTGACTAATTCCACTAAATTTGTTTTTACTATGGATATTTCTTAAACCAACCATAAGGGTTAGCCATGGGTTAAGTCTCTACAAGAGTTAGTATATGATACTTACTCACCATGGTTAGCTTGCTCACTTGATCATTATCCTCATCTCTCACTTTTGTTTTTCTTCTTCATTGTTAAAAGAAAAAGCTTGCTAGGGTTTGATCCAAAGTGAGAAAGATTGTGAGAAATAAAATTCTAAAGAGAACCCAGTTCCTATTTCTCCATCCTCTATTAGTCTAGCACTTTAGTTTAGGGTGTTTGCTTCACTAATTCTCAAGTTAGTGAAGTAGAAGCTTGAGTTGGTATCCCCTCGACATAGATCATCTTCGGCCTCGAAGACTTCAAGCAAGGACGTGTCTTTCGCCTCGTGAAGCCATGCAAAGGTCCGGAAGAACCACGATCGCAGTGAAGGGACTTCAACAAGGAGCTATAGAAGTGAAGGACCGATCTACAAAGGTTGTATTTCGTATTCACTTAGTTGTAAACGTAGTTTACTTGCATATGAAACCCTAATTTTCTAGCAACAATCTTGCTTAGGGTTATTCGGCATGGCTAAAATTTTAAACGGTCATGGTTGATGCATTATAGAACCTTATTAGAGTGCCTAGTAACCCTACAAAGTAAATAGGGAACAAACTAACATTACAGGAGCTAGGTTATAGGGTGTCTGTGTTATAGGCCAAAACTCAACACTAGACCGTAACAATGGTCCGGCGAGGAGGCTAATTCTACCGGTGTCGCCGACCCAGAAGAAATTTTTTGGTCTCGAACTTCGTGGGTGGTCTTCTACTGGTCTATCTAGGTTATAGGAGTTGTTTTTTTCATAAATAATCCAGGTTACTCCAGATTCCCTTTAGGCATCACATATTCAAGAAAAATCAACATCGGATCAATTCTAGCTCAAGTTTTGGGTTTAGTCTTAGGTTTAGTCTATAATTCTAGCACTATAAAGGTTGTGGTCCCTAACCAAGCCTTAAATCTACCTTCACAAGTCATAAAAATTCCCTAAATCTCATATTGGAAAATTCCAACATCACAAATCTCCACAAGTTTAACTCTAAACTACACTAAAATAAAAGAAAAACTAAAAACTTAACTAGAAGTGTGGGATTTTACCTCATTTGGCAACTCAAGAATTTTCTTGAGTTGCCTAAAGTCTTCAAAATGTTATCTTGATAACACCATAGGGTTTAGGGTGAGCTCTAGAGCATTTTTTATGAAGTGAGGGTGAGATTTTGAGTAGGTTTTTGGGATTGTTTGAGGGTGGTGCAAGGTGGAGGAAGAGGGGGAGGAGATGGAATGAAGATGAGAGAACCAAGAGCCATGGTCAAAGAGTTATACATGTGTAGAAGTTTCCTCCCCCCCTCTCTCTCTAACTCACCTATAACCCCATGTCACCTTGTCCCTTCTTCTCATTTCTTTTTTTTCATTTAAAAAAAAAACAAAACCAATTATATATGCAAATGAAACATGGTTCATCAAAATACCACAAATGTTTGTAACATGCTATGGTGCTTGTCATGCACATAAACTGGATTAATGCATTATTAGTAAATATTAATCAAGTTTAGCACTAATTTGAATACAATTAGTTGTATACGATTTTATAAAATGTCCAAATCGCATAAGCTCTATCCAAAACAATATTTGATATAAATTTCCAATTATTTTCAAAATTCTCAATATATAATTATACCCTTTCATTAAAACAAATTCTCATATTTTAATAATATTTATGAAATTAAATGTTTTATTTATTTAAATTCCCAAAAATAATATTCTATTTTTCTGAAATGTTACAATCTTCCCCCCTTAAATAAATTCGATCCCCGAATTTAAATTTAAACCCCCCAAATACTTAAAACATTTCAGTCAATAATTCAAATCAAAGAGGCTCCGAGTATCATGAATACATAAAACATATCTTAGCGCAATGCATGCACAATGAAAAGAAGTGTAAAACTCAAAATCAAAACTCCGTCAGGCATCACGCAATCTTCGGAGTTATGGCGAAAATATAAATGTCAAAATCCAATACGAAAATCAACATGATATACTCAAAACTATAACATGTATATAGTACGGATCGTTGTAAAATCATCAAGACATCCAAATAGAAATGCATGCAAAACCTTTCTCAAATTGCCGCGCGATGCGCGTATCACGCCATAAGTGGCGGACGTTTATTATAAGAAAAATGGCTTTATATATCCTTTGTTTAACATATATGTTCCGCTTTTGAAAAAATATTAGAAGGGTTTCCTTCGTAAATTTTCGTGTTATCATGGACACGTAGGAAGATATCGAGACTATAGCTCTTTTTTTTGAAAATCCCTTCAGTAAATATCGATGCTTTCTAAATACTCGGGTATTGTCCTCAAACTAGTCCAGCTTGGTTATCAAACCATATACTAAATATCATAAAGCATATTTTTCAAAGAAATCAATCCCAAAAATGTAAGCGAAGAATACCACGTGCGACTGGTACGCACGGAAATCGAAATCAACATAGGTGCAACAAATGTGTACAGAAACATAACTAAGCGCAATAGACGTGGACAAAAAACATATATCAAGTACAAGTAGTGCACGACGACAATATCAGGTGCATCTGATATGCACGAAGAATCTCGATTTAGTGCATCTGGTGTGCACAAAATCGCATCAAGTGTGCCAAGTGGGCCCAAGAATCCCAATCATGTGCACAAGGTGCACGAAAACATAAATCCAGTGCACTAGGGTGCACAAAAACAATATAGAATATCAAAATCAATGGTATACGACATACACCAAAGCAAATCAAGTATACCGTGGCAAATAAACTCATAAACATATGCATCTGTAAGCACAAAATCATGTCAATATCGAGAACTCGTGTAACTACATCGAAAGCATAAATCAAATCATATGCACACTATATGTATAAAATCAAAATGAAACACCTCGAACAGCATAAGATCGAAATCGTGTGCAATGAATATACATGAAAACAACAATCAACACAACTGATATATAAAATACGAATCAAGTCCAACTGTGGTGCACATAAGAAATAACAATCATAAAACGAATCGTCAAAATCTCAAAATCAAAATGATGAAAACGCGTTATTCAAATTATCAGGACGCGGCTCATAAATAACTGTCGTCGATGTGCCCTTTCTTCAAAGTCGGAAAGTGTCGGTGTATCTACGGCTGGCAGAGCAAGAATATCTACTTGCCTCCTGTTCACAGTCTGGCGTCTTCTTCCTTTAGGTCCTTGTTTCTCTCTGTGGATTACCAGTTACATGACTCCTCGGCTCAACAGTCCGATACGAAGTAATGACGGAAACAGTTCCTCTCTGGCGCATTCTCTGAAGATCTCCTGACCAATTAACATGGTCACTCGTAACATATCACGTCAGCGATGGCACTCTCTGGCCCAATGAGTAGGTGTGATACAATCGATCCTAGGTCTAAGTCTTACCGCGTAGTGTGCCAAAAAGATCCGGTCAGGGACTCCTCCTAATCTTATCTCTGCCGAACTACCCGGAAGTTATCACCATTTACTTAATCCATTTCTTATCCCGAGATAGCTGCATCCTCTTCATGACTCTTCTATGGAATTATGGCTGCATTCAACGCCTCTGCATGCGTATCAAGTCTCTGATGTCAATGGAGTGGAACGTCATCTCATCAAGATCTCATACGAATTTCTTACTCCGTTTCCCTTCAGTAAGGAAAAATTCGGGATCATCTCTTCGTAGCTGTGTAGACTGCACTCCAATTGGCTGCACTTATGTTTAGAGTTTCCTTTGAAGTTACGAACTTGACATCTCTAATACTTCGTGGAAGGTTCCTGGCTAATTACATTCTTGGAAACTCGTCTAAATCATTGGAGTTAACGGTACCCTCATAGTCTTTGCAATACGGCTGGCCTCTCGCAGTAGCCCAATCATCTGGGGCAGATCTTGAACGCTCGTGTCAACGGAAAAATCCAAATAACAATATATCGATGTGTTTCGTATGCTACTGGAAAACAACCTGGTCAGTCCTCGTCCCTGACGAGCTCGTGCTGACAGCAACTCTAGCCGAAACTCTTTCTCTGCTCGTGTAACCGTGGTAACAGAAACCACAATCCGACATCGATGAGGATAGATTATAGGAACGGATAGAAATATAGTGCCTAAGAAATATACATCCTAAGGTTTCTTAAGCGGAGTATCGTATAGTAAGTATGTCGCGGAACATACACACGGTACGTCACTCTACTTAAGTCAACTACTCCATCAACCAAGGTCAACCTACGTGACGGAAGTTTTGGTCTAATACCCCCTCGGCTACATCTAAGTTCCGTAAGGTCATGCCTAGGTTCTGAATATAAATATACCCCCTAGACTCCGCATAGTCAAACCCGGATTCGAACCAAGGTTAAACCTAACGCTCCGATACCAACTTTGTCACGACCCGAAAAAGGCACGTGACTGGCACTTGAATCATGTGAAGTCTATAGGAACCCACCGGGCTCATCGTCTACATCTCGAGCTTCTCGTCCCGGGGTACCTTACCAGGTCCACCATGTACCCGCAGACGGATCATCCTACTTCTCGAATCGGGTCTCGAAAACCAACTCAGAACCGAGAAAAGATCATGGTGGACGCTACTCATCATATCAAGGAAACCGAATCTTTCTCTTTAAAAATAAACATAAGTTTATAAAATTCACATGCGGTTTCCCAAATCCAGAAATCTCATGAAGGAACCGAAATCTCAAATTCACGAGTCAATGAACTGTGAATATCGGCATAAAGCCCCACAATATTACATAACAGAATGAATATATGAATGCATCGGGTATCTAAGTAAGGAATGCAATATCTAAACTAGCATATGAGAGCAAGCATACTAATAATATGTTTAAACTACCAGTTAGCAAGTTATGCCAATGAAGTAACGTTTTCTAAAGTGTACATGACATAGCAATTACCGATGATGATGTGTGTGAGCAGGAAAGCAAGTGTACGTGCAATATATGCATCATCGGTAATGGTGCTGGTGCCCTAGTAGACGAGACCATAATAGCTAAAGGAAGAGACATGTATATATATGCAATGCCGAGAGAACAACATGAGTATAACGGAATATGAAAATTAAACGCAACATTATAAACTATAAATATCTGTATACGAGTCATACAGTTTTAGTGTTTGAAATAGCACGAATCGTGGTTTTTAGAAAAGTAGGGGCTACGGTGTTTTGAGAAAAGATATGTCCTTTGAAAATCCGCAACATCCCTCGGATTGTCTTTTGAAAATACTTACGATTCGTTGGTTTTGAAAATAGGTTTGACTCGAGCCTAGTCTAGCATCTACCTAAACAACTAAAAGACTAAACTAAGAAACTATTCGGGAAGATAAGAAAAAAACTAAACATATTCTGAGTCGATATAACTAATAGTCGGCGATCCAGCCTCATAGTATCACGTACAGTTATATCTAACGTATGGCATCCTCGAGTCACGAGAGCGGATCAATCATCATATGTACCTCGTAGGGTAAAATCCATTATACGGCATCCCCAAAATCAAGGGTACGGGTCAAATATCATATATACGTCATCATTCATACGGTATCATCATCATACAATATCATGATCAGGAGTACGGATATAAGGTCTCGTACAATCTAATATCTCACTAAGTCACTTGTTATCGCACGTTTGCATATATTTCGCCCAAGGATCCTTTATTATATCATATCATAAATGATACCTCGACTCAATCACATACTAAAACCTTACGGTATCATGCCCGATCATATCGACTCATATCCGTTCAACATTTTGTATTATCATCTTATACGTATATGTATACCATATGTATATATATATAACAACGCATCCATATATATACATATATACATATATACATATACATCCAAATATCATATCTCGTGTGTGCGTGAGTGTATATGTGGCAACTTATACACTACGAGTTCGCGACTAAGAAACTAAACTGAGAACAATCATCTTCCAAGTACGCTTAATCTAACCTATGGTCTCCTAGAAAACCCTATTTGCTAAGTATCCGTACTACACATATACTTACCATACGCACCAAATTTACGAATTTGCGGGGGTGCTATACGCCATCCACCTGACTACCCCTGTATATATACATTTACTCACCTTGCTCTTCGCTTTCCGAAGTCGGTGACGCCACACTCTCCCTTCTCGTTCGAAGTCCACGTGAAGGTACCTACATATCACAAAACATCGTATCGCATCAAAATCCGAATAAAAAACCAACACGACACGCGAAATGCTCATAGGTTAGAACCTATAGCCTACGCATGCAAAAACAATCATAAAACCCTGGTCGTTAACGTACAAACGCTCAACGACCAAATCCCAATTCAATATCAAAAACCAAGTTTTAGAAATCGAAAAACATAGTTAAAACTAATACAAAAGTGCTCTCAGATTCTTACTCAAGTAAATAGGGACTAAACTAACATTACAGGAGCTAGGTTATAGGATGTGTGTGTTATAGGCCAAAACTCAACACCATACCCTAACAATGGTCCGGTGAGGAAGCTAATTCTACCGGTGTCGCCGGCCCAGAAGAATGTATTTGGTCTCGAACTTCGTGGGTGGTCTTCTAGTGGTCTATCTAGGTTATTGGAGCTGTTTGTTTTTCTCATAAATAATCCATGTTACTCCAGATTCCATGTAGGCATCACAAATCCAAGAAAAACCGACATTGGATCAATTCTAGCTCAAGTTTTGGGTTTACTCTCAGGTTCAGTCAATAATTATAGCACTATAAAGGTTGTGGTCCCTAACCAAGCCTTAAATCTACCTTCACAAGTCATAAAAATTCCCCAATTCTCATCAAGGAAAATTCCAACATCACAAATCTCCACAAGTTTAACTCTAAACTACACTAAAATAAAAGAAAAACTAAAAACTTAACTAGAAGTGTTGGATTTTACCTAATTTGGCAACTCAAGAATTTTCTTGGGTTGCCCAAAGTCTTCAAAACCTTAGCATGATAACACCATAGGGTTTAGGGTGAGCTCTAAAGAAATTTGTGTCAAGTGAGAGTTAGATTTTGAGTAGGTTTTTGGGGTGGTTTAAGGGTGGTGCAAGGTGGAGGAAGAGGAGGAGGACAAGGATAAGAAGAGAAGGAATGAAGATGAGAGAACCAAGAGCCATGGTCAAAGAGTCATACATGTGTAGAAGTTTCCTCCCCCCTCTCTCTCACTCACCCATGCCTCCATGTCACATTGTCCCCTCTTCTCATTTATTTATTTTTTCATTTAAAAAAAACAAAACCAATTATATATGCAAATGAAACATGGTTCTTCAAAATACCACAAATGTTTGTAACATGCTATGGTGCATATCATGCACATAAACTAGATTAATGCATAATTAGTAAATATTAATCAAGTTTAGCACTAGTTTGAATACAATTAGTTGTATACGATTTTATAAAATGTCCAAATCGCATAAGTTCTATCCAAAACAATATTTGATATAAATTTCCAATTATTTTCCAAATTACCGGTATATAATTATACCCTTTTATTAAAACAACTTCTCATATTTTAATAATATTTATGAAATTAATTATTTTATTTATTTAAATTCCCAAAAATAATTTTCTATTTTTCTGAAATGTTACATCGCATCTATGGACATCATAAACCCGGATTATCACATATTCCGAATTTCATGCCTAACCCTATAAACCTTACATTTAAGTCTCGAATTGAAAACCCTTTTCAAAGTTTAAGCCGGGCAATTCAACAAGATTCCCGATTAATGATTCAAAGGCTCATCGGGAAATTTAGTGGATGGCCGCACCCCCGAGGCCGTCAATGAAATGGACTTGGGCGGAACACTGTGGCCGCGAGCTCCCGAGTGGATGCTCTTGGCCATGGGGATCTCTTATAGTCACTTGGTCAGGGTAAAGGGGAATGGCTGTCTACTAGTGTCTTCCGGCGAGTATTTACGTATGATACAAGATTACGACGGAGTTTCGAACCAAATCCAAACTCCATGGTAATCTATCATTTGAGACCAAAATGTGAGATTTACAAATCGACAACTAGTTTTAACAAATCTAATCAATGTGGATTAAAAAAATTGTATCACATAACCATAGTAATTAGACAAAGTTAACATTTCAATCGATGTTTCAATCAACAAAAATTCACAAAGAGCTCAACACTTGAGCCTTATCCAAAATATCTAGAAAATCAGGAAGGTGAAATATAAGCATCACAAGAAAGCTAGAGTTCTAACTCTACAATTGCACCGCGGAACTGCGGTTAGAGTAGGGTCTAGGCGGCGATTCCGCGGCTAATTGGTGGAACGAGAAGCTCGTATTTCTTGAGCCTCCTTAGAATAGCCAGCACGATTTTCAGAGCATTTTTAATCTTGAAAAAATCGAATTTTTAAAATTGGACAGAAACTTGCAAAAGTCGTGTTTAAAACGTCAATCGAACACTTTAACTTCGTCTAATATACTCCTAAGCCACCTGCTTGGCTCGATACCATGAAAGTTGTCTTAGCACCTCTAGTAAGGTTCAACGAGCATCAAGTATGCAATTTTAAAAATCAAGAGGGCTAAGTATACTAAACATTAATCGAACTAGAGAATTAGGGTTTCAAAGATGAACAAAACATGTTCTAAGATAAGTGAAGAGAGGCTACAACCTTTGTAGTCTAGTTCTTCACATCAAAAGCTCTGAGTAGTAGTCCTAGAACTCTTCTTCGACTCCTCTTGAAGAATAGAACGAGCTTGCTCATAGTTTTTGTCGTCGAAGATGATCTACCTTGAGGCAACTCACATGAAGGGTTACGCTAGCGCCCCGACCATCTCCCGTGGCCAAATGCGGAACAAATTTTTTTCTACGATTAGAAACTTGGTGCTGGAATAACACTAGACCCGGATCTTAACCATAAACCTAACTAGAAAACTAAGAAGCTATCTACTATGAGAAGAGTTTGTTGGATATAGTGCCCTCAGAGTCAATTATTGGATCACAGGCACGTGATTTTAATGATTGAGGAAGGACCTGTCCCAGTAGGACAGTCTTACTCAGGATGATAGTATGCTATCTGGTTTACCTTTATCATCGTATACTGCTTCAGGTGACCTTACAGATCGCTATTACACGCTGATAGAGCCCCTAAGATTCTTGCTTGACTGCCAGCAGTATGATGGCGATCATATACGTGAGAGCTGGTGGTCTATAAGCACATCTTTAAAACGTCCCTAGTCGTGGGAGTTTCGAGACAGGGCATCGATTCTCCAGAGTAGACTAGTGTATACAGTCGAGACCCCGACGAGGGGCGTTGGCCGATCTCACAAGCCACTGGTGTCAGTTGGTTCACCTAAGATGTATACAGGTGCTCATTGGGTTATGAGTACACCGGACAGGACTCGCCGGGAACATGCTAGTTGGTCTTATACTTGACGTCAGATAGCAGTTCCCTGGTGACATGTATACATGTTAGTTCATCGACCTGAGATCGTCATTTGTCTCGTGTGAGTTCCCACTGTACTTTGATTACTACCCTACCACGGCTCAAAGGAGTCGTGCAAACAGGTTTTAGTTGGGTACAGTCCCGAGCCACATGGAGGCAGTGAGCGGATCTGCAGGGGTTCGTCTCTCCCGGTATTGGGGGTGAGGTCGCGCTGTGTCTAGGAGAGCCATTACACAAAGCCCTCGGCCGAGGCAGGAGATTTACTGGTAGGTATTCCAGTAGTATCTCAGGGTGTTCTGGGCTACACTCCGACACGACTTGTACCGCTTTTGGGGGTCTGACTTTTACCAACCCCCTAGGCCCGCCATGTGATACTCATAGACGAACGGACCGGACTGTACGGATATTGTCACTGACAGGCTCAGTAGGGTGTCAGGATGAGTTCGCTCATCGACGTCCCTTTTGGTCAATAGCTGGTGGCCCGTCATGTATGTCTAATACCTCTGACGTGCTAGTGGTTATATCCACAGCCATAGTATTGAAGAGTCTTTAGAGTCCACCACACACTAAGTTACTCAAGTTTCGGGCGAAACGCTGTAGAGGCCGTATGGAGATATGGCAGGGTCCGATCAGATACGTGCGGTATTGCACGGATCAGGATCGGACGATTTGTACTAGAGGCCGTATAGATATATGGCAAGGTTCGATCAGATACGTGCGGTATTGCACGGATCAGGATCGAACGGATATTACTAGCCGGTTTTGGTTTAAGCCGGATCCTAGTTTAGTACAGTGTAGATTTTGTCTCATTGCATTTGTATCTGGTCGGAATACAGATGCGGGTGTGTATGCACAGTATCGGGGTTTTCCTGTAATTTATTACGGGACCAGTTTTCTAGAGTTGCCAGTTTGCATTCCGTTCCGGCCGGTTTTCCTTTGTTCTTTCCCGGCCGGACTTTTCCGATGGAGGGGGTTATTTGCAGGTTTGCAAATAACATATTGTGGATGGGTTTCTTGCATATGGATTGATTATGAAAGTATCTTTTGATACCATTCTTTTCTATCATCATTTTCTTGCTTTATGTTGATTAGAATTGATTTGATATTGTGATGATGGTTTTGGGTGTGGTCACCATTATTCTTCTACTACACTCACCTCCCTCTTGTATTGTTTTTGTTTTTTCCCTCCACCATTCTTGAAGAGGGGGGGGGGGGCGCCACAAATTTGAAAAGATAAGATGAGAGAGAGTTTCATTTTGGATGTGGCATATTTTCCTTCATCTCATTTTCTTTCTAGGAAAAATGAAAGCACCATTTTTCCTTATCTTCATTCCTCCACATCCATGGCAACTTCACCCCAAGAGACAACCATTCTACTCTAATCCTACAGTACCCTTGGACGCGTCGGCTGGCCAACTTCGCGCCCTAGTTGCCTCGGTCCAGAGGTGGGAGCCCGTAAAAGAATCCGGCTACGTGGTGCCCTTTCCGACGAGAAGACGACGAATGGTGATTCCGCGGGAGATCGGGACGACGACGAGAAGACCGAAGGACACGGATCGCTCGGTATATCTCTCACCCCATCTCTAGTTAGCTAGTATCGGTTAATGGTTACGATCCGGGTTTATTATCCGCGGTAGCTCCAGTTTAAAAGTTAAGAAAATTTTTGATTCCGCATTTTGGCCTCGGATAGACGGCCGGGGCGCTGCCGTGGCGCAACATGGTATCAGAGCCACGCCATTAACCTAGTCTAACTTTCTCTATTATGTTTAAAGCTTCGATCGAACAAAAATCCCAAAACCGCATTTTCATGTATATCAGTTTCTGTCGAAATTTTTTTGGGTCCAAAAATTTTTCTGGTTGTTGCAGAATGATGTACATGGTATTCTAAGATCACTGAAAAAATTTGGTAACCTGATCCTTCAAAACGACCGCGGAACCGCGGCCTTAACCCTACTTTGGCCGCGGTTCCGCCGCAGTATTTAGGCTTCATCTCACCAATTTTTTCCAGTGTGCTTTTGACATGGAATTATGGGTTTTGGGACATTATTTTTGGGCCCAGATTTTATGTAAGTGCTACAATAATGCTTTGGGGCCCACTTGATAAAATTTGATCGATCGGATATTTTAAACATGTTAGTTCACAGTATTTACATTATATCTGCGACCGTGAATGTCACTCGATCGGTAAATCCTGCCTAACTGCTATAGCCCGGTTAGACGGATTTGCGAACGTGACATTCACGTTGATGTTCTGTGATTGTGCTGTGTTGTTGCGGATCGGTCGTGGGGATAACCTGGTTGTAGTGGTAGTACAGTTTTGTTTTATATGTACATTTGATATTGCGGGGCGAGCGTCCGACTTGTGGACTGCCGTCACTGCCTGTTTGTATTATTGTTTTGGGGCACGACCAGGTTGCGGTCGATATACCCGTTGTATGTATATTTTACTTTCTGTACTAGGATTACCCCGCGGAGGGGTGCACGGATAGCCGGGTTCTAGAGGGCAACGGGCCCGCATCTCATGGCATTGAGACGGAGGGGGCTTCACTCTAGGATTGGCGGGCTATTCGCCGCACTCGTAGGGGGTACAGGTTGACCCAGGAGGGGTGCCCAAGTTACCGGATTCCATGAAGTGCTGGGTGGTCCATTCACGGTGCTGAAGGGGGCTGCCTCACTTCAGGTTTTGGCGGGTGACTTTCCGCGCCCGTAGGGGTCTAGGATTTCATTGCACAGGCTATCCACACGACCAGGGGAACGTCGGGTTTCAGCAGCGGCTCTGTGAAACCCGGGGCTTCCAGATATCTGTATTGTTCTGTGATGCTGTACATTTCTGTGATGTTGCATTTTATCACGCCTTGAGCGAATATTATATATTGGTATATATATTAGTAGATGTTGTATATGTTTTACATCCACGCTAGTCCAGTCCCCGCTCTGTCATTAGTTAGCTAACCTAACGGGTAATGACGGGGCCCAGTGGCGAATGCGGATGGCATATGCGTACATCAGTATATTTTCGTTCTTTGTGGTGTGATCAATTGATGGGACTGTGTTGATTCGGATCAATGCAAGCTAAACAAACCTATTCTGATGTTGTTGGAACATTTTTCAAAAAGCTGTTATTGCAACGACGTTCACTTTTGTTTTGCATCGTGGTATTCAGTTGGAATATCCTGCTCCTCAGTCGACGAGGCAAGGGCCGAGATCCCTTCACCGGGAGTGACCCCTTGGACAAAAGTTTGCGTCAGGGCAATAACTTCACTATAGCCGATTGCCTTTTGCTTTGCATCGTGGTATTCAGTTGGAATATCCTGCACCTCATTCTACGGGGAAAGAGCCGAGATCCCTTCATCGGGAGTGACCTCTTTAGTAAAGGTTTTCGTCACTATATTTTTATAAAAAGTTATCCAGTTCCTTCAACGATATCAAGTTCATTACGTTAAAGGTTTTTCGCCAAAAACTAGATGTAGCCCTCCGTCATTTCTTACAAGTATTACTTAGTATTCGTGCTGCGTTTGTTGACTGTGTCAAGGCGTAGTGTGCGGTAGCTAAGTAGTGTTTGTTTGCAGCATATTAATGGGATTGGTTAGGACAGTCGTGCGGCCTTGTTGACTGTGTCAAGGGCTCGTACGGGTGGGTTTAATGCAATCCAGGATAATGACGGGTTGAACTTGACTAGGACTCTTTGATTTGTTGACTGTGTCAAAGTCACTTGGGTCCTAGGGGTAAAAATCACATCGGGAGTTTCTAAAGAAACTAAAACTTGCCAGGCATGCGCATACTTCTGGAGTGTGGTGACTTGAGTGGATTCCGTCAAGTTATCATGCGATGATAGTTGGATCCCGATTCCCATTGATGAGTTGGTTTACTCCTCGGGTGATCCCGGCTAATTCTTCTTTCAGGTTTGGAGAAGAATTTGACGTTACAGTGGGAGGTTTCCTGATTAGATAAAGTGATAACCATTCTGATCTAGGCTAGAGTGCACGCTGAGTGTTTCTTTTCTCTCTCTCTTTGGCAGCGACCTTTGACCCGACCCTAGACTATGACTCAGTGGCCAAAATTAACCGAACCTTCTTAACACTGGCTTCTGGATTGTCAGAGTTGCAAACCTCATTGCCACTCCTACTTCTACCCATTTCTCCAGGACACCTCGTATTACTACGAACGTCCACTTCCATTGGACAAAACCATCGTATGGTTATATACGAACTCGAAGGAATTCGTGGATGGTTTCTGGTTCTGGAGAAAACGAATAGGACCATTCAGTTGTCTTTTCCTTTTACCTTCTCTTAGGATTGCGAGTACTCCTTGGTTTAGGAGATAGTACTCCTATTACGCAAATTGGATAGTCTTCTTCCAAACCTTAGGCTGGTGTCGAACGGTGGGGAATGAAGAAAACCAATTAGCCTAACGGTGGTGTACAGAAGGTGTTATGTTAAGACAAAGAAAGGGATTAGTAAGAGGGCAAAGTAAATCGCGACTGCTATTCACGACCAAACCAAGTATTTCTTCGCCAATCCTAAATCACCTTTGTATTTCTCCAGGACACTCCGTATCACTACGAAGATCCCAAGTTTATTTGGATACTCCATCGTATGGTTATATACGAACTCGAAAGGAACTTTTTCCAGTTCGGGGATGGATTCGGGTTCAGGAGAAATAGAAATAAGGTTTATTCGGTTGTCTTTTGTCTTCACCTTCTCTCGCATTGCGAGTGCTCCTGGGATTAGGACAGTACACCCATTATGCTTATTGGATAGTCTTCTTCCAAACCATAGGCTGGTGTCGAACGGTAGGGAAGGAAGAAAACCATTTGGCCTAAAGGGGTGTGCAGAAGGTAATGACTAAAGACATATAAAGGGATTTGGAGAGGTGGCAAAGAATTATACGGTTATAGTTGTGAATCTGGATAATGGAAGAGGCATTACTAGGAATACCAGGATACCCCATCGAAACATTTCAATGTTTCAGTTTCACTGTGTACTGTTAAAAGAAAACTGATTTCCCAATTAGACACTTGCTCCAGGGTATGTATTTACCAGGTATGATTCTCACATCTGTATGGTTTTACAGATGATGAGTGGGAGTAAGTTATTGGGAATTAGGTTATCATCCTCATTATATCGGAATTCGTTGTAATTGGTGATATTTGAGGAAATCACCTGGGTTGTTTGCCGGTCGGCAAATATTTGGTTTTGAATATTCGTTGTTATGCACCAATTTCAAATTGATATATCTGTACGTCTATTTTTATAGAGTGAGATATACCTCTTGGAAATTATGTCTATGACATTTACCTATATCAGTGGATGGTTAGGTAAGGAGCATTGAACAACGGTGTAATTCTTCTTAACCATAAGTACAGTTTTCCACCTACGACACACAGTGAATGAGTTGTTAGACTCTGCGGACTTATACAGAGTATTTTATGTTGTCCAGCGTCCATGAGGACAGAGGGGTTGGTTCTCGTACTATATTCGGTTTACTTATGACTTCTCTAGTTTTTAGACAAGTGTTTCGTAGAAACACAGGGTCCGAATTTTTAGAAGTTATAGGTATATGAATAAAGTAGAGAACCGGGTATTGCAAGTATCAGGATTTTTCAAGGTGATCGAAGATGTAGATACTTGTATATGGTATTCAGTTGATAGTAATGATTAAGAGAACTTGCTTCTCTTTCAGGTTACTCATAATTGGAAGCATTCCTAAGTTGAGTAACGCTGATCGGTCTCTTTCCATTTAATTGACATGCACTGGAGACAGCTGCATGATTTGAATCTGGTTCAATTAAATCAGTGCCTCTGTATCTATATTGGATATAGAACAGTTCATATCTTGACATTGTTAAGGTACGGGGAGTTGTCCGGCTTATGCTTAAAACCAGACTCCGGACAACTAAAGGCACGTTTCTGTAATGGCTGTTTGTGGGTTGACCCAGGCTATGACGAGGGTTGACTTTCTACCATTTGGAAGATCAATAGTGATATTGTTCTTGACTCGCCATATTTTTAAAAGAAATGGATTTTTTCAGAAAACAGTAGTGGGAGTATGGTAGAACTGGAAGTGATTCCAGAACCGCAAACGATTATTGAAGATTTGATAAGAACCTAAACATTCAATCTGGTTTGACATTCCATTAGCCACTCCGCAGATATGGTGGGTAACCTCAGGCACTCGAGAGGTACTTCGGTATGCTCAAGGACAGTGACAGGGAGGTTCTTGTTTACCCAGACTTGCCATTGCTGTTGTTCCAGACTGTGAGACCCGGCAGGAGGATGAGTATAGCGTCGTTCTAAACTAGCTTTAGAAGTGTACGTCTATATGACTCTGCCAGAGGGTTGTCGTAGTCAGTGGGAGCAGCGGAAGCATTGGTGGACAGGTAGCTTATATCTATTCATAGACTTAAGCAGATATAGCGGAGATAGATCATCTATTTCTGATGTGACAGTCATGGGTTTGACTTCATCAGAATAGGGGATAGATCTGTTAAGAAGGTAGTAGGGTGTGGTGTCCTGGTATTTGGATGACATACACAGAGTAGGAAGTGATGTTCCTATACTACGATCGGTTATACTTTGGTTGTCACACAGTAGTTTCTCCACATGGTACTTGGATATTATATCAGACATTCTGGTTACTAGATTTATTGTTTTAGATCTAGATTTGGGAGGTTTCCTAATCTGAGTACCTTGACAGCATTCTATGAGTATTTAGAATGGACGACTCCTGGCACGGTAGTACACCTGCAGGTAATGGAGTCACCCTCTCTAAAGGTGTCTTACAGACTAATGTGGAGAGGGATGTGCATGATTGGCAGATCACTTGCTTAGGCAATTGAGTCAATCATGAGATGTCAAGTACCACACCAGATGTTGTTCTTGCAGTAGATGCAATAAGTTGATAATAATCCAATCCTGGAGAAACAATCGGAAGCAGTTTTAGGACATAAGTGCGTGTTCTAGGGAAATGATAGCGGCTTTCTCCTTCGGGAGACAGTTATCATTCCAGGCTTCCAAGGTGACCTGGATGGCAGAGTGGCTGTCAGAGTTCTAGTTTTCCCTCTGACGAGGGGCAGTATTTTGGACAGGTGGTCCAGATGGATACTGAGTGAAAGGCATGGCGCAGGATACTGATTAAGTTCAGTTGACGATACAGTCTAAGTAGTTTGGATTTGGAGTTCATTTATAAACTAGGTCCCATCAGACATCCAGACATTCTAAGACAGGTATTGCTCATTTCGGGAGATGGTTTTCTCCGCGAACTTGAGATATAGAGAGATATAGAAAGAAACATCAAAGCGGATTCACTCACTGTGGCTATTCTTCGAACGCAATAGTTTCGCAAACGAGCTTTGTGAGACTGACTAGTAGAGGAGTTGGGTGTTCGGTATCACACGGGCTGTGAGTATGCGACATCGCAATAATTAGCCTTGAGTGCAAGTGGGAGATTGTTGGAGATAGTGCCCTCAGAGTCAATTATTGGATCACAGGCACGTGATTTCAATGATTGAGGGAGGACCTGTCCCAATAGGACAGTCTTACTCAGGATGATAGTATGCTATCTGGTTTACCTTTATCATCGTGTACTGCTTCAGGTGACCTTACAGATCGCTATTACACGCTGATAGAGCCCCTAGGATTCTTGCTTGACTGCCAGCAGTATGATGGCGATCATATACGTGAGAGCTGATGGTCTATAAGCATATCCTTAAAAGGTCCCTAGTCGTGGGAGTTTCGAGACAGGGCATCGATTCTCCAGAGTAGACTAGTGTATACGGTCGAAACCCCGACGAGGGGCAGTGGCCGGTCTCACAAGCCACTGGTGTCAGTTGGTTCAGCTAAGATGTATACAGGTGCTCATTGGGTTATGAGTATACCGGACAGGACTCGCCGGGAACATGCTAGTTGGTCTTATACCTGACGTCAGATAGCAGTTCCCTGGTGACATGTGTACAGGTTAGTTCATCGACCTGAGATCTTCATTTGTCTCGTGTGAGTTCCCACTGTACTTTGATTACTACCCTACCACGGCTCAAAGGAGTCGTGCAAACAGGTTTTAGTTGGGTACAGTCCCGAGCCACATGGAGGCAGTGAGCGGATCTGCACGGGTTCGTCTCTCCCGGTATTGGGGGTGAGGTCGCGCTGTGTCTAGGAGAGTCATTACACAAAGCCCTCGGCCGAGGCAGGAGATTTACTGGTAGGTATTCCAGTAGTATCTCAGGGTGTTCTGGGCTACACTCCGACACGACTTGTACCGCTTTTGGGGGTCTGACTTTTACCAACCCCCTAGGCCCGCCATGCGATACTCATAGACGAACGGACCGGACTGTACGGATATTGTCACTGACAGGCTCAGTAGGGTGTCAGGATGAGTTCGCTCATCGACGTCCCTTTTGGTTAATAGCTGGTGGCCCGTCACGTATGGCTAATACCTCTGACGTGCTAGTGGTTAAATCCACAGTCATAGTATTGACGAGTCTTTAGAGTCCACCACACACTAAGTTACTCAAGTTTCGGGCGAAACGCTGTAGAGGCCGTATGGAGATATGGCAGGGTCCGATCAGATACGTGCGGTATTGCACGGATCAGGATCGGACGGTTTGTACTAGAGGCCGTATAGATATATGACAAGGTTCGATCAGATACGTGCGGTATTGCACGGATCAGAATCGAACGGATATTACTAGCCGGTTTTGGTTTAAGCCGGATCTTAGTTTAGTACAGTGTAGATTTTGTCTCATTGCATTTGTATCTGGTCGGAATACAGATGCGGGTGTGTATGAACAGTATCGGGGTTTTCCTGTAATTTATTACGGGACCAGTTTTCTGGAGTTGCCAGTTTGCATTCCGTTCCGGCCGGTTTTTCTTTGTTCTTTCCCGGCCGGACTTTTCCGATGGAAGGGGTTATTTGCAGGTTTGCAAATAACATATTGTGGAGGGGTTTCTTGCATATGGATTGATTATGAAAGCATCTTTTGATACCATTCTTTCCTATCATCATTTTCTTGCTTTATGTTGATTAGAATTGATTTGATATTGTGATGATGGTTTTGGGTGTGGTCACCATTATTCATCTACTACACTCACCTCCCTCTTGTATTGTTTTTGTTTTTTCCCTCCACCATTATTGAAGGGGGGGCGGCCACAAATTTGAAAAGATAAGATGAGAGAGAGTTTCATTTTGGATGTGGCATATTTTACTTCATCTCATTATCTTGCTAGGAAAAATGAAAGCACCATTTTTCCTTATCTTCATTCCTCCACATCCATGGCAACTTCACTCCAAGAGACAACCATTCTACACTAATCCTACAGTATCCTTGGACGCGTCGGCTGGCCAACTTCGCGCCCGAGTTGCCTCGGTCCAGAGGTGGGAGCCCGTAAAAGAATCCGGCTACGTGGTGCCCTTTCCGACGTGAAGACGACGAATGGTGATTCCGCGGGAGATCGGGACGACGACGAGAAAACCGAAGGACACGGATCGTTCGGTATATCTCTCACCCCATCTCTAGTTAGCTAGTATCGGTTAATGGTTATGATCCGGGTTTATTGTCCGCGGTAGCGCCAGTTTAAAAGTTAAGAAAATTTTTGATTCCGCATTTTGGCCTCGGATAGACGGCCGGGGCGCTGCCGTGGCGCAACAGAGTTTACCAAGAGGCTCAAGTCCTTCGGGTCTTCACTCCACTCCTTTGGTATGCTCCTTGTGGTGTCCATGATCAATCTTGAACTTTAGCCTCCTCGCGTCAATGATGATCCACCCGAGAATGCCTACCAAGAGCTCCTACCTCCTAATTGAGGTAACTAGAATACTTATCTTGCTAATCTAAGTAGACTAGAGTGTGTAGAGAATGATTATGGAATGCTTTGTCTCACTAACCCTAGGTTTCTCAACTCATGAGACAATTAGGGTTAATTTTTGAAGAAGAAAGCAAGGTGAAGATGAGAGTGTAGGGTGAGCTTCAACCAAATGAAGAATGGCTAAGTGAATAAGATAATAATGCATGCCACAAAAATATCTTGATATTTTCACAAAATATCAACCATGGTAGAATAGTAAAACAACGAGTCACAACAGTAGCCATGCTTCATTTAATGAACTTGCACACCTCATTTCTCTACCTCATTAATCCATTAATAAAAATGGTAAATCATAATAATGAGGTGTCTTCTTCTAGAAGTATCTTGTACAATTACAAGAATGCCCCTCACCGTATATACATACCCGTATTCGTATTCCGAAAAGTACGAATACAAAGAGACAAAATAATCCAAGAATATAATACTAGGATCTGGCTTAAACCAAAGCCCGCTAGTATTATCTGCCCGAACATCATACATGCACAAGTGTACGTATGTGATCGAACCCTGCCGTAAAACCATACGGCCTCTACATCGTTTCGCCCGAAGCAGGGAAACCCTCTGTGTGGGACTTTAAAGACTCAACAGTACGCTGGAAGTAGGTTTAACCACAAGCACGTCAGTACCTGTCGAAAAGGAAGGCCGACGAGCAAACTCGTTCGAACTCCTACTGAGCCTATCCGTGACAATATCCGTGCATTCCGGTCTCTTCGTCAAAGAGTATCGCATACTGGGTCTAGGGGGTGGTAAACGTCAGACCCTAATAACCTGATAAGTCGTGCTGATGTGGCTCAGGACCAATCCGAAAAACTACCGATCAACCTATGAGTAAATCCCAACTGCCATAGCCAAGGTCTTATGGTCCTGACAAATCGATCACTGTGTGATATCAACTCCTAATACCGGGAGAGACGAATCCCCAACAATCTCTCACTGCCTCCATATGGCTCGGGACTATACCCAACCAAAACCTGTTTGCACGACTCAGTTGTAACGTTTTAGAAATCATTTTGCGAATTTTCCATTTTTAGGTAAAATAAATTTTATTTTCTGTAAAAAAAAAACTAGAAGCGATCTTTTTGCAGTATAAAATGCACTGCACCTAGTTTAGCTAGAATGAAGGTAGTGCGCGGGCTTTAGGGGTCAATTGGAAGTTTTGGTTCACATAGAAATTTTCCCTACTTAAATATTATTTTAAGATGTTAATTATGCACTTAATTAGTGGTAATTACATTTTTTGGTTTGGGTTAATTACTTCTAATGTGAATCTATACTAAGTTAATCACTAGATTAGCACTAATCCATCTTGAAAATATCCAACCAAAATATCAAGATATTTGTTGAATTACAGAAAAATTTTAATTAGAAAAGAAAAGATATAGAGGTGGCATTTGCATTAATTAGCATTTAATGTTGTTGTTAGCTAGATAATTCCACTCATTTCACAACCCCCCTACTCCTTGCTTGGCCGGCCATTCTCCCCCTTGCTGCCCTCACCTTCATTTCACTCCATTTCCACTCTGTTTAGCTCAAAAAATTCATCAAAAATCCTTAGTTTATCCAACAAACTCAAATTCAAATCATTACCCATTAATCGTTAGCCCTAAGAATGCTTGGATCTTCACAAAAGTCTTGATTTTGGAGGCTAAAATTTGGAGTTGTGTTTGCAATTTATGGATCTTTTGTGGAGGTATATTTCTAACCCTGATCCTTAATATTTGTTTTAAATCTTTAACTAGCTTAATTAGATGTTAATTTAAAGCTTTAATATGCATGTTTTGAAATTCAAGAAATGGTTTTTGGATAATCAATTAGGGTTTTGATTTGTGAAAAGGTTAATTGATAATTTTAGACAAATGAAAACTAAACTTAGTTGCTAGTTTGTTAAATAATATTTTCCTAATTGTAAATTAAGCTAATTAGCAAACTAAAATTTTACTAAATCCTAATTAAGTGAGATTAAAATTATAGTATTAATGTGTATGGGTTAATCTTGCTATATTGTGATATTTGTAAATTCTAGTTTTGGTAAAACTTGTTGTTTTGTGCTAAAATGATATATGCTGCTAACTATATTTCGGTAAGTTTTAGCGTGGGTTTCTTTTAACGTTGCGGTGTTATTTATATTAGATTCCACGTTTATTAGTGTGTTGTGAATGCGCGATCAGTACGATCAGGGTCTAGGCTTGATGGCTGTGTCGTTTAGCGTTCCTGGTTAGGGTTGTGCCGATGTCGTTCGTGTCTTTGTGTAGCTTTTGCTCTTGAGTTGGTTTCGTAGTGTCACTACGCGCGTTAGCCACAAGACGAACACTTGAGAGTATTTTTGGAGTTGGTGCGTCGGTCAAACGTAGTTGGTTCCTTTTATTAGTCAATTGAAAATATATACTTGTTATATTGTTATATGCTTTCAGGATCGCAGGCGGGGACTTCGGGCGCTACAAAGAAGGGAAACCGAGTGGTTGGCTTTACTTAGCCAGGATTGTTGTGAGTAGATTTAACATTTACAGGGAATCGCCCGCATGGAGTTATGCATCTCGGCTAGATTAAATGATATGAATATTTTTTTAGATGTATACGGATATTGATTGTGCATGTGTACCTTTGTTGCATATCTCATTTTCTATTGTGCATGGACTTAGTATTAATGAGACACAACCCTATTATTGACGGTTAATATTGTACGATCACTAATTGTATGCCACTCATACCGTCAATAATTGCCATGACACGCACAACACCAATACATACAGGATATTGTATTGACTAGGGACTTGAGACATGATCCTCATTTTCATTGTGCATATGACATATAGCATACCTATATACCTACATGCTTACACATATGCCTTGACATGCTTACATGCTAGTTACCCATATATCTATATGGTATTGTACCATTAGTGATAGGTATATACACATATGAGGTATAGTTACATGTACATCTTGAATACATACTTATACATATACCTTGGGGGTATTACATCGTTATTGATAGGTAGATACACTATCTTGCTATACCAACATGGTTACACATACCTGACTATTGCTACATGTTCACCTTTATTTGATGTTGTATGGACTTAGAGAAATTAGGAACCGCGTGATATATATATTAACTTGTTGCAGTTAAATAGCGGGTTTCCTTTATATGCTCATATTACTGTTTCATGTTGCATATATTACATTCATGGATTTCATATAATGTTCTCTAATATTTTCACTCCTAAGTATATATAACAGTGGAATGGGACGTTGTTATATATGCATATATATATATATATATATATATATATATATATATATATATATATTAGTGGAATGGGATGTTAATATATATGTATTGATTCATGCAGTTATACTTATTCATTACTTGATGTTTTCTGGATTTGAGGACCATGGTTGTTTCTTAAAATTATGCATTATTTGAAAAACCCGGTTTCTCTTGATATGATATTTCAGCTTCCACCATGAGATTTCTCGGTTCTGAGCTTATATATACCCCATGCGAGGAGGTGTCGTAGGCCGTGTGCGGGTACATGGTGGAGCCCGGTTGGTTTCCCGGGGCAACAAGATCGAAGGTCCATGCCGTTGAGCCCGGCTGGGGGTGTTTGCCATCCGGTGATAGTATTTGTACTCATCGAATATTTGGGGGATATCGATCGAGGTTATGGAAGCACATACCTTGCAGATTTCGGATGGTGCTTACCCAGGTTCATAGGATGTACGTACATGACGTAGGAGGGCCAGTCCCAGGTGACGGCGCCTCAGAGATGAGTATTTATGTGTCGATACTAGACACTTGTTTTCATGATGTTTTTGGGTGTCGATGTTGGACACTCAGGTTACATGATACATACTCGATATTAGATACTGGTTATATGAGACTTACTTGAGGTTGGATACTGGTTATATGAGACTTACTTGAGGTTGGATACTCGTTTTATATATGATCTTACAGGATATGAGAGCTAATTTTGGGGCTGATTTGAGAAAATTTGGGATTTAGATTGTCTTGATGGACTTTGGTCCTGCCACGAGGTCAGGATTCCGTGAGGATGTAGGATTTTGAAAATCGTTTCGGTGAAATTTTGGAAAATCGATAAAATAAGGGGGTTTTCTGTAAAAAGTCAAAATACAAATATCTTATTATAAAAATTAAATATACATATTCTAGCTATGTAATTGCTAGTATTTGGTGTTTATTGAGCCACTGGTGAAATTTCAAATTTTCTGACAAAAATTTATTTTATTATTATTTTAAGCCGTCACTAATACATTTAATTAGGGAAAATTACAAATTGGAATGATTTGAAACAAATTTTTTGCATCATAAAACATTAAATAAAATTTTAATCATGTGGGTTTTGAAACGAAATCGTTTGCCAAAACGGTTTAGAAAATATCGAAGAAAAAGGCTTTTTTTTGTGTAAATGGATATTTGGGGTATTGTATTTATCATTTTCCCTCATCCCACACACACACCCACACTCACCCACCCCCACTTCCTTTGTGGCCGAACCCTTGCTGCCCTATTCCCCACTTGTGAAATGAAAAGTCCAAGCAAACAACAAAAGAGAAGAATGAATAAAGAATAAAGTGTATAAGTGTTGACTTTGGGGTATGGTTTTTGTTTGACTTTTGCCACAAAACCCCATCCTCTCTCTCTCTCCTCACCCATCCCCTCTCCCATTTCAGCCGAGCCTATGGCTGCAGCCCCCCCTCATCTTCTCCTTCTCATTTCACTACAAAATTCATCACAAAATGCCTCCAAAATCCATATAAAACCTCATTAATCTCCTAATTTAAATCCTACCCATTATTCCTTGACCCATCTAGCTTGGATTCATGAAGCAAGAAGCCATTTTGGAGACCAAGATTTTCATGCTAGCTCTCTAGTTTTGTGTGGTACAATCTTACTCTAATTGTTACCTTGTTAATAATTGTTGTAATCCAAGCTAATTAGGTGTTTTATTATGGGTTTAATTGAAAGTTGAAATCTAAAGAGAGCGTTTCGAAATTCAAGTGAGAGTTTTGATTTGGAGCTAGGGTTTGATCACTTGAGGTTGGTTGTGCTGTGTGGTTTCACATCTTTAGTATGCTAAAACCTAACCTAATTGCTAAATTTCGAATTGTTACAACTAAATTGTCCAAATTGCTTAATTGTTGCAAACTAGGTTTTTAGATTTAATTCGAAAATATGAGATTAAAATATGGTTAGAGTTTTTATCACATTATTAGCTAAATAATGTGTAGATCAACATTTTAGAGCATGCAAAACCTAGTCTAGTTATGGATTTGTGGATTGTTGCTTCGAAATGGTTAAAATTGGGTTGTTGTGCTAACTAAAAATTTTGGTTTAATACAGTTTAGTGTGATAAAATCTAGTTAAAGTTTATGTAGCCTAATTAAGCTAATTAGTGAACATTGCGGCCGCTAGATTTGTTTAAATAGCAAGTTTTGTACTAAAACGGTTAAATTTTGCTTACTAGAGTTTCGGGAAAATAGCTTTTAAGGAGAATTTGAAGTTTTGATGAAGTAAACCCTATTTTATATATATATTTTGTGGGTTGTGAAACCACGAATGGCGCGTTTGTGTTTTTCTCGATCACTCGGCATTTGTACGCCGATGTCGAGGGTTTTGGGTTGATTTGAGAGAGCGAACCATAAGTTTTGACCTATGTGGGATTCGTGAGTCGTTTTGGTCATGAGTCGGATTTTAATGCGATACGGTGCGTTATGATATGTAGGTACCCCATGTGGACTTCGAGACGACAAGCAAGCGCGTGGCGACGTCGGCACCGGCGAGCGAGGACCAGGTGAGTAGATTTATATCTACGGGGAGAAGTCGGGTGGATGGCGTATAGCACCCCCACAGTCCGTTGTGGTGTATACGGTTGTGTATACACAACAACAATTTTTATATGTTATTTGGGATTAATAATGATGTTTAGGATGGATATTGGTGTGTTGGATTATTTTAGTGTTGCGAACCCTAGGGTAGTGTTGCACTATACATACACACATACATACTTGTATACATTCCTATTTATATGTGCTCATGGGATTCTTTATAGTTATGTGTTCATATGGGTATGGGACTATGTGTTCACATACGGATTTGAGGATGATATTGGGATTGAGCTGAGTCGATGAGATTTGTTTGTGGTTGTGATATCAGTGATATGGCAGGATTCATCCTTGAGGTACGTCCTGGGGTTATAGCGGATCTTTGGGCGGCGATACGGGTGAATAGTGTTATAAATAAAATAGTCGACATGTGATCGTGATATAAGATATGATATGTTAGGATATTGATCCTAGGCTGCATTGGGCGATGTATACCCCTTGATGATACTATGTGCTGACGGTATCGGTTTGTACGAGATTGTCGATCTGTAGTCAGATCATGACTATATTGATGATATTAGTATTGTATTAGACATAGTTCTGTACCTTAGACCATGATCTTTGATAAAGAGGATACCAGATGAATAGTGCGATGAATATGATTTTGAACCGTACCCAGATTTGGGATGCCGTACGACGGTTTTACGTACGAGCTATATATTGATGATTGATCCGCACTCTTGACTTGGGATGTCTGGTTATAGATATGATATTATTGAGGCGGGATCACCGACTATACATATACGGGTATGTATATGTATCGACTCAGATGATAAGCGGTTTCCTTACCTGTAGTTCAGCTGGTTAGTTCAGCCGTATAGTTTAGTGTAATTGTTAGATTAGATTAGACTTCTTACTTATTTCAAAAACTAACGAATCGTGGGTATTTTAAAAGATAGCCCAAGGGATCCTACGGATATTTCAAGAGACGTATATGTTCATAAAAACACCGTAGCCCCTATTTTCAAAACCCCATGATTCGTGTTATTTCAAAAGGCACCATTTGTAGGACTTATATTAGATTAATGCAGGTTAGTTACAGTTGCGTCTAGTATTCAGCTCCCGCTTATTATTGTGGTTCGCTTCGCATCGCATACTTATGTTATAATTTCTTATTGCAATGTTGATATCATATTGTTAGGACACCAGCACCATTACCGATGATGCGTATGTACCACGTACACTTACTTGCCGGCTCACACACATCTTCATCGGTAATTGCCATGTCACGTACACCTTAGAAAATATTATTGCTTGACTTAGCTTGTTAGTTAGTAATTTGACATGATATTAGTGTACCTGCCTCATATGCCAGCTTAACATTGTAGTTATTACTTGTCACTTCATGCATACTGTTATTCATTGTTATGCCTATATTCATGGTTTTACATGCTATTGATGATTTGGATTCGGATTTCTATGAAACTTTCTGGATTTTGGGGGAATACCGCAAAACTTATATAAACTGATTTCACTCTTTTTAAATAAAAGTGCGGTTTTTCCCATGATGTATGAGTCGTCCACCATGAGTTTGCTGATGGATTTCGAGACCCGATTCGAGGAGGCGGATGAACCGTTTCAGGTACATGGTGGACCCGGTAAGGTACCCCGGGGTAAGAAGCGCGTGATGATGACGATGTGAGCCTGGCAGGGGAACACTACCTACCGGTGATTTTACCCGACGCGTCGGATATCCGGAGGATACCGTCGTGGTCTTGAGATGGATGGTAGGGGCTGGTCTGGACTGACGACGCCCTAGATATTGTGATTGGGACATTGAGATTTCGAGATATTGAGGTACAAAGACTGTGATACAGAGATATCGAGACTTTGAGATTACGTTTTGTGCCGATGCTAGGCACTGTTTTATGCTGATTTCATTATGATACCTCATTTTAAAAATACAAGGAAATCTCACTAAATTATGAAAACAGTTTCTTCATTTACATGTATTCTGTTTTCATGCATTCATACCTCATTCATATGATATATTGCTACCTGAGACACCGACACAGGCACATGAGATTACACTCAGGTTAGATATTTACCCTAGCCATTGTTATAGGCTGCATGTTATGCTTGTATTTGAGGATATATTATGATCATTAAGCTAGATTGCGTTATTTATGCGATTTCTGTGCGTAGATGTTTTCTACTCACGAGTTGGCAACTCACCCCCGTTGTGCCACAGTTCTTGCAGGTTTCGCCATACAGGTTTCATTACGGCTTGCTGGCACTCTTTCCATTTCCAGGTGATTTGCTAGTAGGTGGGTTTATTTGTATCGCACCCATCATTATATCTTGTATATTGTTATTCTGTTGTATCTAGAAGTTCCATCAACCAAAACATGTATTTATTTGAGATAGAGACCAGTGATGTTATTCCTTCGTCCTTAGAGTCGCGCGTTTTATTTCTGTGGTTTTCTTGTGGTTTTGAGTTTCCTTTTGAATTTTGATCCTCGCCGTTGGCGTTGTATATTATATTGCTTGTGTAGTTGTGACCGTCGATTGACGAAGAGCTAGCTCCCGCTTGGGGATGCCTTTTAATTGATTTCGTATACTATTCATGTTGTATCCCGTTTGGGGGCCAGTATTTACAAAGGAGACTCTGCCGAAATTTTCAGTAAATTTTGATGTTCTTAAAACTGCATAATTCGGCTTATGCTATTAAAACTACTTGTTTTAAATTGATTTTCCTTCACTCTACTTCTTTTCTTGGTTTGGATTTCTGGGTTTTCGATTTACTTAGATTACGTATGCCTCGAGACGTTTCGTAGTTTAAGTGCCGGTCATGTTTCGTACTTTCGGAACGTGACAGAGGATGACATGTTTTATCCCATACTACGCATTTATTTTATATGCTTTGCTTCATGTATTAGTAGTACCTAATAGAGTACCTTTCATGACTGTTGCATATACATATTGCTATTTATTGCTTCATGTATTAGTAGTATCTGATGGAGTACCTTTCATACTGTTGCATACATATTGCCATTTATTGCTATCAGCTTGCATGCATTAGATTCGTGTTGTACGTGCATACTTGCGATTACCTACATGTGTTATTTACTATTCATGGGTTGGAAACTCACCCCCGTTGTGCTATAGGGTTTGCAGGTTGTTCTTCAGAGTAGTTGAGGCAGGGCTTCTACCTATCATATCATCTTTTGCAGCGGATACCGCTTCGGCCGACTGCTTGCAGTTTTGCTATAGATGGGTTTTGCGGTTATCCGATGATGCTCTTTGTATATCTTTGTACCTTGTACTCTCAATCTACCATTTTCATGTATTGACTTAAAGACGTGATGTGACGACGATATTGTAAATATTTGGTGACTTAGAGTTCTTTTATGCAGTTTTATTTATATCGTCTTTTATTTTTTGCTACGGCGTCGTATATCTGTTGCGGTGGTTGTTTCCGCCTTTGGGTGTGGATTTTGCTCCCGTTGGGGATGATTTACTTATATTTATGTTGTACCCATTTTTGGGGTTAGTTTTTACAAAAGAGGTGCTGCCAAAATTTTTAAGAAAGTAAAGTTGGACTTTAAAGAATTTGTACTTGAGATTTTCAAAAGTTTTAACAATGTTCTTATCACTTACTACTTCTGATGGTTTAGATTGCTAGGTTTTTGGCTTACTTAAATTGCGCTACGTCTGAAGACGTTGCGTAGTTTAAGGACCGTCACGTGCCAATTTCGGGCCATGAAAAAGTTGGTATCAGAGTGCTAGGTTTTACCTTTCGGAGTGTAGGATGAGCTTGATATGATGGAGTAGGTAGCTTGAGCAGAGTAACGCAGTGTGTATATGTCCGCAGCATACTCACGACATGGTACTCCACCTAAAGTGACCTAATTACTAATTGCTTGAATTTCATTCCTTGATGATACATATCCTTGTGATTCAATTTCCGTTTTCATATCGAATCATATTTGCATTTATAGCCTTTGACGCCGATGACCATTAGGACTCGGAGTGATGCGGCGAGAGCCGAGGTCAGAGTTGACTCGTATGGGACATGGACTGACCAGGATGGTACGCTCGTTGCACAGGAGCAGATGGATCCGCCTTCGATAGATCATATCGCTAGGCTTGAGGCAGATATACATGACTTGCGCCAAACGATGAGGTCGTTGGTTGAGACCAGTTGAGCGCAGTGACAGGAGGTTGCCACCCCTGTTATCCAGTTATTCCTTGCGATCACCACACAGCATTGTGTTACTTACACCGCACCAGTGGACGCAGCCCCTTTTGACGAGGAGCGTCTTTCCGAGACTTTAGGAGTTCGTAGACAGAGGAGGGCTCGGGCAGGTGTGCCAGCCTCGAGACAGAGGTTCAGTCGCCGTGACAAGTTTCGTGCACGTCACGGGAGTAACAGAGGCTTGGGACGAGAGTCGTGTTAGCTAGATCAGTCGTTTGTTGTGTTAATTTCTATCAGCGATTCTTTTGTTGCACGACACGTATATCGGTCGTGTGCCATTCGGATAGGAGATAGAGATTTGTCCGTCGCGTTGATCTTTTTAGAGATGTTGGATTTGACGTTCTCATGGGCACAGACTAGTTAACTACGTGCTAGGTGTCTGTAGACTGCCGTGAGGAAACAGTTAGGATTTGTTTCCCGGCGAGTCAGTTCTTGTTATGCAGGGGGGACAGTGGTGCCGCCCATTGATTGATCATTCTTCGTTTGTATTTAGAAATATTTCACAACCAAAGAAATTTATAATCAATTAACGGTATCGATGTAGCGCGTTAATTAATACGGATCGTCCACTGAGATGTGTGTTTTGATCGAACTTGTTTTAGATGAGTCAAAATTTAAAAGATAAAAGAAAATTCAAGGAAGTTGATTCAAGATTTGTGAGATTTGATTTTAAGAAAACATAAAGAATATAGATCTAGAATCAAGAATCAAGAAATGTCCTAATCACTTTGATTTATCAAGATAATGAAGAATAGCTTGTAGGATTCGATTGAGTTAATAGTTAATGATGAATCTAATAATTCAAAATCTTATCTATTGATTATTTGTAGCTAGATTGATGATTATGATGAAGATTAGGGATCTATTGAAGAAACTAGGGTTTCTCTTTCTATCCCTTGTCTTTTCAATCATGATCATTCGTATCTAGCCTCTAGCAAAGAAAATCATCAATCATTTGATCCCTAATTTGCAATGAAATAATCAAGAAGTCATTTCGCTCCAAATTAGGTCATCAATGATTCTTTTTGCTAAGGTTCACAAATCTCATAAGAATTAAGACTAGTATTAAGATTTGATCATCATTAGATCTATCAATTCTCTCGAATCCTCCATAAGCGGAGAATTTACTCAGGCATCATGAAAATAAATGATCAAAGATCAAGAAATTTCACAACGCAAGAATGTAAAGAAAACAAGAATTTCAATTATCACCTTTATTAAATCGACGACTAATTACACATTCCCACAATTCGAGGTTACAAGTTGTTGCTCTTGATCGCTCCTTTTGAAGAGGTAACTAGATCCGTCGAATTTCGCTCCGCTCGATCTCTATAAGTCGCGGATCATCGTGGATCTCTTACTCGGATGATGATTGGCTTCGCGGATAAAGGATCGATGGTTGCTTGCTTGATTTGCTTCTCAAAATGATCTTGATTTTTTCTTGGATTTGAATTTGGGCTAGGGTTTTGTTACAAGTTGTGTCACTCAACTTGAATTTGAATTTTGGCTCCAAATATGTAAATAACTCACCACTAATTTTCCAACCTCAAAACCTTAGATCTAGATCTCTTTTTATAACCATCTTATTTGAATCTTCCCTCCAAAGCTAGGTTGTTAGAGAGAGCCATCTAGAATGAGTTTGTTAGAGGGAATATTCTAGAATGAGGTTGTTAGAGGGAATATTCTAGAATGAGGTTGTTACAAAGAATATTCTAGAGTGAGTTTGTTATGAAGAGCCTTCTGGAGGAAGCCACGTGGTAATTGAGAGTTTTCTGGAAGCCAGGGTTGTTACAGGGAATATTCCAGAGGATTTTGGAGCGCCAAGGAGCTAACCAGGCCGCGGAACCACGGCGGATCGGCCAACTCGGCCGCAGATCCGCGGCCATATAATGGGCTCACTGCATGAAATTTCTGTGGTCTTCTTCTGACAATGTTAGGATCTTCTTCTGATATCTGGAATCTGACATTTCTTTCTTGGTTGCTGCCAGATCTCAAGTCTTGTACTTGATACATTTTATTGGCACTTTTGTGATTCAGGCTCTTTAACCTGAAGGATTTTCTGCACACAATCTTTATAAACAGTGTTGAGATAAACAATATCATGCGTGCAGTAATAAACATACAATTTCCCTCATAATGCCGGTTATAATGTATAACACATGTTATTTGATATTTTGCAGACGAATTGCTAATATGTGCTATATTTATACCAAACACCTTTAGATGATCACAAAGAGTAGGGAAATTGATGTGTTAAAAATGCAATATTTTCGACGGATCAAATTCCCCCAAACTTAATTTTGGTCGTCTCGAGCAAATATCTTTTATTCAAGAGAAGGAGAAAATAAAGAAAAAGAAAAACTAACTAGCACACTTTCGTAGGCAACACGATTGCACCGAGCACGTGCAATAAGCCATTAAACCTCTAGGTGTCCCTAGTAGGAGGATTTTTGTCTCCTAAGGATTTTCAGCGGATTGCACCCAGAAAATCCCATAATAAAAGAAGACCGTGAAAGTTACTTGTAAAGATATGAATTATAAAAGAAAGACTTTGAAAATTAGAGTTTCCAACTACACTAGCTTTTCGGTTGTCATGAGCCTTATCTTAATAGTCATGAAAGGATGTTAGAAATCACATCATCCCTCAATAAAATATCGTCTTTATTCTTCATTCCTGCCTTTCTTACAAACATCGATCATATACTCCTACGTGTGTGTAAAAGACATCCCTACACTCGGAGAATTGAATTCAAGCTATCATACTCTTGTCCATCTACCTCAGTACTTTTTAATCGGTGAATATTTAGACGGGATTGTACACACATTTTTCATGCGACCGTTAATACGTCTTGAGGTACTAACCGACCGATTACTCATGTGCTTGCTGATTAGGCGTATTAGTATTTGCCTCGTCTTGCAACACCTAAGGCTTAGCAGTGACTCCCAAACCAGTTGGTCTAAGGCACTAGGTGATGAAGTACCCTCGCTATATTTTTTATTGCTGCCTTGGTGATAACAAAACCAGTGTTCATTTTTCTTCACCGTTTTATATTTTTCATTTTTTATTTCTTTCATACTTTGGCTTTTAAACAAGGTCACTTCAAGATATCCTCTACTATCCCGAGTTTCAAGACGAGTGTAAGTGCGTATAGTAGGGTATCAACATTCAAATGTTTGGTTTTCAGAATAGGAACTATTTTTCAGACTTATTTTTATCCTCAGATTAGTGACTTCCTTCATCTTACTAACCCTTGGGACAACGGCTCATAACTATTTATTACTAGTTTCGTTTAAGAAAACTTCTAATTTTCTTGGTTTTCTTCAACTTTTCCAATCTTTTGGATGTAATTTTTCACTATCTAATCTTTTATTATCTTATTTATATACAAAATATTTTTTTTTCATTTTTCATTTTTTTATATGTTTTGTGCTTATGCAAAGTATGATGCAAAGTGATGCGTAAATAAGCACAAACCTCCCCCAAATTTGTCTAGAACAGTGTCATCACTGTTGTCTTCTACTAAACCTCAAAAAACCTGTAAGCTTGGGAGGACATTATTAATGGGGGAAAGAATAAGTGAAAGTGAAAATCCTTCCCCAAACTTATTTTTGGCTCATAATTTTTGAGGACAAGTTTTATTTTCAAGAGCCAAAAATATACCCCCCCTCAAACAGGAGTTAGACAATATTAAGCATTATAAGATGGGGTAAGTCATTTGGTCAAGATAAGACTTTACAAAGACCAAAAATTAATACCAACCATTCAAAGATTTTATCAGTGTAGCGTATAGGTCGGTGGAAGAACATGTTGTATAGAGCCAGGAAGAAATGAGGAAGAGATAAGTGCTGGTCTGGAAAGGGTTTGAGTTTTAAATTATAGAAATGAAAGAATGAGGATGAATGATAGGGAGAATGTGAATGATTAGGAAGAAGGAGTGGGCAGCGGTTCAACTTCTATAGGTGGAGGTTGATCAATCACAAAATCCATATTGTTTAGGAATGCAAGTTCGTCAGCAAAAAGTTCATCAAAACTTTCATCGATGATGTTATTGAACATTTTGCTGTCAATAAGTTTTGTGTCAGATTTTACCATACTTGATTTGTCATAATAGATGGAGGTAGAAGACTCGAAAAACTCATCTACCTCATTTTCAAAAATATCCAAATCAAGTTGGCTTTCTGGGATTATCGAACTTGAAATATCGGATTGTGATTCATCAAAACTCACTGAAACTATAGGAAGAAAAAAAGAAGAACCGGAGATAGTAGAAGGTGAAATGGGTAAACAAATTGGTGTGTCGAGGATCGCAAAACCAGATGTGGAAAATGTAGGCTGAATTTCGGTCTGTTGTTCGGTTATACCATTATTATCAACTTGGAGAAGCATTTGGGGTTCGGGAAGAATTATCAAAGGCTCGAGATGATGACCACAAGGAAGTGAAAGGACCTGATGAATTGGTGGGAAAAACTCATCCAAAATTTCGGGTTCATCAATCAATATATCCCCAACGTCAATCACCTCATTCAAGTGAAGGTTAAAATTCTCAAACACCGCATTCAAAGAATAGTTTTCAATCAATTTTGATTCAAGAGTGGAAGTGTAGAGATCATAAAGATTTGGTACGGTTTCACTCGAAATGGACCATTCACAATTGGATAAATCAAACACTGCATTATTACACAACTTCTCATACATTCTATTGTCAATTGGTGAATCATTTGGTGTACTCGATGAATCTGTGAAACAGGAGTTGTGGATTTCAGTTTGGAAAGGGAATGTTTGATTAGGTAAGGTGTATAGTTCTCTCTCACTACCCAAATTCTCATTTTATGCTATGCCCGAATTAGACATTAAAATTTTTTTAGCTGGTTCGGAACTAGTTGCTCCTTCATATTTAGCCATGCTTCCCTTCCATTCCTCTCTGATACGGTTCAACATTACTAAACCTTCTTCCAATGTCTGCTCAAGACTAGACTTGGATTGATAAGGAGCTTCAGTATAAGATTGAAATTCTTGTGGACAATTAAAACTCCCAAATGACTGATTAGAAGGACCGTTTAGAGAAGGTGAAAAAGTCTGATTGGATTGAAAGGAATTGAATGGTTATGAAAATTAGGCAGGAGTAGGGTCAACATTGTGATATGAAGAATATTGATATTGGTTGGTCCGTTGGCTATTGGACATCATACATACCACAAACAGATTATGAAATTCTTCTTTAGAAAGTGGAGGTGATGGTAGATATTGGTCCGGATTGAAACTTTGGCTTTTATCCTTAGCTATATGCTCAGCAATGGACATGCGTCTAGGGGCATCCTCACTCGGAGTATCAATTGAAACGGATGTAGAATTAGGATACGGTTGATATTGTTCCGGATTGAAACTTTAGCCTATAGCCCTAGCTATATGCTCAGCAATGGACATGCGTCTAGGGGCATCCTCACTCGAACTATCAACTGAAACAGATGTGGAATTAGAATATGGTTGATAAGACCTGGGCTGAGGTGACCAACTGATTCTATCCGCTTATTCTATCTGATCTCTTAAGGACATGGGAGAGTCGGACGGTATACCGAAGCGATAACGAAAAACAAAAATATCTGGTTGTTGACTGCAAAACTCCGCAAGAGTTCTTATGTTTGGGTCACCCATTATAAGAAGAGAAGAGGGGAAATAGGGTAAAAAGGGGGGGAAATAATTGGTTTGTTTTGAAAAAGAAATGGATTTTTAAAAAAAAATCACACAAAAATGCACAACCACCCCAAATCTAATGGTTACCTAGGTCAAGTCTCTAGACCCCTCCTAGACTTCCAGAAGACAAATCGCAGGATAAATCCTCTACTGTCTCTTTGCCCTTTCTGTGGCCAGGTAAGTGGGAGGTTCTCCACTACGTAAGTAGTGGGCCAAATTAAGTAACCACTTGCCTTAGACACACTTGCCTTAGACACCACAAAAGAAACGCGGATAAGCAATAGATTACCCACGACCTCCTTCTGTCCTAAATGAGCGCGACGGTCCTTAGAGTCTTGTCTAGATAATTTTTAGTTAATGAGGGTGATGCAGATGCAAGTTTGTGATTTTTGGGGCTTAGGAAGGGTAATGAAATTCCCACCTAATCTGAATTTGGTCTTCGCCCTTTAATTTCCGTATTAAAATATGCACAATACCAATGATCAAATCACGCAACAAATTTTTCTTTTAGCGGCGCTGCGAATTTTGCAAAGAATCCTGCAGAGAATGGTTATTGGAGAAGATCAGAGAGAAGAAGAAAGAACAGAGAGTATACCACAGAAACTTGAATCTCTGAAATGCCTAAACTGCGGCGGAACCGCAGCAAAAACGCACCAATCGCCGCGGATCCGTGGTCTGATAATGGAATTAGGGTTTTGAAATTTTTCTGCAACTTCCTGTGCTTCTCTGGATTCTGTAGATCTTCTCTGAATCTTGATTTCCTCAGTAAAATGATTCCAGATTCTCTCGCAAAATTCACAACAAATTGTTAAGCGCTTGATGCGATTTTGATCTAAAAAATTTGATGGAATAATAAATTTTTCAATACAAATAACAAAAATGAACAAAATAGCACACATCCCCGGCAACGGCGCCATTTGATTGATCATTCTTCGTGTGTATTTAGAAATATTTCACAACCAAAGAAATTTATACCGCAATCAATTAACGGTGTCGATGTAGCGCGTTAATGAATACGGATCATCCACTTAGATGTGTGTTTTGATCGATCTTGTTTTAGATGAGTCAAAATTTAAAAGATAAAAGAAAATTCAAGAAAGTTGATTCAAAATTTATGAGCTTTGATTTTAAGAAAACATAAAGAATATAGATCTAGAATCAAGAATCAAGAAATATCCCAATCACTTTGATTTATCAAGATAATGAAGAATAGCTTGTAAGATTCGATTGAGTTAATAGTTAATGATGAATCTAAAAATTCCTAATCTTATCTATTGATAATTTGTAGCTAGATTGATGATTATGATGAAATTTAGGGATCTAATGAAGAAACTAGGGTTTCTCCTTTTATGTCACGACCCGAGAATTCGACTCGTGACCGGCACTTAACCACGCAACGTCTACAGGCGCAACGCGGCTAAGTAAGCCGAACCCAGAAATCAAAACCAATAAATATAGAGTGATTTAAAACATTTAAAAAAAAACAATCGTACATGTCCGAAAAACTTCCATTTATTTAGTAGAAATCCTTTTTAAGTTCAATAGTTATAAGTTTTATAATTTTGGTAACATTTCCCTTTTAAAACATTAGTTCCGAAAGTCGGATAAAAACAAGGTGTAGCAGAAATAACAAGTGACATGAATAAAGCATCACAATATGATATACGACGCCGTAGCGAAGAATACACGGTAAAACAAGGACAATATCATAAAAGATGAGACTGCATAAAGTAACGTCGACTCACATGCGAGCTCGACACCAGAATGTAAAATCATACATATCGTCCTCACAACTGTCTCTAAGTCAATACAGAAGGTAGATGGAGAGTACTAGATACATCAATATACAACTGAAATGATAACAGATACCGTACAAAACCCACCTAAACAGCAAAAGGGCTATCTCTGCTCAAAAGGGGTATCTGTGCCAAAAGATGCGGTAACAGCCAGCCGTGACTACTCCTCAGGGCAACCTGCAAACACTGTGGCACAACGGGGGTGAGTTACCAACTCGTGAATAGAGATAACATATAAAGGTAATCGCGAGCAAGCACGTACAGCGCTACTCTAACAAATGCCAGCAGGTGATATCAATGCGAGGTAAACAGCATGCATGGTAATAATGCAAGTCCTCTATCAGGTGATATGCTACAGGATGAGATGTGATAATGAATGCTGAGCATGTGGATACAGTATCTACATGAAGTATCGGGGTGGACTACATAAGTATGTATGCACCACAAATCCCAACATCTCAAACGCCGGTACTCCATCGGCCCTCATATCCTGTATATTCCTGAAAATCCCGAGTGCCCAACATCGGCATCCAAATATCATAAATACTCGTGTCTAGCATCGACACGCAAAACATCCTGTATCGGCCTCCGTCAATCCGGGTCAGCCCTCTCTCAAAGTATATACCGGGAATCCGTCAGTCCGGGTCATCCCTCTCTCAATATTTCGGGCGTCCGTCAGTCCGGGTCAGCCCTCTATCAACCCATCGGGCATCCGTCAGTCCGGGTCAGCCCTCTATCAATCCATCGGGCATCCGTCAGTCCGGGTCAGCCCTCTATCAATCCGTGCCTCAAGCACCGAGAAAACACGGGGTGACGCCCCTAAATATCATATCAAGGGAACCGGGTTTTTTAAATGATTACTTATTTGAAAAGGCCACGGTTCCCAAATCCAGGAATCATATGAAATCCCAACAATAATACAAGTAACTGTGATGTGATAGGTGCATCAAATATGTATCTCAAGTCATGTCACATAAGAATGAACTACAATGCAATGAGCCACTGTGATATAGGTATCAAGTATATAAAATTCCAAATCATGTCAAGTATAGATGAGCTACAACAATGTACGACAGTATGATCATGGCAGTTCTATCAGTTCTAAGCAATAAATATATATATATAACAGGGAATGCAATATGCGATGACAATCCATGGTATGGTATATGCAGTATATAACAATAAGGTCCTATCAGCCCTGACGCATAACGCCATGCGGACGATATCCCCGTAGATGTGAAATCTACTCACCGTGTCTCGCGCTAAGTGTACCCAACCACTTGCTTGCCCTTCTTTGCAGCGTCCGTCTCACTGGCCTGCGAACCTAGAATCACATAACATATATCACACATAAGCTCATTTCACAAAAATGCGACACTACGGTCCAACTAGACTCTCGTGTCGCAAACCAATCGCGCGTGTGCGCGATACGCTAAAACGTGCAGTCACGCGCCACGAAACTACCCCGACGCGCTGCGATACGCAGAAACCCAAACCTACTCACGTATCACGCGTGTCGCGAAGGTTTAGAAAACGGCAAAATAGGTATTTGGTCCCAGATTTTCCTACAGTACTAAGATTACAAAAATATATATATCAAAACACTACACACCTTAGCAGACACACACTGGACCAAACCCCAACCCAAACACTACCCATCTGGCCGCAAATTGCGGCCAGAATGAGGAAATTGGCGGCCGAAAGAAAGAATTAGGGGGTCGGGTTTCACCTGTGGTATCATCTCTACTCCAGTATACTACAGTCTTCCCAATTTCATTCTGAAATCATCGGGTCAAAAGCAGATCCAGAAAAACTCATTTTTGCACAAATACGACATTTGCATCGAATATGAAAACTGGTGGTATTTTAGTGTAGTAGGGGTTCAACTAAGTTAACATGGTCACAACAATCCTCAAGCATCCTACTGAAACCAATCTACACCTCATTAGCACAAAGTTCACACTAAATACCCCATAACACACTAAAACACACTAAAATCCACTAACCGATGCAAAACATACACTAACCAAGCTAACTAGGGAATAAGTTACAAAAATATACCTCATACTTAACCCTAGGAAGCTGGAGGAAGCAGAAGAAGAGAAGAGAAGAGGCTGCAGTTGCTGCTGTGAAGCTTGGTGCTGCTGCTACTGTTCCTTGCTGCTGATGCTGCCCATGCTTGCTTCAGGCTCAGTTGCTGCTGTTGCTTTTTCTCCTGCTGCTGCTGCTGGGGTGTGAAGAGAGGCAAGTGTGTGTGTGAGTGTGTGTGAGGTTTGAGAGAAAAGAAATGAGAGAAGAAAACAATCATTTACCCCAAAAGTCACCCCTCCTCTCTCTCTCTTCATTTAATGCAAGCATGGCTTGAGCCATGATGCACCCCTCTCCCTCACTCTCACAAGTCAACCCCTAAACCATTTGAATTAAAGTAATCTTTTAATTAACCAATTTAAAACCCATTTAAGAATCCATAACACTTTAACCCTCAAGATTAACCCACCATGGTTAATAATTATGGAATTAACTTAATTTAAAAACCCTAGTTTACATGCACATATTTGTGCAAGCCTAATGAAATTTTGGAAAAAATATTTATTAAATTAGGAAAAATATTTAAAACCCAATTGGTAAACTTTTTATTAAAAACCATTATTTAATTATAATTATTCACTAACTCTTATCCTAAGGTGTTACAATCTCTCCCCCTTAAAGAAATTCGTCCCCGAATTTCAAAAATCTAACTAAGGTTACCTTCAAAAAGATGGGGATACGTCTTCATCATCTCGCTTTCGGTCTCCCAAGTGACCTCTTCACGGTTCTGACCACGCCAAAGTACTTTAACTGATGGAATGTCCTTCGATCTCAATTTCTTCACTTGTCGATCCAAGATCATCACCGGCTGCTCTGCATAGGAAAGATCGCTCTCAAGCTGGATCGTCGGATGCTGAATCGCATGCGAAGGATCATGAAGATATCTGCGGAGCATCGAGACATGGAATACGGGGTGCACGTCTGGAAAGCTGGGCGGAAGGGCTAATTGGTAAGCTACTGCACCGACACGCTCGAGGATCTCGAAGGGGCCCACAAATCTGGGACTGAGCTTCCCCTTCTTCCCAAACCTCATTACACCTTTCATTGGGGAGACCCTCAAGAAAACATGATCACCAACAGAAAACTCAAGTCTGCGTCGTCGACGGTCTGCATAAGCTCTCTGCCTACTCTGGGCTGCTCTCATCCTATCGCGAATCAACTGGATCTGCGCTGTCGTCTCCTCAACGATCTGTGGCCCTAAGATACTGCTCTCACTGAGCTCTGTCCAACAAGTAGGCGACCTGCATCTCCTCCCATAAAGAGCCTCAAACGGTGCCATCTGAATGGTCTCCTGGTAGCTGTTATTGTAGGAGAACTCTACTAAGGGCAAATAATGATCCCAGCTACCACCGAAATCTAGTACACAAGCTCTGAGCATGTCCTCGAGAGTCTGGATGGTCCGCTCTGACTGTCCGTCGGTCTGCGGATGAAATGCCGTGCTGAAACTCAAGCGAGTGCCCAAAGCCTCCTGAAGTCTCTGCCATAGTCTACTGGTAAACTGGGTGCCTCTGTCGGACACAATGCACGTCGGGACTCCGTGTAGTCGCACTATCTCATCAATGTAGATCTGGGCATACTGAGTAAATCCGAAAGTCGTTTTCACCGGTAGGAAGTGAGCCGCTTTCGTCAAACGATCCACGATCACCCAGATGGAGTCATACCCCCGACTAGTCCTGGGTAGACCCACCACGAAATCCATCGAAATCTGTTCCCATTTCCACTCCGGAATGGGTAATGGCTGTAGCTCTCCCGCGGGCCTCTGGTGCTCAGCCTTGACTTGCTGACAAGTCAGGCATCTCGATACAAAATCTGCAATGTCCCTCTTCATTCCGTCCCACCAGTAAACATCTCGCATATAATGATACATCTTGGTGGAACCGGGATGGACGCTATATACCGATCGATGTGCCTCCTCAAGAATCTCACGCCTCAGTCCCTCAGCATCAGGTACGCACAGTCTGACTCCAAACCGTAGTATCCCCTGATCATCGATCACGAACTCGGAAAATCTGTCCTGTCCCATCTGTGCCATGATCTCTGAACATCGGTCATCACTGAGCTGTGCCTCACGTATACGATCAATCAACTGTGGGCGTGCACGGACATGCGCTATCTGTCCTCCAATCGGCGTGAACTCGAACTGTACTCGACTGTCGCATAATATCTGCCAATCTGCGGATGACTGCTCCTGTACTGCGCTCAAATAAGATAAACTACTCCCGGGCCTCCTACTCAAAGCATCCGCCACCACATTTGCCTTGCCCGGGTGATATAAGATCTCGCAGTCATAATCCTTCACTAACTCCATCCATCGACGCTGTCGAAGGTTCAGGTCCCGCTGCTGGAATATGTATTTCAGACTCTTGTGATCCGTAAATATCTGGCACGACTCGCCGTATAGGTAGTGTCGCCAGATCTTAAGTGCGAAGACCACTGCTGCCATCTCCAAATCATGAGTGGGGTAGTTCTGCTCGTGCTTCTTCAATTGTCGCGAGGCATAAGCGATCACCCTATCATGCTGCATCAGAACGCATCCCAATCCCACTCGAGAAGCGTCACAAAAGACCACAAATCCACTCGATCCGGAAGGTAAAGATAACACCGGTGCCGTCGTCAGCTGAGTCCGTAACTGCTGAAAACTGTGCTCGCACTCCTCCGTCCAATCGAAGGGAACTCCTTTCCGGGTCAACCCGGTCAACGGTGTAGCAATACGTGAGAAGTCCTGCACAAAACGCCTGTAATAACCGGCCAATCCCAAAAAGCTGCGAATCTCCGTCACTGATGTGGGTCTGGGCCAACGCTGAACGGCCTCGATCTTCCTCGGGTCAACGCAGATACCGTCTCGTGAAATCACGTGACCCAAGAAATCTACGCTGTCCAGCCAAAAAGCACACTTGGAGAATTTCGCATAAAGCTGGTGCTCCCTCAATGTCTGCAATGTAATCCGCAGGTGCTGCTCGTGCTCACCACTACTCCGGGAATACACCAAGATATCGTCAATGAAGACTATGATGAACAGGTCCAAATAAGGCCGGAAAATACGGTTCATCAAATCCATGAAGGCTGCTGGCGCATTGGTGAGTCCGAACGACATCACCAAAAACTCGTAATGGCCGTAGCGCGTACGGAAGGCTGTCCGGGGAATGTCCTCCTGTCGAACCCGCAACTGGTGATAGCCCGATCGTAAATCGATCCTCGAAAAGTACCCTGCCCCCTGAAGCTGGTCGAACAAATCGTCGATACGCGGCAACGGATACCTGTTCCGCACTGTCACCCTGTTCAACTGGCGGTAGTCGATACAAAGATACAAACTGCCATCCTTCTTCTTGACGAACAGGACTGGAGCACCCCAAGGAGAAACACTGGGTCGAATAAGTCCCTTGTCCAGCAAATCCTGTAACTGACCCTTCAGCTCACGAAGTTCCGCCGGGGCCATCCGATAGGGCGGTATAGAAATAGGCCCCGAACCAGGAACCAAATCAATACAGAAAGAAATGTCGCGCTCGGGCGGCAACCCAGGAAGCTCGTCAGGGAACACATCAGGAAACTCGCTAACAACCGGAACCTGATCCAATGGAACCTCTGTAGCACGAGCATCGCGAACATAAGCGAGAAATCCCTGACATCCCTTCCTCAAAAGCTGTCCAGCGCGAAAAGAAGAAATCACACTGTGAGGGGCGGCACCACGGTCCCCCAACACAACAAAAACCGACTCGCCGGGGAAACAGAATCTAACTGTCTTCTCACGGCAGTCCACAGAAGCATAGCACGTGGCTAACCAATCCATGCCCAAAAGAACGTCGAAGTCCAACATCTCCAGAAGGATCAAGTCGACAGGCAACTCTCTCTCGCCAATACAGACGATACAGGATCGGAATACGTGCCTAGCAACAATCGACTCTCCTATAGGAGTAGTCACCACAAGTGGCTGATCAAGTAAGCCGGACTCTCTACCCAAACTCGGCACAAAGTGCGTGGATACGTACGAGTGTGTGGATCCGGGATCGAACAATACATGTGCATCAACCGAACATACAGGGAGGATACCTGAAACCACTGCATTGGACGCCTGCGCGTCCTGATGTGTCAAAGCAAAGACCCTCGCCTGTCCACCACCTGTAACTGGCTGCCCTCTGCCTCGGTCACCTCGCCCTCTCTGAGCAACTCCTCCACGCCCACGACCTCGCTGTGTATGAGTCTGGCGCGGAGCAACGGTAGGTACGACAGGCAACGCTCTCTGGGGTGGTGAAGGTGGTAATGTGACATGCGGTGCTGTCGCCTCTCTCCGGGGTAACTCAGGACAATCCCGTACACGGTGGTAAGAACTCCCACAGCGAAAACATCCCGACGACGGCCGCTGACCATCCTGGGAATAAGAACTGAATAACCGGCCCCGCCCTGAATCTCTGCTGCCTGCAATACGTCTATCCCGGCGCCGAAAAGGCTGTCTCTGTGCTGAAGTATCCGCACGAGCTCTCTTCGGCTCTGGAAGTGCCGAAGTCTCGACAAGGTGCTCCTCGACCACTAGGGCTGCGTCTACAGCTGCTGCGTAGGTCTCGTAGTGCTGCGTGCTGATCGCGAGGAACACTGGTGAAAGCAAGCCTCGAACAAATCTCCGGACTCGCAACTCCTCGGTGGCCACTAAATGTGGGGCGTAGACTGCTAGCTCTGTAAACAGTACGTCATACTCTGCCACTGTCATCCCTGGCGTCTGGCGCAAGGACTCAAACCTGCGTGCTCGGGCATTTCTAACACTCCGGGGAAGGAAACGGGCTAGAAATATGGTCACGAACACCGTCCAGGTCATAAGAGGAAGACCTGCTGCTCTGCCCTTCTCCACTGAATCACACTATTTATGCGCAAGACCTTCCAGGCGAAAGCTCACGAACTCGACCCATCTCGCATCTGCGCATCTGAGGGAACGGCATATCCTGGCCATCCTGTCGATGAAAGACTGTGGGTCCTCGGCCGTATCGGTGCCTGTGAATACTGGAGGCTTCAGCCTCATGAACTCTGATAGCGACACTGTAATCACCTCCGTGGCTGCAGGAGCAACTGGCTGTGCGGTAGGTACCATAGCGGTCTCTGGAACTGGTGGAGCTACCTCTGGCCGCTGCTCTCGAAGCGTCTCAACAAGCGATCCTATCATCTGGCGTATCTCCTGCATGCTAGATCCCACCGTCTGGCGCATCTCCTGCATACCAGCCCCTAGCATGGCGATCTGCTCTGTCACGGCAGGAACAACCTGCTCGGGTACAACGGGTGCACTGCCCGGATCAGTCCTCGTCTCGGACGAGTCAACTCGAATCTCGGCCCTCGCGGCCGCTCTCTGTGCCCTCGTAGTCTTAGGCGGCATATTGGCTGAAAGAAAATTTGGATTCGATAAGAACACGAAAATCGAATCGCAAGAATATAAGGAGGGATCAAATCAATAAGTCCTAAGGTCGCGTAAGCGGAGTACCGTGTCGTGAGTATGCCGCGGAACATACGCACGCTATGCTACCCTGCTGCAGCTACCTACTCCATCATACCAGGGTCATCCTACACTCCGAAGGTAAAACCTACGCTCTGATACCAACTTTGTCACGACCCGAGAATTCGACTCGTGACCGGCACTTAACCACGCAACGTCTACAGGCGCAACGCGGCTAAGCAAGCCGAACCCAGAAATCAAAACCAATAAATATAGAGTGATTTAAAACATTTAAAAAAAAAACAATCGTACATGTCCGAAAAACTTCCATTTATTTAGTAGAAATCCTTTTTAAGTTCAATAGTTATAAGTTTTATAATTTTGGTAACATTTCCCTTTTAAAACATTAGTTCCGAAAGTCGGATAAAAACAAGGTGTAGCAGAAATAACAAGTGACATGAATAAAGCATCACAATATGATATACGACGCCGTAGCGAAGAATACACGGTAAAACAAGGACAATATCATAAAAGATGAGACTGCATAAAGTAACGTCGACTCACATGCGAGCTCGACACCAGAATGTAAAATCATACATATCGTCCTCACAACTGTCTCTAAGTAAATACAGAAGGTAGATGGAGAGTACTAGATACATCAATATACAACTGAAATGATAACAGATACCGTACAAAACCCACCTAAACAGCAAAAGGGCTATCTCTGCTCAAAAGGGGTATCTGTGCCAAAAGATGCGGTAACAGCCAGCCGTGACTACTCCTCAGGGCAACCTGCAAACACTGTGGCACAACGGGGGTGAGTTGCCAACTCGTGAATAGAGATAACATATAAAGGTAATCGCGAGCATGCACGTACAGCGCTACTCTAACAAATGCCAGCAGGTGATATCAATGCGAGGTAAACAGCATGCATGGTAATAATGCAAGTCCTCTATCAGGTGATATGCTACAGGATGAGATGTGATAATGAATGCTGAGCATGGGGATACAGTATCTACATGAAGTATCGGGGTGGACTACATAAGTATGTATGCACCACAAATCCCAACATCTCAAACGCCGGTACTCCATCGGCCCTCATATCCTGTATATTCCTGAAAATCCCGAGTGCCCAACATCGGCACCCAAATATCATAAATACTCGTGTCTAGCATCGACACGCAAAACATCCTGTATCGGCCTCCGTCAATCCGGGTCTGCCCTCTCTCAATGTATATACCGGGAATCCGTCAGTCCGGGTCATCCCTCTCTCAATATTTCGGGCGTCCGTCAGTCCGGGTCAGCCCTCTATCAACCCATCGGGCATCCGTCAGTCCGAGTCAGCCCTCTATCAATCCATCGGGCATCCGTCAGTCCGGGTCAGCCCTCTATCAATCCATCGGGCATCCGTCAGTCCGGGTCAGCCCTCTATCAATCCATCGGGCATCCATCAGTCCGGGTCAGCCCTCTATCAATCCGTGCCTCAAGCACCGAGAAAACACGGGGTGACGCCCCTAAATATCATATCAAGGGAACCGGGTTTTTTAAATGATTACTTATTTGAAAAGGCCACGGTTCCCAAATCCAGGAATCATATGAAATCCCAACAATAATACAAGTAACTGTGATGTGATAGGTTCATCAAATATGTATCTCAAGTCATGTCACATAAGAATGAACTACAATGCAATGAGCCACTGTGATATAGGTATCAAGTATAAAAAATTCCAAATCATGTCAAGTATAGATGAGCTACAACAATGTACGACAGTATGATCATGGCAGTTCTATCAGTTCTAAGCAATAAATATATATATATAACAGGGAATGCAATATGCGATGACAATCCATGGTATGGTATATGCAGTATATAACAATAAGGTCCTATCAGCCCTGACGCATAACGCCATGCGGGCGATATCCCCGTAGATGTGAAATCTACTCACCGTGTCTCGCGCTAAGTGTACCCAACCACTTGCTTGCCCTTCTTTGCAGCGTCCGTCTCACTGGCCTGCGAACCTAGAATCACATAACATATATCACACATAAGCTCATTTCACAAAAATGTGACACTACGGTCCAACTAGACTCTTGTGTCGCAAACTAATCGCGCGTGTGCGCGATACGCTAAAACGTGCAGTCACGCGTCACGAAACTACCCCGACGCGCTGCGATACGCAGAAACCCAAACCTACTCACGTATCACGCATGTCGCGAAGGTTTAGAAAACGGCAAAATAGGTATTTGGTCCTAGATTTTCCTACAGTACTAAGATTACAAAAATATATATATCAAAACACTACACACCTTAGCAGACACCCACTGGACCAAACCCCAACCCAAACACTACCCATCTGGCCGCAAATTGCGGCCAGAATGAGGAAATTGGCGGCCGAAAGAAAGAATTAGGGGGTCGGGTTTCACCTGTGGTATCATCTCTACTCCAGTATACTACAGTCTTCCCAATTTCATTCTGAAATCACTGGGTCAAAAGCAGATCCAGAAAAACTCATTTTTGCACAAATACGACATTTGCATCGAATATGAAAACTGGTGGTATTTTAGTGTAGTAGGGGTTCAACTAAGTTAACATGGTCACAACAATCCTCAAGCATCCTACTGAAACCAATCTACACCTCATTAGCACAAAGTTCACACTAAATACCCCATAACACACTAAAACACACTAAAATCCACTAACCGATGCAAAACATACACTAACCAAGCTAACTAGGGAATAAGTTACAAAAATATACCTCATACTTAACCCTAGGAAGCTGGAGGAAGCAGAAGAAGAGAAGAGAAGAGGCTGCAGTTGCTGCTGTGAAGCTTGGTGCTGCTGCTACTGTTCCTTGCTGCTGATGCTGCCCATGCTTGCTTCAGGCTCAGTTGCTGCTGTTGCTTTTTCTCCTGCTGCTGCTGCTGGGGTGTGAAGAGAGGCAAGTGTGTGTGTGAGTGTGTGTGAGGTTTGAGAGAAAAGAAATGAGAGAAGAAAACAATCATTTACCCCAAAAGTCACCCCTCCTCTCTCTCTCTTCATTTAATGCAAGCATGGCTTGAGCCATGATGCACCCCTCTCCCTCACTCTCACAAGTCAACCCCTAAACCATTTGAATTAAAGTAATCTTTTAATTAACCAATTTAAAACCCATTTAAGAATCCATAACACTTTAACCCTCAAGATTAACCCACCATGGTTAATAATTATGGAATTAACTTAATTTAAAAACCCTAGTTTACATGCACATGTTTGTGCAAGCCTAATGAAATTTTGTAAAAAATATTTATTAAATTAGGAAAAATATTTAAAACCCAATTGGTAAACTTTTTATTAAAAACCACTATTTAATTATAATTATTCACTAACCCTTATCCTAAGGTGTTACATTTTATCCCTTGTCTTTTCAATCATGATCATTCGGATATAGGCTCTAGCAAAGAAAATCATCAATCATTTGATCCCTAATTTACAATGAAATAATCAAGAAGTCATTTCGCTCCAAATTAGGTCATCAATGATTCTTTTTGCTAAGGTTCACAAATCTCATAAGAATTAAGACTATATTAAGATTTGATCATCATTAGATCTATCAATTCTCTCGAATCCTCCACAAGCGGAGAATTTACTCAAACATCATGAAAATAAATTAATCAAAGATCAAGAAATTTCACAACGCAAGAATGTAAAGAAAACAAGAATTTCAATTATCACCTTTATTAAATCGACGACTAATTACCCATTCCCACAATTTGAGGTTACATGATGTTGCTCTCGATCTCTCCTTTTGAAGAGGTAACTAAATCCGTCGAATTTCGCTCCGCTCGATCTCTGTAAGTCGCGGATCATCGTGGATCTCTTCCTCGGATGAAGATTGGCTTTGCGGATAAAGGATCGATGGTTGCTTGCTTGATTTGCTTCTCAAAATGATCTTGATTTTTGGTTGGATTTGAATTTGGGCTAGGGTTTTGGTATCAAGTTGTGTCACTCAACTTGAATTTGAATTTTGGCTCCAAATGTGTAACTAACTCACTACTAATTTTCCAACCTCAAAACCCTAGATCTAGATCTCTTTTTATAACCACCTCATTTGAATCTTCCCTCCAAAGTTAGGTTGTTAAAGAGAGCCTTCTAGAATGAGTTTGTTAGAGGGAATATTCTAGAAGGAGCTTGTTAGAGGGAATATTCTAGAATGAGGTTGTTACAAGGAATATTCTAGAGTGAGTTTGTTATGCAGAGCCTTCTGGAAGAAGCCACGTGGTAATTGAGAGTCTTCTGGAAACTAGGGTTGTTGCATAGAATTTTCCAGAGGATTTTGGAGCGCCAAAGAGCTAACCAGGCTGCGGAACTGCGGCGGATCGGCCAACTCGTCCGCGGATCCGCGACCATATAATGGGTTCACTGCATGAAATTTCTGTGGTCTTTTTCTGACAATGTTGGGATCTTCTTCTGATACATGGAATCTGACATTTCTTTCTTGGTTGCTTCCAGATCTCAAGTCTTGTACTTGATGCATTTTATCGACACTTTTGTGATTCCGGCTCTTTAACCTGAAGGATTTTCTGCACGCAATCTTGATAAACAGTGTTGAGATAAACAATATCATGCGTGCAGTAATAAACACACAATTTCCCTCATAATGCCGGTTATAATGTATAACACATGTTATTTGATATTTTGCAGACGAATTGCTAATATGTGCTATATTTATACCAAACACCTTTAGATGATCACAAAGAGTAGGGAAATTGATGTGTTAAAAATGCAATATTTTCGACTGATTACCCTTCACTGCTTGAATTCAGCCTTTTTCACTAGTCGGCTTTAGAGGAGAGGATGTCGAGGATTCTTGGATTTCATTTGTGATACCGGAGCCACAGTGGGTTTGTTGGACCGGGTTCCTATTGTGCGGGAGTTTCCGACTTTGTTCCAGATGAGCCGGCAGAGCTTAGGGAGTTTAAGGATCAGCTGCATAGTTGCTAGATAGGAGGACTTATACGTCCGAGTGTTTCGCTTTGGAGTGCTCCTATTATGTTCGTCAAGAGAAGGACGGCAGTTTGAGCTTGTGTGTTGATTGATCGTCAATTGAACCGAGTTACGGTGCGGTAGGTATCCTTTATCTCGCATTGACGATTTATTCGATCAGCTCCAGGGTGCGAGACCTTTTTCTATGTTTGCTTTGAGATCGGGTCATCATTGGTTGCAGGATCGGAGTGATGACATTCCGAATACTGCTTTGTGTGCGCTACGGGCAGCATGAGTTCTTGGTGGTGTCGTTGGACTCACCAATACCCTAGCTACATTCAAGGATGTGATGTACCAGATTTCTTCAGGCCGTTCCTCGACTAGTTGATTGTTGTGTTATAGATGACATTCTGGTCTATTCCAATGTGTCGTGAGGAACTTGAGTAGCACTTGAGGATTTGCTTTACAGACATTGGGAGATCTCCAGCGGTTTTCTAAATTCTTGGAGTGTTCCTTCAGGCTTGATCTTGTTGACTTCCTAAGGTCTTGTGGTTACGGGCGACTTTGTTGTTCACTGTAATGTTTCACGAGTGGGGCTAAATTGTGGACTGATGTGGCACTATTGAGTTATCGCTCATGCTTCCCGACAGTTGGTGGATGTACGGGCAGGATATCCCACTCATGATCTGGAGATAACCGCGGTGGTTTGCGTTGAAGATTTGGGGACACTACTTGTACGGAGAGTCATGCCAGATTTTCACGGACCACCAGAGCTTAGTGTACATCTTCCTACAACGAGTTTTGATTGTTGAGACAGTCTCTGCAGACTCGTTGGTCCAGGGTGTGCTACGTTCTGGACTCGTTGGTGTGTACCTGATACTGATAGGTAGAGACGCGAGGTCCCAGAGCAGGCACATCAGTCAGCTTTCTGTGTTCACCCCGAGTGCCACCAAGATGTAACGTGACTTGAGAGCTAGTTACGGGTGGGCAGGGATGAAGAGTGAAGTTTCGGATTTCATTTCGAGGTGTCTGACTTGTTGCGAGCTAAGGTTGAGCATCTGAGACCGGATGGAGAGCTGCAATCTTTAACCGTTCCGGAGTGGGAATGGGGGCAGATTTCCATGAATTTCATTGTGGTGTCTATCCAGGTTTAGACGGGTGTGACTGCATTTGGGTGTTTGTTGTCCGGTTATGCTCAGTTTGCTCAGTTGTTCTTTTTTAAGTTTTTGCGTTTGCACGAAGTTCCTTCATGCATTTTATCTAATAGAGGCACCCCTTCGCTAGCCGTCATTGGCAGAAGCTTCAGAAAGCCTTGGGTACTGGTTGAGCTTTAGCTCCGCTTTTCCACCCGTAGACCGATGGTTTATGAGAGCGGACTATACAGACTCTGGAGGATATGCTTGTGCGTACATACTTTTTGTTTGTTGGAAGTTGGGATCGTCACTTGCCATTGATAGGGTTCTTTTTCGATAGCTGTTAATAGGAGACATGTCGATCACCAGTCTGTTTTTCTGACTCTGTGAGAGTAGGAATTTATTTTTGGACCCCAGCTAGTCATTAGACTATGGAAATGATCCAGTTGATTCAGGTCAGGATGAGAGTAGCCCAGTGCAGACATGAGTCTTATACCGACAGTTATTGTCACAGACTTGAGTTCGCAGTGGGAGATCATGTATTCCTACGGATTTTTCCGATGAACGGCGTGATGAGTTTTGGGAAGTTATGTCCCAGATTGTTGGTCCTTTGAGATCCTCGAGCGAGTTAGTTCCATTGCCTATAACTTGGCACTTCCGCCCAGATTTTTGAGTATTCACCCCGTATTCCTTGTGTCAATACTTCGCAATTACCTTCATGAACTTTCTCACATCATTCAGCATCAGACCTTTTAGCTTAGACGCGATCTTTTCGTTCACCGGCAGCCGATTGTCACGACCCGAAATTAGTACGTGACGGCCCTAATACTACGCAACGTTTACAGGCGTAACGCAGTAAAAGAAAGCCAAAACCCAGAAATATAAACCATTAGAAGCAATAAGAAATAATAGCATTTTCAAAACCTTTGAAATCTCAACCCAAATTCTTTATTAAGACCAACTTATTTCCTTTAAAATTTTGACAGCACCTCCTTTGTAAAACAAGCCCCCAAAATGGGTACAACATAAATATAAAGTAAAGCATCCCCAACGGGAGAAAATCCATGCCAAAAGGTGGAAAAAAACCACCACAACAGATATACGATGCCATAGCGAAGAAAGAGACGATATAAATAAAACTGCATAAAAACCTCCAAGTCACAAAATAATATACAATATCGTCCTCAAATCAAGTCTCTAAGTCATACAAGATAATGGTAGATGGAGAGTACATGATACAACGAATACACAACAAGCAACATTGGATAACCGCAACACCTACCTAAGCAAAACTGCACACTGTCAGGCGAAGCGGTATCCGCATCAAAGATGATATGATAGATGAATATAGCCCTGTCTCTGACTCCTGTGAGGAAAGACCTGCAAAAAAACTGTGGCACAACGGGGGTGAGTTGCCAACTCATGAATAGTAAATAACACATGCAGGTAATCGCAAGTATGCACGTACAACGCGAATCTAACATATGCAATTAATAGCAAATAAACGGTCATATGAATGCAGAAATCATGAAAGGTACACAAGCAGGTACAAGTAATACATGAAGCAATAATAATATGACAATCGGTATGCAATAATCATCCAATAATGATATGAAAAGGTATATATGCAACAGTCATGAAAATTACACTAACATGTACAACTAACACATGAAGCAATGCATATAATATGAAGTATGTAAATGCAACAGTCATGAAAGGTACACTAACAGGTACTACTAATACATGAAGCAGTGCATAAACAATAAATGTGGGGTATGGAATGAAATATGTCATTTCCACGGAATCCTGACATCGTGGTAGGATCACAATCCATCAAGACAATCCAAATCCCAGTTCCTCAAATCAGCCACCAAATTGGCTCCCATATCATATAAGTCTCACAAATCCTTAATGTACAATATCGAATAAATCTCATATATTCTGAATGTACAAAATCAGCAATCTCATATATATCCTGTATCCAATCTTAAATAAATCTCCTATATCCTAAATCCAATGTTAATTAAATTTCTAACATCCTAAGTATATTTGCATGAAAAAAATGATGATGTATATAAACTGATATCAATACACATATATTAGCGTCCCATTCCACTAATATTGGTGTAAAGGCATATATAACAGCGTCCCATTCCACTGTTATATATACTTAGAATAAAATATCATGAAAACAATGTGTCAAGCATCGACACAGAAAGGCTGATCTATCAGGTGCTGTCACCAAGACTGGCCCCCTGATAGGTACGTATCACACGCTATCCGAAAAGCACGAGTGCCTAGCTCTGACCCTCGATCTTTCCACGTATCCATACGTACATGACTCCCAACGGTATCCCCATGATAACTGCCGAGTCATTGGTATTGTCACAGGAGTGTATGCTTCCCCTGCCAGGCTCAATCGGCAAGGTCCATCAATCGTCTTGCTCGGGGGTTCCTCCGGTCCCCACCATGTACCCTCATACGGCCTCGACGCCTCCTCGTATGGAATATATAAATCAGAACCGATTAATCTCATGGTGGATGCTTAAATATCATATCAAGGGAAACTGGGTTTTTCAAATAATGCATAATTTCATGAACTCCCACGGTCCCCAAATCCAGAAAACATCATGAAAAATCCATATCACAATGCGAAAATCCATGAATATAATATATGCAACATAAAACTGAAATGTAAGCATATAAAGGAAAAGCCGCTAATTAACTGCAACAAGTTAATATAAATATCATGCGGTTCATAATTTCTCCAATTCTAAAATAACATCAAGTAAAGGTAAACATGTAGCTATAACCAGATTAATGTGTAAACATAAAGGTATAGCAAGGTATATGTATCTACCTATAAATAATGATGTAATATACCCCTAGGTATAAGTGAAGTATGTGTGCAAGGTATACCTATCGTTATGTCATGAAGTGTGTATATACCTATCACTAATGGTGCAATACTCTATAGGTATACAGATAACTAGCATGTAAATATAAGAAGGCATATGTGTAAGCATGTAGATATACATGTATGCTATATGTTATATGCGATAAGAAATATGAATCAATGTCTCAATGTTCCTAACCAAATAATATTATATCTATAAGTGGGTTGTGCGTGACATGGCAATTATTGATGGTGTGTTTAGTATACAATCAATGTTCGTGCAACATGAATCGTCAATAATAGTATAGTGTCCTAAGGATACTAGTCCAAGCACAACTATTAACTAACAGTAGGGTGAATGCCCAATCCTAAATATGACATAGAATCTGCGAAAAAAGTAACATCTCTAGCCCAGACGCATAACGCCATACGAGCGATTCCCCTGTAGATGTTAAATCTACTCACCAACGCTCCTGGCTAAGTGAAGCCAACCACCTGTTTTCCCTTTGTAGCAGTGTCCGAAGTCCCCGCCTGCAAACCTGCAACATTAAAATAATAAAACAAGAATATATTAATAATATACCCAAAATACGTACAAACTACATTTAACTGACGCAATAACACAAAACATACTCTCAAGTGTTCGTATTGTGGCTAACGCGCGTAGCGACACGACGAAAACAACGTAAGAGTAAAACCACACAAAGTGTATGATCCGTGTCGTATAACGTATCGCGCTTACACAAAACTCAAGAAACTATCTATGTGATCCCAGATTTCGTATATAGAGAAAATACAACAACTAAACAAGACCAAACACACCTAACCCCTGCAGACACCTACCCAGAAAAAACCCAAACCCTAACTCCAATCCCAAGCCGGTGTCTCCGGAAATTCCCCTCTCGTTGCCGGCCGAGTCCGAGCTCCAGGGGTCCGTGCTCCAGGTAAGGTCCTATGGTCACAGGTACAACACAACAACATTGATTAGTTTTCTAGTAAAATCTCCGGGTCACAGCAGATCACAGATATCACAAATCGACACTAAAAATACGATATTGCACACTAATCTAAACATTAAACTATCTAAACTGAAACTAACTTGCTACATATAACAAAAACTATAAAAATAATAGATAAGGATCATTACCTAGCCAAAAGAACACAAAGATCCTAGCTTTGCATGCTCCTAGGCATCCAAGAGGCAAAAACCAAGAAAAGATATGATTTTTGATGAAATTTGTGAATAAATGAAATGAATTCGGTGAGGGAAATGACGTGTTCAGTTTGTTGAGAGGGGAATGAAAGAATAAAAGAGATAGAGAAAAAGAAAGAGAGGAAAAGATGAGGAGAGAGGGAGGTGAGTGTAGGGTGAGAGATGAGGGTGAGTGTATCTAATGCATTAAATTCTAAACATGCTTTCACATTAATGCTTTCATACCACTCATCACCCAAAAGAAAATATCTCTCTCTCTCTCTCACTCACAAAAGATCTAGGGTTAAGGTTAAGAATTGATTTAAGAAATGATTAGGATAAACAAAGGATTAGGTTAAGTGTCAAGGTTGTTAAGAACAAAATTAGCACAAACAAATCCTCACATTTACGTGCACACGTGCGTGCATGCTCATAAAAATAATAATAAATTATTAATTAAATGTTATAAAATGTGAGGAACCCAAATTGGTAAACTATTTACAGTAAACCCGCATTAACGTCTAAACAAACACTAACCGAAATCTAAGGCGTTACAATCTTCCCCCTTATAAAAATTCGTCCCCGAATTTAAAATTCTTACTAAGCGTACCTTCAAAGAGAAGATTACAAAACTCTCATATCTGTTAGTTATATGTATGCCCTAGAGGCCATTACTGTACATAGGATGTATATTGTAGTGGATGCTGGGACATATATAGGGAAGACTTTCTTGCTCGACATGATAGTATGCTATCTGGTTGCTCTTTACCTTAACGTGTACACAGATTGTCTCTCTGTTACATGTTGGTAAAGCCCTTAGGATGTGTACTTGACTACCTGGACTATGATGCGGATTATACTAGTGGGGACATGGTAGTCCATAAGTACATCCTTCAAGGTCCCTAGTCGTGGGTGTATCGAGACAGGGCATCAATATCCCAGAGTAGACTAGCGTATACCTTCTCGACCCATACAGATGGGCGATGGATGATCCCATATCCATTGGTGTTTGACATCGGAAATGATATACGGGTGCTCAGTAGAGACTGGGTACACTGGATGGACTCGCTGAGAACTCCCAGATGGTATTATACCTTACGTCAGATGGCAGTTCTCTGGTGACACTGGTACAAAGTAGTCTGTTGACCCGAGATCGTCATAGAGTCTTGTGTGGTTCCCACTGTGCTTTGATTTCCACCTTACCACGTCCAAGAGGGCGTGCAAAACGGTGGTTTTTGGGTACAGTCCCGAGTCACATGGATGCAATGAGCGATAGGAGGGGATTCGTCTCTCCCGGTATTGGGAGTTGATGTTGCGCTGTGTTCGATTGGCTATAACCGGAAATCCCTGGCCAGGGTTGCTGAGATTTACTGGTAAGTGTTACTAGTAGTTTCTCGAATTGTTATAGACCTCATATCGACACGACTTATCGAGCTATTGGGGTCTGACGTTTACCACCCCTAGGAGAGATATGCGACATATCAGACGATCAGACCGAACTGTACGGTAAGTGTTACTGGATGGATTCATAGGAGGGTGAGCGGGCTTGCTCGTCGATCTTCTCATCGCTCAATACCCGGGTGGCCGTTACGTTTAGCAGACCGCTTGCGGCTTGTGGGTGTTTGATATGATCATCACCTGCTGCCGGCGTATTGACGAGTCTTTAGAGTCCTACACAGAGGTTTCCTGGCTCAAGCGAAACGAAATAGGAGCGCATATGAGATATGTGCGGGACCGAGAATGATACCAGTATGTGATACTGTATTCGATTCTCACGATCTGTGACATTGATCGGTTATATGCAATATAGCCGGGTTATCGGATCAAGTGTTGATTCGATAAGTTGTTACTGTTGATATTAGTCGGTTATATACGATATGACCGGATCATTAAATCAAGCGTCGATTTAATGATTTAATGCAGAATGATATATTTGATATATTACTTTGCATTAACTAGTATCGGTTCACTTAAGATGGATTTTCTCACTCGCTTGTGCACATCGTATATGTGATATATTTTTTGTGCACTTGATTGTATCTTGTTTGATGATGCAAGATTTCTAGGGTTTGTGTAAAGAATTAAACCTTGGTTAAGTAAATGGTTAGGGTTTTATTTATTTATTCATTAATTTATCTATTTATTTTTGGATGAAAAGAATGAGAAAAGAAAACAAATGGTTGCTTTCTTAGAAGCTTCTTCAAGCTTCATGCAACTTTGACCAAAGCAACCATTCTTGTCTTCTTCTCTAACCCTAACCATTCAACCTAACTCAAGTTAATTCTCTGCACTTTACCATGGTTAAAATTATCATAAGAATTCATTTTCTTTTCTATTTTATTATTCTTATCATAACATTATCATCTTCTTCTTCAAGAAGAAAACCTAGTTTCCATCAATGGTGATTGATGAAAAAGAGTGAGAAATCCAAATCTAAAGTGAACCCACCTCCTATTTCTTCATCCTCTACCTCTTGCCAAGTAGTATATGATGTTCTCTTCACTAGTTTCATGACTTGGTGAAGTGGGAGCTTGATCTAGTGATGCCTCAACGTAGATCATCTTCGGCACGAAGCCGACGACCTTGCCCGCCCTTTTCTCCGATGAAGCCGACGCTAGAGCCCAAGATCCGATTTGTACAGCGAGGAGACTTCATCGCGGAGCCATGGAGGTGGAGAACCGGATCTACAAAGGTTGTATTTCCGTTTACCATTTAGTTAAATTGTTAACTAGTTTCTTTTTCGCCTAAACTTCTAGCCAACGATCCGTATTAGGGTTTCTCGGCACCGCAACTTTGAAATTGGCATGGTTGATGCCTTGTGAGACCTCATTAGCGTGCCTAGGAACCTTTCATTGGTATCAGAGCCTAGCTAGAGCCTTAGGCGAAGTCTAGACGAAGTTTGAAGTCCGATCGAATCGAAACCCCAATATTTCCATGCTCTCTGGACATTTTCTGAATTTGTGGATTTTTGAGAATTAAAAATATGCAGAAAGATCAGCAGGCATATCTAAGAGTTACTGTAAAATTCGAGTTGCCAATTCGACTAGAGCGCGGCGGAACCGCGGCAGAAGCCTGGCTTCTGCGGCGGTTCCGCGGCCAAATAGTCACATCACGTTTTAAAAATTGCACAGTAATTCCTATTTTGCAGTGCTGGTTTTCCTGGAAATTTTTAAATCTGACTCAAGAGTTGAGTTTTCTAGGTTGTATTGGGGACTCGGTGTATCGATCGGACTGTCTAATTTTGTCTATGTGGCTTTCCGGGTATTTTTGAATATGTTAAAAAGTTCAACCGGATATAAATACCCACTTTTTCCCCTGTCGGGAAATTTCCAGGTGTTGGATTTTTCCGTGGTTTAATAACATTCTAAGTAGTGCAAGTAACGCGATGGACCCTCTAGAAGACAACAAACCTTAACTCGATTATGTGACCATCTTGAACTGCCCTTTGAACCTTCGGGTTTGGGGCAGTACGGCGTGCCACATGTGAGGCGTTGGCTTGACCCTTCTATGGCTGGACCGTTGGTACTAAGGCACGAAATGGATGTTTTTAAACTTGTTTCATGTGTTGATCTGTATCGGGAAAACGTGGGTGTTTGACTGTTCGACCGGAAAGCTTAACATTTTCTGTTTATCTGGAATGTGAACAATAATTGGAATTCACAAGTAGTTATGAGATAACTGAATGAATGTTATAAACACAGCACTTTAGTCTCACTTGATCGGTTGCCACGGAATTTTGATGTGATCAAAAGTCTGCCGCAATCACGTAGCGTACGCGGATGCTCGCCGGGTAAACTTAATAGACAGCCTCACTCCATAGCCCCGACTAAGTGACTATAGGAGAACCCCGTCGCCGAAAGCATCCATCTGGGTGCTCGCGGTAGCGGTGTTCCGCCTTGGTGCACTTCGTCGACGACATCGGGGGTGCGGCCGTCTACAGAAGTCTGTGACGAGCATTCGATCAAAATGTCGGGAATCCTGTTGAATTGTCCGACTTGGTGTTGAACAGTGTTTTCGATAATAAGACTAAAATGCGGGGTTTATAATTGTTAGGCATGCGATATCTAAAGAATTCATTTGGTCAGGCATGCGATGTCTGAGGTGGTTGCGGATTCCAACTGTTGTAGTTTTACACTTTCTTTTCTGTGACCGTAAGTGTAATATGTGATATCGCCGGTTTCGTTGCTATATGTCAACGACAATTGGGATGGACATATTTACTTACGTTGATGACATGTGATGTTATGTGTTGCTGGATATGTTATATTGGATCGTCGCGTTTGAATAGCCGGGGTTTTTTTTATGTGAGATGAGTGTTTTTCATTTTCATTCATGTAAAAATCTGTATGTAATATTTTTTTTATTGGGGCACTTCCAGGTTGCGGAAGTTGTCACCCTTTGTATATTATTTACTTTTCCGCACTAGGATAGACCCAAGGAGGGGAGCACAAGTAACCGGGTTCTGGAGTCCAGTGGGAGACCAACTCGAGGAGTCGAGTCCGGGTCTCCTAACTCTAGAATTGGTGGGGTTGCTTGCCGCTCTCGTAGGGGTCTAGGGGTGTGGGTTTGGCTATTCATCGCGACCGTGGAATCCGTGTTTTATACTGGCTCGTATTGAGAACACGGACGTCCTATTTCCAATATTTCATATGATTCTTCTGCTGCGATATCTATGATGTGATCATGTAATGTTCTATGATAGATACTGTATATAGTATATATGATATATTATATAGATGTTACTTATGGTTTACACCCGCGCTAGCCCTGCCCCGCTCTGCCGTTAGTTACCTAACCTAACGGTGCACGAGGGGACATCGAGGCGAATGCGGATGGCATAAGTGTACGTCGTATTTATCTTTGATGTTTAGGTATTTAAATGATGGGACTTCATTAATGAGATTAATGAAATAAAAGAAACCTAAGATGTTGTAGAATCGAATTTCAAAATAAAACAGGTAGCTACAGTTCTTGCTTTGCACAGAGGTATATGTGATATATCCTGCACCTTATTCGATAAGGAAAGGACCGAGATCCCTTCACCGGGAGTGACTCCTTTAGCAATAACTGGCAGATGCTACACACTCGGTTCGTCTTTTGATTGCTTTTAAGAGTTTTTGCTTTGCACAGTGATATATATGATATATCCCGCACCTCATTCGACAAGGAAAGGACCGACGATCCCTTCACCGGGAGTGACTCCTTTAGCAAAACTAGAAAAGCCTAAAAAACTCTCCATTTTAAAATTCATTCGATCTTACAACGATATCAAGTTCATTACGCAATAGGTTTTCAGAAAAACCTGTCGTAGCCCTCCGTCATTTCAGATAAGTAGTAGTTAGTATTCGTGCTACGTTTGTTGGCCTGCGTCAAGGCGTAGTGTGCGGTAGCTAACTGGTATTTATCTGCTTATGCATATGATGCAGATTGGATTAGGGTAGTCGTGCGACTTTGTTGGCCTGCGTCAAGGGTCGTGCGGGTGGGTTTAATTCAATCAGGAAATGACGGGTTAAACTTGACTAGCGCACTATGGTTTGTTGGCCTGCGTCAAGGTCATAGTACGCTAGGGGCAAAATTATCGGGAATTTCAAGTGTTGAAATTTTCAACGAGATTGCATACCTTCTATGAGATAGTTGGATCCCGATACCCGCTGCGAGTAAGAGTTACTCCTGGGAGAGTTTTATACATTACAATTAACCGATCAAGTAGGTGTCTAGAAAGGTGTTAACGAGGTTACGCCTCTGGGAAAACGAGGTTTACATTAATTAGGTTCGTGCGAAAGCACGGGGGACCTCCCTCAAAGTACCGACACTGGCCTGGCTGAAAGATTGGTGAGCTTGTTGTGTATAATTAATCCCGGGTAATCTTTCCTTTTTGGGTTTGAAGGAAGATTTGATAAAAAGCAGTGGGAGTCATCCTGATTAGATAAAATAATAACCAATCTGATCTTGCAAGAGCGCACGCTGAGTGTTTTCTTCTCTCTCTCTCTCCAGGTAGCGACCATATCACGCCTTAATCAAGATAATAATACGGATGTATTGACCGAACCCGCTTGTTATACTGAGCTGGGGAACGTTGGTCCCGCTCCAACTTATAATTGTTATAAGACCGAGCAGGAAATTGGGGATTACCAGAATTCCCATGCCGCCCAAACGAAGAGAGTGTATACTGATGCATCATCTTCGGGTGTGTTCATTATATAGAACTGTTTCTCAGTATCCTCCGCATCCATGGTAATTGATACCGGATCAGGATCCCAGATATGTAATCTGTTACATAGGGCTACAAAAGGATAGAAAAACTGAGAACGGGTGATAAGTTTCATAAGACAGAAAACGGGGCAAGAGTTGCAGCCAAGTCTGTTGGTCACTGTCACCCTGTATTACCAATACATTGATTCTGAATGAATGTTATTAGATACCGAACCTGATATACAAAATCATATCAGTCTCTTTATTAGTAAAGAAATGATAAAATTTTGTATTGTTGGATAATGTTTTGAACATTTCCTATATCAAAAGTTGATCGGTTCAGGCACGTTATCTAAAAGCGTTGATGTTCTAAATCAAACTACAGTTCTTAGTATACAGAACAAACACAAGAGGAAAAGTTCAGAAATGAATGAATCCTTCTTGAGGCATTGTAGACTAGGTCATATCAATGCGACCCGACTAGCTGAAGTTACATGTAGATGCATATTTAAATCAGTTTGAATTTACATCTTGTGAAACTTGCCAGTCGTGTCACAGAGATAAGATGACCATAGCCCTGTTTATTGGAAACAGAGAAAGAGTTAATTAACTCTTGGGACTGATACATGATGATGTATGTAAGGTCTCCTGTGTACACATGCCAGGACTGGTTCTTTATACTTCATTATATTCTCTGATAATCTCTCAAGATTCAGTCATATGTTCCTGTTGGAACTTGAGTCCGAACCTTTTGAGATATTCACAGAATATAAGCGAGAAGTAGAGAACCAGAATACGGGTATAAGTATTATGTCCTATGATGAGATCAAGGAGGAGAATACTTGAGCACGGAATTTCTGGACTATTCTAAAGGAGAATGAGATTCTCTCTCAGCATTACTCCTCCATATACACCATAGTACAATGGTATGTCGGGGCGGAGCAGATACACCCTATTTGATATGGTGTGCTCTATGATGAGTACTACTGAGTTACCTTTTTCCTTTTTGGGGGTTATGCACTTGGGAAGTTGCATACCTATTGAATACGGTTCAAATCAAATCAATTGCCTACCATTTCATATATGATATGGAAAGGGAAGAGCCCATATCTTAAAATAGTTAAGATTTGGGGTTGTCCGGCCTATGTCTAAAAGCAAAATCCAGACAAGCTCGAGGCAAGGTCTATAATGTAGAACTGGAAGGGTTCCAGCTATACAAAATACAGTAGATGATTTAGTAGAACCAAAGGATTCAATAGTTTCCAACGAACCTCAGCCTCTCCGCTGATCTAGTAGGGTTTCTCACCCACCTGAGAGATACTTTGGTTTCTCTATGACAGTGGGAGCGAGGATTGCATCATGAGATGATGACCCAACTAGCTTCGATCAGGCCATCAGGAGTGAGACTCTGTAAGAATGGCTGGATGCTTAGCGATCTGAGATGGAATCCTTATACACCAACAAAGTATGGACTTTGGTTGCTATATCTGAAGGATTAAATCCCCATCAGGAGCAAGTATATCTTGAGAAGATTACTTGATGTAGATGGAAAAGTTGAGACTTTCAAAGCTAGACTTGTTAAAGGTTTTCGTCATCGACCAGGCGTGGATAATGATGAAACCTTTTTCCAGTAGCTATGCTTAAGTCCATCCAGATCCAACTTACCATGGCTACATACCATGACTATGATATCTGGCGGTTGGGTGCCATGACTACTTTTTTAGATGGTGTTTTAGAAGAGCGCGTCTGTAAGTACACAGCCAGAGGGCTTCGTAGACAGTGGGAGCAACGGAAACGTGTACAAGATGCTTTATAGGATAAAGCAGGTATCGCGGAGTTGGAACGTCTGTTTTGATGTCGTAGTCAAAGAGTTTGACATCATCAAAATGGTAGATGAACCTTGTATAAACAAAAAGATAGTAGGGAGTATGGTCACGATCCTCGTAGAGTACGCGGATGACATACTCTTGATAGGGAAGTATTTTCCTATGCTACGCTCGATCAATCTCCGATTATCACAAAGATTCTCCATATAGGATCAAAGTGATACCTACTAAATCCTAAGCTTTGGATCTATGAGATAGATCTAAAAGGATGTTAGGATACTCACTAGTTGTAGTGAGATGGTATCAGTTGATCCTGGGGAAAATCACTGGAAGTGTTCCAGGGTGATAAAGACGACTGAATGTCAGTCACAGGCATTGTCTTTACCCTCTATCGAGGGACGGTATGTTGGAAGAGTTCCAAGCTAGATACCGTGACTAACTAGACGATAAAGGCTGGATACATCGCTACTAAAGATGCTACCAAAGAGGCAGTCTGGATGTATATTGGTTCATGAGATGAACTACGTTCCTACCATTGTGAGACAATGGAGTTGTGGCTTAAGCCAAGGAACGCCGGCCCCATCTGTGATCTAGACATATTCTAAGGCAGTATCACCTGATCATGGAGATGGTTGATCTCTACGGGATCAAGGTAAGGAGAGTAGACTCAGAGGACAACACGGCGGATCCACTCACGAAGGCCTATTCCCAGAGAGAGACTTTTATGGGATGGTTGAGTATGAGATACTACAACCACTGCTATAGATGGCCCTAGTGCAAGTGGGAGATTGTTAGTTATATGTATGCCCTAGAGGCCATTACTGTACATAGGATGTATATTGTAGTGGATGCTGGGACATATATTGGGAGGACTTTCTTGCTCGACATGATAGTATGCTATCTGGTTGCTCTTTACCTTAACGTGTACACAGATTGTCTCTCTGCATGTTGGTAAAGCCCTTAGGATGTGTACTTGACTACCTGGACTATGATGCGGATCATACTAGTGGGGACATGGTAGTCCATAAGTACATCCTTCAAGGTCCCTAGTCGTGGGTGTATCGAGACAGGGCATCGATATACTAGAGTAGACTAGCGTATACCTTCTCGACCCATACAGATGGGCGATGGATGATCCCATATCCATTGGTGTTTGACATCGGAGATGATATACGGGTGCTCAGCAGAGACTGGATACACTGGACGGACTCCCCGAGAACTCCCAGATGGTATTATACCTTACGTCAGATGGCAGTTCTCTGGTGACACTGGTACAGAGTAGTCTGTTGACCCGAGATCGTCATAGAGTCTTGTGTGGTTCCCACTGTGCTTTGATTTCCACCTTACCACGTCCAAGAGGGCGTGCAAAATGGTGGTTTTTGGGTACAGTCCCGAGTCACATGGAGGCAATGAGCGATAGGAGGGGATTCGTCTCTCCCGGTATTGGGAGTTGATGTTGCGCTGTGTTCGATTGGCTATAACCGGAAATCCCTGGCCAGGGTTGCTGAGATTTACTGGTAAGTGTTACCAGTAGTTTCTAGAATTGTTATAGACCTCATATCGACACGACTTATCGAGCTAGTGGGGTCTGACGTTTACCACCCCTAGGCGAGATATGCGACATATCAGACGATCAGACCGGACTGTACGGTAAGTGTTACTGGATGGATTAACAGGAGGGTGAGCGGGCTTGCTCGTCGATCTTCTCATCACTCAATACCCGGGTGGCCGTTACGTTTAGCAGACCGCTTGCGGCTTGTGGGTGTTTGATATGATCATCACCTGCTGCCGGCGTATTGACGAGTCTTTAGAGTCCTACACAGAGGTTTCCTGGCTCAAGCGAAATGAAATAGGAGCGCATATGAGATATGTGCGGGACCGAGAATGATACCAGTATGTGATACTGTATTCGATTCTCACGATCTGTGACACTGATCGGTTATATGCAATATAGCCGGGTTATCGGATCAAGTGTTGATTCGATAAGTTGTTACTGTTGATATTAGTCGGTTATATACGATATGACCGGATCATTAAATCAAGCGTTGATTTAATGATTTAATGCATAACGATATATTTGATATATTACTTTGCATTAACTAGAATCGGTTCACTTAAGATGGATTTTCTTACTCGCATGTGCACATCGTATATGTGATATATTTTTTTGTGCACTTGATTGTATCATGTTTGATGATGCAAGATTTCTAGGGTTTGTGTAAAGAATTAAACCTTGGTTAAGTAAATGGTTAGTATTTTATTTATTTATTCATTCATTTATATATTTATTTTTGGATGAAAAGAATGAGAAAAGAAAACAAATGGTTGCTTTCTTAGAAGCTTCTTCAAGCTTCATGAAACTTTGACCAAAGCAACCATTCTTGTCTTCTTCTCTAACCCTAACCATTCAACCTAACTCAAGTTAATTCTTTACACTTTACCATGGTTAAAATTATGATAAGAATTCATTTTCTTTTCTATTTTATTATTCTTATCAAAACATTATCATCTTCTTCTTCTTCTTCTTCAAGAAGAAAACCTAGTTTCCATCAATGGTGATTGATGAAAAAGAGTGAGAAATCCAAATCTAAAGCGAACCCACCTCCTATTTCTTCATCCTCTACCTCTTGCCAAGTAGTATAGGGTGTTCTCTTCACAAGTTTCATGACTTGGTGAAGTGGGAGCTTGATCTAGTGATGCCTCGACGTAGATCATCTTCGGCACGAAGCCGACGACCTTGCCCGCCCTTTTCTCCGATGAAGCCGACGCTAGAGCCCAAGATCCGATTTGTACAGCGAGGAGACTTCATCGCGGAGCCGTGGAGGTGGAGAACCGGATCTACAAAGGTTGTATTTCCGTTTACCATTTAGTTAAATTGTTAACTAGTTTCTTTTTCACCTAAACTTCTAGCCAACGATCCGTATTTGGGTTTCTCGGCACCGCAACTTTGAAATTGGCATGGTTGATGCCTTGTGAGACCTCATTAGCGTGCCTAGGAACCTTTCAATATCTCCCTCGCAGCCTCCCAAGTGATTACCTCACTATACGGCTACGTCCAAGAAAAACCCTTCATAGATGGCAAGACCCCTGACCGAAGTTTCTCCACCTGCCGAGCCCTTTACACAATTGGCTGCTGGTGAACGAAAGATCGCGTCAAAGCTAAAAGTACTGATGCTGAATCATGTGAGAAAGGTCATGATGGCAATTGCAAAGTGTCGACACAAGGAATACGGGGTGAATACTCAATAATCTGGGCGGAAGTGCCAAGTTAAAGGCAACGAAACTAACTCGCTTTAAGGATCTTAAAAGGACCTATAATCCCGGGATAAGCTTCCCAAAACTCAACACGTCATTCATCGGAAAGTCCGTAGGAATACATGATCTCCCCTACGAACTCAAGTCTGCGACCACTACGGTCGGCATAAGATCTCTGTCCGCACATGACTGTCATCATCCTGATCTGAACCAACTGGATCATTTCCGAAGTCTCTAGACTAGATGGGGTCCAAAAATCCTATTTACGCAGAGTCAGAAAAACAGAATGGCGATCGACATGACCTAACAACTAAACCTAAAGGTTGCCAATTGGAGTGCCTCCTGATACTGCTATCGAAGAAGAACCCTAACAATGTTAAGTAACGATCCCAACTGTCGACAACAATTAGCACGTATGCACAAGCATATCCTCCAGAGTCGGTGTAGCCCACTCTCACAAAACTATCATCCTGGGGATGGAAAGACGGAGCTAAAGCTCAACCAGTATCCAAGGCTTCCTGAAGCTCTTGCCCAAGACGGCAAGCGAACATGGTGCCCTCATTGGATACGACCCATGAAGGAACTCCGTGCAACGCACAAACTTAACAAAGAACAACTGAGCAAACTGAGTATAACCGGACAATAAACATCCAAATGGAGTCACACCCTTACTAAACCTGGGTAGACACCATAACGAAATTCTTGGAGATCTGCTCCTATTCCCACTTCGGAATGGTTAAAGGTTGCAACTCTCCAGCCGGTCTCAGATGCTCAACCTAAGCACCCAACAAGACAGACACCTTGAAACGAAATCCGAAACATCACTCTACATCCCTGCCCACCCGTAACTATCTCACAAGTCACGTCAAATGTGGGTGGAACATGGATGAACATAGAAAGCTGACTGATGTGCCTGCTCTAGGATTTCGCGTCTCTACCCAATAATATCAGGTACACAAACGCGTCCCTAAATGTAGCACACCCTTGTCACAAATGAAGGACTCCGAATTATTACCCAGCCGAGTATGCTCAATTATCTCTGACGAACGAGCATCTGCGGGTAGTGCCTCGCGAAAGCGATTATGGAAAAGTGGTCAGGCGCGGACATGAGCAAGCCGCCCCCTCAGTCGAGGTGAACTTAAGCTGTACTCAACGATCGCACAAGAACTATAAATATATAGAAGATTGTCTCAACAATCAACACCCGCTGCAAAAAGATGTATATTAAGCTCTGGTGGTCCGTGAAAATCTGACACGACTCTCGAATAAGTAGTGTCTCCAAATATCCAACACACGACCACCGCAGCCATCTCCATATCATGAGTGGAATATCCTGCTCGTACTTCCTTCAGATGTAGGGAAGCAAAAGCGATAACTCTATAGTGTCACGTCAGTACACAGTCGAGCCCCACTCGCAAAACATTACAGTAAAACAACAAAGTCGCCTGAACCAGGAGCAAAGAAAGAACCGATGTAGTTGTTAACCGAGTTTTCAACTGCTGAAAAACTCCGCTCGCATGCCTCAGTCCAAAGAAAAGAAACCTCCTTTCTGGTCAGTTCAGTCAATGGTGCAGCACTACACTAGCAATCCTGCACGAAACGGCGGTAAAAACCTGCTAAGCCCAAAATATGCGGACCTCCGTCTGTACAAAAGTATGGGCAAAAGCTGTATGGCCTCGATCTTCCTTGGAACCATACGAAAACTGTCTCCCGTAACTACAAGACATAGGAGTTAACACAAACAAGCCTGAAGGAACACTCCGAGAATCTAGCGAACCGCTGAGGGTCTCCCAATGTCCACAAAACAAATCCTCGAGTGCTACTCCTGTCCCTCAAGACACATTAAATAGACCAGAATGTCGTCAATAACACAACAATAACTTGTCGAGGAACGGCCTGAAGAAATCTGGTTCATCATATCTACGAATGCTGCTAGGGCATTGGTGAGTCCAATGACACACCAACACACACAAAACCCGTAGCACGCACAAGGCAGTCTTCGGAATGTTATCACTCCGAACCCGCAACAATGATGACCTGATCCCAAACAAACTTAGAAAATGTCTCGCACTCAGGAGCTGATCGAAGAAATCATCAATGTGAGGTAAAGGATACCTATCCGCACCGTAAGCCGGTTAAATTGACGATCAATCAATACACAACTTCAATTTGCCGTCTTTCTCCTTGACGAACAGAAATAGGGGCTCCCTAATGCGAAACACTCAGACGCACAAACCCCCCAACAAACAACTCTGTAGCTGATCCTTAAGCTCATTAAGCTTCGCCGGCTCATCTGGAACAACGTCGGAAAACTCTCGCACGAAAGAAAACCGGTCCAACAAACCCACTGTGGCTACGGTATCACGAATGAACGCCAAGAACCCTCAACATCCTCTCCTCAAAAGCCAACTAGCGAAAAGGATGAATTCAAGCTGTGAGAGGAGGCACAACTGTCCCCCTACATAACAAGAACTGACTTGCCGGGAAAACAAAACTTGACTGTTTTCTCGCGGTAGTCCACAGACTCCTAGCAAGTAGCTAACCAGTCCGTGCCCAGGAGAATCGTCAAATCCAACATCTCTAGAAGGATTAAAGTGACGGATGAATCTCCTAACCGATTGGCACACGACTGAATACATGTTGCACAACAAAAGAATCGCTGACAGAAGTTAACACATCAAACGGCTGATCTAGCTAACTCGACTCTCCTCGCCCCAAACCTCTACTACTCCCGTGACGGTCACGAAAGCTTTCTCGACGACTAAGCCTCTCTCTCTGGGCTGGTACGAGTCCTCCACTGTCCCGGAACTCTCAAAGTCTCTGGAAGGCGTGCCTCGTCAACTGGGGCTGCATCCACTGGTGCTATGTAGGTGACAGAATGCTGCATGCTGATCGCAAGGAACAACTGGGTATCAGGGGTGACAACCTCCTGTCGCTGCGCTTGAACGGCCTCAACTAATGAACTCTTCATCTGGCGCATGTCTTGCATCTCTGCCACAAGCCTAGCGATACTATCTGTCGAAGGCGGACCCGTCTTCACATGTGCAACTAGCGCGCCATCCTGGTCAGTGCTTGACCCACCCGAGTCAACTCTGACCTCGGCCATCGCTGCACCCCTTTGAGTCCCCATAGTTATCGGTGGCAAGGCTATAAATGGAAATAAGATTCGATAAGAACACGGAAATCGAAACACAAGGATATGAATCATCAAGGAAGGAATTTCAAGCAATTTGTACTTTGGTCACTTTAGGCGGAGTACCGCATCGTGAGTATGCTGCAGACATACACACACTACGTTACTCTGCTTAAGCTACCTGCTTCATCATACCAAGGTCATCCTACACTTCGAAAGGTAAAAACCTAGCGCTCTGATACCAACTTTGTCACGACCCGAAATTGGCACGTGACTGCCCTAATACTACGCAACGTCTACAGGCGTAACACATTAAAAGAAAACCAAAACCCAGAAATCTAAACCATTAAAAGTAATAAGAAATAACAGCATTTTTAAAACCTTTGAAATCTCAATCCAAATTATTTAAAAAATCCAACTTATTTCCTTTAAAATTTTGACAGCACATCCTTTGTAAAACAAGCCCCCAAAATGGGTACAACATAAATATAAAGTAAAGCATCCCCAACGGGAGCAAATCCTCGCCAAAAGGCGGAAAACAACCACCACAACAAATATACGACGCCGTAGTGAAGAAAGAGACGATATAAATAAAACTGCTTAAAAACCTCCAAGTCACAAAATAATATACAATATCGTCCTCACATCAAGTCTCTAAGTCATACAAGATAATGGTAGATGGAGAGTACACGATACAACGAATATACAACAAGAAACATTGGATAACCGCAAAACCTACCTAAGCAAAACTGCCCACTGTCAGGCGAAGCGGTATCCGTAACAAAGATGATTTGATAGATGAATATAGCCCTGTCTCTGACTACTGTGAGGAAAGACCTACAAAACAACTGTGGCACAACGGGGATGAGTTTCCAATCGTGAATAGTAAATAACATATGCAGGTAATCACAAGTATGCACGTACATCGTGAATCTAACATATGCAATTAATAGCAAATAAACGATCATATGAATGCAGAAATCATGAAAGGTACACTAGAAGGTACAAGTAATACATGAAGCAATAATAATATGACAATTGGTATGCAATAATCATGCAACAATGATATGAAAAGGTATATATGCAACAGTCATGAAAGGTACACTAACAGGTACAACTAACACATGAAGCAATGCATATAATATGAAGTATCTAAATGCAACAGTCATGAAAGGTACACTAACAGGTACTACTAATACATGAAGCAGTGCATAAACAATAAATGTGGGGTATGGAATGAAATATGTCATTTCCACGGAATCCTGACATCGTGGTAGGATCACAATCCATCAAGACAATCCAAATCCCAATTCCTCAAATCAGCCCCCAAATTGGCTCCCATATCATATAAGTCTCACAAATTCTTAATGTACAATATCGAATAAATACCATATATCCTGAATGTACAAAATCAGCAATCTCATATATATCATGTATCCAATCTCAAATAAATCTCCTATATCCCAAATCCAATGTCAAGTAAATTTCTAACATCCTAAGTATATTTGCATGAATAAAAATGATGATTTATATAAACTAATATCAATACACATATATTAGCGTCCCATTCCACTAATATTGGTGTAAAGGTATATATAACAACGTCTCATTCCACTGTTATATATACTTAAAATAAAATATCATGAAAACAATATGTCAAGTATCGACATAGAAAGGCTGATCTATCAGGTGCTGTCACCAAGACTGTCCCCCTGATAGGTACGTATCACACGCTATCCGAAAAGCACGAGTTCCTAGCTCTGACCCTCGTCTTTCCACGTATCCATACGTACATGACTCCCAACGGTATCCCCATGATAACCACCGAGTCATTGGTAATGTCACCGGAGTGTATGCTTCCCCTGCCAGGCTCAATCGGCAAGGTCCATCAATCGTCTTGTTCGGGGGTACCTCCGGGCCCCACCATGTGCCCTCATACAGCCTCGACGCCTCCTCGTATGGAGTATATAAATCAGAACCGATTAATCTCATGGTGGATGCTGAAATATCATATCAAGGGAAACCGGTTTTTTCAAATAATGCATAATTTCATGAACTCCCACGGTCCCCAAATCCAGAAAACATCATGAAAAATCCATATCACAATGCGAAAATCCAAGAATATAATATATGCAACATAAAACTGAAATGTAAGCATATAAAGGAAAAGCCGCTAATTAACTTCAACAAGTTAATATAAATATCATGCGGTTCATAATTTCTCCAATTCTAAAATAACATCAAGTAAAGGTAAACATGTAGCTATAACCAGATGTATGTGTAAACATAAAGGTATAGCAAGGTATATGTATCTACCTATAAATAATGATGTAATATACCCCTAGGTATAAGTGAAGTATGTGTGCAAGATATATATACCTGTAGTTATGTCATGAAGTGTGTATATACCTATCACTAATGGTGCAATACTCTATAGGTATACAGGTAACTAGCATGTAAATATAAGAAGGCATATGTGTAAGCATGTAGATATACAGATATTCTATATGTTATATGCGATAAGAAATATGAATCAATGTCTCAATGTTCCTAACCAAATAATATTATATCTATAAGTGGGTTGTGCGTGACATGGAAATTATTGACGGTGTGTGTAGCATACAATCAGTTCTCGTGCAACATGAATCGTCAATAATAGTGTAGTGTCCTAAGGATACTAGTCCAAGCACACCAATTAACTAACAGTAGGGTGAATGCGCAATCATAAATATGACATAGAATATGCGACAAAAGTAACATCTCTAGCCCAGACGCATAACGCCATGTGGGCGATTCCCCTATAGATGTTAAATCTACTCACCAACGCTCCTGGCTAAGTGAAGCCAACCACCTGTTTTCCCTTTATAGCAGTGTCCGAAGTCCCCGCCAGCGAACCTGCAACATTAAAATAATAAAACAAGTATATATTAATAATAAACCCAAAATACGTACAAACTACATTTAACCGACGCAACAACACAAAACATACTCTCAAGTGTTCGTATTGTGGCTAGCGCGCGTAGCGACACGACGAAAACAACCCCAGAGTAAAACCACACAAAGTGCACGGTCGGTGTCGTATAACGTATCACGCTTACACAAGAAACTACCTATGCGATCCCGGATTTCGTATACAGAGAAAACTCAACAACTTAACAAGACCAAACACACCTAAACCACTGCAGACACCTACCCAGAAAAAACCCTAACTCCATTCCCAAGCCGGTGTCGCCGGAAATTCCCCTCTCGTTGCCGGCCGAGTCCGAGCTCCAAGGGTCCGTGCTCGAGGTAAGGTCCTATGGTCACAGGTACAACACAACAACATTGTTTAGTTTTCTAGTAAAATCTCTCAGTCACAGCAGATCACAGATATCACAAATCGACACTAAAAATACGATATTGCGCATAAATCTAAACTTTACACTCTCTAAACTGAAACTAACTGGCTACATATCACATAAACTATAAAAAGAACAGATATGGATCATTACCTAACCAAAAGAACACAAATGTCCTAGCTTTGCATGCTCCTACGCGTCCAAGAGGCAAAAACCAAGAAAAGATGTGATTTTTGATGAAATTTGTGAATAAATGAGATGAATTCGGTGAGGGAAATAAAGTGTTCAGTTTGTTGAGAGAGGAATGAATGAATAAAAGAGAGAGAGAAAAAGAAAGAGAGGAAAGGATGAAAAGAGAGGGAGGTGAGTGTAGGGTGAGAGATGAGGGTGAGTGTATCCAATGCATTAAATGCTAACCATGCCTTCACATTAATGCTTTCATACCACTTATCACCCAAAAGAAAATATCTCTCTCTCTCACTCACAAAATATCTAGGGTTAAGGTTAATAATTGGATTAAATAAATGATTAGGATAAACAAAGGATTAGGTTAAGTGTCAAGGTTGATAGAACAAAATTAGCACAAAAAAATCCTCACATTTACGTGCACACGTGCGTGTATGCTCATAACAAATAATTATAAATTATTAATTAAATATTATAAAATGTGAGGAACCCGAATTGGTAAACTATTTACAGTAAACCCGCATTAACGTCTAAACGAACACTAACCGAAATCTAAGGCGTTACACGGATAGTGTTAGTGGATCGACAGGTGGAGAAACTTCGGTTAAGGGTCTTGCCATCTGTGGAGGGATTTCTTTGGCGTAGCCGTATAGTGAGGTGATCACTTGGGAGGCTGCGAACGAGATTTGAGAGTTTTGTACTCATCTCTTTGAAGGTGCGCGTAGTAAGAATTTTAAATTCGGGGACCGAATTTCTTTAAGGGGGGAAGATTGTAACGTTTTAGAAATCGTTTTGCGAATTTTCCGTTTTTAGGTAAAATAAATTGTATTTTCCGTAAAAATCTAGAAGCGATATTTTTGCAGTATAGAATGCACTGCTCTTAATTTAGCTAGAATGAAGCTAGTGCGCAGGCATTGGAAGTCAATTGGAAGTTTTGGTTCACATACAATTTTTACCTAATTAAATATTGTTTTAAGTTGTTAATTATGCACTTAATTAGTGGTAATTACATTTCTTGGTTTGTGTTAATTACTTCTAATGTGAATCTATACTAAGTAAAATATCCAACCGAAATATCTCGATATATGTTGAATTAAAGAAAAATTTTAATTAGAAAAGAAAAGATATAAGAGGTGGCATTTGCATTAATTAGCATTTAATGTTGTTTTTAGCTAGATAATTCCACTCATTTCACAACCCCCCCACTCCTTGCTTGGCCGACCATTCTCCCCCTTGCTGCCCTCACCTTCATTTCACTCCATTTCCACTCTTTTTAGCTCACAAAATTCATCAAAAATCCTTAATTTTCCCAACAAACTCAAAAACAAATCATTACCCAATAATCGTTAGCCCTAAGCATGCTTGGATCTTCACAAAAGTCTTGATTTTGGAAGCTAAAATTTGGAGTTGTGTTTGCAATTTGTGGATCTTTTGTGGAGATATATTTCTAACCCTAATCCTTAATAGTTGTTTTAAATCTTTAACTAGCTTAATTAGATGTTAATTTAAAGCTTTAATATGCATGTTTTGAAATTCAAGAAATGGTTTTTGGATAATCAATTAAGGTTTTGATTAGTGAAAATGTTAATTGATAATTTTAGACAAATGAAAACTAAACCTAGTTGCTAGTATGTTAAATGATATTTTCCTAATTGTAAATTAAGCTAATTAGCAAACTAAATTTTTACTAAATCCTAATTAAGTGAGATTAAAATTATAGTATTGATGTGTATGGTTTAATCTTGCTATATTGTGATGTTTATAAATTCTAGTTTTGGTAAAACTTATAGTTTTGTGCTAAAATGATATATGTTGCTTACTAGATTTCGGTAAGTTTTGGCGTGGGTTTCTTTTGACGTTGCGAAGTTATTTATATTAGATTCCACGTTTATTAGTGTGTTGTGAATGCGCGATCGGTACGATCAAGGTCTAGGCTTGATGGTTGTGTCGTTTAGCGTTCCTGGCTAGGGTTGTGCCGATGTCGTTCGTGTCTTTGTGTAGCTTTTGCTCTTGAGTTGGTTTCGTAGTGTCGCTACGCACGTTAGCCACAAGACTAACACTTGAGAGTTTGTTTGGAGTTAGTGCGTCGGTCAAACGTAGTTGGTACGTGTTTTTGGTCGATTGCTAATATATACTTGTTATATTGTTATATGCTTTCAGGATCGCAGGCGGGGACTTTGGGCGCTGCAAAGAAGGGAAAGCGAGTGGTTGGCTTTACTTAGCCAGGATTGTTGTGAGTAGATTTAACATCTTCAGGGGAATCACCCGCATGGCGTTATACGTCTGGGCTAGATTAAATGATTTGACTATTAGTTAGATGTATACGGATATTGATTGTGCATGTGTACCTTTGTTGCATATCTCATTTCATATTGTGCATAGACTTAGTATTAAATAGGCACAACACTATTATTGATGGTTCATGTTGTACGAGCACTGATTGTATGCCACTCACACCGTCAATAATTGCCATGACATGCACAATACCTATACATACAGGATATTGTCTTGACTAGGGACTTGAGACATGATCCTCATTTTCATTGTGCATATGACATATAGCATACCTGTATACCTACATGCTTACACATATGCCTTGACATCCTTAGATGCTAGTTACCCATATACCTATATGGTATTGTACCATTAGTGATAGGTATATACACATATGATGCATAACTACATGTACATCTTGCATACATACTTATACATATACCTTGGGGGGTATTACATCATTATTTATAGGTAGATACACATATCTTGCTATGCCAACATGGTTACGCATACCTGGCTATAACGACATGTTCACCTTTATTTGATGTTGTATGGAACCACATGATATATATATATATATATATATATATATTAACTTGTGGCAGTTAAATAGCGGTTTTCCTTTATATCCTCATATTACTGTTTCATGTTGCATTTTATGGATTTCATATGATGTTCTCTGATATTTTTACTCCTAAGTATATATAACAGTGCAATGGGACGTTGTTATATATGCATATATATATATATATATATATATATATATATTAATGGAATGGGATGCTAATATATATGTATTGATTCATGCAGTTATACTTATTCATTACTTGATGTTTTCTGGATTTTAAGACCGTGGTTGTTTCATGAAATTATGCATTATTTGAAAAATCCGGTTTCTCTTAATATGATATTTCAGCTTCCACCATGAGATTTCTCGGTTCTGAGCTTATATATACCCCATGCGTGGAGGTGTTGTGGGCCGTGTGCGGGTACATGGTGGAGCCCGGTTGGTTCCCCGGGGCAAGAAGATTGAAGGTCCATGCCGTTGAGCCCGGCTGGGGGCGTTTTCCATCTGATGATAGTATTTGTACTCGACGGATATCTGGGGGATATCGATCGAGGTTATGTACACACATGCCTTGCAGATTTCGGGTTCTTCTTACCCTGGTTCATAGGATGTGCGTACATGACGTAGGAGGGCCAGTCCAAGGCGACGGCACCTCAGAGATGAGTATTTATGTGTCGATGCTAGAGACTTGTTTTCATGATGTTTTTGGGTGTCGATGTTGGACACTCAGGTTACATGGTACATACTCGATATTAGATACTGGTTATATGAGACTTACTTGAGGTTGGATTCTGGTTATATGAGAGATACTTGAGGTTGGATACTGGTTATATATATGATCTTACAGGATATGAGAGCCAATTTGGGGGCTGATTTGAGGAAATTTGGTATTTTGATTGTCTTGATAGACTTTGGTCTTGCCACGAGGTCAGGATTCCATGAGCATGACATGTTTTATCCCATACTATGCATTTATTTTATATGCTTTGCTTCATGTATTAGTAGTACCTGATAGAGTACCTTTCATGACTGTTGCATATACATATTGCCTTTTATTGCTTCATGTATTAGTAGTACCTGATAGAGTACCTTTCATACTGTTGCATACATATTGCCATTTATTGCTATCAGCTTGCATGCATTAGATTCGCGCTGTACGTGCATACTTTCGATTACCTGCATATTTTATTTACTATTCATGAGTTGGCAACTCACCCCCGTTGTGTCACAAGGTTTGCAGGTTGTTCTTCAGAGTAGTCGAGGCAGGGCTTCTACCTATCATATCCTCTTTTGCAGCGGATACCGCTTCGGATGACTGCGTGTAGTTTTGCTATAGATGGGTTTTGTGGTAATCCAATGATGCTCTTTGTATATCTTTGTACCTTGTACTCTCCATCTACTATTTTCATGTATTGACTTAGAGACTTGATGTGAGAACGATATTGTATATTTTTGGTGACTTAGAGGTCTTTTATGCAGTTTTATTTATATCGTTTTTTATTTCTTTGCTACGGCGTCGTATATCTATTGTGGTGGTTGTTTCCGCCTTTGGGCATGGATTTTGCTCCCGTTGGAGATGCTTTGCTTATATTTATGTTGTACCAATTTTCGGGGTTAGTTTTTACAAAGGAGGTGCTGCCAAAATTTTTAAAAAAGTAAAGTTGCACTTTAAAGAATTTGAACTTAAGATTTTCAAAAGTTTTAACAATGTTCTTATCACTTACTACTTTTGATGGTTTAGATTGCTGGGTTTTTGGCTTAATTAAATTGCGCTACGCCAGTAGACGTTGCGTAGTTTAAAGGCCGTCACGTGCCAATTTCGGGTCGTGATATCAGTAGAGCCGTGGTAGGGTAGTGATCAAAGCTCAGTGGGAACTCAACGAGATAAAAGCCAACATCAGGTCCGAAGACTAACCTGTACACATGTCACCTAAGAACTTCCATCTTACGATAGGTATAGTACCATCTGGAAGTTCTCAGCGAGTCCGTCCAGTGTACTCATACCCAATGAGCACTTGCATACGATCATAGGTGCATCCGACCAATGGTTGCGGGACCAACTATTGCCACTTGTCAAGGCTAGAAGCGTATACACTAGTCTACTCTGGAGTATCAATACCCAGTCTCGATACTCACGTGACTAGGGACCATTTAAGGATGTGCTTATGGACTAACCTGCTCCCACAAGTATGATCGCTATCATAAAGCAGGTAGTCAAGCAAGATCTTACGGGCTTTATCAACTTGTATCTGCAATATGTAATAACATGTATAACATATGCCATGTTAAGATAAAGACAAACCATAATAGTATACTTCTGTCTTGATTCTTTATCAATATGTGCAGGCCGGATAAAATATCAATAGGAATAAATACACATATCCTGATAAAGACCTCTCAAATAATATACTATATAACTGAGCAAGAATGTCCTGTACATACATATCCCTAGCATCCATATGTATGCATATACAATAATTGCCTCTAGGGCATACATATTCAACAATCTCCCACTTGCACTAAATGCCAGTAATTAGTGTACCGCATACCCGATGTCTGCACTAAGGCAAGCTGTTGGCGTACAGCATACCCAATAGCTCAAAAAGTCGCTCGAACTGTGCTTGACGGAGGGCCTTTGTAAATGGATCCGCCGTGTTTTCTTTAGTGTCCCTTCTCCGTACCCCGATCTCCTAGCGATCAATGATCTCCCTGATCAGGTGTTACCGCTTTAAGATGTGCCTGGATTTCTGATGGGACCGTGGTTCCTTCGCTAAAGCTATAGCCCCATTATTATCACAATACACAGGTATCGGATCAACAATGGACGAAACTACCTAAAGTTCAGCTATGAACATCTTCATCCAGACCGCTTCTTTTGCGGCATCGCTTTCTGCAATGTATTCAACCTCCATCGTCGAGTCTGCGACGATGTCCTATTTGGAACTCCTCCAACACACCGCCCCTCCGTTGAGGGTAAACACAAAACCCAAGATAGACTTGTTGTCATCTTTGTCACTCTGGAAGCTTGAATTGGTAAAGGATTCGACCTTGAGATCTCCATTATCGTAAACCAAGAACATCTCCTTAGTCCTTCTTAGGTACTTAAGCTGTCCAGGGGTTCTCACCTGGGTTTGACTGATACCGGCTCACCAAGCATAGCGCTTAAGCTACATCTGTTCTTGTATATAGCATCGCATATATTATAGATCCTACTGCCGAAGCGTAGGGTATAATGCTCATGCGAACCCTCTCCTCGTCAGTCTGGGGAGACATCTCATTAGATAAGGTGATTCCGTGCAATGCGGGTATACAATTGCTCTTGGAATCTTCTAGACTAAATCTCTTTAGTACGGTCTCTATGTACTGGACTGTGAAAGTCCCAGTAATTTCTTGGATCTATCTCTGTAGATCTTGATCCCTAGAATGTACGAGGCATCACCCAGGTCCTTCATGGAGAACCTTTGTGACAAGAACAGCTTGACCGATTGTACCATAGGAATATCATTTCCTTTCAAAAGAATGTCGTCCACGTACAAGACTAGGAATACGACAGTTCGACCTACAATCTTCATATAAATACATGGCTCATCTTCGTTCTTGATTGTTAGTTATATGTATGCCCTAGATGCCATTACTGTATATGAGATGTACATTATAGTAGATGCTTGGACATATATAGGGAGGATTTTCTTGCTCGACATGATAGTATATTTTCTGATTACTCTTTATCTTAACATGTACACTGATTGTCTCTCTGTTACATGATTGGTAAAGCCCTTAGGATGCGTACTTGACTACCTTGATTATGATGGAGATCATACTAGTGGGACAAAAGTAGTTTGTGAGTACATCCTTTAATGTCCCTAGTCGTGGGTGTATCGAGACGGGGTATCGATATACCAGAGTAGACTAGCGTATACCTTCTTGACCCATGTAGTTGGGCGATAGATGATCCCATATCCATTGGTATTTGACATCAGAGATGATATACAGGTGCTCAGTGGAAATTGGGTACACTGGACGGACTCGCCGAGAACTCCCAGATGGTATTATACCTCATGAAAGATGGTTGTTCTCTGGTTACACTGGTACAGATTAGTCTGTAGACCCGAGATCGTCATAAAGTCTTGTGTGATTCCTACTGTGCTTTGATTTCCACCTTACCACGTTCAAAAGAACGTGCAAAACGGTGGTTTTTGGGTACAGTCCCGAGTCACATGGAGGCAATGAGCAATTGGAGGGGATTCGTCTCTCCCGGTATTGGGGGTTGATGTTGCGCTGTGCTCGATTGACTATAATATGAAGACCCTGGCCAGGGCTGTTTCTGAGATTTACTGGTAAGTGTTACCAGTAGTTTCTCGACCTGTTATGAGCCTCACATCGGCACGACTTATCGAGTTACTAGGGTCTGACGTTTACCACCCCTAGACGAGATATGCGACATATCAGACGAAGAGACCAGAATGTACGGTAAGTGTTACTGATTGGATTCGCAGGAGTATGAGCAAGCTTGTTTGTTGATCTTCTGATCGCTCAATACCCGGGTGGCCGTTACATTTAGCACGCCTCTTGCGGCTTGTGGGTGTTTGTGTTAGTTATATGTATGCCCTAGAGGCCATTATTGTACATATGATGTACATTATAGTGGACGCTTGGACATATATATAGAGGACTTTCTTGCTCGACATGATAGTATGCTATCTGGTTACCTTTATCTTAACATGTAGACTTGTATTGTGATACTGTCTTGCTCTCACGTGTTGATAAAGCCCTTAGGATATATACTTGACTACCAGGACTATGATGTAGATCATACTAATGGGGATAGGGTAGTTCACAAGTACATCCTTCAATTGTTCCTAGTCGAGGGAATATCGAGACAGGGCATCGATATTCCAGAGTAGACTAGCGTATACACTTCTTGACCCATATGGTGGGCGATGGATGATACCACATCCATTGGTGTTTGACATCAGAGATTGTATACGGGTGCTCAGTAGAGACTGGGTACACTGAATAGGACTCACCGAGGACTTCTATATGGTAGTATACCTATCGTCAGATAGCAGTCCTCTGGTGACACTGGTATAGGTTAGTCTGTAGACCCGAGATCATCATAGAGTCTTGTGCGGCTCCCACTGTGCTTTGATTTCCTCCCTACCACGCTAAAGAGGAGTCGTGCAAACAGGTGGATTTTAGGTACAGTCCCGAGTCGTATGGAGACAATGAGCGATAGGATGGGTTTCGTCTCTCTAGGTATTGGGGGTTGATTGTGCGCTTTGTTCGATTGGCTATAACTGGAAGGCCCTGGCCAGGGCTTCTGCCGACATATACTGATAATTGTTATCAGTAGTTTCTCGAACCGTTATAGGCCAGACATCGACATGACTTATCACGTTACTGGGGTCTGACGATTTCCACCTCTATGCAACATATCAGATGAAGAGACCGGACTGTACGGGAGTGTTACTGATAGGCTTCATGGAGCTATGGACAGGCTTTCTTGTTGATCTTCATATCGCTTAATACCCGGGTAGCCGTTACGTCCAGCTAGTACCGCTGACGGCTTGTAGGTGACTGATATGATCATCACCTACTGCTGGCGTATTGACGAGTATTTAGAGTCCCACAAAGAAGTTCCCTGGTTCAAGCGAAATGAAGTAGGACACATATGTGATATGTGTGTGGGCCTGATTAAATACGTGTATGTGATACCGTATTGTAATCTGGCAGTCATTTGTTATTGGTATGGTTGTATGTGATATAAGAAGATTGTCGAATCAAGTGTTGATTCGATAATGTGATATACTGATAAATGATATTAGTCGGTCATATATGATATAACCGGATTATTTGGTCAAGTGTTGATTTAATAATATGTGATATAATTACATATTAACTAATATCATTAGCTCACTAATTAATCTTCATTAAATATATATTAATATGAATGATATATATATATATATATATATATATATATATATATATATATTAAAATGAAGCATGGCATTTTCTTTTCTATTTTGTGAAAATAAAAATGAGGTGTAAAGTTGAAGCATGGTTGCAAGCATGGTGTTTTATATTGTTTATTCATTCTTGACTCACTATTCATGCATGGTTGCAATTTAATATTGCATAATTTCATGCTTGAATGAGTGAGGGGTCTAGACTTATCTTTCATTATGTTTATTCCAAAAGACTTAGCCATTTTACTCTCATGCTTCCTCTCATGCTTCTTCTTCCTCCTCTTATTTTGCCTCAAGCTTCAACCCTCACATGTGATGTGAATCATGAAGCTTGAACACAAATTAGTGAGCTCATAACATCCCTTACTTCATCATCTCACACCATTTTAGCAAATTGGTGTGATGTGTTTCATACACTAAAGGGTTTAGTGTAGTGGTAGCTTGAACTAGTAGGAGCTTCGAGGTGGATCATCTTTGACGCGAAGGCTACGAAGGAAGCTTGTTCATAGTCTCAAGGGAAGCCTTGTGGAGTCGCGGGACTACTACACGGAGCATATTGAAAAGAAGGACCATCTACAAAGGTTGTATTCTTATTCACTTAGATGTAAAAGTTGTTTGCATCTTGTTCGGTCTAAATCTCTAGTTAATGATTCTAGTGTAGGGTTCTTTGTAACGACAAATTTTTATAAAACGGCATGGATGATGCCTCCGGAAACCTTGCTGTCGTTGCTAGGAACCCTTCCGTGGTATCAGAGCCAGGCTAGAGAATTAGACGGATTGCGTAGAGTTACGAAACCGAAATACTCCGAAACTCGAAACCCTAAAATTCCAGTTTCTGTCGAATTTTAAAAGTTGTAAAAAAATTATTTAAACAAGTGCAGAATGTAGTATGGGACAGTATATGAACATAGCACAAAACTCACCCCATGCCCTCGGATCCGGGTCGGCGACCAAGCACAAAATTCCGGCGGCGCCAGATTTTTCTTGGCTTCTGGGGTTGTGTTTTGTGGTGTGTTCTGGTCTCTGGGTTTTGGTATTTCAGGTGTTGTTTATTTTTGCTAAATTTGCATCTGATGTTTATTTACCAAAACAGCAACTCGGATTATTTCGTAGTCGTAATTCTAACTGTTTTCGGGCTATTTTAGACGGTGTTAAAAAGTTCGAACGGATAGCAAATACCCACTTTGACCCTCGCTGGAAATTTATTCAAGAGTTGGATCTTTTCCGTAGTTTGAAACATTCAAATATCGTGCAAGTTATTCGATGAACCCTCCAGAAGAACAAAATTTTAACTCGATTATGTGACCGTCAGAACCGCCATTGAACCTTAGGGTTCGTGATGGTTCAGCGGTGCCACATGTGAGGCATTGGTTGGCCCTTCTACGGCTGGTTCGTTGGTACTGTGGCATGTGATGGATACTTTCAAAATACGCTCAAGTGTTAAGCTTATTGGGTAATTGTGGGTGTTTGTTGATTCGATCGGAATGTTTAACATCGTCTAACGATTTGATGACATGTGATGTTCTGTGTTACATGGATATGTTATATTGGATCGTCGCCTTTTGAATAGCCGGGGGTTTTATGTGAGATGAGAGTTTTAATTTTTATTCATGTAAAATTCACTGTATGTAATATTCTTTTATTGGGGCACTTCCGGGTTTAGGATGATGTCACCATTGTTGTATATTATTTACTTTTCCGCATTATGATTGACCCAAGGAGAGGAGCACAAGTAATCGGGTTCTAGAGTCCAGTGGGAGACCAACTCGAGGAGTCGAGTTTGGTTCTCCTAACTCTAGAATTGGTAGGGTTGCTTGCCGCTCTTATAGAGGTCTAGGGGTGTGGGTTTGGCTATTCATCGCGACCGTGGAATTCGTGTTTTATTCCGGCTTAACTTAAAACACGGAATTCATAGTATATCCAATATTTCATATGATATCTTCTGCTGCTGATGTTCTGTGATGTGATCACTTTATATGTGCGATGTATTTTCGTTTCTTCTGTGATGCTTAGGAAGCTTAATTGATGGGACTTCATTACTGAGATTAATGAAAGAAAAGAAACCTAAAAATGTTGTAGAATCAAATTTTCAAAAATGGTAGCTCTAGTTTTTGGTTTGCATAGTGGTATTTCTTGAAAAATATCCAGCACATTATTCGATAAGGAAATAGCCGAGATCCCTTCACCGGGAGTGACCTCTTTAGTGAAACTAGTAAATGCTACAAATCACTCAGTTTAGTTTTTGATTGCTTCTATAGTTCTCGCTTTGCATAGCGGTATTCCTTGTAGAATATCCAGCACCTTATTCGATAAGGAAACAGCCGAGATCCCTTCACCTGAAGTGACCTCTTTAGCAAAGCCTCAAAAACACTCATTTTCAAAATCACTCGATTCTATAACGATATCAAGTTCATTACGCTCATGGTTTTCTTCAAATCCTGCATAGCCCTCCGTCATTTCAGATAGGTACTATTTAGTATTCGTGCTGCGTTTGTTGACCTCCGTCATGGCGTAGTGTGCGGTAGTTGATTAGTACTTATCTGCCGCATGTGATGCGATTGGATTAGGGTAGTCGTATGGCCTTGTTGACCTCCGTCGTGGGTCATACGGGTGGGTTTTATTCAATCAAGAAATGAACGGGTTGAACTTGACTAGCGGCCTATGGTTTGTTGACCTCCGTCAAGGTCATGAGTTGCTAGGGGTAAAAGTATTATCGGGAATTTCAAGTGTTGAAATTTGCAATGAGATTGCATACCTTCTATGAGATAGTTGGATCCCAATACCCACTGCGAGTAAGAGTTACTCCTGGAAGAGTTTTACACATAACAATTAGCTAATTAAGTAGGTGTCTAGAAAGGTGTTGACGGGGTTACGCACCTGGGAAAACGAGGTTTATTTTATTTAGGTCCGTACGAAAGCACGGGGAACCTCCATCAAAGTAATAGCACTAGCCTGGCTGAAAGATTGGCGAACTTGTAAGGTGTAATTAATCCCGGCTAGTCTTACCTTTTAGGGTTTGAAGGAAGATTAGATAAAAACAGTGGGAGCCATCCTGATTAGATAAGATAATTACCAATCTAATCTTGCAAAGAGCGCATGCAAAGTGATTATCCTTCTCTCTCCTGGTAGCGACTAATGACACGCCTTAATCAAGATAATAATATGGTTGCATAGACCGAACCTACTTATTATATTGTGCTAGGTTTTGCTCTTCCTTATAATTGTTATAAGTCTGAGCAAGGAATAGGGGAATATCAGGATTCCCATGCCACCCAGACGAAGAATAAGCATGTTGATGCATTGTCTTCAGGTGTGTTCGTAACCTAGAACTGTTTCTCAGTTATCTCTACGTCCTGGGTATATGATTCCGGATCAGGATCCCACACATGTAAATTGTTACATGGGCTATAGATAGGTGGAGAACCGGGAAAGGGTGATATGTCTCTGGTAGTAGGGAATGCTGCAATTGTTGCAGCCAAAGAAGTTGGCAGATATCACATTTTATTACCAACTGGTAATACATCGATTTTGATTGAATGTTGCTACGTACCAAAAATGATGTGCAACATTGTATCGGTTTCTTTGCTAACTAAAGAAGGATATCAACTCACATTAGAGGATAATGTTATGAACATTTTCCAGAATCAAGTGTTGATTGGATCTGGCACGTTATGTAACGGTATATACAAACAAGAGGAAAAGTTCAGAAATGAATGAAGCCTTCTTGTGGCATTGTAGACTGGGTCATTTCGATGAAACAAGATTAGCTGAAGTTCTATAAGGATGCATATTTGAATCCGTTCGAGTTTACATCTTATGAAACTTGTCAGTCATGTCTCAATGAAATGGTGACCAAATCTCCGTTTACTGGAAACAGAGAAATAGCTACTGAACTCTTGGACAGATACATGGTGATGTATGCGGTCCTATGTCTACACATGCCAGGATTGGTTCCGCGTACTTTATTACATTCACCGATGTTCTCTCAAGATACAGACATGGTTTCTTATTGAAACACAAAACTGAATCATTTGAGAATTTCAAGGAATATAAGTACGAAGAAAAGTACCAGATGGGTAAAGGTATTCAACTCCAAAAGATATGATCGGGGAGATGAAAACTGAGGCACGGAAGTCCGAGACTATTTAAAAGAGAATAGGATTCTCTCTCAGCTTACTTCTCCGAATACACCACAACACAATGGAGTTTTTGGGACGATGAAATCGCACCCTATTTGATATGGTGCGCTCTATGATGAGTAATACTGAGTTACCTATTTCCTTTTTGGGGTTTTTGCACTTATTGAAGTTGCATACCTATTGAATAGAGTTCGGACCAAATCCGTTGCCTACCACTCCATATGAGATATGGAATGGGAAGAGACCATCTCTTAAACGAGTTAAGATATAGGTCGTCCGGCCTATGTTGAAAACAAAATCCGGACAAGCTCGATGCATCGTCAGTTCTGTGCAAGTTTGTAGGATATCCCAAACATTCGCGAGGGAATATCTTCTACCACACCAAGGAACAAAAGGTGTTTGTTTACCTTTTTGGAAAAGGAATTTCTTGTGAAGAGATTAGTGGCAATGAGGTAGAACTGGAAGTGGTTCCAGCTATAAAATAAACTGTTACTGACAATTTGGTGGAACCAGAGAATTCAATAGTCCCCAATGAACTTAAGCCGCTCTACTGATCTAGTAGGGTTCCTCATGCACCTGAGAGAAACTACGGTTTTCTCGTAGACGGTGGGAGCGAGGATTGCATTATGATGACCCTAGTTTCGAGCAGGCCATCACAAGTGGAGACTTTGTGAAATGGCTGGATGCTATGCGATCTGAGATGGAATCCATGTACACCAACAAAGTATTGACTTTGGATGTTGCTCCTGAAGGGGTAAAACCCATCGGGAACAAAAGGATCTTTGAGAAAGATAATTGGTGTAGATGAAAAAGTTAAGACTTTCAAAGCTAGATTTGTAGCAAAAGTTTTTCATCAACAATCAAGTGTTGATAATGATGAAACCTTTTCTACTATTGCTATGCTTCAGTCCATCAGGATCCTACTTGCCGTTGCTGCATACCATGACTACGATATCTGGCAGTTGGGTGTCAAAACCGCTTTTCTAAATGATGATTTAGAAGAGAGCGCGTTCATGACACGGCCATAAGGTTTCGTAGACAGTGGAAGCAGCGGAAACATATGCAAGCTGCTTAAATCCACCTACGGGTTAAAGCAGGCATCGCGGAGATGGAACATCTGTTTGGATGTGGCAGTCAAAGAGTTTGACTTCATCAAAATGGTAGATGAACCTTGTATACATAAGAAGGTTGTAGAGTGTAAGGCGGTCTTCCACGTATTGTTCGTAGATGACATACTCTTGATAGGTAATGGTTTCCTATGCTACACTCGGTCAAGATCCTCTTATCACGATGATTCTCCATAAAAGATCTGGATGATACCTACTACATCTTGTGGATTATGATCTATGATGATAGATCTAAGTGGATGTTGGGAATGTCCAAAATCCAGGTCTATTAACACCATACTTAAGGGGTTTAGTATGGAGGATTCTAAGCGTGGTGGTTCGTTCACTCACCCAGGAATCACTCTCTCCAAAAAGATGTCTCCCGAAACTGATTTAAAGAGAGCTCGTATGCAAGGGATACCCTTTGCTTCGGCGATAGGATCTATCATGTATGCAATGTTATGTACCAGACTAGATGTAGCTGACTCACTAGAATTAGTGATAAGGAATCAATCGGATCTTGGAAGAATCACTGGAAAGCTGTGGAGGACAATCTTAAGTAGAAGCACTAAAAGAATGTTCTTGGTTCGAGCTTTCAGAGTGATAAGGTAGACTGAAAGTCATTCACAGGTATTGTCTTTGCCCTTAGTGGAGTGACAGTATGTTGGAAGAGTTCAAAACTAGATACCGTGACATACTAGACGATAAAGGACAATTATAACGCTGCCAACGATGCTACCAAAGAGGTTGTCTGGATAAGTAAGGGTCATATGATGAACCTGGTTCCTACCATTGGACATCCAATACCTGTGTATTGAGATGTCAATGGAGCTGTAGCTTTTTCCTAGGAACCCGGGTCCCATCAGTGATCCCACATATTCTTGGACAGTATCACCTGATAAGGGAGATAGGTTATCTCTGGGAGATCGAGGTCAGGAGAGTTGACACAGAGGATAACACAGTGGATCCACTCACCGAGGCAATTCCCCAGATGATATTCGAGAGACTTTTGGGACGTTGGGTATGATATACTACAACAACTGGCCTCAGTGCATGTGGGAGATTGTTAGTTATATGTATGCCCTAGAGGCCATTATTGTACATATGATGTACATTATAGTGGATGCTTGGACATATATAGAGAGGACTTTCTTGCTCGACATGATAGTATGCTATCTGGTTACCTTTATCTTAACATGTAGACTTGTATTGTGATACTGTCTTGCTCTCACGTGTTGATAAAGCCCTTAGGATATGTACTTGACTACCAGGGCTATGATGTACATCATACTAGTGGGGTCACGGTAGTTCACAAGTACATCCTTCAATTGTTCCTAGTCGAGAGAATATCGAGACAGGGCATCGATATTCCAGAGTAGACTAGCGTATATGCTTCTTGACCCATATGATGGGAGATGGATGATCCTACATCCATTGGTGTTTGACATCAGAGATGGTATACGGGTGCACAGTGGAGACTGGGTACACTGAACAGGACTTGCCTGGGACTCCTATGTGGTAGTATACCTATCGTCAGATAGCAGTCCTCTTGTGACACTAGTACAAGTTAGTCTGTACACCCGAGATCGTCATAGTGTCTTGTGCGGCTCCCTCTGTGCTTTGATTTCCTCCCTACCACGCTCAAGAGGAGTCGTGCAAACAGGTGGATTTTGGGTACAGTCCTGAGTCGTATGGAGGTAATGAGCGATAGGAGGGGTTTCGTCTCTCCCGGTATTGGGGATTGATGTTGCGCTATGTTCGATTGGCTATAACTGGAAGTCCCTGGCCAGGGCTGCTGTTGTGATATACTGATAAGTGTTATAAGTAGTTTCTCGAACCGTTATAGGCCAGACATCAACATGCCTTGTCACGTTACTGGGGTCTGACGATTTCCACCCCTAGACATGATATGCGACATATCAGACGAAGAGACCGGACAGTACGGGAGTGTTACTGATAGGCTTCATGGAGCTATGGAAAGGCTTACTTCTTGATATTCATATCTCTCAATACCCAGGTAGCCGTTACGTCCAGCTAGTACCGCTGACGGCTTGTAGGTGACTGATCTGATCATCACCTACTGCGGGCGTATTGATAAGTCTTTAGAGTCCGACACAGAAGTTCCCTGGTTCAAGCGAAATGAAGTAGGACACATATGTGATATGTGTGTGGGCCTGATTAAATACGAGTATGTGATACCGTATTGTAATCTGGCAGTCATCTGTTATCGGTACGGTTGTATGTGATATAACCAGATTGTCAAATCAAGTGTTGATTCAATAATATGATATACAGATAAATGATATTATTCGGTCATATATGATATAACCGGATTATTAGGTCAAGTGTTGATTTAATAATATGATATAAATTATATGTGATACAATTACATATTAACTAATATCATTAGCTCACTAATTAATCTTCATTAAATATATATTAATATATACATATATATATTAAAATGAAGAATGGCATTTTCTTTTCTATTTTGTGAAAATAGAAATGAGGTGTAAAGTTGAAGCATGGTTGCAAGCATGGTGTTTTATATTGTTTATTCATTCTTGACTCACTATTCAAGCATGGTTGCAGTTAAATATTGCATAATTCCATGCTTGAATGAGTGAGGGGTCAAGACTTATCTTTCATTATGTTTATTCCAAAAGACTTAGCCATTTTTCTCTCATGCTTCTTCCTCCTCTTGCTTTGCCTCAAGCTTCAACCCTCACATGTGATGTGAATCATGAAGCTTGAACACAAATTAGTGAGCTCTTAACATCCCCTACTTTATCATCTCACACAATTTTCGCAAATTAATGTGATGTGTTTCATACACTAAAGGGTTTAGTGTAGTGGTAGCTTGAACTAGTAGGAGCTTCGAGGTGGATCATCTTTGGCGCGAAGGCTATGAATGAAGCTTGTTCAAAGTTTCAAGAGAATCCTTGTGGAGTCACGGGACTACTACATGAAGCATATTGAAGAGAAGGACCGTCTACAAAGGTTGTATTCTTATTCTCTTAGATGTAAAAGTTGTTTGCATCTTGTTCGGTCTAAATCTCTAGTTAACGATTCTAGCATAGGGTTCTTTGTAACCGCAAATTTTTATAAAACGGCATGGGCGATGCCTACTGAAACCTTGCTATCGTTGCTAGGAACCCTTCAGTTTGATATGATCATCACCTTCTGCCGGCGTATTGAAGAGTCTTTAGAGTCGTACATAAAGATTTCCTGGCTCAAGCGAAACGGAGCAGGAGCACATATGAGATATGTGCGGGAAAGAGAATAATACGAGTATGTGATACCGTATTCTATTCTCACGATTTGTGTTATCGACCGGATATATGTGATATTGCTGGGTTATCGAATCAAGTGTTGATTTGATAAATTGATACACATGATATTAGTCGGTTATACGCAATATGACCGGATCATTAAATCAAGTGTTGATTTAATGATTTAATGTATAATTATATATTTGATATATTGCTTTACATTAACTAGTATTGGCCTGCTTAAGATTGTTTTCTCACTTGATTATGTATTAAGTATATATGTGATATATACTTGTGTACATGTTTGTGTCATGCTTGATGATACATGCAAACTTGGGTGTGTGTGTGACTTACACCATGCTTACATATAATGTGGGGTTTTTATTTTTCTTGGTAAATCAAAATGAGGTAGAAAATCGGTCATGGCTTGAAGCTTCATGAAGCTTGTAGACTATTGACCAAAGTCCACTCATTTTTTTAACTTATGATATTTTAAACCCAACCATTATAATTAATCCATGGTTAAGTCTCTACAATGGTTTAGTATGAGATACTAACTCACCCACGGTTGCATAACTCATTCTCATTCTTTTTGTTGCTCTCATCTTCATCTTCTTCTTCACACCTCCAAAGCTCTCTAGGGTTTGGATTAATGAAGAAATATTGTGAGAAAATAAAATCTAAAGTGAGCCCACTTCCTATTTCATCATCCTATACACTTTCTTGGTTATTATAGGGTGTTCTCTTCACAAAGTTCATGACCTAGTGAAGGGTTAGCTTGAGTTTGAGTCTCCTCGACGTAGATCATCTTCGGCCTCGAAGACTACGAGCAAGCTTGTTCATTTCTCCGAGGGAACCCATACTAGAGTTTGGGAGATCCATGATCGCAGCGAAGGGATGTCAACACGGAGCTTTAGAAGTGAAGGACCGGTCTACAAAGGTTGTATTCCTCGCTCACTACATGTAATGGTTGATTACATGTTTCATTTTGTCTATTTACTTTAGCTTGATCCTAGCTTTGGATTGATTAGCACCATAGATTTTTTAGATATAGCATGGTAGTTGCTGTGAAAACCCTATAGGGTGCTAAGGAATCCCAACAGTGGTAACAGAGCCGGCTAGAGTATTAGAAGGTGTTTGTTAGATTACAAAACCGAAACTGCTCCGAAACTTTAAATATCAAAACCTGGATTCTGTCGATTTTTAAATGACCTCAAAAAAAATTTCAAACAACTGTAGAATGATGTATGTGATAAAACATGAACACTGGCAAAATTTGAGGCATTTTGGAGGAAAAGTGGTCGGCCACCATACCCTACATCTCGGCCTAAAACCGAGCACAGCCTCCGAAATTTTTCCAGTGTTCCATTGACTGGGTTTTTGTGTTTCAGGTGTTGTTTGTTTCTGCTAATTTTGCATATGATATAATCTTACACTATAAACAATTCGAAGTGTTTCGTATTCGTAGTTTAACATTTCTTTTGGGTTTTCACAAGTTATCTAGGCGAAGTTAAGAAGTTTGATCGAATGTCAAAAACTCATTTTTCCAAGTTTAACGTATTCGGAAAAACATGCAAGTAATTCTGTGGATCCTCTAGAAGAATGAAACCCCGACTCAACTTTTTTGGATCGCGGAACCGCGGTCATACCCTAGGGTTTACCGCAGTTCCGTGGCGACATGAGTGAGGCTTTGGTTTGCCCTTCTACGGTTGGTCCATAGGTACTTCGACATGTTCCGTCTATTATTAAAACTGTGCTCAAGTGTTGAGATATCGGGAAATTGTGGGACTTTTATGAATCGATCGAAAAGTTTAACGTTGTCCGGATATCATATGATGGGATACAATAATTAGAATCTATCTAATTGCATGCAAATTTAACATTTCGGCCTTGGACGGAATCGGGAATCTTGTTGAATTACCTGATTTCCTTTGAAAAGTGTTTTCATGGTTGAGACCTAAATGTAAATTTTGCATTGTTAGGCATGAAATCTATAATATGTGATATTCCGGGTTTATGATGTCTAAGGGCAGTGCGGATTCCAATTGTTGTAGTTTTTCACTTTCTTTTCTGCGACCGTAAGTGTAATATGTGGTGTATCGCCGGTTTCGTTGCTACATGTCAACGACACTTGGGATACGCATATTTACTTACATTGATGACTTGTGATGTTATGTGTTGCTGGGATATGTTATATTGGATCGTTGTGTTTGTATAGCCGGGGGTTTTATGTGAGATGAGAGTTTTTCATTTTCATTCATGTAAAAACTTATATGTAATATTCTTTTATTGGGGCTCTTCCTGGTTGAGGAAGATGTCACCGTTGATGAATATTATTTACTTTTCCGCATTAGGATAGACCCAAGGAGGGGAGCACAAGTAACCGGGTTTTAGAGTTAAGTGGGAGACCATCTCGAGGCGTCGAGTCCGGGTCTCCTAACTCTAGAATTGGTAGGGTTGCTTGCCACTCTCGCAGGGGTCTAGGGATGTGGGTTTGGTTATTCATCATGACCGTGGAATCCGTGTTTTATACAGGCTTAATATAAAACCTGGAAATCCTAGTATATCCAATATTTCATATGTTGTTTTCTGCTGCGATATCTGTGATGTGATCATTTGATATGTTGAGATAGATACTGTATATAGTATATATGATATATTATATAGACGTTCCTTATGTTTTACACCCGCGCTAGCCCTGTCCCGCTCTGCCGTTAGTTACTTAACTTAACGGTGCATGACGGGACATCGAGGCGAATGCTGATGGCATAAGCGTACGTTGTATTTATCTGTGATGTTTAGATAACTTTAAATGATGGGACTTCATTAATGAGATTAATGAAAGAAAATAAACCTAAAGATGTTGTGGAAACTTGTTTTAAAAACTGGTAGCTCTAGTTTTTGCTTTGCATAGAGGTATTCTTTGTAGAATATCCAGCACCTTATTCGATAAGGAAAGAGCCAAGATCCTTTAACCGGGAGTGACCTCTTTAGCGAAACGAGCAGATGCTACAAACTCGGATTGTCTTTTGATTGCTTTTCTAGTTCTTTCTTTGCATTGTGGTATTTATGAAATATCCCGCACCTCATTCCACGAGGAAAGAGCCGAGATCCCTCCATCGGGAGTGACCTCTTTAGCGAAACTAGCAAAAGCCTCAAAAACACTCCATTTAAATCATTTGATTCTACTGTTGGAGATAGTGCCCTCAGAGTCAATTATTGGATCATAGGTACGTGATTGCAATGATTGAGGGAGGACCTATTCCGGTAGGACAGTCTTACTCAAGATGATAGTATGCTATCTGGTTTATCTTTATCATCGTGTACTGCTTTAGGTGACCTTACAGGTCGCTATTACACGTTGATAGAGCCCCTAGGATTCTTGCTTGACTGCCAGTAGTATGAGGGCGATCATATACATGGGAGATGGTAGTCTATAAGCACATCCTTAAAAGGTCCCTAGTCGTGGGAGTTTCGAGACAGGGCATCGATACTCCAGAGTAGACTAGTGTATACAGTCGAGACCCTGACGAGGGGCGGTGGCCAGTCTCACAACCCACTGGTGTCAGTTGGTTCACCTAAGATGTATACAGGTGCTCATTGGGTTATGAGTACACCGGACAGGACTCGCCGGGAACATGCTAGTTGGTCTTATACCTGACGTCAAATAGCAGTTCCCTGGTGACATGTGTACAGGTTAGTTCATCGATCTGAGGATCGTCATTTGTCTCGTGTGAGTTCCCACTGTACTTTGATTACTACCCTACCACGCTCAAAGGAGACGTGCAAAAAGGTTTTAGTTGGGTACAGTCCCGAGCTACATGGAGGCAGTGTGCGGATCTTCAGGGGTTCGTCTCTCCCGGTATTGGACGTGAGGTCGCGCTGTGTCTAGGAGAGCCATTACACAAAGCCCTCGGCCGAGGCAGTAGATTTACTGGTAGGTATTCCAGTAGTACCTCAGGGTGTTCTGGGCTACACTCCGACACGACTTGTACCGCTTTTGGGGTCTGACTTTTACCAACCCCCTAGGCCCGCCATGCGATGCTCATAGACAAACGGACTGGACTGTACGGATATTCTCACTGACAGGCTCAGTAGGGTGTCAGGATGAGTTTGCTCATCGACGTCCCTTTTGGTCAATAGCTGGTAGCCCGTTACGTATGGCCAATACCTCTGACGTGCTAGTGGTTAAATCCACAGCCATAGTATTGACGAGTCTTTAGAGTCCCCCCACAGACAGTTGCTCAAGTTTCGGGCGAAACGCTGTAGAGGCCGTATGGAGATATGGCAGGGTTCGATCAGATACGTGCGGTATTGCACGGATCATGATCGGATGGTTAATACTAGCGGGCTTTGGTTTAAGCCCGATCCTAGTATAGTACAGTGTAGATTTTGTCTCATTGCATTTGTATTCGGTCGGAATACAAATGCGGGTATGTATATACAATAGCGGGGTTTTCCTGTAATTTATTACGGAATCAGTTTTTGGAGTTGCCGGTTTTTTTTCCGTTTCGATCATATTTCTTTGTATCTTTCATTGGCTGAAGATTGGTGGAGGAGGGCTTATTTGCAATTGTGCAAATAAGCATTTTGGAGGGTTGTTTTTGCAAGTTGTAGTGTCATGATGGTTCTACCACCATTGACTTCATAAGTTCATGATTGCTTGACTTTTTGGAGTAATCATGGTTGTTGATGATGGGTTATGATGTTTGATTGAGGTTTGTTTTTGACAACCATCACCTTTTCTCTCTCCTTGATGGTTGATACCCCCCCTTTTGGTTCTCCTTCATACTCTCTCATTGATCAAGCCAAGGCCGGCCAAGTTTTGTGAGGGGCTGTCCAAAAATTTCAAGAGTGAAATTGGTCTCATTTTGGCTTGAAAAATTCATATAGCTCATCTCCAAAAGTATATCTCTTGACCTCCACCAAAATGGCAACTCCATACAAACCCCAAGAGACAAAGTATTCTACGGTTAACCTACAGCAACCTTGGGCACGTCGGCTCGCCAACTTCGTGCCTGAGTTGCCTCGGTCCAGAGGTGGGAGCCCGTAAAAGAAGCCGGCGACATGGTGCTCTTCCGGCGAGGAGGTGGAGACCGGACATTCCGCGGGAGATCGGGACGGCGACGAGAAGACCGAAAGACACGGATCGCTCGGTATATCTCTCTACCCGTTCTTTAGTTAGCTAGGATTAGATTAATGGCCCGATTCGGGATTTTTGTGCGCGGTGGTGCCGGTTTACATGTTCGTAAAAAGTTTCGTTTCCGCATTCCGGCGTCGGATTGACGGCCGGGGCGCCGCCGTGCACTTACACTGGTATCAGAGCCACGCCATTAACCTAGTCTAGCTTGCACTAGTATGTTTAAAGCTTCGATCGAACAAATATTCCAAAACCGTATTTTTCAGTGCATCAGTTCTCTGTCGAAATTTTTTTGGCTCGAATTTTTTTTCAGTGTATTGCAGAAGTAAGTGCAGGGAATTGTGAGCATACTGTAAAAATTCGATACATTAATTCCCTAGAAGGACCGCGGAACCGAGGCCAAACCCCTGTTTGGACCGCGGTTCCGCGGCAAGAAGATGGAATCATTGTACCAAATTTCCACAGTGGCTTTCTGAGTTGAAAATGGGGTTTTTGGAATGTTATTTTTGGGCCCAGAATTTCTTTAAATGCTACAGTAATGCTTGGGGCCCACTTCGTAAAATTTGATCGATCGAAAATTTTAAACACATTAGTTCACAGTATTTACATTATATCTGCGACCGTGAATGTTACTTGATCGGTAAATCCTGTCTAACTGCTATAGCCCGGTTAGACGGATTTGCGAACGTGACATTCTCGTTGATGTTCTGTGTTGTGCTGTTATGTTGCGGATTGGTCGTATGGGATAGCCTGGATGCAATGCTAGTACAGTTTTGGTTGTATTATGTACATTTGATATTGCGGGACGAGCGTCCGACATGTGGACTGCCGTCACTGCCTGTCTGTATATTATTCTTTTGGGGCACGACCGGGGTGAGGTCGATATACCCGTTGTATGTATATTTTACTTTCTGTACTAGGATTACCCCAAGGAGGGGTCCACGGATAGCCGGGTTCTAGAGGGCAACGGGACCACTTCTCATGGCGTTGAGACGGAGGGGGCCTCACTCTAGAATTGGCGGGCTATTCGCCGCACTCGTAGGGGGTACAGGTTGACCTAAGAGGGGTGCCCAAGTTACCGGATTCCGTGAAGTGCTGGGTGGTCCATTCACGTTGCTGAAGGGGGCTGCCTCGCTTCAGGTTTTGGCGGGTAACTTTCCGCGCCCGTAGGGGTCTTGGATTTCATTGTACAGGCTATCCACACGACCAGGGGAACGTCGGGTTTCAGTAGTGGCTCTATGAAACCCGGGGATCCCAGATATCTGTTCTGTTCTGTGATACTTATTACATTTCTGTGATGTTGCATTTTATCACGCCTTGAGCGAAAATTATATATTATATATATACTAGTAGATATTGTATATGTTTTGCATCCGCGCTAGTCCAGTCCCCGCTCTGTCGTTAGTTAACTAAGCTAACGGGTAATGACGGGACCCAGTGGCGAATGCGGATGGCATATACGTACATCATTATTTTCGTTCTTTGTGGTGTGATCAATTGATAGGACTGCATTGATTCGGATCAATGCAAACTGAACAAACATATTCTGATGTTGTTGGAACAATTTTTCAAAAAGCTGTTCTTGCAAGGGCGTTCTCTTTTGTTTTGCACAGTGGTATTCGGTTATGAATATCCAGCACCTCAGTCGACGAGGAAAGGGCCGAGATCCCTTCACCGGGAGTGACCCCTTGGACATAAGTTTGCGTCAAGGCAATACCTTCACTATAGTCGATTACTTTTACTTTGCATCGTGGTATTCGGTTAGATATCCTGCACCTCATTCTACCGGGAAAGAGCCGAGATCCCTTCACCGGGAGTGACCTCTTTAGCAAAGGTTTTCGTCACTATATTTTTATAAAAGCTATCCAGTTCCTTCAACGATATCAAGTTCATTACGTTAAAGGTTTTTCTCCAGAAACCATTCGTAGCCCTCCGTCGTTTCAGATGGGTAGCACGTAGTATTCATGCTATGTTTGTTGGCCTTCGTCAAGGCATAATGTATGGTAGCTGCTTGATGCCTTTCTGCAGCATAGATAGATGCGTTGGTTTGGGACAGTCATATAGCCTTGTTGGCCAAAGTCAAGGGCTTGTACGGGTGGGTTCAAATAAACCTGGAGAATGACGGGTAGAACTTGACATGTGACTTATGATTTGTTGGCTTTCGTCAAGGTCATAAGAGCATGGGGCAAAAATCACATCGGGAGTTTCTAAAGAAACTGAAACTTGCCAGATATGCGCATACCTTCTGGAGTGTGATAACATGAGCGAAGTCCATCACGTTATCATGCGATGATAGTTGGATCCCGATTTCCACTGATGAGTTAGTTTACTCCTCGGGTGATCCCGACTAATTCTTCTTTCAGGTTTGGAGGAGAATTTGACGGTACAGTGGGAGGTTTCCAGATTAGATAAATTGATAACCATTCTGATCTAGGTTAGAGTGCACGCTGAGTGTTTCTTTTCTCTCTCTCTTTGGTAGCGACCATTGCCCGACCCTAGACTATGACTCAGAGACCAAGTTGACCGAACCTTCTTAAACACTGGCTTTTGGATTGTCAGAGTTGCAAACCTCATTTCCACTCCTACTTTTACCCTTTTCTCCAGGACACCCCGTATTACTACGAACGTCCACTTCCATTGGACAAAACCATCGTATGGTTATATACGAACTCGAAGGAATTTATTCGAGGATGGTTTCCGGTTCTAGAGAAAACGAATATGACTAGTCAGTTGTCTTTTCCTTTTACCTTCTCTCAGCTTGCGAGTGCTCCTAGGATTAGGACAGTACACCCATTATGCTTATTGGGTAGTCTTCTTCCAAACCATAGGCAGGTGCCGACCGGTAGGGATTGAAGAAAACCAATTAGCCTAACGATGGTGTACAGAAGGTATTATGTAAAGACAAAGAAATGGATTAGAAGGAGGGCAAAGTAAATTGCGACTGCTATTCATGACCAAACCAAGTATTTCATTACCACTCCCATTTCACCTTTGTATTTCTCCAGGACACTCTGTATCACTACGAAGATCCACAGTTTATTGGATACTCCATCGTATGGTTATATACGAACTCGAAAGGAACTTGTTCCAGTTCGGGGATGGATTCTGGTTCAGGAGAAATAGGAATAAGGTTTATTCGGTTGTCTTTTATCTTCACCTTCTCTCGCATTGCGAGTGCTCCTAGGATTAGGACAGTACACCCATTATGCTTATTGGATAGTCTTCTTCCAAACCATAGGCTGGTGCCGAACGGTAGGGAAGGAAGAAAACCAATTGGCCTCAAGGGGTGTGCAGAAGGTAATGACTAAAGACATATGAAGGGATGTGGAGAGATGGTATAGAAATATACGGTTACAGTTGTGAATCTGATAATGGAAGAGGCATTACTAGGAATACCAGAATACCCCATCGAAATAATTCAAATGTTTCAGTTTCACTGTATACTGTTAAAAGGAAACTGATTTCCCAATTAGTCCTTACTCCAAGGTATGTATTTACCAGGTGTGACTCTCACATCTGTATGGTTTTACAGATGATGAGTGGGAGTAAGATATTGGGAATTAGGTGATCATCCTTATTATATCGGGATTCGTTGTAATCGGTGATATTTGAGGAAGTCACCTGGGTTGTTTGCCGGACGGCAAATATTTGGTTTTGAATATCCACTGTTATGCACCATTTTCAAATTAATATATCTGTACGTCTATTTTTATAGAGTGAGATATACCTTTTTGAAATTATGTCGATGACATTTACCTATATCAGTTGATGGTTAGGTAAGGAGCATTAAACAGCGGTGTAATTCTTCTTAACCATAAGTACAATTTTCAACCTACGACACACAGGGATTGAGTTATCAGACTCAAGAGACTTATACATAGGATTGTATATTGTCCACTGTCCATTAGGACAGAGGGGTTAATCCTTGTACTATATTCGGTTTACTTATGACTTCCTAGTTTTTAGACAGGTGTTTCGTAGAAACATTGGGTCTAAGTTTTGAGAAGTTATAAGTATAAGATTAAAGTAGTTAACCAGGTATTGCGAGTTTCGGGATTCTTGAAGGTGATCGAAGATGTAGATACTTGTGTATGGTATTCAGTTAATAGTAATGATTAAGAGAACTTGCTTCTCTTTCAGGTTACTCATAATTGGAAGCATTCCTAAATTGAGTAACGCTGATCGGCCTCTTTCCATTTAGTTGACATGCACTGGAGACAGCTGCATGATTTGAATCTGGTTCAATTAAATCAGTGCCTCTGTTTCTGTATTGGATATAGAACAGTTCACATCTTAACGATGTTAAGGTACGGGGAGTTTTCCGGCTTATGCTTAAAACTAGACTCTGGATAACTCAAGGCACGTTTCTATAATGGCTGTCTAGCACCCTATAATGAGTTTTGAAGCATCACATGTCCCAAAGTTTAAATTTTTATGGTGCTAAACGAACATGCAAAGGAATCGATCCTAGAAAATTAGGGTTTCGAAATTTAAAGCGAACCAATCTAGGGTTTCGAGACTACAACCTTTGTAGCTCCCTTTCGCTGGACTTCTTGGTCTCTAGGGTGTTGAAAGGAGGTCCTCTTGAAGTCCTCTTGTGTCCACGACGATCCACCATGGAGTTCTCCGTCCAAGTTCGCAACTTCGTAAAACCGAAGAGAACACTCTAAACAAGTTGGCTAAACTTGTGTAGAATGAAGTTGTGGTTAAGATTCTCACTTCAAAAACCTTTCTTTAAGTGATATTTACTCACTAGAAAAAACTAGAGAGCAAATGAGAAAGAGGAAGAAGATGGTGGCAATATTTTTCACAAGAGGTAATGAGATAAAGATAACTCTCAAGAAGAAAAAGAAATATATCAATATATATTTTATTTCTTCTTACTATGAACCATGGTTAAAGTGATGGAGACATTATTTAACTTGAGTTTTAAATGATAAAGAGAAGGATAACTCAAGTTAAGATGTAGGTGAGCTAGGTTAGGTTAAAAGAAGAATGTAGAAACTAGTAAGAATTATCCTTTCTTTTTCAATTTGTTTTAAATCCAAAATCAAATAATAATCCATTACTTAGACCATGGTGTGAGTCTTATATTGCCACCATTTCCATATGTTAACAACCATGATAGATGGGTGTATGTATGTGTATATGTATGCACATCCATATGTGCATGAAACTAGTATGAAAGAAAGAAAAGCACACATGCATGCACACATCCATTATCCAAGAAAAGGTTTTAAGTGAGAAAACTAATGGTTAAATGATAAATCAACACTTGATTTATCAATCCGGTCATATCTCATATGACCCCACCAAAAGCAGTTCACCCGATCAATGTTCGGTATCATATACGCACATTTTAATCGGGTGCATGCGCATATCACATACGCGCACCACAACGTTTCGCCTGGACTGGGTAACTCCTTTGTACGACTCTAAGACTCGTCAATACTCCGGCAGAGGGTGATGATCATATCAGGTACCCCCAAGCCGCAAGCGGTCAGCTAAACGTAACGGCCACCCGGGTATTGAGCGATCAGAAGAAAACAAGCGAACCTGCTACAACTCCCGTCGAGCCAACCGGCAACACTACCGTACAGTCCGGTCTCTTCGTCAGATATGCTGTATATCGAGCCTAGGGATGGTCACGTCGACCCCAATAACTCAATAAGTCGTTCCGGTGAATGGTCTATAACAGATCGAGAAACTACTGATAACACTTATCAGCAAATCTCAGCAGCCCTGGCTAGGGACTTGTTCATATCAGATTTTTGCATTTTCATACCGCCCAATTTTTGTCACATTGCATATCGGTAGATACTCTTGAGCCGTGTTTGCTAGTCAATTGCAGGATACAGGTTCCCGGTTCTAAAACGGTGAAATTCATGGAAAAACATGAAAGAAGTCCGGGTTCCTGCCAACCACAGATAAAACACGGTCTCTGCTCTTCATCCGTATGTTGCCAGATATCAATAGGAAGACAAAAAGGTCAAATCAATGTCACTCTCAAGCACAAGGCTCAATGGCAACAACAACTTCCAAGAAATCTACGCGGAGCTCGAGGCAATCATGACAAAATCTTGACAAAAAGTCCACCTTTCCCTCAACAGAAATTCTGGAAAATTTGTGAAGGAATTATGAAAAAATACACATACCAGAAAAATGTACACATCAAACCAGGTGACCACAAGAAATTGGGGGGCCCAATTCGACTAGAAGGCCGCGGATCCGCGGCCAAAGTGGGGTCCAGGCCGCGGATCCGCGGCAGAATTATGGCGGCAGACAGAAAGTTTTCAAGGGTGTTTTTGTCATTGCAGGTGTGGTCTGGTGGTTGCCCTAGGTTTCCATTCTTTGGCCTATAAATAGCCCAGAAGTTTGTGAAGGAAAGGGTGCAAGTCTTGTATTTCTTTTTGCTAGGTTTTAGTTACATGTTCTTCTTCCTCTTCTCACCTCTTCTCCATTAAACTTGTAAGTGAGCTTTTGAGTGAAGAGTGATGAATAAAGAAGACCATTTTATTATCATGCTTGTCTTACTTTTGTTATAATTGTTGTAACTTTAAATTCGTTAAGTAGTTGTTGTTATTTCCTTGTTGTTTCTTTCTTGTTTCTTTTTCTTTATCCTTACATATGACAATGATACTTACGCTTGATCCTCGCCAAGGTGAGGTCGCAAATAGTTAGTCGTATTCTTCTAGTCTCCTTCTTTCTATCTTCCTCTTTTGTTTGTTTTATTTTTCCGTATTATGAAGTGTGAGTAGTTCTATACTTGTTAGGGTAGGATAAGGGAAGTTTGAGAGAAGGAAATCTCTCTCACTCTTTCCTTGCCCAACAACTTAAATCAACTCCTGTTAATTGAACCACAATCCGCTCCTTACGGCACCCTATCCTACATGATAGCGGTGATTCCGTAGTGTGACCGGTTGTGGTTGAATTAACCGGAGGTTATGGATAAGAGCCAAGAACGGACGGACAAGCACCAAAAGGAAGGACTATGCGTTGGAAAGCCTAGCTTATACTCGCAAGTTCCTTCCTAGTCGTGCTAATCCCCGTTGTTGCCGATTACCGTAACACCGATATTAAGTGGGGCAACGAAAGATGTGGAGACTCCTAACTCAAACTAACCTAATCCTAACCCTAACAAGCTCTCTTTAAAATATCAACTAACACTTAGATAACCACAACAAAATCTGAAAACAGGACTTAACTCGTTAAAACACTTTGAAAAAGACAATCATCTCCCTGCGGACGACCCGTACTCAACCGGCTAGCTACAAGCGAAACCGTCTTGATTGCGGTATTTTGAACTAAACTTGAACACGCACGTATCCTATCAATCAAATGGCGACGTTGCCGGGGAGACGGTAGTTTGTTTCTTTGTGTAATTTCGGGTTAATTTGTAAGTATAAAAAAAAACGAAAAAAAAAAATACATACTTTGTAAAAAAAACCATCTTGTTATTCTTGATTAGTTTTTGTGCAAAGGCGGTGAAAATACGAAGTTCAAGATCGGCGCCAAAGGCGGTGAAAATACGGAGTTCAAGTACAGTGCCAAAGACGTGGGAAGATAGACCCACATTTCGCGGCTACACCGCGACGGACAAAACGAAGCATCCGGTCTACTGTCAAAATCTGGAGCAGATTCAGTGATCAAATCAGAATTCCACATATCCAGAAAAGCAGAGGACAAGCACAGAAGCACCCACAAGAAAATTGAACCCCCAAGTCCTCAACTAAGCCGCGGAACCGCGGCCATTGCTGGTGTTTGGCCGCGGAACCGCGGTCAGATAGTGCCATCAGGGTGCTAAACTTTTTTGGTGAGTTTCTCTGCCTCTCTCCACTGCTCTGAACTCCACTGAACTGTGTTTTCTGCAGGCTTCTTTGCGCAAATTCTTCTCCCCCTTCCAATAAACTGTTCTTGTGCTGGATTCTTTGCGCCGCAAAATAAAAATTGTTTGCTGTTGATTTGTTACTGTTTTGCATTCTTTAATACGGACTTAAGGGGCTTGAAACCAATCCAGATTGGGTGGGGATTTCATCACCCTTCCCAGGACCCCAAAAATCACTAAAGCATATGCATTGTCCATTGTAAATTTAAAAAATACTAGACTTCAGCCCTAAGGACTTCGCGCTCATTAGGAGAAGATAAACCGTGTTTAGAACCTCGCTTAACCGTATATTGATTACGGGGTGTCTAGGAAAGTGTTAAAGGCGCAACCGCCGAAAGAGAAAGGGTTATTTAATTAAGGAACTTCGCGAAAGCGTTGGAAAACCTCCCCTTATCTCTGCACTTGCCTGGCCCCGTGATCGGTGTATTTTTAAGCCTGTTTCTCGACACTGTTTAACTTCGAAAATCAAGTTCAGGAGCAGGTCTAGTAGACCTAGGCGACCGTAGATCTAGGTGTGATTGTGCATATCTTGTTTGTGATTGCTTAAGCCGTATTTCCGTACATACTTCTGTAAATCTCTTTCCAAAAAAAAAAAATAAAAATAAAAAACTTTTATAAAAACTTGCCCTTTTTTCGCCAAATCCATTTTCACCCAACACCCATCACCTTTCTCCATTGACGTTTTCTTACCCTCACCTTCTCCGCTTTGACTATACTAAACTCGTTTAGTGTATGTCCGCTTGGACTCGGGACACTAGTGCCCGTCTAGTCCGCGTTACGTTAGTCGCTACCGACTACGCGATCGACTCTGAAGTCGATACTCCGTCCACTCCTCTTTCACCCCTTCCTTTGCCGGCCAACTCCGACGTTGACCGGAATTCTGTTCATACATCTTCACCTTCACCTTCACGTTCACCAACCTCTTCTTCCGCGATGTCGGGATTCAATCCGAACATCTCTTTGACCACCGCTGGATTGGCTCCACCTCCTACGGAGACCAATCTTCCACCACCTCCGCCTGTTGTAGCGCCGCAGCGAATCGCGCTCCAGGATCGTTTCTACCCCACCCGTTCTGCACTTCCCATCTGCCTTTCTCTTCCTCCGGCCAATGGGGACAACTTTGAAATTAAGCCCCATTTCATCAACATGCTTCCGCGTTTTCATGGGCTTGAAACTGAAGATGCCTATATCTTCATCAATAAATTTGAAAATGTCTGTGCCATGATGAAAACCACCCAGCTATCGGACGATGCTATACGTCTATGGGTCAATCCGTTCACTTTATGCGATCTCGCTGAAAAATGGCTGTATAGCACCGCTTCCCACTCAATCACCAGCTGGGACGAGTTTGTTAAAGCGTTTCTGAAAAAATTCTATCCAAATCATAAGACCGCAAGAATTCGAAATGAAATCAACCAATTCTCCCAGCTTCCTTCTGAACCCTTCTGGAAGTGCTTTGACCGGTACAAAGACCTTCTTGTTCAGTGTCCTCACCACGGTATAGAGAAATGGCAGCTCTGCCAAACCTTATACGAGGGACTGAACCCAGCAACGAAGCAGTTGCTGGAAACCATCTGTCAGGGCCACTTCCTATCGAAATCTGACGAGGAAGCGTGGCAGTTCTTTGACGATCTTGCGGAGCAAACGCTACAGTGGGAGAGCACAAGACCGACTTCTTCTTCTTCTACCTCCACTTCTACCGGTCAGTCTAGGGTAGGAATCCACCAACTCGACGTCTCTATTGCGATGAAAGCTGAAATGGCTGCTATAACAAGAAAGCTTGAAGCAATAGAGAGCAAATTCTCTGCTCCTACTCCTGCCCCTGTTCTCCCCCTTCGTACCATCTGCGCTTGTTGTTCCGATCCTTCTCACTTGACCGAAGAGTGTCCTTACAATCCACCCTCGCAAGGACAGGATCAGGTCAATGCTGCCTTCCAGCAAAGACCGAGGAATGATCCATACTCTTCCACCTACAATCCCGGTTGGAGGAACCACCCAAATTTTGCCTGGAATCAGAATCAGAATCAATTCCAGGGCAACAATTTCCAAAGGGCCCCTCCGCCGCAACAACAAGCGCAGCAACAAACTCAACACCAATATCAGCAGCCCTTCCAGCCCCAACCTTTCCAAAACCAGACGAACAACTTTGCACCAAACAATTCTTTTCCACCAAACAACTTTGTTCCGTCAAACACTGATAAGGTTTTCTCGCTCGAGCGAAGTCTGGAGGCGTTTGTTAAACAATCGACTCAATCCACCGCCAACATCCAGTCTTCGATCCAATCTTTAGTACAACACACCGCCGCACACGGGCAGAGCATCAAAACCATCGAGGCCCAGATTGCACAGCTGAACGCGGCCTTGAGCGAGCGAGAGAAGGGGAAGCTCCCGTCCCAGCCACTGCCAAATCCCGGTCACCCACATAATGCACATGTTGCTCTTGAACAACAAAACTATAATGTGAGTGCCGTGACCACACTGAGATCAGGAAGGATGCTGCAAAACAACATTGGCAAGTGAATCAACGATGACACCCCGGCCGCCGCTTCTTCTTCTTCTTCTTCTCCTTCTTCGTCTTCCGAGCCTATTCTCCGTTCTTCAACAGGCTCTCCTTCCTCTTCTTCTGCTCTGAACGGACCCACTTCTCACTCCACGAAAACACCTATTCTGGGATCCGTTCCAACTCCAAAATCTCCTTCTCCAGCATTAGACTCAACCAATTTTCAAAATGTTCCATTTCCAAACCGGTTGAGGTCTAATAAACAAAATCCTCAAATGGAGAAGATTTTGGAGTTATTCAAGCAGGTTAACATTAATATTCCTCTTTTAGATGTTGTCCAACAAGTCCCGTCCTACGCGAAAATCTTAAAGGACTTGTGCACGAAAAAGAGGAAGTCTCAGGTACCCAAGAAAGTTTTCTTGGCTAGTGCTGTGAGTGATGCCCTTACCCAATCTTTACCACAAAAACGGAAGGACCCTGGCTGTCCTACGATTTCAATTACCATTGGGGATAAGAACATCAACCGCGCACTATTAGATCTTGGTGCCAGTGTTAACTTGCTTCCGTATTCAGTATACGAGCAATTAGGCGTCGGAGAGTTGAAACCCACACACTGCACTCTCCAAATGGCCGACCGATCGATCACCCATCCTAGGGGTGAGCTAGAGGATGTGTTGATAAGAGTCGGGGACTTCATATTCCCCGTCGACTTCATTGTATTAGATACACAGCCTGTAGCTAACCCCCAGAATCAAATTCCGGTGATACTCGGTCGACCATTTCTCGCAACCTCAAATGCTGTGATCAATTGTCGCAATGGTTCGATGAACCTCTCTTTTGGAAACATGACGATTGAACTCAACATTTTTAGGTTAGGGAATCAGCCCGCCGAACCTAATGCTCATATACTGGATGTCTGCTCGATCCAGGAGATCACACCAGAAGAGTGTGAATTCGAGGAGTTTCTGTTTGACCACGATAATCTTGACGCCACTAGTGCGTTTCTCTTCGAATCTGCTGCTGTTTCTGCGCCCGATAACGAATACGAGTGTTTCACATTCTCGAACGATCTTAGCCGCGCACAACCCGAGTTTGAATCTTTCGACTTCCCGGATGAGTTACCGGAACCATCCGACTCGGTTGCCTACACTCGTTTTGAACCTTTGCTGGAGTCCTTTGAGTTCGAGACCTTTGCACCGGTCTTGCCTTCCATCATTTCACCTCCAACGCTCGAACTCAAGCCGTTGCCGTCTCTCCTTAAGTATGCTTACTTAGGTGAGAACGAGACCCTCCCTGTCATCATTTCGGCTTCTCTAGCTCCCGAGCAAGAGAAAGCCCTTCTCGCGGTCTTGCACAGCAACAGGCAAGCTTTTGGCTGGTCCATGGCGGACATCAAGGGGATTAGTCCCCTGATCGTTGAGCATCACATTCATCTGATGGATGATGCCAAACCAGCCCGGGATCCACAAAGACGTCTTAATCCAGTCATGAAGGAGGCTGTGAAGAAGGAGATCGTCAAATGTCTAGATAGTGGTATCATTTACCCTATCTCTGATAGCCAGTGGGTTAGCCCCATTCATGTTGTCCCCAAGAAGTCGGGCATCACGGTCATAACCAACGAGGCGAATGAGTTAATCCCTACTCGCACCCAAACCGGGTGGCGAGTTTGCATTAATTACAGAAAACTCAACGCCGCAACGCGGAAAGACCACTTTCCGCTACCATTCATTGACCAGATGCTGGAATGATTGGCCGGACATGAGTACTATTGTTTTCTTGATGGCTACTCTGGCTATAATCAAATTCCCATCGCCGAAAAAGACCAGGACAAGACCACTTTCACTTGTCCTTTCGGCACGTTTGCATATCGACGCATGCCCTTTGGGTTATGCAATGCGCCCGCTACCTTCCAGCGGTGTATGATGGGAATTTTCTCAGACATGGTGGAGAAATTTCTGGAGATTTTCATGGATGACTTCTCCATCTTCGGCGACTCCTTTGACTAGTGTTTGCTGCATCTTGACGCTGTCCTTACCCGATGTAAGGACAAGAATCTCACTTTGAACTGGGAGAAATGCCACTTCATGGTGCGCGAAGATATTGTCTTAGGACATATCATCTCGCAAAATGGCATAGAGGTTGACAGAGCAAAGATTGAGGTCATTTCCAATCTGCCTCCTCCCCGATGCGTCAGAGATATCCGAGCCTTCCTTGGCCATGCCGGTTTCTATAGACGGTTTATCAAGGACTTTAGCAAGATTGCTACGCCCTTGACGCTTTTGCTGGCCAAGGACACGCCTTTCGACTTCGACTCGAGCTGTGTGACTGCATTCGAGTCACTGAAACGCTCACTCACTTCTTCTCCCGTTCTCTCTTCTACTGACTGGACGCACCCATTCGAGATTATGTGCGATGCATCCGACTTTGCCATCGGTGCTGTCCTTGGACAGCACATCAACAAGATGCCGCACGTAATCTATTACGCGAGCCGGACCCTGAACGACGCCCAACTGAACTATACAACAACTGAGAAGGAATTCTTAGCTGTTGTATTTGCTTTAGAAAAGTTCAGGCCCTACCTAATCGGCTCTCCAGTCATTGTCTATACGGACCATTCAGCTCTGCGCCATCTTTTTGCGAAGAAAGATGCCAAATCTCGGTTAATACGTTGGATCCTCTTGCTTCAAGAGTTTGACCTTGTCATCAAGGAAAAAAGAGGATGTGAAAACGTGGTTGCCGACCATCTCTCACGACTTCCTTCTTCGCCTTCGCTTCCAATTCCTATTAACGACGTTTTCCCGGATGAACAACTCTTGACAGTATCGTGCGAACCCTGGTTCGCAGATATTGTGAACTATCTGGCCACGGGATTACTACCGACCGAATGGTCGAGTCAGGACAAACTTCGCTTCTTATCCCAAGTAAAACACTTTTACTGGGACGAACCCTACTTGTTCAAGTACTGTCCCGACCAGATTATTCGTCGGTGTGTCCCCGATGAGGAATTCAAGAGTGTGCTGTCATTTTGCCACGATCAAGCGTGTGGCGGGCATTTTGGGCCCAGAAAGACAGCTGAGAAGATCTTGCAATGTGGTTTCTATTGGCCACAACTTTTCAAGGACGCTCACGACTATTGCAAGACTTGCTCCCGGTGCCAACACATGGGCCGGATATCCCTGAGGAACGAGATGCCGCTCCAACCGATCTTGGTTGTGGAGATTTTCGATGTTTGGGGGATAGACTTCATGGGGCCGTTTCCCAGCTCTTTTGGGAACTTGTACATACTTCTAGCTGTTGATTACGTCTCTAAATGGGTTGAGGCTGTGCCCAGCCGGACTAACGATAACAAGGTTGTCGTTAAGTTCCTTAAAGAAAACATTTTCTCCCGGTTTGGGCACCCCCGAGCGATCATTAGCGACAATGGAAGTCATTTCTGCAATAGGACTTTCGAGGCCTTGATGCGGAAATACTCCATTAATCATAAGTTTCTACGTCCTACCACCCCCAAACCTGCGGGCAGGCCGAAGTTTCAAATCGGCAAATCAAGCAGATATTGGAGAAGACGGTTTTCAAGAACCGTAAGGATTAGTCTCTGAAACTCACTGATGCCCTTTGGGCATTTAGAACCGCTTATAAGACCGACCTTGGCATGTCTCCCTATCGGCTTGTGTACGGAAAAGCCTGCCACCTTCCTGTCGAAATCGAGCATCGCGCATTTTGGGCGATTAAGGAGCTGAATCTGTCTCTGGAGGATGCGGGCAGCCATCGGAAGCTGCAGCTGAACGAACTGAACGAGCTTAGGGATGAGGCTTACGACAACGCGGTTGTCGTTAAGAATCGAACAAAGGTGTTTCATGATAAACACCTTTTGCGCAAAACCTTCGTACCTGGTCAGCAGGTACTTCTTTACGACACCCGACTTCATTTTCATCCAGGAAAGCTCCGATCTCGCTGGAAAGGGCCGTATTTTGTGCGGAATGTGTATCCGCAGGGCGCTGTGGATTTGGAAAATCCAAAGGACGGTTCATTCTTCAAGGTAAATGGACACCGATGCAAACCGTACCTTAGCGCCGAACCAACAGAGGAGCTCCTGTTCTTACAGGAGCCGGTTTACCCTGAATGATCTTCCTCTGCCTACCTCTAAACTTCGGTTATCCAGCCAAGAACAGTGGACACTGTTCCAAATAAGTTTGGGGGTATGTACAAACCAGTTTGCATATATGTGTGTATATTCTTTTTCTTTCCTTTATAAACAAAAACAAATAAAAATTACTAACCGACAATTTTGAACCTTCCAACTGCTCTCTTCATGCCACGACAGTGAGGACACTGTCCAGTTTAAGTTTGGGGGTACGCTCGGTACGCATTTCTTACCTTCGCATTCATATGTATATTTTGCATCTGCATAAAAATCCATAAAATCCATAAAAATCGGAAAATTTTCTAAAAAATATAAAAACTTTTTTATCAAGTTAGCTTGTGGAAGAACTTTGATTCAACATTTCGACGGTTTTTGTTTAAAAAAAATAGGAATAACTAGATCTTATGTTTGGATTTTGAAAACCTGAAAGATAACTCTCCTTTGAAGTTAACTATAGCTGATATACGTCTTTACATCACACTACACGTGTCGTAAGATTTCGGGAATTAGATGACAAGTCTTTCATGTTTAAACTTTTAAACAGATAAATGATTTTCTGAGGATCAAATAGGTTTGTTCTGAAATAAGTAAATGTCAAGAATAGTTTATGAAGTAAAGCGAATATGAAGGAATGTTATTGATGCCGTAATTGGAGCTAAGTCTGAAAAATAACCCATCTAAAACTTGATTGGAATGATTACACACCAAACCCACTAGACACGTCTTTTATCCAAAAAAATATTTGAACTGTCGGTTATATCTCCGTTCGTATTAAATCATCTGATTTTCACGCCAATCTGTCTTTTGTTTTTGGACCTAGGTAACTTGAGTAATTAAGTCCGCTGGGGTGTTTTTACACCTAATGCCCTAAAACCAACTGGTTTGGGTGCATTGGCCCAAAGCTCGCTAAGAAGCCTAGAAAGTCCAGTTTAAAACAAAGTCAAGCAAGTGTTCTCTCCGAGTTAAAATTCCTAACGGTTCTTTGTGTGAGAATAATCTTGATAAAAGATAGGCTTCTATAAAAAAAATTTTAACGGAGATATGAAGGTTTTACTCTTTGATAAAGACTATTGCACGTTCACAGAAGTGTGTATGAAATGAAAACAAGAAAAAGGTGGAGTGAAAAATACGACTTAGTTTCCTGTTAAGGAAGATAGAAATTCTGAAGTTGAAACCTTACTGGAAAACAAAACTTGAAAAATGCTTAACTCTTTATAAAACTTATGTGATCCTTTTAAAATCGTTATCTGGGCTTTATTGTGCGACATGATGACTTTATTCAACCTTTCGGGAACTTAACGACACTATTTGCACTGCACGTAAAGACATATAAAATCTGTAGTTAAATAAGATGCGAGGTGTGAAAAATAAAGGTTCGATGGTCTAGACTTAGGATTATAGAATTGTTATTTTCTAAAACAAAACTTTAGGATTTGAAGCTTAGTTATTTTACGAAACCAACTTGACCGGATTTTGTGGGTAGTATCCGCTGAAAACCCTCAGGAGACAACACTCCTCCTACTAGGGACACCTAGAGGTTTAACGGCTTGTTGCACATGCTCAGTGCAATCGCGTTCCCTGCGAAAGTGAGGTTAGGAAATTTTTTGTGAATAAATGGGCTTTGCTCGGGACGGGCAAATGGTAAGTTTGGGGGTATTTGTTCATATCAGATTTTTGCATTTTCATACCGCCCAATTTTTGTCACATTGCATATCGGTAGATACTCTTGAGCCGTGTTTGCTAGTCAATTGCAGGATACAGGTTCCCGGTTCTAAAACGGTGAAATTCATGGAAAAACACGAAAGAAGTCCGGGTTCCTGCCAACCACAGATAAAACACGGTCTCTGCTCTTCATCCGTATGTTGCCAGATATCAATAGGAAGAAAAAAAGGTCAAATCAATGTCACTCTCAAGCACAAGGCTCAATGGCAACAACAACTTCCAAGAAATCTACGCGGAGCTCGAGGCAATCATGACAAAATCTTGACAAAAAGTCCACCTTTCCCTCAACAGAAATTCTGGAAAATTCATGAAGGAATTATGAAAAAATACACATACCAGAAAAATGTACACATCAAACCAGGTGACCACAAGAAATTGGGGGGCCCAATTCGACTAGAAGGCCGCGGATCCGCGGCCAAAGTGGGGTCCAGGCCGCGGATCCGCGGCAGAATTATGGCGGCAGACAGAAAGTTTTCAAGGGTGTTTTTGTCATTGCAGGTGTGGTCTGGTGGTTGCCCTAGGTTTCCATTCTTTGGCCTATAAATAGCCCAGAAGTTTGTGAAGGAAAGGGTGCAAGTCTTGTATTTCTTTTTGCTAGGTTTTAGTTACATGTTCTTCTTCCTCTTCTCACCTCTTCTCCATTAAACTTGTAAGTGAGCTTTTGAGTGAAGAGTGATGAATAAAGAAGACCATTTTATTATCATGCTTGTCTTACTTTTGTTATAATTGTTGTAACTTTAAATTCATTAAGTAGTTGTTGTTATTTCCTTGTTGTTTCTTTCTTCTTTCTTTTTCTTTATCCTTACATATGACAATGATACTTACACTTGATCCTCGCCAAGGTGAGGTCGCAAATAGTTAGTCGTATTCTTCTAATCTCCTTCTTTCTATCTTCCTCTTTTGTTTGTTTTATTTTTCCGTATTATGAAGTGTGAGTAGTTCTATACTTGTTAGGGTAGGATAAGGGAAGTTTGAGAGAAGGAAATCTCTCTCACTCTTTCCTTGCCCAACAACTTAAATCAACTCCCGTTAATTGAACCACAATCCGCTCCTTACGGCACCCTATCCTACATGATAGCGGTGATTCCGTAGTGAGACCGGTTGTGGTTGAATTAACCGGAGGTTATGGATAAGAGCCAAGAACGGACGGACAAGCACCAAAAGGAAGGACTATGCGTTGGAAAGCCTAGCTTATACTCGCAAGTTCCTTCCTAGTCGTGCTAATCCCCGTTGTTGCCGATTACCGTAACACCGATATTAAGTGGGGCAACGAAAGATGTGGAGACTCCTAACTCAAACTAACCTAATCCTAACCCTAACAAGCTCTCTTTAAAATATCAACTTACACTTAGATAACCACAACAAAATCTGAAAACAGGACTTAACTCGTTAAAACACTTTGAAAAAGACAATCATCTCCCTGCGGACGACCCGTACTCAACCGGCTAGCTACAAGCGAAACCGTCTTGATTGCGGTATTTTGAACTAAACTTGAACACGCACGTATCCTATCAATCAGGACTTGCTGTTATAACCAGTCGGGCACAGCACAGCATCAACTCCCAATACCGGGAGAGATGAAACCTCTCCTATCGCTCATCGTCTTCGTGTGTCTCGGGACTGTACCCAACGGCCACCTGTTTGCACGACTCGGTAGAGCCGTGGTAGGGTGGCAATCAAAGCACAGTGGGAGAACACACAAGACTCTATGACGATCTCGGGTCTACAGACTAACCTGTACCAGTGTCACCTGAGAACTGCTATCCGACGATAGATATAATTCCATATAGGAGTTCTCGGCGAGTCCGTCCGGTGTACCCAGTCAGCACTGAGCACCCGTACATGATCTTGATGTCAAACATCGATGAATGTGGGAACATTCATCGCCCATCGAATGGGTCTAGTATCATATACGCTAGTCTACTCTGGTATATCAATGCCCCGTCTCGATATACCTACGACTAGGGACATTCCAGGATATGCTTACAGACTACAGATGTCCCACTAGTATGATATCCATCATAATCAAAGTAGTCAAGCCTATATCCTCAGGGCTTTATCAGCATGTATGAATGAATAAAAGCATGATCAAATTAACATGTCAGATAAAGAAGAACCAGATAGCATACTATCATGTCGACCAAGAATGCATACTGAATATATATATATATACATGTATAAATACATCCACTATCACATAATGGCCTCTAGGGCATACATATATCCAACAATCTCCCACTTGCACTAAGGCCAGTTATTGGCGTATCTCATACCCAACATCTCAAAAAGTCGCTCAAGCTGTGGCTGAGGGAGGGCCTTGGTGAGTGGATCCGCGGCGTTGTTCTTTGTGTCTACTCTCTTAATCTCGATCTCGCCGCGATCTACAATCTCCCGGATCAAATGAAAGCGCCTCAGGATGTGTCTGGACCGCTGATAGGACCTGGGCTCCTTGGCTAACGCCATAGCCCCATTATTATCACAATACAAGGGTATTGGATCAATAATGGTTGGAACTACTCCTAGCTTCGAGACGAACTTCTTCATCCAGACGGCTTCCTTGGCGGCATCATTTGCAGCAATGTACTCAGCCTCCATCGTAGAGTCTGCAACGGTATCCTGTTTGGAACTCTTCCAACTTACCGCCCCTCCATTGAGGGTAAATACAAACCCTGAGATAGATTTGCTGTCATCCTTATCGCTCTGGAAGCTCGAATCGGTAAAGGCCTCCATTTGGAGATCTGTATTACCATACACCAAGAACAATTCTTTAGTCCTTCGCAAGTACTTAAGAATGTTCTTCACAGCTGTCCAGTGGTTCTCCCCTGGGTTGGATTGATACCTGCTTACAACACTAAGTGCATAAGCTACATCTGGGCGTGTACATAACATCGCATACATTATAGATCCTACTGCCGAAGCAAAAGGTATAATGCTCATGCGAGCTCTCTCTTCATCGGTCTTTGGACAAGAATCCTTGGAGAGAGTGACTCCATGGCAAGCGGGTAAGGCACCCCGCTTGGAGTCTTCCATACTAAACCTTTTTAGGATGGTGTTGATGTACCTAGTTTGGGAAAATCCCAATAACTTTTTGGATCTATCCCTATAGATCCTTATGCCTAGGATGTATGTGGCATCACCCAGGTCCTTCATAGAGAACCTTAGTGATACGAATGATTTGACCGACAGTAGCATAGGAATGTCATTTCCTATCAGAAGAATGTCATCCACGTACAATACGAGGAATGTGACAGCTCGTCCTACAGCCTTCTTATAAACACAAGGTTCATCTGGATTTTTGATGAAATCAAACTCTTTGATAACATCATCGAAACAGATGTTCCAACTCCGAGATGCCTGCTTTAACCCATATATGGATTTAAGCAGTCTACATGCTTTCTCGCTGCTCCCACTGTCAATGAAGCCCTCTGGCTGATCCATATAAACGCATTCCTCTAAATCTCCATTTAGAAATGCTGTTTTAACTTCCATCTTCCAGATTTCATAGTTGTAGTGAGTAGCAATAGCAAGTAGGATCCGAATGGATTTAAGCATGGCTACGGGTGAAAAAGTTTCGTCATAGTCCAAACCTGGTCTTTGACGAAAACCTTTCGCCACAAGTCTTGCCTTATAGGTCTCTACCTGCCCATCCACACCAATCTTTCTTTTAAAGATCCATTTGCACCCTACAGGTTTTACCCCAGGGGGTACAACGTCCAAAGTCCATACTTTGTTGGTGTACATAGACTCCATTTCGGATCTCATGGCATCCAGCCACTTCACAGAGTCACCACTCGTGATAGCTTGCTGAAAACTGGTAGGATCATCATCATCCATGATGCAATCTTCTCCGTCACCATCAATGAGGAAACCGTAGTACCTCTCCGGTGGGCGAGAAGTCCTACCAGACCTTCGGAGTGGCCGAGCTTCTTCAGTTTCTGTTGCAACAGCCGGTTCAACCAAATCATCATTTGTGGTTTGTGTCTCCAGAACCTCTTCTAGATCCACTACCTTGCCATTATCTTTATCTATGAAAAACTCTTTTTCCAAGAATGTGGCATACTGAGAAACAAACACCTTTTGTTCCTCTTTGTGGTAGAACAGATATCCATAAGAATTCCTTGGATATCCCACAAAGTTACACATGACTGACCGTATCTCGAGTTTGTCCGGATTCTGCTTTTTAACATAGGCCGGGCAACCCCAAATCTTAATTCTTTTAAGAGAAGGTCTCTTCCCATTCCATATCTCATATGGCGTGGTAGACACGACTTTGGTTGGAACCCTGTTTAGCAGAAACGTTGCAGTCTCTAATGCATGCCCCCAAAACGAGACTGGTAACTCTGCGTCACTCATCATAGACCGGACCATATCTAATAGGGTCCTATTCCGTCGTTCTGACACACCGTTGTGCTGTGGTGTGTAAGGAGGAGTGAGCTGAGAGAGAATCCTATTCTCTTTTAGGAAGTTTGCAAATTCTGTAATGAGATACTCACCACCTCGATCTGATCGAAGTATCTTAATACTCAAGCCGGTTTGTTTTTCTACTTCTTGTTTATATTCAATGAATTTCTCGAAAGCTTCGGACTTGTGCTTTAATAAAAATACATGACCGAATCTTGAGAAATCGTCGGTGAATGTAATGAAGTATGAAAAAACCGCCTCTAGCCTGTGTAGACATTGGCCCACATACATCACTATGTATGAGGCCAAGGAGCTAAGTAGCTCTTTCTCCGTGTCCGGTAAACGGAGTTTTGGTTATTTTACCCTTGATACAAGACTGGCAAGTCGCATAAGATTTATATTCAAAAGAGTTTAAATATACATCTTTGTGTAACTTATTTAGTCTTGTTTCATTAATATGACCAAGTCTACAATGCCAAAGAAAAGCTTCATTTAATTCTGAAAGTTTTCTTTTATTAGTGTGTTGTATATTGAAAACTGTGTGTTGATTTAGGACATATATTCCGTTATTAAGCGTACCATACCCAACCAACATTTGATTTAGGTGAATGTTCATAACATTGTTCTGCAATACAAAATTATATCCTTCATTGTCCAACAAAGAAACGGATATTATATTACATAGCATACTTGGTACAAAATAACATGGATTCAAAATCAAAATACATCCAGATGGCAACCCCAAGTGATACTCTCCCACTGCGACTGTATGTACATTGAAACCATTTCCAACGCGGAGAGTATGGTCACCTGCCTTCAAAACCTTGCTATTTCTCAGCCCCTGCATAGAATTGCAAATGTGAGAACCTGAACCGGTATCCAATACCCAGGAAGCAGAGTTTATAGAAAAACAGTTTTCAGTCACAAACGTACCTGAAGCAGAAGCATCACCATGCTTCTTCTTGAGACTTAAGTACTCCGTGCAGTTGCGCTTCCAATGTCCTGTCTTGTGGCAATGAAAACATTCGCCCTTCCCCGAGTCTCCGACCTTGGACTTTCCCTTTCCCTTCACCTTTTTAACTCCGCCCTTAGGATTAGTGGGTTTCTTCTTTTTCTTTCCTTTGGCCTTAGCTTTCGGGCGAGAAGAAGAAGACTGTCCAATAGTCATAACGGGAGTTTTTGCTAATTTCATAGTGCTCTCTGCACTCCTTAACATATTAAGGAGTTCAGGGAGTTCCTTCTCCATGCCATGCATGTTGAAGTTCACTATGAACTGAGCAAAGGTGGAGGGGAGGGACTGCAGAATATTATCTATATATTGTTCATTGTCCATCGTCCATCCAAGGTCCTCAAGCTCTTCTATAAGAGCTATCATCTTCAGAACATGGTCTCCTACTGGTGTGCCAGGGGCCATTCGCATCTGAAATAGTTTCTTTGATGCTTCGTATCGTAATACGCGGGATTGCTCTCCATACAACTCCTTTGTATGGAGAAATATGGTTTGAATGTCCATATTCTCGTGCTGCTTTTGATGTGTATTGTCCATCGATGCAAGCGCGAAGCATTTGGCTGTGGCACAGTCAGCGTCCCATGTCTTGCTGACTTCAACGTCCGCAACTGAGGATTTTGGACCTGGGACGGGCAGGGCTGAAGCCGTGAGGACATATGATACTTTATCATAAGTCAAGGCGATTTTCAGATTCCTCAGCCAGTCTTTATAGTTGGTCCCATTCAGTTTGTTTTTATCTAGTAAAAGCTTGAGTCCAGTCATGGGTATCTGCCATTAAGAGAGAGAAAAGAATACACTCAGCGAAAGCTCTTGCATAGATTAGATTGGTTTATTATCTTGTCTAATCGATGTTTCCCACTGCTTTTTATCAAGTTTTTCTTTCAAACCTTAAAAGGAAAAACTAGCCAGGATTAATTACAGTCTACAACTTCGCTAACCGTTTAGCCAGGCCAGTGTCGGTACTTTGAGGGAGGTTCCCCGTGCTTTTGCACGGACCTAATTAGAGTAAACCTCGTTTTCCCAGAGGCGGAGCCCCGTTAACACCTTTCTAGACACCTAATGAGTTAGCTAATTGTAAACTGTAAAACTCTCCTAGGAGCAACTACTGCCCACAGTGGGATCGGGATCCAACCATCACATGGAAGGTATGCAATCACATTGCAAATTTCAACACTTGAAATTCCCGATATAATTTTTACCCCTAGTACTTATGACCTTAACTATGGTCAACAAATCATAAGTACCAATCAAGTTCTCCCCGTCATTTCTTGATCAATTAGACCCACCCATATGACCCTTAACTATGGTCAACAAAGTCGCATGAATGTCCTAATTAATCTGCATCATATGCAGTGTAGGAAGACATCACTTAGCTACCGTACACTACGCCTTAACTAAAGTCAACAAACGTAGCACGAATACTAAGTACTCTACTTCCTAAAATGACGGAGGGTTGCGAATGATTTTTAAGAAAATCTTTAACGCTTTGAACTTGATATCGTTGTAGAATCAAATAGTTTTCAAAAGGAGTGGCTTAAGCTCCGCATTTTTGAAATGTAGCTTTTTTTCATAAATAGCCGAGTAGTTTTCAAATCCGATTCTACAACATCTTTTTAGGTTTATTTTCTTTACATTAATCACATTAATGTAATCCCATCATTTAAGTCCTTAAGCCAATCACAGAAAAGAAACGAAAATAACACGTACGCTTATGCCATCCGCATTCGCCGCAATGTTCCGTTATGCACCGTTAGGTTACTTAACTAACGGCATACCGGGACGGGACTAGCGCGGGTGTAAAACATAAGAAACGTCTACTATATATCATATATATAATATGTCATTCGTCTCAGATATCACAGAACACAGGCAGCAGAAACATAGATATAACGTGGGATATCCTAGGACGTCCGTATTTAGTATTTAGCCAGAATAGAAAATACGGATTCCACAGTCGCGATGAATAGCCAAGCCCACACCCTGGACCCCTATGAGAGCGGCAAGTGACCCTCCCAATTCTGGAGTTTAGGAGACCCGGTCTCGACTCCTCGAGATGGCCTCCCACTGAACCCCAGAACCCGGTCACCTGTGCTCCCCTCCTTGGGTCCATCCTAATGCGGAAAAGTAAATAATATACAACACTGGTAACACAACCTCAACCTGGAAGTGCCCCAAATAAAAGAATATTACATTACATTTGAATTTACATGAATGAAAATATAAAACTCTCATCTCACATAAAAACCCCCGGCTATTCAATCGCGACAATCCTGCACATCATATCTCAGCAACACATAATATCACATATCATCAACGTAAGTAAGTATGCGTACCCCGATTGTCGTTGATATATAGCAACGAAACCGGCGATATCGAGCATACTACACTTACGGTCACAGAAAAGAAAGTTTAAAACTACAATATTTGGAATCCACATTCTCTTTAGACATCATAAATGCGAAATATCACATATTTCGTATTTCATGCCTAAACTATATGAATTCCACATATTGTATCACATTCCAGACAAACAGACAGTATTAAAGTTTTCGAACGAACGATCAAGTACCTAAGATTCACTAAAGCTCAACACTTGAGCAGGGTTCAAAAATCCGGAGTGTGACACAGTAGTAGCGGTCCAGCCGTAGAAGGGTCAAGCCAACGCCTTACATGTGGCACGCCGTACTGCCCCAAACCCTAAGGTTCAAAGGGCAGTTCGAGACGGTCACATAATCGAGTTAAGGTTTGTTGCCTTCTAGTGGGACCACCGCAAAAAGACTTGCACGTATCTCCAAAGTATTTAAACCCCGTGAATAGTGAGCAAATGATACTCGTTCAAACACTTCAATATTTTCTAATTTACCCGGAAAAGCTACGAAATGAAAATCCCGATCGAATTGACGTGTCCAAAACCATCTCCAGAATTTTTCAAAACTAAATACAGATTAAAAATACCCAAGAAATTATTCAAGCAGATTCCAAAATTAATAAAAAAAAATTATCCACTAGTTAATGTGTACGGCCGCGGAACCGCGGCCCAAGCAAGCTTAGGCCGCGTTTCCGCGGTAGTAAGTACTGTTCATTGGATAATTTTTGCATCGTAATTCTTATTTTTACCAGCTGAATTTTTTGGATATTTTTAATTCTGAAAAATGTCAAATTTTAGAAAATTTCCAGAGAGCACCCTAAAAAGCCGTATTTCGGTTCGATCGGAGTTTTAACTTCGTAAAAAGGTCGCCTAATATTCTAGGTCGGCTCTGATACCAATGAAAGGTTTGTCTAGCACCCTATAATGAGTTTTGAAGCATCACATGTCCCAAAGTTTAAATTTTTATGGTGCTAAACGAACATGCAAAGGAATCGATCCTAGAAAATTAGGGTTTCGAAATTTAAAGCGAACTAATCTAGGGTTTCGAGACTACAACCTTTGTAGCTCCCTTTCGCTGGACTTCTTGGTCTCTAGGGTGTTGAAAGGAGGTCCTCTTGAAGTCCTCTTGTGTCCACGACGATCCACCACGGAGTTCTCCGTCCAAGCTCGCAACTTCGTAAAACCGAAGAGAACACTCTAAACAAGTTGGCTAAACTTGTGTAGAATGAAGTTGTGGTTAAGATTCTCACTTCAAAAACCTTTCTTTAAGTGGTATTTACTCACTAGAAAAAACTAGAGAGCAAATGAGAAAGAGGAAGAAGATGGTGGCAATATTTTTCACAAGAGGTAATGAGATAAAGATAACTCTCAAGAAGAAAAAGAAATATATCAATATATATTTTATTTCTTCTTACTATGAACCATGGTTAAAGTGATGGAGACATTATTTAACTTGAGTTTTAAATGATAAAGAGAAGGATAACTCAAGTTAAGAGGTAGGTGAGCTAGGTTAGGTTAAAAGAAGAATGTAGAAACTAGTAAGAATTATCCTTTCTTTTTCAATTTGTTTTAAATCCAAAATCAAATAATAATCCATTACCTAGACCATGGTGTGAGTCTTATATTGCCACCATTTCCATATGTTAACAACCATGATAGATGGGTGTATGTATGTGTGTATGTATGCACATCCATATGTGCATGAAACTAGCATGAAAGAAAGAAAAGCACACATGCATGCACACATCCATTATCCAAGAAAAGGTTTTATGTGAGAAAACTAATGGTTAAATGATAAATCAACACTTGATTTATCAATCCGGTCATATCTCATATGACCCCACCAAAAGCAGTTCACCCGATCAATGTTCGGTATCATATACGCACATTTTAATCGGGTGCATGCGCATATCGCATACGCGCACCACAACGTTTCGCCTGGACTGGGTAACTCCTTTCTGGGACTCTAAGACTCGTCAATACTCCGGCAGAGGGTGATGATCATATCAGGTACCCCCAAGCCGCAAGCGGTCAGCTAAACGTAACGGCCACCCGGGGTATTGAGCGATCAGATGAAAACAAGCGAACCTGCTACAACTCCCGTCGAGCCAACCGGCAACACTACCGTACAGTCCGGTCTCTTCATCAGATATGCTGTATATCGAGCCTAGGGATGGTCACGTCGACCCCAATAACTCAATAAGTCATGCCGGTGAATGGTCTATAACAGATCGAGAAACTACTGATAACACTTATCAGCAAATCTCAGCAGCGCTGGCCAGGGACTTGCTGTTATAACCAGTCGGGCAAAGCACAGCATCAACTCCCAATACCGGGAGAGAAGAAACCCCTCCTATCGCTCATCGTCTTCGTGTGTTTCGGGACTGTACCCAACGGCCACCTGTTTGCACGACTCGGTAGAGCCGTGGTAGGGTGGCAATCAAAGCACAGTGGGAGAACACACAAGACTCTATGACGATCTCGGGTCTACAGACTAACCTGTACCAGTGTCACCTGAGAACTGCTATCCGACGATAGATATAATTCCATATAGGAGTTCTCGGCGAGTCCGTCCGGTGTACCCAGTCAGCACTGAGCACCCGTATATGATCTTGATGTCAAACATCGATGAATGTGGGAACATTCATCGCCCATCGAATGGGACTAGTATCATATACGCTAGTCTACTCTGGTATATCAATGCCCCGTCTCGATATACCTACAACTAGGGACATTCCAGGATATGCTTACAGACTACAGATGTCCCACTAGTATGATCTCCATCATAATCAAAGTAGTCAAGCCTATATCCTCAGGGCTTTATCAGCATGTATGAATGAATAAAAGCATGATCAAATTAACACGTCAGATAAAGAAGAACCAGATAGCATACTATCATGTCGAGCAAGAATGCATACTGAATATATATATATATACATGTATAGATACATCCACTATCACATAATGGCCTCTAGGGCATACATATATCCAACAGAGTATAGCGTCATTCTGAACTGGCTTCAGAAGTGTACGTCTATATGACTCTGCCAGAGGGTTGTCGTAGTCAGTGGGAGCAGTGGAAGCATGGTGGACAAGTGGCTTATGTCTATTTATAGACTAAAGCAGATGTAGCGGAGATAGATCATCTATTTCTGATATGACAGTCATAGGTTTGACTTCATCAGAATAGGGGATGGATCTGTTGAGAAGGTAGTAGGGTGTGATGTCCTGGTATTTGGATGACACAAACAGAGTAGGAAGTGAAATTCCTATACTACAATCGGTTATACTTTCGTTTTCACACAGTAGTTTCTCCACAAAGGGACTTGGATATTATATCAGACATTCTGGTTACTAGATCTATAGTTTTAGATCTGGATTTGGGTAGTTTCCCAATCAGGGTACTTAGACAGCATTCTGAAGGTATTTTAGAATGGACGACTCCAAGCACGGTAGTGTACCTGCAGGTGATGGAGTCACCCTCTCTAAAGGTGTCTTACAGACTAAAGTAGAGAGGGATGTGCATGATTGGCAGATCACTTGCTTAGGCAATTGAGTCAATCATGAGATGTCAAGTACCACACTAGATGTTGTTTTTGTAGTAGATGCAAGAAGTTGACATTAATCCAATCCTGGAGAAACAATCGGAAGCAGTTTTAGAACATAAGTGGATGTTCTAGGATTATGATAACGACAGCCTCATTCGGGAGACAGTTATCATTCCAGGCTTCCAAGGTGACCTGGATGACAGAGAGGTTGTCAGAGTTATAGTTTTCCTTCTGACGAGGGGCAGTATTTTGGACAGGTGGTCTAAGGGGATACTGAAGGAGGCATGGCGCAGGATACTGATTAAGTTCAGTTGACGATACAGTCTAAGAAGTTTGGGTTTGGAGTTTATTTATGAGCTAGGTCCCATCAGATATCCAGACATACTCTAAGACAGGTATTGCTCATTTCGGGAGATAGGTTTCTCCGCGAACTTGAGATAAAGAGAGACATAGAAAGAAACATTAGAGCGGATCCACTCACTGAGGTTATTCCTCGAACGCATTAGTTTCGCAAACGAGCTTTGTGAGACTGACTAGTAGAGGAGTTGGGTGTTCGGTATCACACGGGCTGTGAGTATGCGACATCGCAATAATTAGCCTTGAGTGCAAGTAGGAGATTGTTGCAGATAGTGCCCTCAGAGTCAATTATTGGATCACAGGTACGTGATTTCAATGATTGAGGGAGGTCCTATTTCGGTAGGACAGTCTTACTCAAGATGATAGTATGTTATCTGGTTTATCTTTATCATCGTGTATAGCTTTAGGTGACCTTACTGGTCGCTATTACACGTTGATAGAGCCCCTAGAATTCTTTCTTGACTGCCAGCAGAATGAGGGTGATCATATACGTGGGAGCTGGTAGTCTATAAGCACATCCTTAAAAGGTCCCTAGTCGTGGGAGTTTCGAGACAGGGCATCGATACTCCAGAGTATACTAGTGTATACAGTCGAGACTCCGACGAGGGGCGGTGGCCGGTCTCACAAGCCACTGGTGTCAGTTGGTTCACCTAAGATGTATATAGGTGCCCATTTGGTTATGAGTACACCGGATAGGACTCGCCGGGAACATGCTAGTTGGTCTTATACCTGACGTCAGATAGCAGTTCCCTGGTGACATGTGTACAGGTTAGTTCATCGATCTGAGGATCGTCATTTGTCTCGTGTGAGTTCCCACTGTACTTTGATTACTACCCTACCACGCTCAAAGGAGACGTGCAAACAGGTTTTAGTTGGGTACAGTCCTGAGCCATATGGAGGCAGTGAGCAGATCTTCAGGGGTTCGTCTTTCCCGGTATTGGGGGTGAGGTCGCGCTGTGTCTAGGAGAGCCATTACACAAAGCCCTCGGCCGAGGCAGGAGATTTACTGGTAGGTATTCCAGTAGTATCTCAGGTTGTTCTGGGCTACACTCCGACACGACTTGTACCGCTTTTGGGGGTCTGACTTTTACCAACCCCCTAGGCCCGCCATGCGATGCTCATAGACGAACGGACCGGACTGTACGGATATTGTCACTGAGAGGCTCTGTAGGGTGTCAGGATGAGTTCGCTCATCGACGTCCCTTTTGGTCAATAGCTGGTAGCCCGTTACGTATGGCTAATACCTCTGAGGTGCTAGTGGTTAAATCCACAGCCGTATGGCTAATACCTCTGAGGTGCTAGTGGTTAAATCCACAGCCATAGTATTGACGAGTCTTTAGAGTCCCCCACAGACAGTTGCTCAAGTTTCAGGCGAAACGCTATAGAGGCCGTATGGAGATATGGCAGGGTTTGATCAGATACGTGCGGTATTGCATGGATCATGATCGGACGGTTAATACTAGCGGGCTTTGGTTTAAGCCGGATCCTAGTATAGTACAGTGTAGATTTTGTCTCATTGCATTTGTATTCGGTCGGAATACAAATGCGGGTATGTATATACAGTAGCGGGGTTTTCCTGTAATTTATTACGGGATCAGTTTTTGGAGTTGCCAATTTGTTTTCCGTTTCGGCCATATTTCTTTGTATCTTTCATTAGCCGAAGATTGGTGGAGGAGGGCTTATTTGCAATTGTGCAAATAAGCATTTTGGAGGGTTGTTTTTGCAAGTTGTAGTGTCATGATGGTTCTACCACCATTGACTTCATAAGTTCATGATTGCTTGACTTTTTGGAGTAATCATGGTTGTTGATGATGGGTTATGATGTTTGAGTGAGGTTTGTTTTTGACAATCATCACCTTTTCTCTCTCCTTGATGGTTGATACCTCCCCCCCTTTTGGTTCTCCTTCACACTATCTCATTGATCAAGCCAAGGCCGGCTAACTTTTGTGAGGGGCTGTCCAAAAATTTCAAGAGTGAAATTGGTCTCATTTTGGCTTGAAAAATTCATATAGCTCATCTCCAAAAGTATATCTCTTGACCTCCACCAAAATGGCAACTCCATACAAACCCCAAGAGGCAAAGTATTCTACAGTTAACCTACAGCAACCATGGGCACGTCGGCTCGCCAACTTCGTGCCTGAGTTTCCTCGGTCCAGAGTGGGAGCCCGTAAAAGAAGCCGGCGACGTGGTGCTCTTCCGGCGAGGAGGTGGAGACCGGACATTCCACGGGAGATCGGGACGGCGACGAGAAGACTGAAGGACACGGATCGCTCGGTATATCTCTCTACCCGTTCTTTAGTTAGCTAGGATTAGATTAATGGCCCGATCCGGGATTTTTGTGCGCGGTGGTGCCGATTTACATGTTCGTAAAAAGTTTCGTTTCCGCATTCCGGCGTCGGATTGACGGCCGGGGCGCCGCCGTGCACTTACATCTACAACGATATCGAGTTCATTACGAAAAAGGTTTTCTTAAAAACCTATCGTAGCCTTCTGTCATTTCAGATAAGTAATAGTTAGTATTCGTGCTTCGTTTGTTGATCTTTTTAAGGCATAGTGTGCGGGAGCTGATTAGTGCTTATCTGCTAGCATATGATGGGATTGGATAAGGGTAGTCGTACGACCTTGTTGACCTTGTCAAGGGTCGTGCGGGTGGGTTTAATTCAATCAAGATATGACGGGTTGAACTTGACTTGCGGTCTATGGTTTATTGACCTTGTCAAGGTCATAGATCGCTTGAGGCAAAATTATCTGGAATTTCAAGTGTTGAAATTTATAATGAGATTGCCTACCTTCTATGAGATAGTTGAATCCCGATACCCACTGCGAGTAAGAGTTACTCGTGGGAGAATTTTACACATTACAATTAACCGATCAAGTAGGTGTCTAGAAAGGTGTCAATGAGGTTACGCCCCTGGGAAAACGAGGTTTATTTTAATTAGGTCTGTGCGAAAGCACGGTGAACCTCCCTCAAAGTAACGGCACTGGCCTGGCTGAAAGATTGGCGAAATTGTAGAGTGCAATTAATCCCGGCTAGTCTTTCCTTTAAGGGTTTGAAGGAAATTTGATAAAAACAGTGGGAGTCATCCTGTTTAGATAAAATAATAACCAATCTGATCTTATAAGAGCATACGCTGAGTGTTTTCTTCTCTCTCTCTCTCTCTTCTGGTAGCGACCATGTCACGCCTTAATCTAGATAATAATATGGATGCATTGGCCGAACCCGCTTATTATACTGTGCTGGGGAACGTTGGTCCCGCTCCAACTTATAATTGTTATAAGACCGAGCAGGAAATAGGGGATTACCAGGATTCCCGTGCCGCCCAAACGAAGAAAGTGTATGATGATGCATCTTTTTAGGGTGTGTTCATTATAGAGAACTGTTTCTCAGTATACTCTACGTCCATGGTATGTGATACCGGATCAGGATCCCGCATATATAATCTGTTACATGGGCTACAGATAGGTAGAGAACTGAGAACGGGTGATAAAGTTTCAAGAGATAGAAATGGTGCAATTGTTGCAGCCAAGTTGTTGGTAGTTATCACCCTGTATTATCAAGTACATTGAATCTGAACGAATATTATTAGATACTGAACCCGATATACAACATCATATAAGTCTCTTTATTTAGTAAAGAAGCATATAATTTTGTATTGTTGGATAAAGTTTTGAACATTTCCTATATCAAAAGTTGATCGGTTCAGGCACGTTATCTAAAAGTATATACGTTCTAAATTAAACTACAGTTGTTATCGTACAGAACACAATCAAGAGGAAGAGTTCAGAAATGAACGAAGCCTTCTTGAGGCAATGTAGACCAGGTCATATCAATGCGACCCGACCAGCTAAGTTACATTAAGATGCATATTTAAATCAATTTGAATTTACATATTGTGAAACTTGCCACTCATGTCACAAAGATAAAATGACCATAGCTCCGTTTATTAGAAATAGAGAAAGAGTTAGTGAACTCTTGGGATTGATACATTTTGATGTATGTAAGTCCCCTATCTACTCATGCCAGGACCGGTTCATTATACTTCATTACATTCACTGATGATCTCTCAAGATTCGGACATATGTTCCTATTGAAACACAAGTCTAAAGCTTTTAAGAAATTCAAAGAATATAAGTCAGAAGTAGAGAACCAAAATGGGTATAAATATTATGTCCTATGATGAGATCAGAGAGGAGAATACTTGAGCACGGAGATACTGGACTATTCTAAAGGAGAATAAGATTCTCTCTCAGCATTACTCTTCCGTATACACCACAACACATCAGTGTATCGGGGCGGAGTAAACGCACCATATAAGATATGGTGCGCTCTATGATGAGTACTACTGAGTAGCCTATTTCCTTTTAGGGAGTTATGCACTTGAGAAGTTGCATACCTATTGAATAGGGTTCCAGCCAATTCAGGTGCCTACCACTCCATATGTGATATGGTATGGGAAGAGCTCATCTCTTAAGTAACTTAAGATTTAGGGTTGTCCGGCCTATGTCTAAAAGCAAAATTCGGACAAGCTCGAGGCAAGGTCTGATCTGTGGAAGTTTGTTAGATATCCCAAGCATTCGCAAGGGAATATCTTTTACCACATCGAGGAACAAAAGGTGTTTTATTTCTCGGCATGCCACTTTTTTTTGGAAAAGGAATTTATTTTGGAAACAAATTTGTGGTCATGAGGTAGAACTGGAAGGAGTTCCATTTATACAAACTACAACTGATGATTTAGTAGAACCGGAGGATTCAATGGCTCCCGACAAACCTCGGCCTCTCCGCCGATCTAGTAGGGTTCCTTATCCACCTGGGAGATATTTCTGTTTTCTCTATGACAGCGTGAGCGAGAATTGCATCATGTGATGATGACCCAACTAGTTTCGAGCAGGCCATCAAGAGTGGGGACTCTGTAAGAATGGCTGGATGCTAATCGATTTGAGATGGAATCCATATACACCAACAAAGTATGGACTTTGATTGCTATATCTGAAGGGTTAAATCCCCATCAGGAGCAAGTATATCTTCAGAAGATTACTTGGTGTACATGGAAAAGTTGAGACTTTCAAAGCTAGACTAGTTGTAAAAGGTTTTCGTCATTGACCAGGTGTGGATTATGATAAAACCTTTTCTCCTGAATCTATGCTTAAGTCCATCCGGATCCTACTTTCCATTGCTACATATCATGACTACGATATCTGGTGGTTGGGTGTCATGACTGCTTTTCTAAATATTGATTTAGAAGAGAGCATTTATAAGTACACAACCAAAGGGCTTCGTAGATAGTGGGAGCAGCGGAAACATGTGCAAGTTGCTTTACGGGTTAAAACAGGCATCGCGGAGTTGGAACATCTATTTTGATGTGGTAGTCAAAGCGTTTGACTTCATAAAAATTGTATATGAACCTTGTATATACAAAAAGGTAGTAGAAAGTAAGGTGGTCATCCTTGTATTGCACGTGGATAACATACTCTTGATAAGGAAGGAGTTTCCTCTGCTATAGTCGGTCAATCTCCTTTTATCATATAGATTCTACATATAGGATCAAGGTGATACCTCCTAAATCCTAAGTTTTAGGTCTATGTGATAGATCTAAGTGGATGCTAGGATTCTCACTTGGTGTAGTGAGATGGTATCAATCGATCCTGAGGAGAATCACTGGATAGCTTCCAAGGTGGTAAGGACGACTGAATGTCAGTCACATGCACTGTCTTTACCCTCAGTGGAGGGACGGTATGTTGGAAGAGTTCCAAGCTAGATACCATGGCGAACTAGACGATAAAGGCTGGATACCTCGCTAACTAAGATGCTACCAAAGAGGAAGTCTGGGTGTATATTGGTTCATAAGATGAACTTCGTTCCTATCATTGTGTGACAATGGAGTTGTGGGTTAGGCCTAGAAACCCCTGTCCCATCAGTGATCCATACATATACTAAAGCAGTATCAACTGGTCATGGAGATGGTTGATCTCCAGGGGATCGAGGTTAGGAGAGCAGACTCAGAGGACAACACGGCGGATCCACTCACAAAAGCCTTTTCCCAGAGAGAGACTTTTATGGGATGGTTGCGTATGAGGTACTACAAGCACTGCTATATGATGGCCCTAATGCAAGTGGGAGATTGTTAGTTATATGTATGCCCTAGAGGCCATTACTGTACATGAGATGTACATTGTAGTGGATGCTTGGACATATATAGGGAGGACTTTCTTGCTCGACATGATAGTATGCTATCTGGTTACTCTTTATCTTAACATATACATTGATTTTCTCTCTGTTACATGATTGGTAGGATGCATACTTGACTACGTAGATTATGATGGAGATCATACTAGTGGGACATAGGTAGTCTGTGAGTACATCCTTTAATGTCCCTAGTCGTAGGTGTATTGAGACGGGGCATCGATATACCAGAGTAGACTAGCGTATATCTTATCGACCCATGTAGATGGGCGATGGATGATCCCATATCTATTGGTGTTTGACATCAGAGATGATATACGGGTGTTCAGTGGAGACTGGGTACACTGGACGGACTCGCCGAGAACTCCCAGATGGTATTATACCTCATGTCAGATGGCAGTTCTCTGGTGACACTGGTACTGATTAGTTTGTAGACCGAAGATCGTCATAGAGTCTTGTGTGTTTCCCACTGTGCATTGATTTCCACCTTACCATGTTCAAGAGAACGTGCAAAACGGTGGTTTTTGGGTACAGTCTCGAGTCACATGGAGACAATGAGCGATAAGAGGGGATTCGTCTCTCCCGGTATTGGGGGTTGATGTTGCGCTGTGCTCGATTGACTATAACATCAAGTCCCTAGCTAGGGCTATTTCTGAGATTTACTGGTAAGTGTTACCAGTAGTTTCTCGACCTGTTATAAGCCTCACATCGGCACGACTTATCGAGTTACTGGGGTCTGACGTTTACCACCCCTAGATGAGATATGCGACATATCAGACGAAGAGACCGGACTGTACGGTAAGTGTTACTGATTAGATTCGCAGGAGTATGAGCAGGCTTGCTTGTTGATCTTCTGATCGCTCAATAACCGGGTGGCCGTTACGTTTAGAACGCCTCTTGCGACTTGTGGGTGTTTAATATGATCATCACCTGCTGCCGGCGTATTGACGAGTCTTTAGAGTCCGACAGAGAGGTTTCCTGGCTCAAGCGAAATGGAGTAGGAGCACATATGAGATATGTCCGGGACCGAGAATAATACGAGTACGTGATACCGTATTCTATTCTCGCGATTTGTGTTATCGACCGTGTGTATGTGATATAGCCGGGTTATCGAATCAAGCGTTGAGTCGATAAATTGATACACATGATATTAGTCGGTTATATGTAATATGACCGGATCATTAAATCAAGTGTTGATTTAATGATTTAATGTATAATTATATATTTGATATATTGCTTTACATTAACTAGTATTGGCTCACTTAAGATTGTTTTCTCACTAGATTATGTATTAAGTATATATGTGATATATACTTGTGTACATGTTTGTGTCATGCTTGATGATACATGCAAACTTGGGTGTGTGTGTGACTTACACCATGCTTACATATAATGTGGGGTTTTATTTATCTTGGTAAATCAAAATGAGGTGGAAAATTGGTCGTGGCTTGAAGCTTCATGAAGCTTGTAGACTATTGACCAAAGTCCACTCATTTTGTTTTAATTATGATATTTTAAATCCAACCATTATAATTAATCCATGGTTATGTCTCTACAATGGTTTAGTATGAGATACTAACTCACTCACGGTTTCATAACTCATTCTCATTCTTTTTGTTGCTCTCATCTTCATCTTCTTCACAACTCCATAGCTCTCTAGGTTTTGGATTAATGAAGAAATATTGTGAGAAAATAAAATCTAAAGTGAGCCCACTTCCTATTTCATCATCTTATAAACTTGCTTGGTTATTATAGGGTGTTCTCTTCACAAAGTTCATGACCTAGTGAAGGGTTGGCTTGAGTTTGAGTCTCCTCGACGTAGATCATCTTCGGCCTCGAAGACTACGAGCAAGCTTGTTCATTTCTCCGAGGGAACCCATACTAGAGTTCGGGAGATCGATGATCGCAGCGAAGGGACGTCAACACGGATCTGTAGAAGTGAAGGACCGGTCTACAAAGGTTGTATTCCTCGCTCACTACTTGTAATAGTTGAGTCTATTTACTTTAGCTTGATCCTAGCTTTAGGATTGATTAGCACCATAGATTTTTTAAATATAGCACGATAGTTACTGTGAAAACCCCATAGGGTGCTAAGGAATCCCAACAGTGGTATAAGAGCCGGGCTAGAGTATTAGACGGTGTTTGTTAAATTACAAAACCGAAACTGCTCCGAAACTTTAAACATCAAAACCTGCATTCTGTCGATTTTTAAATGACCTCAAAAAAATTTTCAAACAACTGCAGAATGTTGTATGTGATATAATATGAACACTGGCAAAATTTGAGGCATTTTGGAGGAAAAGTGGCCGTCTACTATACCCCACATCTCAGCCTAAAACCGAGTGCAGCCCCCCAAATTTTTCCAGTAATCCATTGACTAGGTTTTAGTGTTTCTGGTGTTGTTTGTTTTTGCTAATTTTTCATGTGTTGTAATCTTACACTATAAACAAGTCGTAGTTTAACATTGCTTTTGGGTTTTCACAAGTTATCTAGGCGAAGTTAAAAATTCCATCATTATGAAACTTACTCAGTCTTTTCTCTCCAATATGACAAAGCCTACAATGCCACAAGTAAGATTCGTTCACATCTGAACACTTCCTCTTGCGTGTGTTTTGTATACTGAGAACCGTGTTTTGATTAAGAACATAGATATCATTACACAGTGTACCTTATATAACCAATACCTGATTAAGGTAAATGTTCATGATATTTCTATCAAGAACAAATTTATATCCATCTTTATTAAGTAAAGAAACTGAAATGATGTTGCAAACCATGGAAGGTACATAGTAGTAGTTGTTCAAACTCATAGTATTGCCATTTGGCAATGCTAGGTGATATTCACCGACGGCAGAAGCATCAACCTTTGCTCCGTTCCCTACTCTGAGGGACATATCACCAGGTCCAACCATCCTACTTTTTCTCAGTCCCCGTAATAAATTACAGATATGAGATCCCGATCCGGTATCAAGTACCCAGGAGGTAGGACTGTCTGAAAAATAGTTCTCAATAACAAGAACACCTGAAGATGACACAATACTATGTTTCTTCTTCGATGGGGTCATCAAGGAATTAAAACAACCCTCTTTCCCTTGCTCATACTTATGACTGTTGTCATAAGTTAGAGCCGAACCGACGTTCCCTAGCCCCGAATAAGAATTCGGATCGGTCAAGCGATACATTTTATTATCTTGACTAGGGCCTGAAATGGTTGCTACCTGGAGAGAGAGAAAAGAAACACTCAGCGTGCGCTCTTGCAAGATTAGATTGGTTATTATTTTATCTAATCAAGATGGCTCCCACTGTTTCCTCGAATTCTTCTTCAAACCTTAAAAGAAGAACTAGTCAGGATTAATCACACAATCACAATACTTTCTTAACCTTTCAGCTAAGCTTGTGTAGGTACTTCTTCGCAAAGTTCCTTAATTATATAACCTCTTTTCCCTGAAGGCGTAGCCCCGCTAACACCGTTCTAGACACCTACTTGGTTTACAGCATTGATTGTTAAGTGAAATAATCTCCCAAGAGTAATCCTACTCATCAGTGGGATCAGGATCCAACTATCATTGTGTGATGCACAAGATGGAATCCACTCTAGTCACCACACTATAGAAGGTATGCTGAATCTGCAAGTTTCCTGTATGTTTGAAACTCCTGATGTGGTTTTTACTCCTTGGACCCAAGTGACCTTGACGAATTTTCAACAAATCAAAAGGTCCTAGTCAAGTTCAACCCGTTGTTATCATGGATTGCATTAAACCCACCAGCATGATCCTTGACGAATAATCAACAAAATCATGCGACCCTCCTAACCAATCGCATCGATCAGTGCAACAAAGAATCATTACTCAGCTACCGTTCACTGTGCTTTGACGAATAATCAACAAACGCAGCACGAATACTAAGTAGTAATTTTCTGAAATGACGATGTGCTACGGCTGGGTTTTTTTGGAGAAAACCCCGTTAACGTAATGAACTTGATATCGTTGAAGGAACCTGAGCAGTTTTGAAAAGGAGAGGTTTAAGCTCCGCTTTCTTGAAAATTAGTGGTTTTGATGAAAACCGAGTAATCTACAGTATAGACTTTTTCTCAAGAGGTCACTCCCCGTGAAGGGATCTCGGCTCTTGCCTCGTGGAATGAGGTGCTGGATATTCACAACCGAATACAATTATCCAAAGCGAAAGAATATAACTGTAGTTTTTTGAAATTTATTCCAACAACATCATTTAGGTTTCTTTTCTTGCATTAATCAAAATTAATGCGGTCCCATCAGTTTAATCCTATCACACCACAAAAAGAATGAAAATACAATGTATGTATATGCCATTCGCATTCGCCACTGGGCCCCGTCATCACCCATTAAGTTACTTAACTAACGACAGAGCGGGGGCTGTACTAGCGCGGATGCAAAACATATACAATATCTACTAGTATATATATATAAATATATATAACATTCGTCCCAGGTATGATAATAAGCAACATCACAGAATCTCATCCAACAATAGAGAAAGGTGGATAATCTTGGAGTCCCGGGTTTCAATTGAGACGCAAATAAAACCCGGCATTCCCGGTCATGTGGATAGCCTTTGCAATGAAAACCTGGACCCCTACGAGCGCGGAAAGTTACCCGCCAATCCCAGAAGTGAGGCAACCCCCTTCAACAAAGTGAATGGGACACCCAGCACTTCATGGAATCCGGTAACTTGGGCGCCCCTCCGTGGGCCATCCTATACCCTCTACGAGTGCAGCTAATAGCCCGCCAATTCTAGAATGAAGCCCCCTCCGCAGGCTTGTTGCCTTCTAGAACCTGACTATTCGTGCACTCCACCATGGGGTAATCCTAGTACAAAAAATGAATATAATATGTACAAATAGTGACATCGACCTCAACCCGGTCGTGCCCCAAAATAATATACAACCCGGCAAAGACGGCAGTCCACATGTCGGACGCTCTCCCCGCAAATGAATATACAAATGAATCTTAAACTGTACCACTAACATTGCACTACATGCTATCCACCATGAATATCCAACCACAATCACAGCATAAGCACAAAACATCAACGCGAATGTCATGTTCGCAAACTCGTCTAAAAGAACATATAGCAAATAGACGGGTTTATCGAACGAATGACATTCACGGTCACAGATAAAAGTGAATGTACTGTAAATTATTAAACAGTGTCAAATATAAGGACTTCGTAACACTCCGAATTTCCCCATACATAAAAACAACAGAAAATCAAACTTGGGCAAAAACTAGCAACACCTGAAACCCAAACTCTACTGTATAAGAACACAGACCAAAACACGACGCAATCCACCATGAAAAAATCGAGGAGGCCGAATTTTTGAGGGGTTTGGCTGGACAAAACTTAGTGAAATTTCATCGTTTTTGTTCTGGGTACATCTCACAGTCAAAGGATCACTCTGCACTTGCTAAATTTTTTTTTGAAGCCTTTAAAAATTCGACAGAAACTGCAGTTTGGTTTTAATGTTACGGAGTCGTTTCGGTTTCGTTGTTTTAACATTGTTTAAACTTGCTAGTTTGGGGTTTATGGGCTGGCTCTGATACTATGAAGGGTTACGCTAGTGCCCCGACCATCTCCCGTGGCCAAATGCAGAACAATTTTTTTCCCTAAGATTAGAAACTTGGCGCTAGATTAACACTAGACCCGGATATTAACCATAAACCTAACTAGCAAACTAAGAAGCTATATACTATGAGAAGAGTTTACCAAGTGGCTCAAGTCCTTCGGGTCTTCACTCCACTTCTTTGGTATGCTCCTTGTAGTGTCCATGATCAACCTTGAACTTCGGCCTCATTGCGTCGATGATGATCCACCCGAGAGTGCCTACCAAGAGCTCCTACCTCCTAATTGAGGTAACTAGAATACTTAGCTTGCTAATCTAAGTAGACTAGAGTGTGTAGAGAATGATTATGGAATGCTTTGTCTCACTAACCCTAGGTTTCTCAACTCATGAGACAATTAGGGTTAGTTTTTGGAGAAGAGAGCAAGGAGAAGATGAGAGTGTAGAGTGAGCTTCAACCAAATGAAGAATGGCTAAGTGAATGAGATAATATTGCATGCCACAAAAATCTCTAGATATTTCACAAAATATCAACCATGGTAGAATAGTAAAACAATGAGCCACAACCTTAGCCATGCTTTATTTAATGAACTTGCACATCTCATTTCTCCACCTCATTAATCCATTAATAAAAATGGTAAATCATAATAATGAGGTGTCTTCTTTTAGAAGCATCTTGTACAATTACAAGAATGCCCCTCACCATATATACATACCTGTATTCGTATTCCGAAAAATACGAATACATAAAGACAAAATAATCCAAGAATATAATATTAGGATCCGGCTTAAACCAAAGCCCGCTAGTATTATCCGCCCGAACATCATACGTGCATAAGTGTACGTATGTGATCGAACCCTGCCGTAAAACTATACGGCCTCTACATCGTTTCACCCGAAGCAGGGAAACTCTCTGTGTGAGACTCTAAAGACTCAACAGTACGCTGGCAATAGGTTTAAACACAAGCACGTCAGCGGCACTAGCTGTACGTAACGGCTACCTAGGTACATGTCGAAAAGGAAGGCCAACGAGCAAACTCGTCCGAACTCCTACTGAGCCTATCCGTGACAATACCCATACATTCCGGTCTCTTTGTCAATGAGTATCGCATACCGGGTCTAGGGGGTGGTAAACGTCAGACCCTAATAACCCAATAAGTCGTGCTGATGTGGCCCAAGACCAATCCGGGAAACTACCGATCAACCTATCAGTAAATCCCAACTGCCTTGGCCAAGGTCTTATGATCCTGACCAATCGATCACTGTGCGATATCAACTCTCAATACCGGGAGAAAAGAATCCCCAACAATCGCTCACTGCCTCTATGTGGCTCGTGACTGTACCCAACCAAAACCTGTTTGTACGACTCAGTAGAGCCATGGTAGAGTAGAGATCAAAGCTCAGTGGGAACTCACACGAGACAAATGCCGATCTTAGGTCCGAAGACTAACCTGTACACATGTCACCTGAGAACTTCCATCTTACGATAGGTATAGTACTATCTGGAAGTTCTTGGCAAGTTCGTCCAGTGTACTCACACCTAGTGAACAACTGCATACGATCTTAGGTGCATCCGACCAATGGCTGCCGGACCAACCATTGCCCCTTGTCAGGGCTAGAAGCGTATACACCAGTCTACTCTTGATTATCAATGCCCAGTCTCGATACTCACGCGACTAGGGACCATTTAAGGATGTGCTTATGGACTACCCTGCTCCCACAAGTATGATCGCCATCACAACGTAGGTTGTCAAGCAAGATCCTACTGGCTTTATCAACATGTATCTGCAATATGTAATAACATGTAAAACATATGCCATGTTAAGATAAAGACAAACCATAATAGTATACTACTGTCTTGAGTCTTTATCAATATGTGCAGGCTGGATAAAACATCAATAGAAATAAATACGCATATCCTGACAAAGACCTCTCAAATAATATACTATATAACTGAGAAAGAATGCCATGTACATACATATCCCTAGCATCCATATGTATGCATATACAATAATGGCCTCTAGGGCATACATATCCAACAACCCACACTCATGCTCACACTTCACTAATCAGGATATTAGTGAAGAGAACAACCTATACTAATTTGCTAGAGTACTGTAGGTTGATGAAGCTGGAATTTTTCTCACTAAAAATCTTTCTTTCTTTTTCTTTTTCTTTTTTCTCAACCTAGAAAAATCTAGAGAGGAGATGAACTTGGAAGTGAGAGAGAACCATGAGATAAGATTGGATGAAGAAAATGATAAATATCTATGAATAAAACAAGAATGGAAGATGAGTTATGTCTTCTTAATGCTTCTCCAAGCACCTAAAGAATAATGACTCATTCTTCTTTTCATTAATTCACATATCTAAATCATTATCTTCTCATCTTAATCTCTAATGTGATTCACACACATCCATGTTCCATATATCATCAACCATGATACATACATACATACATACACACACGCACATACGCGCGCGCGCGCGCGCACACACACATATATATATATAAAGAGAAGAAAATCATAAGTGAGCTTAATAATAGTTAATACATATCACACACACACACACACACATCAAATTATTAAATCAACACTTGATTCAATAATCTGGTTATATCATATATAACCCGGTTAATATCAAATATATAAATATATGTGTATATCAAATCATTGAATCTACTCTTGATTCAATATTCAATAATACGGTTATATCATATATAACCCGGTTAATATCATATATATATATATATATATATATATATATATATATATATATATAAAACCATTGAATCAACACTTGATTCAATAATCCGGTTATATCAAAAATGCTAGATTAGAATACGGTATCATATACTCGTATTTAATCAAGCTCTTGCACATATCACCATGCATACCCTACTTCATTTCGTTTGCGCTAGGAAACCTCTATGTAGGACTCTAAAGACTCATCAATACGCCAGCAGTAAGTAATGATCAGTAATGATCACATCAGATACCCACAAGCCGTCAGCGGTACTAGCTGGACGTAACGACTACCGAGGTATTGTATGAATAGAAGATCAACAATCAAACTTATCTAAACTCTTGTAGATCCTACAAACAACACTTACCGTACAGTCCGGTCTCTTTGTCTGATATGTCGCATATCGAGTCTGGGGTGAAATCATCGGACCCTAATGACTCGATTAGTCATGCTTATGTGTGACCAATAACCTTTCGAGAAACTATCGATAAAAATTATCAGTAAATCTCATCAGCCCTGACCAGGGACTTGCTGTTGTAGCCAATCGAGCATAGCACAACATCAACTCCCAATACCGGGAGAAGACGTAACCACTCCTATCGCTCACTGCCTCCATGTGACTCGGGACTGTATCCAAAAACCACCTGTTTGTACGCCTCATTTGAGCCGTGGTAGAGAGGAAATCAAAGCACGGTGGGAACCACACAAGACACTATGACGATCTCGGGTCTACAGAGTAACTTGTACAAGTGTTACCAAAGAACTGCTATCTGACGATAGGTATAGTACCATCTAGGAGTTCTCGGCGAGTCTTGTTCGGTTTACTCATTCTCCAATGAGCACCTGTATACAATATTTGATTTCAAACATCAATGGTTATGGGATCAACCATCGCCCCATATAGGGTCAAGAAACGTCCACACTAGACTACTCTAGAATATCGATGCCCTATCTCGATACTCCATCGAATAGGAACTATTAAGGATGTGCTTGTAGACTACACTAGCTCCACTAGTATGATCTGCATCATAGTCCTGGTAGTCAAGCCAACATCCTAAAGGGTTTATCAACATGTATCAATGAGATAGTAAACTAAAACAAGTGCACATGTTAAGATAAAGAGCAACCAAATAGCATACTATCATGTCGGGCAAGATAGTCCTATATATATATATTTATATATGTCCAAGCATCTACTATAATATACAATAATGGGCTCTAGGGCATACATATTCCTAACATATCGCATGCCAGTTCTAGAGGGTGGAAAACGTCAAACCCCTAATAACCTGACAAGTTATGTCGATGTGGCTCAAGACCATCCGGGAAACTACTGATCTAACTATCAGTAATTCTCAATCCGCCTTGGGCAGGGACTTATCGTGTTAGCTAACCGAACACAGCGCGACATCGACTCCCTATACCGGGAGAGACGAATCCCTAACAACCGCTCTCTTCCTTCTTATGGCTCGGGACTGTACTCAACTAAAACCTATTTACATTACTCAGTACAGCCATGGTAGGGTAGTAATCAAAATACAGTGGAAACTTACACAAGACAAATGACGAGCTCAGTTCGACAGACTATCTGTACTTATGTCACCAGAGAACTGCAATCTAATGATTGGTATAATACCATCTAGCCAGTTCTCAGCGAGTCCGTCCACTGTACTCACCCCTAGTGAGCACCTGTATACAATCTTTGGTGAATCACACCAATGGCTACGGGACCAACCATCACCCCTCGTCAGGGTCTAGAAATTTATACACTAGTCAATTCTGGAATATCGATGCCCAATCTTGATACTCCCATCACTAGGGACATTTAAGGATGTTCTTATCGACCACCCAGCTTCCAAAAGTATGATTACCATCACAACGCTGGTAGTCAAGGAAAGATCCTAATAGCTTTATCAACATGTATAAGCGATATGAAATAACAAATAAAACATAAACACATGTTAAGATAAAAGCAAACCAAATAGCATACTATCATATTGACCAAAATTGTCCTATACATACATACCCTCAGCATCCTATACAATAAAGGCCTCTAGGGCATACGTATCCAACAGTCTCACAGTGGTGAGTTCGAGCCACCTCGCTCTAGAATTAGCGGACTATTCGCCACACTTGTAGGGTTTTAGGATAGACCCAAGGTGGAGCGCCTAAGATACCAGATTCGTTGAAGTGATAGATGGCCTACTTATGTCATTGAGTGATTGTTCATCACGAAAAACTGCATTTCAATACCTGTCATTCATTATTAATTTTGTGATATATCGGTATTATTAATTCATGTCTGCTCAATAAGTACAGATTACAGGCATTCATGACAACACACTGGAAACGCACTCAAATGCACGGGTATGACATTTGTGAGCCGACACTGCAACCGGAACGAAATACCAACATTATTCAAGAAGATTTTGCAAAACAATTCAAGTGTACACATTTTTAACAAGAATGATCAAACTTGATACAAGTATGAACACAACCTTTTTAATGCATGAACTATAGTGAGCTGGCATGATGATGACATGACTACAAGTGGGCAAGTTGTTTAAAACAAGTCGGCTTGGTGTGATGGATAATGTGTTTATGTGATTTAAAGTTGCATTTCCCTCTAAATGAACAGATTATAACCCAAGTGGATATAGAAGAATCAAACAATACCAGAGAGATCATGGAGGGGAGATAAAATCACCACAAGAAAATGGGCCCCACCACTCAATAGAAAACCGCCAAAATTGGCAAAAAACTACCACCGGCGGTCCCACTTGCACCAAACTGCTCCATTTTTTTCCTGGTCATTCAAAGTTATTGTATCATCTAAAATTTATTGTTTGTTTTTGTTGATGAAGTGCCTATATATATCAGAACAGAGAACAAGCTTGGGGCCATAGTTTAACATACTTCATTCCATTTTCATTTCTACATTTTGTAATTTGATTCTCGGTCTTTGTACATAGTTGTTAGTTTACCTTGAGTTCCTTACCTTCTCATTATCTTGCAACCTCTTCATTGAACTTGCAAGTTTAGGTTTTAATTATTGAACTCATCGCTTGTATCTTGGAGTTGAACTTTTAATGAAGACTAATTTCTTGTAATTTGGTTCCTAGTATCTTCTATTTACTTTCTTGCAATTTCATTTCTTGTACTTTACTTACTTGCAATATTTTTTTCTTTTATCTTGTTATCTTGTATTCTCTTTTTGATGTTTGTAATGGATAGTGGGTAGTGAATCTTTTTAGGGAAAGAGAATGATTGTTTAAATTAAGATTTTCTTTACTCATTTCCTTTGTCTAATACTTACTAACTGAATTTTGTCCAAACCTTACGCAAATGCTCCGTTAGACACCCTATCCTACCAAGATAGCTGTGATTCTTAAATATGACCGATTGCATTTGGTTTGGCTGGAGGCGAAAGTTAAGAGACAAGAATGGAAGGGCAAGGGTCAAAATGCTGGATTTCTCAAATACCGTGTTTAAGCAACCTAATTCACGTTGTTCCCGATTACTCTAGCTTCAGTAGTCAAGTGAAGCAAAAAAGATTAAGTATGGATTTTCCTAATTTAAACTAACTTATCTCTATCCCTGACAAACGTCTTGTTGGCATATATACTGTTGGGTTTCGCCGGCATCCTGGCCATCTACCGTGGCCGATGCGGAACAAAAACTGAAATTTAAAATTTTTGGCGCAAACAAAACCCGCCCTAAGATCGAAACCATAAACCTATACTGTTAGGAATATGTATGACCTAGAGGCCATTATTGTACATATGATGTATATTATAGTGGATGCTTCGACATCTATATAGAGGACTCTCTTGCTCGACATGATAGTGTGCTATCTAGTTACTCTTTATCTTAACATGTTGACTGGTATTCTTTACTGTCTTGCTCTCACTTGTTTATAAAGCTCTTAGGATATGTACTTGACTGCCTGGATTAAGATGAGATCATACTAGTAGGGCCAGAGTGGTCCATAAGTACATCCTTTAATCAGTTCCTAGTCGTGGGAATATCGAGACCAGGGCATCGATATTCTAATGTAGACTAGTGTGTACGTTTCTTGTCCCTTAGAGGGCGATGGTTGATCCCACAACCATTGGTGTGTGACATCAACGATTGTACAAAGGTGCTCATTGGAGAATGGGTATACCGAACAGGACTCGCTAAGGACTCCTATATGCTAGTATAACTATCGTCAGATAGCAGTCCTCTGGTGACACTGGTACATATTAGTCTGTAGACCTGAGATCGTGATAGAGTCTTGTGTGGCTCCCACTGTGCTTTGATTTCCTCCCAACCACGGCACAAAGGAGTCGTGCAAACAGGTTGATTTTGGGTACTGTCCTGAGTCATATAGAAGCAATGAGTGATAGGAGGGGTTTCGTCTCTCCCGGTATTAGGGGTTGATGTTGCGCTATGCTCGATTTGCTATAACTGGAAGTCCCTGGCCAGGGCTGCTGCTGAGATTTACTGATAAGAGTTATCAGTAGTTTTTCAAACCGTTATAGGCCAGACATCGGCATGACTTATCACGTTACTGGGGTCAGACGTTTACCACCCCTTGACATGATATGCGACATATCAGATGAAGAGACCGGACTGTACGGTAGTGTTACTGATAGGCTTCATGGAGAGTATGGACGAGCTTGCTTGTTGATCTTCATATCGCTCAATACCCAGGTAGCCGTTACATCCAGCTAGTACCGCTGACGGCTTGTAGGTGATTGATGTGATCATCACCTACTGCTGGCGTATTGACGAGTCTTAAGACTCCCACACAAAAGTTTCCTGGTTCGAGAGAAATGAAGTAGGGCACATATGTTGATAAGTGCGTGGGCCTGATTAAATATTAGTATGTGATACCGTATTATAATCTAGCAGTTATCTGATGCCGGTCAGGTTATATGTGATATAACCGGATTATATCGAATCAAGTGTTGGTTTGGTAATGTGATATTCAGATTAATAATATTAGTCTGTTATATGTGATATAACCGGATTATTAGATCAAGTGTTGATTTAATAGTGTGACATATATTATATGTGATATAATTATATCTTAAATAATATCATTAGCTCACTAATTGCTTTATATATATTAATGTATATTTGATATATATAAATATATATTATTATATGAAGCATGGCATGTTTTTCTATTTTTAGAAAATAGAAAAATGAGGTGTAAATTGTGGAGATATTTGTGGAATGGGCAAAGCATGAGTTTTATTATTTGTATATTAGTATCGACTCACTATTCAAGCATGGTTGCAATTTAGAATTGCAATTTTCTTCGATGCTTGAATAAGTGAGGAAAGAGATAGCCATTTTGAGTTTACTCTCATCATTTTCATTCTTCATGCCTTAGCCATTTTCTTGAACTCTAGCTTCCTCTTGCTCTCTACAATTTTCTTCACCTCACATCCAAGTTCAAACCCTCACATTTGATGTGAATAATTGAACTTGTGAAAACCCTATTGAGCAGATTAAACCCCTACTTCACCATTACATATTAGATTAACAATTTGATATGGAGTGTTGCATTCACTAATGAGATTAGTGAAGGGTTAGCTTGAGCTTGTGGACTTCGGGTGGATCGTCTTTGGCGCGATGATCACGAAGGAGGTTCTTTCATCTTGAAGAGGAGCCTTGTGGATTTGCGTGGACCACAACCCGGAGATATTGAAGAGAAGGACTCAAACTACAAAGGTTGTTTGCTTTTTTCTTTTCTTTAGTTCATCACATCATCAAAGGCAAACCCTAATATTTTAGTAAAGATCTTGTTAGTCTAAATTAGCATCTAATAAAATTAAAATTTGGCATGCTTGATACCTTTAGAACCTCATGGTGGTGCTAATGTTGACTTTCATGGTATCAGAGCGAAGCTAGAACATTAGGGTAATTTGTAGCGACGTTAAAAATCTGCCGTATTTGTCGCGCAAAAACTGCCGATAAAAACAGTTTCAAAAATGATATTTTGAGTTGTTTGCACACTCAGCGGGCTCACGGTTTGAACCGAGAAGTTGTGGGGTCGAGCGTGCGCACCCCGGGGACACCCCGGGGTAGGGACCATAGGCCGGACCCACACCCCAAAACCACCATAAGGTGGCCTTTGGTGTAGGTGACTCGAGAGCACCCCAACTAGGTGCCTTCGGGTCTGCCTACCCTAGGGGGCCACTTCGTGGTGTCCCCTGGGTGTGGGTACCCCTTTGAGGCCCCCCATTCGACAGTTAATTTTGGGATCATCGCCTCCGCGAAGATTCGGGCGGGTTTCGAGTTCGTTTCGACTCTCGGATTGGCTGAAAACCATCAATTTTGGAACTTTAGCTCACTGGATGTTTCATGTCTTGGAAAAATTGGTTTAGTTTGCTAATTACGTGCAGAATTTTAATGTCGCGGTAACATTACAAGCTTTGTGTTGTGTGTGATACAATTATTAGAATCCGGATTAATTAGTTTTATGAAAACTAGTTAGTATATTGTATACCTAGCCGTTTAGTCTCAATTGATCGACTGCCATGAAGTTTTGATTCGGATAAAAACTCCATCGCAATTGCGTATTGTACGCGATCACTAAGTCAGGAATCTTGTTGAATTATCCAACAACCAATTGAAAAGAGTTTTCAATTTGAGACTAAAATGCAAGTTTTATAAGTTAGGCATGAAATCCGGAGTATGAGATATTCCGGGTTTATGATGTCTAAGGATATTGCGGATTCTAATTATTGTAGTTTTCTGTTTTCCTTTCTGCGACCGTAAGTGTAATATGTGGGGTATCCCAATCTCGTTGCTATATGTCAACAAGTTTTAGGGATACAAATATTTGTTTACGTTGATGATATGTGATATCATGTGTTGCTGTTGATATGATTTATTGGATCGTCGTGAAAGAATAGCCGGGGGGTTCTCTATGAGATGAGAGTTTTTATTTTCTTTCATGTAAAATCTATAATGTAATATTCTTTTATTGGGGAACTTTCGGGTTGAGGATGATGTCACCACTGTTGTATATTATTTACTTTTCCCCGTTAGGATAGACCCAAGACGGGGAGCACAAGTAACCGGGTTCTAAAGTCCAGTAGGAGACCATCTCAAGGAGTTGAGACCGGATCTCCTAACTCTAGAATTGGTAGGGTCACTTTCCGCTCTCGTAGGGGTCTAGGGATGTGGGTTTGGCTATTCATCACGACTGTGGAATGCGTGTTTTACGTTATTGGCTAAATTTAAAACACGGACATCCTAGTATATCCAATATTTCATATGTTGCTTCTGCTGCTTGATTCTGTGATGTTGATCATATAACTGTGTGAGACGAATGTAATATTATATTTATGATATATAATAAACGTTTCTTATGTTTTGCACCTGTGCTAGTCCAGCACCGGCTCCGCCGGTAGTTAAGTAACCTAACGGTGCATGACGAGGCCTAGTGACGAATGCAGATGGCATAAGCGTACGTTCTATTTTTGTTTAATTTTTCTGTGATGTTTAGGAAACATTAAATGATGGGACTTCATTAATGTGATTAATGAAAAGAAAGAAACCTAAATATGTTGTAGAATCAAATTTTCAAAAAGGGTAGCTCTAGTTTTTGCTTTGCATAGTGGTAATCCTTGATGAATATCCAGCACCTCATTCGATGAGGAAAGAGCCGAGATCCCTTCACCGGGAGTGACCTCTTTAGCAAAACTAGCAAATGCTACAACCCACTCGGTTTTGTCTTTTGATTTCTTCTCCAGTTCTTGCTTTGCATAGTGGTATTCCTTGATGAATATCCAGCACCTCATTCGATGAGGAAAGAGCCGAGATCCCTTCACCGGGAGTGATCTCTTTAGCGAAACTAGAAAAAGCCTCAAAAACACTCATTTTCAAAATCACTAAATTCTACAACGATATCAAGTTTATTACACTCATGGTTTTCTTAAAAACCTGCGTAGCCCTCCGTCATTTCAGATAAGTACTATTTAGTAATCGTGCTGCGTTTGTTGACCATAACCAAGGCGTAGTGTACGGTAGCTAATCAGTGCTTGTCTACAGCATCTGATGCAATTGGATTAGGGTATTTGTGCGGCTTTGTTGACCTTAGCCAAGGGTCGCACGGGTGGGTTTAATTCAATCAAGAAATGACGGGTTGAACTTGGCTAGCACGTATGATTTGTTGACCATAGCCAAGGTCATAAGTTGCTAGGGGTAAAAACCATTATCAGGAATTTCAAGTGTTGAAATTTGCAATGAGATTGTGTACCATCTATATGATAGTTGGATCCCGATACCCAATGCGAGTAAGAGTCACTCCTTGGAAAATTTTGCACTTTACAATTAGCCGATCGAGTAGGTGTTTAGAAAGGTGTCAATGGGGTTATGCCAATTGGAAAACGAGGTTTATTTTAATTAGGTCCATGCGAAAGCATGAGGAACCTCCCTCGGAGTACCGATACCTACCTGGCCGAATGATTGGCGAACCTGTAGGGTGTAATTAATCCCGGCTAATGTTACCTTTTAGCGTTTGAAGGAAGATTTGATAAAAACAGTAAGAGCCGTCCTGATTAGATAAGATAATAACCAATCTCATCTTGCAAAGAGCACACGCTAATGCGTTTCCTTCTCTCTCTCTCTCCAGGCAGCAACCAATGTCACGCCTTAATTAAGATAATAATATGGATGTATTGACTGAACCCTCCTTTTATAAATGGCTAAGGAACGTTGGTCCCGCTCTATCTTATGACGGTCATAAGTCTGAGCAAGGGATAGGGGAATATCAGGATTCCCATACCACCCGTGCGAAGAAACATCATGTTGATGGATCTTCGTCGGGTGTGTTCGTTACCGAGAACATTTTCTCAGTTTGTTCTACGTCCTGGGTATTGGATACCGGATCAGGATCCCACGTATGTAATATGTTACATGGGCTAAAGAAAGGTAGAGAACTGGGAAAGGGTGATAAATCCCTAACAGTAGGGAATGGTGCAAGTGTTGTAGCCAAGACAGTTGGCGATTATCACCTTGTATTACCAACTGGTAATACATTGATTCTTAACGACTGTTACTACGTACAAAAGATGTGTGCAACATTATATCGTTTTCTTTGCTAACTAAAGAAGGATATAATCTCACATTAGAGGATAATGTTATGAACATTTTCCAGAATCAAGTGTTGATTGGATCTGGTACATTATGTAACGGTATATACGTTCTTAATCAAAGTATAGTTCTCAACATACAGAACACAAACAAGAGGAAATGTTCAGAAATGAACGAAGCCTTCTTGTAGCACTGTAGACTAGGTCATAACAATGTGACAGGACTGGCTAATTTGCATATAGATGGATATTTGAATTCGTTCAAATTTTCATCTTATGAAACTTGCCAGTCATGTCTCAAAGGCAAGATGACCAAAATTCCGCTTACTAAACACAGAGAAAGAGCTTCGGAACTCTTGAGACTCATACATAGTGATGTGTGCGGTCTATGTCTACACATGCCAGGAATGGTTATTCGTGCTTTATTACACTTACCGATGATCTCTCAAGGTTCGGACATGTATTCTTGTTGAAACACAAGTCTGAAGCTTTTGAGAAATTCAAGGAATATAAGTGCGAAGTTGAAAACCAGAAGGGCAGAAGTATTAAAATCCTACGATCTGATAGGGGAGGAGAGTACTTGAGCGGGGAATTCCGAGACTATCTAAAAGAGAATGGGATTCTCTTTCAGCTTACTCCTCCGTATACACCACAGCACAACGGTGTATCGTAGCGGAGAAATCGCACCCTATTAGATATGGTGCACTCTATAATGAGTGCTGCTGAGTTACCTATTTCTTTTTAGGGACATGCGCTTGAGACAGCTGCATACCTATTGAATAGAGTTCCGACCAAATCAGGGCCTACTGCTCCATATGAGATATAGAATGAGAAGAGACCATCTCTTAAATGAGTTAAGATATGGGGTTGTCCAGCCTATGTTAAAAAGAAAAATCCGGACAAACTCAAGGCAAGGTCTATTCTGTACAAGTTTATGGGATATCCAAAGGATTACTATAGATATATCTTCTACCACACTGAGGAACAAAAAGTGTTTGTTGCTCAACATGCCTCCTTTTTTGAAAAGGAATTTCTTGTGAAAGAAATTAGTGGCAATGAGGTAGAACTGGAAGAACTGGAAGAACTTCCAGCAACACAAACTACAACTGACGTTTTGGTGTTACCGGAGGATCCAATAGTACCCAACGAACCCCAGCCACTCCGCAGATCTAGTAGGTTTCCTCATCCACCCGAGTGATACTACGGTTTTCTTATAGACGGTGGGAGTAAGGATTGCATCATGGAAGATGATGACCTAACTAGTTTCGAGCAGGCCATTACGAGTGGGGACTTTGTGAAATGGCCGGTTGCTTTGCGATCCGAGATGGAATCCATATACACCAACCAAGTATGGACTTTGGTAGTTGCTCCTGAAGGAGTAAAAGAAGATTGGTGTAGATGGAAAAGTTGAGACTTTTAAAGCTAGACTTGTAGCAAAAGGTTTTCGTCAACGCCCTTGAGTCAACTATGATGAAACCTTTTCTTCTGTCGCTATGCTTAAGTCCATTAGGATCCTACTTGCCTTTGCTGCATATCATGACTACGAAATCTGGCAGATGGACGTCAAGACCACTTTTCTAAATGGTGATTTAGAAGAGAGCATGTACATGACACAACCAGAGGGCTTCGTAGACAGTGGGAGCAGCGGAAAGGTGTGCAAGCTGCTTAAATCCATCTACAGGTTAAAGCAGGCATCGCGGAGCTGGAACATCTGTTTTGATGAAGCTATCAAAGAGTTTGACTACATCAAAAATGTAGATGAACCTTGTATATATAAGAAGGCTGTAGAGAGTAAGGTGGTCTTCCTCATATTGTACGTGGATGACATACTCTTAATAGGAAACGATGTTCCTATGCTACACTCGGTCAAGCTCTTCTTATCACTCAAGTTCTCCATGAAAGATCTTGGTTATGCCTCCTACATCCCGGGTATAAAGATCTATAGAGATATATCTAAATGGATGTTGGGATTGTCCCAATTCAGGTACATAGACACCATACTAAAGAGGTTTAGTATGGAAGATTCCAAGTGAGGTAATGTACCCGATTGTTCAGGAATCACTCTCTCCAAAGAGATGTTTCCCAAGACTGATTTGGAGAGGGCACGCATGCAAGGGATACCCTATGATTCGGAAGTAGGCTCTATCATATATGCGTCGTTATGTACCAGACCGGATGTAGCTTACTCACTAGGTGTAGTGAGAAGGTATCAATCAGATCTTGGGGAAAACCACTGGATAGCTGTGAAGAACATTCTTAATTATTTGAGAAGGAATAAAGAAATGTTCTTTGTGTATGGTAACGGTGAACTCTATGTGGAGTCCTTTACCGATTCGAGATTCCAGAGTGATAAGGACGATAGTAAGTCAGTCTCGGGTTTTGTCTTTACCCTCAATGGAGGGGCGGTGTGTTGAAAGAGTTCCAAGCAAGACACCGTAGCAGACTCGACGATGGAGGCTGAATACATCGCTGCCAAAGAAGTTGTCTGGATGAAGAAGTTCATTGCTGAGCTTGGTGCGGTTCCATCCATTGAGCATCGAATACCTGTGTATTGTGATAACAATGGAGCGGTGGCTTTGGCCAAGGATCCCAGGTCCCATCAGAGATCCAGACATATTCTGAGGTGGTATCACCTGATCAGGAAGATAGTAGATCGCCGGGAGATCGAAGTCAGGAGAGTTGACACAAAGGAAAACGTAGCGGATCCACTCACGAAGGCCCACTCTAAGGGAGACATTTTAGGATGTTGGGTATGAGTTACTACAACACATGGCCTTAGTGCAAGTGGGAGATTGTTAGGAATATGTAAGCCCTAGAGGAAATTATTGTACATGTGATGTATATTATAGTGGATGCTTGGACATATATATAGAGGACTTTCTTTCTCAACATAATAGTGTGATATCTGGTTACTCTTTATCTTAACATGTTGACTGGTATTGTTTACTCTCTTGCTATCACATGTTGATAAAGCCCTTAGGATATGTACTTGACTGCCAGGATTATGATGAGATCAATATAGTGGGGCCAGGGTGGTCCATAAGTAGATCCTTTAATCAGTTCCTATTCGTGGGAATATTGAGACTAGGGCATCGATATTCCAATGTAGACTAGTGTGTACGTTTCATGTCCCTTAGAGGGCGAAGATTGATCCCACAACCATTGGTGTGTGACATCAAAGATTGTACACAGGTGCTCATTGGAGAATGCGTACACCAAACAGGACTCGCCGAGGACTCCTATGTGCTAGTATACCTATCGTCATATGACAGTGCTCTGGTGACACTGGTACAGTTTAGTCTGTAGACCCGAGATCGTCATAGAGTCTTGTGTGGCTCCCACTGTGCTTTGATTTCCTCCCAACCACTGCTTAAAGGAGTCGTGCAAACATGTGGATTTTGGGTACAGTCCCGAGTCACATGTGTTAGTGTTTATGCCCTAGAAGGCCATTACTGTATAATACTAGTTTGTATATTACTTAATGGAAGCTTCGGATATTCATAGTTATATAACAGTCTTGTTAAATATGGTAGTATGCAACTTGGTTTTATCTATCTTAATATGTGAGTATATGTATTGATAGAGCTCTTAGGATCTTTCTTGACTACCAGCGTTGTGATGGCAGTCACACTAGTGGGGGCTGGGTAGTCTACAAGCACATCATTTTTCAGGTCCCTAGTCGTTGGATTATTGAGACAGGGCATCGATACTCCGGAGTTGACTGGGGACCGTTACGTACAGCTAGTGCCACTTGCGGTCTGTGGTTAAACCCACTGCCAGCATAGTGTTGAGTCTTTAGAGTCCCACACAGAGAGTTTCCCTGCACTGAGCGAAACGTGTAGAGGCCGTATGGTTTTACGACAGGGCTGCGATCACTTACGTGCACTTGTGTGCGTATGCTGTTCGGGCAGGCAATACAAGTGGGCTTTGGTTTAAGCCGGATCCTAGTATTACGCGGATGGATTTGTTTTGTCTTCTGTGCATTCGCATTCTACGGAATGCGGATGCGGGTGTGTATGCACAGTTTTGAGGAGCGATAAAGGAGGAGGTGCCCCATTAGGGTTTTGGCAGTTGGTTCGGCCAAAACCGTTATGTGGCAGGCTCATTAGGGTTTTGGCAATTCGTTTGGTCAAAACCATTATGAGCCGGAGACATTGTTTACTAATCCTTTTAGTGATAATTTAGTGATGGCAAATTGCATTGACCATTTGACCACCTTGACCACTCTTGATTTTGTTGACCTATTGACCAAAGTTGACCATTAACCTTCATGAGAGGTCTACACTCTTCTTTGGATTTCTTTTTCTTTTATGGATTATGAAAATGGTCAATTCAATTAGTAGCCATCAACTTTATCATGAAAGGATTGGTAATGATGATAGTTTTGGATTATTGCAACCATGGTTCATTTCTTTAGCTCATAATTCATTTTCATTTCTCTCTCTTGTTCTTGTGAGAAGAAAAAAAAAGCTCTCATGGTTGCTAGCTCCTCCTTCTTCCTCCTCTTGATAAATTCTTTTAATCTCATGTGTTGAGAGAAAAAGAATCCACATAGACAAACACTTCCATCTTTCTCTTCTACACAACCTAGGGCATCTAGACTAGCGATCTCGTTGCCCTAGTGGAGCTCGGTGTACAACTCTCGGGTGGATCGTCTCCGACTCAAGAAGGCCGCGGAGGTGACCAAGATCCAGATCGTACCTTGGAGCTTGGACGGACGAGCAGGGCAGCGGAATGAAGACCCGATGGACCGGTTCCGTGAGGTATAATTTCTACGGCATAGTAGTTAAAGCCTCTAGTAGTTTGTTAGTTTCTCGTTTAGCAAACATCCGGCTTTTAGTCCATATTGCCTTGCGCCAAATAATTGTTTTTCGCCGTTTCCGCCTCCCCGTAAGAACCGGGGTGAGCAACGTGGACTTACAGTGGTATCAGAGCCTAGCTAAACATAAACTATCAAGTTAGCATAGTGTTAAGAATATCGATCGGAATAAATCACAAAACAAGTCCAGAAAAAACCATGTTTCTGTCGAATTTTTATACTGCTGTAAAAATGATTTAACATACATGAAAATTCATCTCAGGGTTTTGTAAAAACAGAGCACAAAAAAAGTCCACTGAATCGATCAAACCACCGCGGTTCCACGGCAAGAACATGCTTCTTGCCGCGGTTCCGCGGCCGATTTGACTCGGTCGTGGACCGGGTTTTGTGCCGTGTTTTTATTTGGCTGTTTTGGGATTTTTAGTACATGTTGTTTCTACCCAGTTTTTCCAGAGAACAAAATGACTTTTGGGGTGGTTACAAATCCGTATTTTGATCGATATTCCATACACTTTGGCTAATGAATATTTTCTGTCATGTGATATATGTACTGAACGTCCGCTAATCGCTATACGTCGATTAGTGGGGGTTATACATATCTGTGATCTGTAATGTTGATGGTTTGTGTATATGAACTCGTTGTATTGTCGCGGATGAATAGCCGGGAATGGATGTGAGATGAAAGATTCTTTTTCTTTCATTCATTGTAAATTTTGTAAATTGATGTAATATTATTTGTATGGCAGCACAACCGGGTCGGGGTTGTAGCCGTCATTGTATAATTTCTTTTTACTGTTTTTGCTCCTAGGATAGATACAAGGTGGGGTGCACAAACTACCGGGTATCTCGAAGGGCCGAGTGGCCTACTCACGAGTTGAGGGAGGTTGCTTCGCTTCGGGTACTTGGCGGGTAGTTTGCCGCACCCGTAGGGGTCTAGGGTGGGGTTTTGGCTATTCATCGCGACCGTATAATCCGCTTTTCGTTGCAGGCTCGAACGAATCGCGGGTTCCTAGTATATCCAAAGTGTTCATCTGTGATCTGGATTGGCTATCATTGCTATATATCTATATATGATATCTATTTAGGTGTTGCTTATGTTTTGCATCCTCGCTAGTCCAGCCCCCGCTCTGTCGTTAGTTAAGTAACCTAACGGGTGATGACGGGGCCCCGTGGCGAATGCGAATGGCATAAGCGTACACCATATTTTGGTTGTTTTCTGCAATGGTAGGATTAAATGATGGGACGCATTTGAATTAATGCAAGAAAATAAACCAAGTAAAAGTTGTTGGAACACTTTCAAAACCACTCGGTTCTTTTCAAAAACCAGCTTTTTAAACGCGGAGCTTGAACCACTCCTTTTAAAAGCTATCTCGTTCCATCGATTATATCAAGTTCACTACGTTCACGGTTTCGCCAAAACCATCCGTAGCCCTCCGTCGTTTCATATGAATTTTCAACAGTATTCAAGCTATGTTTGTTGGCCTTAGTCAAGGCACAGTGTTTGGTAGCTGGTGGGTATTCATATGTTGAATAGATAGAATGCGTTGGTTTGGGACAGTCGTATTACTTTGTTGGCCATAGTCAAGGGTATATACGGGTGGGTTCAAATCAACCTGGACAACGACGGGTAGAACTTGACATGTGACTTATGATTTGTTGGCCTTAGTCAAGGTCATAAGAGCATGGGGCAAAAATCCACATCGGGAGTTTCAAAAGAACTGAAACTTGCTAGCGCTGCATATCATTTGGAGTGTGATGATTCTGGTAGGATTCCTTCAGTTTTGTCACGGATGATATTTGGATCCCGATCCTACTGTGAGTATATGCTACTCCTCGGGAACTTTCTCACTTAACGATCAATGCTATAAACCAAGTAGGTGTTTAAAAAGGTGTTAGCAGGGCTACGCCCACAGGGAAAAGAGGCTACTTAATTAAGGAACTTCGCGAGAGCGTTGGAAAACCTCCCTCGAAGTACCGACACTGGCCTGGCTGAACGGTTAAGCAAGTATTGTACGGTGAGATTGATCCCGACTAATTCTTCCTTTATGGTTTGAGGAGGGATTCGAGAGACAGTAGGAGCCATCCTGTTTAGATAAATTAAAAACCAATCTAAACTTGCAAGAGCATCATGCTGAGTGTTTTCTTCTCTCTCTCTTAATTGCAGCGACCCTGTGACCGCACCTAGGTTACATCTAGATAATAAAATGACTGAATCTGACTGTTATGACTGGCAAAGGTCTGTCCGGATGTCCATTGCCCATGACAAGCTGGGACAGCCCTTAACTAATCCAACCCCTGCCGTCTCAGGTCCAGCTTCCCCTGTCACGGATATTCATATCCGTAGGACATCGGAAAAAGACTGTGCGAAAGCCAAGTGCCTCGTGTTAGCCTCAGTTGATGGTGCATACCAGAGGCAGCACGAGAAGATGAACTTAGTTTCTATCTTCCTCCATAAAAAAGATTTATATGGAGAGCAATCTCGTATCGAAAGATATGAGACCTCGAACGAATTGCTTCCAGCGAGGTTGGCTATCAGGTCATCTGTAGGGGGCAACATCATTATAGAGACCAGCTCTTTTGAGCTCACGGACCAGAAGACCACGTTGAAGAACGGGTCAGATACTGACTTAGTTCAACAGTCTCTACCTACTACCCTGAAGGAAACCAGGAAAGTAGAAAGAAAGGGAAGGGCAGAAGTTTCGGGAATGGATGTAGTAAAAGAGGGATGTTCCTATTGTTACGGGAATGAACATTGGCAGAAGGATTGCAGGGCTAGTATAGCCAGTAGCCAGAATTTGAAGCATGTTGTGGCTTCGGCTTCGGGTGTGTTTGTAATAGAGAACTGTATGTCAGTTAACCCTACTTCCTGGCTATTGGATACCGGATCAGGATCTCATATCTGTAATTTGTTACAGGCTGTGATAAACCGTAGGGTTATCAAGAAAGGTGATATGACTCTCAGGGTTACAAACGGAATGAGCATGTATGCTGAATCCGTAGGGGAATATCATCTAGGACTGACAACTGGGCAGATATTGATTCTGCGAGACTGTTTTTATGTACCAGGTGCAACTTGTAACATCATATCTGTATCCTTACTTTCTAAGGAAGGATATGATTTTACTTTTGTAAGCGATGTAGTAAACATCCACCTAAATCAAGTTCTGATTGGGTCAGGTACATTGAAAAACGGTATATATGTTTTGAATCAAGCTCAGGTCTTCAGTGTCCAGAACACACTTAAAAGAAAGTCTCCAGAATTAAATCAGGCTTTCTTATGGAATTGTAGAATGGGTCATATCAAGGAGACACGGTTGACAAAGTTACATAAAGAAGGATACTTGGATCCGTTCGAGTACCAGTCTTATGCCACTTATGAATCTTGTCTCATGGGAAAGATGGCAAAGACTCTGTTCACTGGACACGGAGAAAGAGCGAGCAAGCTCTTGGGACTCATACACAGTGACGTGTGTGGTCCAATGTCTACACATGCGCGAAGTGGTTATTCGTACTTCATTACTTTCACAGATGATTTCTCTAGGTATGGGCATGTCTTCTTGATGAAGCACAAATCCGAGGCCTTTAAGAAATTTTGGGAATACAAGAATGAAGTTGAAAAAGAAACAGGAAAAAGTATCAAGACACTGAGATCTGATCGAGGTGGTGAATACTTAAGTGCCGAGTTTCTGGACTTCTTAAAAGAGAATGGAATTCTCTCTCAGCTTACTCCTCCATACACACCACAACACAACGGTGTATCGGAAAGGCGAAATCGAACCCTATTGGATATGGTTCGTTCCATCATGAGTAAGGCTGTGTTGCCGCGATCCTTCTGGAGTTATGCACTAGAAACAGCTGCATATCTTTTGAACCAAGTTCCTACTAAGTCAGTGCCTACCACACCATATCAGATGTGGTGTGGGAAGAAACCCTGTCTTAAACACTTTAAGACATGGGGATGTCTAGCTTTTATAAAAAAGTAGCATGCGGACAAGCTCGAGGCACTTTCAGTACAGTGTAAGTTTGTGGGATACCCAAAGAACTCCAAGGGGTATCTTTTCTATTACGCAGAGGAACAAAAGGTTTTTGTTTCTCGTCATGCCCGCTTCTTGGAAACTGAGTTTTTAGAAAACCAGATAAGTGGGAGCGCAATAGAACTGGAAGAAATTCCAGAACCACGAGCTATTACTGAAAGCTTAGTAGAACCAGAGGGTTCGAACGAACAAGACATTCCTACGCCACTCCGCAGGAGTAGTAGGCAGTCTCATCCGCCCGAGAGATACTACGGTTTTCTCATAGACGGGGATAGAGAGGATTGCACTATGGATTATGGTGAGCCTACTAGTTTCCAGCAAGCCATTCAGAGCGGTGACTCGGTAAAATGGCTGGATGCAATGCGGACCGAGATGGAGTCCAAGTACACCAACAAAGTTTGGACTTTGGACTTTGCTCCAGAAGGGGTAAAACCCGTAGGCTGCAAATGGATCTTCAGAAAGAAGATTGGTGTAGATGGGCAAGTTGAGACCTATAAAGCTAGACTTGTTGCAAAGGGTTTTCGTCAAAGACCTGGTTTGGACTATGACGAGACCTTTTCTCCAGTGGCTATGCTGAAATCCATTCGGATCCTTCTTGCTATTGTTGCCTTCCACGATTATGAAATCTGGCAGATGGACGTAAAGACGGCTTTCCTAAATGGAAATTTGGAAGAGTGCGTCTATATGGATCCGCCGGAGGGATTCATTCAGAGTGGGAGCAGCGGTAAAGTGTGCAAGTTGCTAAAGTCCATTTATGGACTGAAGCAGGCATCGCGGAGTTGGAACATCTGCTTTGATGATACTGTCAAGGAATTCGACTTTATCAAAAACCCTGATGAACCATGCATTTACAGTAAGATTGTAGGGATGTAACACCTTAGGATTTGTTTAGTGAATAATTATATTTAAATAATGGTTTCTAAATAAAAAGTTTACCAAATTGTGTTTCAAATATTTTTCCTAATTTAATAAATATTTTTCCAAAATTTTCCTAGGCTTGCACACACATGTGCATGTAAACTAGGGTTTTTAAAATGTGTTAATACCATGATTATTAACCATGGTGGGTTAATCATGGGATTTAGCCTTTTTGGTTTTTTTAAATGGGTTTAGATTAAGGTAATTAGTTAATTTGTATTTGTTTTAAATTGAGTTGTGTTTGGTGTTGACTTGTGAGAGAGAGGGAGTGGGCATTATGGCTTAGCCCATGCTTGGCTTTAATGAAGAGAGAGAGAGAGGAGGGTTGACATTTGGACCTTGAGTGTTTCCTCTCATTTCCTTGCATTTCTCTCAAACACCCACACACTCACACACACACACACTTACCTCAGCTCCAGAAACCCCAACAGCAGCAGCAAGCACAGCAACAGCAACACCTGAGGCCAGAAGCAGCAGCAGCAGGCAGAGGCAGTAGCAGCAGCACAGTGAGCAGCAGCAGCACCAGCACCTAGTGCAGCCCCTTCCCTGCACTTCTTCTTCTTCCTGCAGCTCCCTAGGGTTAAGTGTGAGGTATATTTCCTAACTTGCTTCCCTAGTTTGCTTGGTTGGCGTAGATTTGTATCGGTTAATGGTTTTTAGTGCGTTTTGGTGTGATATGGAGTGTTTAGTGGGAACCTTGTGCTAATAAGGTGTAAATTGGTTTCAGTAGGATAATTGAGGTTTGTTGAGACCCTATTAGCTTAGCTTGACCCCTATTACACTAAAATACCACCAGTTTCCCTAATTGATGCAATTTATCGTATTTGTGCAAAATTTGAGTTTTCTGGAACTGCTATTGACCCGGTGAGTTCAGAATGAAATTGAGGATACTGCAGTATAGTGGTGATGTGCTGATACCCTATATTTAACCCGACCCCCTAACTGCTATAGTTGGCCGCCAATTATTTCGTTCTGGCCGCCAATTACGGCCAGATGGGTAGGGTTTGGGTTGGGGTTTGGTCCTGTAGGTGTCTGCTAGTGTGTAGGGTTCTATGATATATATATTTTTGTAAATCTAGTTCTGTAGTAAAATCTGGGACCAAATACCTATTTTGCCGTTTTTCTAAACCTTCGCGACACGCATGATACGTGAGTAGGTTTGGGGTTTCTGCGTATCGCGACGCGTCGGGGTAGTTTCAGGTGCGTGATCATACGTTTTAGCGTATCGTGCACACGCGCGATTGGTTTGCGACACGGGTTTCTAGTTGGACTGTAGTGTCGCGTTTCTGTGAAATTGAGCTTATGTGTGATATGTGTTATGTGATTCTAGGTTCGCAGGCCAGTGAGACGGACGCTGCGAAGAAGGGCAAGCAAGTTGTTGGATACACTTAGCGCGAGACACGGTGAGTAGATTTCGCATCTACGGGGATATCGCCCGCATGGCGTTATGCGTCAGGGCTGATAGGACCTTATTACTATATGTTGCATTTAGACTGTCATCGCATGTTGCATTCCCTGCTACATATAAATATATATATATATATTGCTTAGAACTGATAGAACACCGCACTATTACTAACGGTTTATGTTGCACGGGCACTATTTTGCATGCTACACACACACCGTTAGTAATTGCCATGCCACACTCACTGTAGAGCTGCCAGGATTATGTGGTTATAGTTCATCTTACATGTGATTGATTATGATTTCCTAGAAATTGGGAGCCGCATGACATCTTTAAAAAACGGAAACTATTTTAAAAGCGGTTTTTCCCTTATACACCTACCATGGATTTATTACATTGTACCTCGCATTGGATTTATTTATTAGCGATGGATTTTCATGTGATTTCTGGTTTTGAGGACCGTGGAATTATTTAAGAAAAGATGAACTATTTTGAAAAACCCGGTACCTCGTGATATGATATTTTGGTGCGTCCACCACGCGTTTTCTCGGTGCTGAGACGTGTGCTTGAAACCCGATTCGAGGAGTGGATGTTCCGTTTGCGTGTTCGTGGTGGGCCCGGTATGGTTCCCCTCGGCGAGATGATCGATGGGTTTTTCCGATTGAGCCTGGAGGTGGGCGAGTACCTACCGGTGATTGGTTGGACCTGGCAGTTGTCCGGAGGATACTGGCCAGAGTCGAGAGATGGATGCGGGATGATCCGTACTGCCGGGGCCGAGGGCCGATACTGTAGATGGACCCCGCGGGCCGATCCGGACTGACGGAGCTCGATATACGAGGATTTGCGTGTCGATGCTGGACACGAGTATTTTATGATATTTTGGGTGCCGATGTTGGGCACTCGTGATTTCTCAGAGATATACAGGATTTGAGGGCCGATGGGTGTGCCGGCGCCTGAGTGTATTTGGGATTTGGGTGCAGCCTGAGGCACCGCCTATTGTTTTCCATGTTGACATATTCCATATAGATGTTATGTATCCCATGCTCAGTATTGATTTCTATATACCTCATCCTGTAGCACTTACCTGATAGAGCACTTGCATTACTATTGCATCTACTGTTTGGCATGCATGGATATCATCTGCTGGCATTAGTAGAGCCACGCTATATGTGCATGCTCGCGATCACCTTTATATGTTATCTCTATTCACGAGTTGGCAACTCACCCCCGTTGTGCCACAGTATTTGCAGGTTGCCCTTGGGAGTAGTCGCGGCTGGCTGTTACCGCATCTTTTGGCACAGATACCATTGCTGAGGCGAGTTAGCCTTTTTCTGTTAGGTGGGTTTTGTACGGTATCTGTTATCTTTCAGTTGTATATTGATGTATCTAGTATTCTCCATCTACCTTTCTGTATTGACTTAGAGACAGTTGTGAGGGCGATGTGTATGATTTTGGTACTCTGGTGTCGAGCTCGCATGTGAGCCGACTTTATGTTATGCAGTCTTACCTTTGCTATATTGTCCTTGCTTTACTGTGTATTCTTCGCTACGGCGTCGTATATCATATTGGGATGCTTTATTTATTTCACTTGTTATTTCTGCTACACCTTGCTTTTACCCGACTTACGGGACAAATGTTTAAAAAGGAAATGTTACCAAAATTATAAAAGTTATAACTCTTGAACTTAAAAGGATTTCTACTAAATTAATAAGATGTTTTTCGGACACGCATGACTGTTTTTACGAAAATGTTTTAAATCACTCTATATTTATTGGTTTTGATTTCTGGGTTCGGCTTACTTAGCCGCGTTACGCCTGTAGACGTTGCGTGGTTAAGTGCCGGTCACGAGTCGAAATTCTCGGGTCGTGACAAAGTTGGTATCAGAGCGTTGGTTTTACCTTCGGAGTGTAGGATGACCATGGTATGATGGAGTAGGTAGCTGTAGGAGGGTAGCGTAGCGTGTGTATGTTCCGCGGCATACTCACGACACGATACTCCGCCTACGCGACCTTAGGACTTATTGATTTGATCCCTCCTTATATTCTTGCGATTCGATTTCCGTGTTCTTATCGAATCCTAATTCTCTTTCAGCCATTATGCCGCCTAAGACTACGAGGGCACAGAGAGCGGCCGCGTGGGCCGAGATTCTTGTTGACTCGTACGAGATGAGGACTGATCCGGGCAGTGCACCCGTTGTACCCGAGCAGACTGTTCCTCTTGTGACAGAGCAGATCGCCACGCTAGGGGCTGGTATGCAGGAGATGCGCCAGACGGTGGGATCTAGCATGCAGGAGATGCGCCAGATGATAGGATCGCTAGTTGAGACGCTTCGAGCGCAGCGACCAGAGGTAGCTCCACCCGTTCCAGAGACCGCGATGGTACCTACCGCACAGCCAGTTGCCCCTGCAGCCACGGAGGTGATTACAGTATCGCTATCAGAGTTCATGAGGCTGAAGCCTCCGGTATTCACAGGCACCGATACAGCCGAGGACCCACAGTCTTTCATCGACAGGATGGCCCGAATATGCCGTTCCCTCAGATGCGCAGATACGAGATGGGTTGAGTTCGCGAGCTTTCGCCTGGAAGGTCTTGCGCAGAAATGGTGTGATTCAGTTGAGAAGGGCAGAGCAGCAGGTCTTCCTCCTATGACCTGGACGGAGTTCGTGACAGTATTTCTAGCCCGTTTCCTTCCCCAGAGTGTTAGGGATGCCCGAGCACGCAGATTTGAGTCCTTGCGCCAGACGCCAGGGATGACAGTGGCAGAGTATGACGTGCTGTTTACAGAGTTGGCAGTCTATGCCCCATATTTGGTGGCTACTGAGGAGTTGCGAGTCAAGAGATTTGTTCGAGGCTTGCTTACACCACTGTTCCTCGCGATCAGCGCGCAGCACTATGAGACCTATGCAGCAGCTGTAGACGCAGCCCTAGTAGTCGAGGAGCACCTTGCTGAGACTTCGGCAGTCCTAGAGCCAAAGAGAGTTCGTACTGGTATATCCGCACGGAGACAGACATTCAGACGCCGCGAGAGGTATCGTTCAGGTACGGGGAGTGGTAGAGATTCGGGACGGAGCCAGATGTTTAGTTCATATCCACGAGAGAGTCAGCAGTCGCCGCGGGGTTGTTTTAGATGCGGCAGCCTACTTCACCTCGTTAGAGATTGTCCCGAGACACACCGGAGGGAGGCGGCAGAACCGCATGTTACTTTACCACCTTCACCACCTCAGAGGGCGTTGCCCGTTGTACCTACCGTTGCTCCGCGCCAGACTCATACACAGCGAGGTCGTGGCCGTGGAGGAGTTGCTCTGAGAGGACGAGATGACCGGGGTAGAGGGCAGTCAGTTGCAGGTGGTGGACAGGCGTGGGTTTTTGCTTTGACACATCAGGACGCGCAGGCGTCCAATGCAGTAGTTTCAGGTATCCTTCCTGTATGTTCAGTTGATGCACACGTGTTGTTCGATCCCGGATCCACACACTCGTACGTATCCACACACTTTGTGCCGAGTTTGGGTAGAGAGTCCGGTTTGCTTGATCAGCCGCTTGTGGTGACCACTCCTGTGGGAGAGTCGTTTGTAGCTAGGCACGTGTTCCGATCCTGTATCGTCTGTATTGGCGAGAGAGAGTTGCCTGTCGACTTGATCCTTCTGGAGATGTTGGACTTCGACGTTCTTTTGGGCATGGATTGGTTAGACAAGTGCTATGCTTCTGTGGACTGCCGTGAGAAGACAGTTAGATTCTGCTTTCCCGGTGAGTCGGTTTTTATTGTGTTGGGGGACCGTGGTGCTGCCCCTCACAGTGTGATTTCTTCTTTTCGCGCTGGACAGCTTTTGAGGAAGGGATGTCAGGGATTTCTCGCCTATATTTACGATGCTAGTGCTACACAGGTTCCATTGGATCAGGTTCCGGTTGTTAGCGAGTTTCCTGATGTGTTCCCTGACGAGCTTCCAAGGTTGCCGCCCGAGCGCGGCATTTCTTTCTGTATTGATTTGGTTCCTGGCTCGGGGCCTATCTCCATACCGCCTTATCGGATGGCTCCGGTGGAACTTCGAGAGTTGAAGGGTCAGTTGCAAGACTTGCTGGACAAGGGACTTATTCGACCCAGTGTTTCTCCTTCGGGTGCTCCTGTCCTGTTCGTCAAGAAGAAGGACGGCAGTTTGCGTCTGTGTATCGACTACCGCCAGCTGAACAGGGTGACAGTGCGGAACAGGTATCCTTTGCCGCGCATCGACGATTTGTTCGACCAGCTTCAGGGGGCAGGGTACTTTTCGAGGATCGATCTACGATCGGGCTATCATCAGCTGCGGGTTCGACAGGAGGACATTCCCAGGACAGCTTTCCGTACGTGCTACGGCCATTACGAGTTTTTGGTGATGTCGTTCGGACTCACCAATGCGCCAGCAGCCTTCATGGACTTGATGAACCGTATTTTCCGGCCTTACTTGGATCTGTTCATTATAGTCTTCATTGACGATATCTTGGTGTATTCCCGGAGTAGTGAGGAGCACGAGCAGCACCTGCGGATTACATTGCAGACCTTGAGGGAGCACCAGCTTTATGCGAAATTTTCCAAGTGTGCTTTTTGGCTGGACAGCGTAGACTTCTTGGGACACGTGATTTCACGAGATGGTATATGTGTATACCCGAGGAAGATCGAGGCCGTTCAGCGTTGGCCCAGACCCACATCGGTGATGGAGGTTCGCAGCTTTTTCGGGTTGGCCGGTTACTATAGGCGTTTTGTGCAGGACTTCTCCCGTATTGCTACACCGTTGACCGGGTTGACCCGGAAGGGAGTCCCTTTCGATTGGACGGAGGAGTGCGAGCACAGTTTTCAGCAGTTGCGGACTCGGCTGACGACGGAACCGGTATTATCTTTACCTTCAGGCTCAGGCGGGTTTGTGGTTTATTGTGATGCCTCTCGAGTAGGGCTAGGGTGCGTACTGACGCAGCACGACAGGGTGATCGCGTATGCCTCGCGACAATTGAAGAAGCATGAGCAAAACTACCCCACTCATGACTTGGAGATGGCTGCAGTGGTCTTTGCACTTAAGATCTGGCGACATTACCTATACGGCGAGTCGTGCCAGATATTCACTGATCACAAGAGTCTAAGGTATATATTTCAGCAGCGGGACCTGAACCTTCGACAGCGCCGATGGATGGAGTTAGTGAAGGATTACGACTGCAAGATCTTATATCACCCGGGCAAGGCAAATGTGGTGGCGGATGCTTTGAGCAGGAGGCCCGGGAGTAGTCTATCTTGTTTGAGCGCAGTACAGGGGCAGTCGTCAGCAGATTGGCAGATATTATGCGACAGCCGAGTACAGTTCGAGTTCACGCCGATTGGAGGACAGATAGCACATGTCCGTGCACGCCCACAGTTGATCGATCGTATACGTGAGGCACAGCTCAGTGATGAACGATGTTCAGAGATCATGGCACAGATTGGACAGGGCAGATTTTCCGAGTTCGTGATCGATGATCAGGGGGTACTACGATTTGGAGTCAGACTGTGCGTACCAGATGCTGAGGGACTGAGGCACGAGATTCTTGAGGAGGCACATCGATCAGTATATAGCGTCCATCCCGGTTCCACCAAGATGTATCATGATATGAGAGATGTTTATTGGTGGGACGGAATGAAGAGGGACATCGCAGATTTTGTGTCGAGATGCCTGACTTGTCAGCAAGTCAAGGCTGAGCACCAGAGGCCCGCGGGAGAGCTACAGCCGCTACCCATTCCGGAGTGGAAATGGGAACAGATTTCGATGGATTTCGTGGTGGGTCTACCCAGGACTAGTCGGGGGTATGACTCCATCTGGGTGATCGTGGATCGTTTGACGAAAGCGGCTCACTTCCTACCGGTGATGACGACTTTCAGATTTACTCAGTATGCCCAGATCTACATTGACGAGATAGTACGACTGCACGGAGTCCCGACGTGTATTGTGTCCGACAGAGGCACCCAGTTCACCAGTAGACTATGGCAGAGGCTTCAGGAGGCTTTGGGCACTCACTTGAGTTTCATCACGGGTTTTCATCCGCAGACCGACGAACAGTCAGAGCGGACCATTCAGACTCTCGAGGACATGCTCAGAGCGTGTGTATTAGACTTCGGAGGTAGCTGGGATCATCACTTACCCTTGGTAGAGTTCTCCTACAATAACAGCTACCAGGAGACCATTCAGATGGCACCGTTTGAGGCTCTTTATGGGAGGAGATGCAGGTCGCCCGCCTGTTGGACAGAGCTCGATGAGAGCAGTATCTTAAGGCCACAGATTGTTGAAGAGACGACAGCGAAGATCCAGTTGATCCGCGACAGGATGAGAGCGGCACAGAGTAGGCAGAGATCTTATGCGGACCGTCGGTGACGCAGACTTGAGTTTTCCGTTGGTGATCATGTTTTCTTGAGGGTCTCCCCGATGAAAGGCGTGATGAGGTTTGGGAAGAAGGGGAAGCTCAGACCCAGGTATGTGGGCCCCTTCGAGATCCTCGAGCGTGTTGGTGCAGTAGCCTACCGTTTGGCCCTTCCGCCCAGCTTTCCAGATGTGCACCCCGTGTTTCATGTCTCGATGCTCCGCAGATATCTTCATGATCTTTCGCACGCGATTCAGCACCCGACGATCCAGCTGGAGCGCGACCTTTCCTATGCAGAGCAGCCGGTGATGATTTTGGATCGACAAGTGAAGAGGTTGAGATCGAAGGACATTCCATCAGTTGGGGTACTTTGGCTTGGTCAGAACCGTGAGGAGGCCACTTGGAAGACCGAAAGCGAGATGATGAAGACGTATCCCCATCTTTTTGAAGGTACGTATAGTTAGATTTTTGAAATTCGGGGACGAATTTCTTTAAGGGGGAGAGATTGTAACACCTTAGGATTTGTTTAGTGAATAATTATATTTAAATAATGGTTTCTAAATAAAAAGTTTACCAAATTGTGTTTCAAATATTTTTCCTAATTTAATAAATATTTTTCCAAAATTTTCCTAGGCTTACACACACATGTGCATGTAAACGAGGGTTTTTAAAATGTGTTAATACCATGATTATTAACCATGGTGGGTTAATCATGGGATTTAGCTTTTTTGGTTTTTTTAAATGGGTTTAGATTAAGGTAATTAGTTAATTTGTATCTGTTTTAAATTGAGTTGTGTTTGGTGTTGACTTGTGAGAGAGAGGGAGTGGGCATTATGGCTTAGCCCATGCTTGGCTTTAATGAAGAGAGAGAGAGGAGGGTTGACATTTGGACCTTGAGTGTTTCCTCTCATTTCCTTGCATTTCTCTTAAACACCCACACACTCACACACACTCACTTACCTCAGCTCCAGAAACCCCAGCAGCAGCAGCAAGCACAGCAACAGCAACACCTGAGGCCAGAAGCAGCAGCAGCAGGCAGAGGCAGTAGCAGCAGCACAGTGAGCAGCAGCAGCACCAGCACCTAGTGCAGCCCCTTCCCTGCACTTCTTCTTCTTCCTGCAGCTCCCTAGGGTTAAGTGTGAGGTATATTTCCTAACTTGCTTCCCTAGTTTGCTTGGTTGGCGTATATTTGCATCGGTTAATGGTTTTTAGTGCGTTTTAGTGTGATATGGAGTGTTTAGTGGGAACCTTGTGCTAATAAGGTGTAAATTGGTTTCAGTAGGATAATTGAGGTTTGTTGAGACCCTATTAGCTTAGATTAACCCCTATTACACTAAAATACCACCAGTTTCCCTAATTGATGCAATTTATCGTATTTGAGCAAAATTTGAGTTTTCTGGAACTGCTATTGACCCGGTGAGTTCAGAATGAAATTGAGGATACTGCAGTATAGTGGTGATGTGCTGATACCCTATATTTAACCCGACCCCCTAACTGCTATAGTAGGCCGCCAAATATTTCGTTCTGGCAGCCAATTGCGGCCAGATGGGTAGGGTTTGGGTTGGGGTTTGGTCCTGTAGGTGTCTGCTAGTGTGTAGGGTTCTATGATATATATATTTTTGTAAATCTAGTTCTGTAGTAAAATCTGGGACCAAATACCTATTTTGCCGTTTTTCTAAACCTTCGCGACACGCGTGATACGTGAGTAGGTTTGGGGTTTCTGCGTATCGCGACGCGTCGGGGTAGTTTCAGGTGCGTGATCACACGTTTTAGCGTATCGCGCACACGCGCGATTGGTTTGCGACACGGGTTTCTAGTTGGACTGTAGTGTCGCGTTTCTGTGAAATTGAGCTTATGTGTGATATGTGTTATGTGATTCTAGGTTCGCAGGCCAGTGAGACGGACGCTGCGAAGAAGGGCAAGCAAGTTGTTGGATACACTTAGCGCGAGAAACGGTAAGTAGATTTCACATCTACGGGGATATCGCCCGCATGGCGTTATGCGTCAGGGCTGATAGGACCTTATTACTATATGTTGCATTTACCCCATAGACTGTCATCGCATGTTGCATTCCCTGCTACATATAAATATATATATATATATTGCTTAGAACTGATAGAACACCGCACTATTACTAACGGTTTATGTTGCACGGGCACTATTTTGCATGCTACACACACACCGTTAGTAATTGCCATGCCACACTCACTGTAGAGCTGCCAGGATTATGTGGTTATAGTTCATCTTACATGTGATTGATTATGATTTCCTAGAAATTGGGAGCCGCATGACATCTTTAAAAAACGGAAACTATTTTAAAAGCGGTTTTTCCCTTATACACCTACCATGGATTTATTACATTGTACCTCGCATTGGATTTATTTATTAGCGATGGATTTTCATGTGATTTCTGGTTTTGAGGACCGTGGAATTATTTAAGAAAAGATGCACTATTTTGAAAAACCCGGTACCTCGTGATATGATATTTTGGTGCGTCCACCACGCGTTTTCTCGGTGCTGAGACGTGTGCTTGAAACCCGATTCGAGGAGTGGATGTTCCGTTTGCGGGTTCGTGGTGGGCCCGGTATGGTTCCCCTCGGCGAGATGATCGATGGGTTTTGCCGATTGAGCCTGGAGGTGGGCGAGTACCTACCGGTGATTGGTTGGACCTGGCAGTTGTCCGGAGGATACTGGCCAGAGTCGAGAGATGGATGCGGGATGATCCGTACTGCCGGGGCCGAGGGCCGATACTGCAGATGGACCCCGCGGGCCGATCCGGACTGACGGAGCTCGATATACGAGGATTTGCGTGTCGATGCTGGACACGAGTATTTTATGATATTTTGGGTGCCGATGTTGGGCACTTGTGACTTCTCAGAGATATACAGGATTTGAGGGCCGATGGGTGTGCCGGCGCCTGAGTGTATTTGGGATTTGGGTGCAGCCTGAGGCACCGCCTATTGTTTTCCATGTTGACATATTCCATATAGATATTATGTATCCCATGCTCAGTATTGATTTCTATATACCTCATCCTGTAGCACTTACCTGATAGAGCACTTGCATTACTATTGCATCCACTGTTTGGCATGCATTGATATCATCTGCTGGCATTAGTAGAGCCACGTTATATGTGCATGCTCGCGATCACCTTTATATGTTATCTCTATTCACGAGTTGGCAACTCACCCCCGTTGTGCCACAGTATTTGCAGGTTGCCCTTGGGAGTAGTCGCGGCTGGCTGTTACCGCATCTTTTGGCACAGATACCATTGCTGAGGCGAGTTAGCCTTTTTCTGTTAGGTGGGTTTTGTACGGTATCTGTTATCTTTCAGTTGTATATTGATGTATCTAATATTCTCCATCTACCTTTCTGTATTGACTTAGAGACAGTTGTGAGGGCGATGTGTATGATTTTGGTACTCTGGTGTCGAGCTCGCATGTGAGCCGACTTTATGTTATGTAGTCTTACCTTTGCTATATTGTCCTTGCTTTACTGTGTATTCTTCGCTACGGCGTCGTATATCATATTGGGATGCTTTATTTATTTCACTTGTTATTTCTGCTACACCTTGCTTTTACCCGACTTACGGGACAAATGTTTAAAAAGGAAATGTTACCAAAATTATAAAAGTTATAACTCTTGAACTTAAAAGGATTTCTACTAAATTAATAAGATGTTTTTCGGACACGCATGACTGTTTTTACGAAAATGTTTTAAATCACTCTATATTTATTGGTTTTGATTTCTGGGTCCGGCTTACTTAGCCGCGTTACGCCTGTAAACGTTGCGTGGTTAAGTGCCGGTCACGAGTCGAAATTCTCGGGTCGTGACAAGGGAGAACTGTGGTATTCCTCGTCTTGTACGTGGATGACATTCTCTTAATAGGAAATGATATTCATATGCTACAGTCAGTCAAAGAATTCTTGTCGCAGAGGTTCTCCATGAAGGACCTGGGTGATGCCAACTACATTCTGGGGATCCAGATCTATCGTGATAGATCTAAGAGGATGTTGGGACTTTCACAGTCCAGGTACATTGACACCATACTGAAAAGATTCAGTATGGAAGATTCTAAGCGTGGTAATCTACCGGCTTGTCACGGGATCACCCTCTCCAAAGAGATGTCTCCCAAGACTGATTTGGAAAGGGATCGCATGTCTATTATACCCTACGCTTCTGCGGTAGGCTCTATAATGTATGCGATGTTATGTACCAGACCACATGTAGCATACGCATTGAGCGTTGTAAGCCGGTATCAGTCGAACCCAGGGGAGAAACACTGGATAGCGGTAAAGAACATTCTCAAGTACCTGAGAAGGACTAAGAAGATGTTCTTGGTGTATGGCGGAAAAGACCTCCAGATCGAGGCCTTTGCTGACTCCAGCTTCCAGAGTGACAAGGATGACTCCAAGTCCATGTCGGGTTATGTCTTTACCCTCTATGGAGGGGCGGTTTGCTGGAAGATTTCCAAGCAGGAGACCGTTGCTGACTCAACTATGGAAGCGGAGTACATAGCTGCTTGCGATGCCGCAAAGGAAGCTGTCTGGATGAAGAAGTTCCTCACGGAGCTTCAGGTGTTTCCTACCAATGTTGATCTAATACCGCTGTATTGCGACAACAACGGCGCTATAGCTTTAGCGAAGGAATCCAGGTCCCATCAGAAGTCCAGGCACATTTTGAGGCGGTACCACCTGATCAGGGAGATCGTAGATCGCTGGGAGATCGAGGTGAAGAGAGTAGATTCGGAGAATAACATTGCAGATCCACTCACGAAGGCCCTACCCCAGACTCAGTTCGAGCGGCTGATCGAGATGATAGGTCTTCGATACGCCAGTACATGGCCTTAGTGCAAGTGGGAGATTGTTAGTGTATATGCCCTAGAGTCCATTACTTTATCAAACTAGCTTGTATATTACTTAATGGAAGCTTGGGATATTCACAGTTGTATAGAAAATCTTGCTCAAAAGGGTAGTATGCTACTTGGTTTGTATCTACTTCAATATGTGCATGTGTTTCTTTTAGCATATCGCTTATACATATTAGTAGAGCCTTTAGGATCTTTGCTTGATTACCAGCGTTGTGATGGCAGTCACACTCGTGGGGGCTGGGTAATCCATATGTACATCCTTATACAGGTCCCTAGTCATAGAATTATCGAGGCGGGGCATCGATACTACGGAGTAGACTAGCGTATACGCTTATCATCCCAGCACGGGAGGTGGTCTGTCCCACAGCCATCAGTACGTCGTACTGGAGATAGCATGCGGGTGCTCATTAGGTTACGAGTACACTGGACATGACTCGTCGGGAACTGATGGTTGGTATTATACCTATCGTCGGTTATCAGTTCCCAGGTAACATGAGTACAGCTTAGTCCGCTGACTTGACACTGTCACTACGCCTCGAGTGTGTTCCCACTGTACTTAGATTACTACCCTACCACGGCTCAAAGGAGTCGTGTAAACAGGTAGTAGTTGGGTGCAGTCCCGAAGCAATTGGAGGCAGTGACGGTTAGACAGGATTCGTCTCTCCCGGTATTGGGGGTTGGCATCGCGCTGTGTCTAGGAGAGCCATTACAAGAGTAGTCCCTGGCCAGGGAAAGCGAGATATACTGGTAGGTTTCCAGTGTTATCTCAGGGTGTTCTGGGCTACACTCCGACACGACTTGTACCGCTATTAGGGGACTAACGTTCACCACCCCTAGGCCCGCCATACGATGTATCAGACGAACAGACCGGACTGTACGGAGATTGTCACATACAGGCTCAGTAGGAGTTCGGATGGGTTTATCTCATCGGCCTTCTTATCGACATCTACCTGGGGACCGTTACGTACAGCTAGTGCCGCTTGCGGTCTATGGTTAAACCCACTGCCAGCGTAGTGTCGAGTCTTTAGAGTACCACGTAGAGAGTTTCCCTGCACTGAGCGAGACGTGTAGAGGCCGTATCGTTTTACGGCAGGGCTGCGATCACTTACGTGCACTTGTGTGCGTATGCTGTTCGGGCAGGCAATACTAGTGGGCTTTGGTTTAAGTCGGATCCTAGTATTGCGCGGATGGATTTGTTTTGTCTTCTGTGCATCCGCATTCTATGGAATGCGGATGCGGCTGTGTATGCACAGTTTTGAGGAGCAATAAAGGAGGAGGTGCCCCATTAGGGTTTGGCAGTTGGTTCGGCCAAAACCGTTATTTGGCAGGCTCATTAGGGTTTTGGCAATTCGTTTGGTCAGAACCATTATGAGCCGGAGACATTGTTTACTAATCCTTTTAGTGATAGTTTAGTGATGGCTAATTGCATTGACCATTTGACCACCTTGACCACTCTTGACTTTGTTGACCCATTGACCAAAGTTGACCATTGACCTTCATGAGAGGTCTACACTCTTCTTTGGATTTCTTTTTCTTTTATGGATTATGAAAATGGTCAATTCAATTAGTAGTTATCAACTTTATCATGAAAGGATTGGTAATGATGATAGTTTTGGATTATTGCAACCATGGTTCATTTCTTTAGCTCATAATTCATTTTCATTTCTCTCTTGTTCTTGTGAGAAGAAAAAAAAAATCTCTCATGGTTGCTAGCTCCTCCTTCTTTCTCCTCTTGATAAATTCTTTTGATCTCATTTGTTGAGAGAAAAAGAATCCACATAGACAAACACTTCCATCTTTCTCTTCTACACAACCTAGGGCATCTAGACTAGCGATCTCGTTGCCCTAGTTGCCTCGGCTTGAGGTGGAGCTCGGTGTACAACTCTCGGGTGGATCGTCTTCGACTCAAGAAGGCCGCGGAGGTGACCAAGGTCCGGATCGTACCGTGGAGCTTGGACGGACGAGCGGGACAACGGAATGAAGACCCGAAGTACCGGTTCCATGAGGTATAATTTCTACGGCATAGTAGTTAAAGCCTCTAGTAGTTTGTTAGTTTCTAGTTTACCAAAGATCCGGCTTTTAGTCCATGTTGCCTTGTGCCAAATAATTGTTTTTCACCGTTTCCGCCTCCCCGTAAGAACCGGGGTGAGCAACGTGGACTTATAGATATCGCGCTGTGTCAGAGAGCCATTATGCAAAGTCCCTGGCCAGGGCAAACGAGATTTACTGGTAGGTTTTCCAGTAGTTTCTCAAGGTGTAATGGGCTACGCTCCGACACGACTTATACCGCTTTTAGGGGACTGAAGCTTGCCGCCCCTAGGCCCGATATGCGATAGTCTTAGACGAACAGACCGGACTGTACGGAGATTGTCACAGCAGGCTCAGTAGGAGTTCGGATGGGTTTCCTCATCAGCCTTTTTATCGACATCTACCTGGGGACCGTTACGTACAGCTAGTGCCGCTTGCAGTCTATGGTTAAACCCACTGCCAGCGTAGTGTCGAGTCTTTAGAGTCCCACATAGAGAGTTCCCTTGCTTCGGGCGAAACGATATAGAGGTCGTATGGTTTTACGACAGGGTTCGGACGCATACGTGTTTTTACGCACGTACGATGTTCGGACAGTTTTTTCTAGTCGGCTTTGGTATTAGCCAGTTTCTAGTATCGGATTATTGGATTTATACAGTCTAAAGTTTTTCTGTGTTTTCACGGATAGGAGGGGCGTTCTCGTAATTTGTCGGGAAGCTTCTTAAAGGATGATGACTTGGAGGGTAAGGTGGCATTTGCATTTATTGGATTAATGAGTCATGAGAGTGAATCATCCATGGAGTTAATGTTGCATTAATGTTTTAGATGACTCATGAGATGAATCACTCTATGAATAAATGAAGCATGATGACACATATTTATTTGTTATTCATTTTAATATAATCATATGCTTCATATATTCAAAGGATATCATTCATCCAGAAGGATTCTCATTCTCACCTTCTCTCTCTTCAAACCCTAACCCTAACCTCTCATGTGTTGAGATCAAGGGTTAGCTAGACTAATACTTCCATAATCCAACTCTATATCACCTAGGTTGCTTAGATTAGCACTTTGAGTAACCTAGTTATCTCAAGTTAGAGGTTAAGCTTGGAGTAGGAGCTCTCGGGTGGATCGTCTTTGACTCGAGGAAGCCGTTGAGGTGCCGATGTTCCAAAGAGCCTACAAGGAGTGGAGGATAGTGATGAAGACCCGAAGGACAAGTAACGTGAGCTATAACTTCGAATAAGAGTAGTTAAACCTTTCGTAGTTTGCTAGTAACGGTTTAGACACGATTCATGCGCTCAAGTCCGTGTTACGAAGCTTTGATAATCGTTTTTCATATATTCCGCCTCCCCACAAGTTCGTGGGGTGCGTGACATGGACTTATAGTGGTATCAGAGCCAACTATACCATTACTTGCTTGTTAGCAACTAATTAGAACTTCGATCGACGGATAACACAAAAACAACACCCGAACACCCTAACAGTTTCTGTTGATTTTAAAAGTGTCAGAAAAATTATTTGATATGCCTTAAAATTCACAGCAGGGTATTATATGAATACTGGGAAAATACGAGACCCTAACTCGACAAGACGACCGCGGATCCGCGGCAAGAAGGTGCTTTTGGCCGCGGATCCGCTGCCGAGTCAACGCCGAGTTGACTCGGATTTGCTCTGTTATTCATATTTTTTGGTGTTTTTGTTTCCTGTATATTTTGTTTCTACCCAGGTTACTTCTGTGCTGGCTTGCATTTGGGGTAGACACGGAAAAAGGTTGTCGATCGATATTCTAAGTTATTTGCTAATCGGGTTTTTATCTGTAAAGATTAATGTGTTCGTAAACCTCCCCTAACTGCTAGTATGTCGGTTGGCAGGGGGTTGCACATTTCTATAATGTTTACTGTTTGTGTATATGAACTCGATTGGATCGTTGTGATGATGAGCCGAGGTTTGAGATGGGTTTTATATTCATTCATTCGATGTAAATTGTAATATGATGTAATATTCTTTTGCGGGGCACATCCAGGTTGCGGTTGTAGCCACCGTTGTATTATTTCATTTACTGTTTTTTGCTCCTAGGATAGACCCAAGGTGGGGTACACAAACTACCGGGTACGTTGATGTATTTAGTGGCCTACTCACGTTGTTGAGGGAGACCGCTTCACTGCGGGTACTTGGCGGGTAGTTTGCCGTACCCGTAGGGGTCCCGGGTGGGGTAAAGGCTATTCATCACAACTGTGTAATCCGTCTTTTGTTGCAGGCTCAAAGCAAACGCGGATTGCTTGTATATCCAATAATGTTCATCTGAGATCTGGAATGCCTATTATTGCGTCTGACGAATGTACAATATCTATATATCATAGCTATTTAGACGTCACTTATGTTTTACACCCGCGCTAGCCCAGCCCCCGCTCTGTCGTTAGTTAAGTAACCTAACGGGTGATGACGGGACCCAGTGGCGAATACAGATGGCATAAGAGGACGTTGTATTTTCGTTGTTTTCTGCAATGTTAGGTTAAATGATGGGACGCATTATTTTAATGCAAAGAAAATAAACCAAAGTTGAATCGTTGGAACAAATTTAAAGGAAACCACTCGGTTATTTTAAAAGAGCAGATTTTTTAATTGCGGAGCTTTAACCACTCCTTTTAAAAAGCTATCAGGTTCCTTCGATTATATCAAGTTCACTACGTTCACGGTTTCGCCAAAACCAGTCGTAGCCCTCCGTCATTACTTATGGATGGTCAGTAGTATTCAAGCTATGTTTGTTGGCTTTCGTCAAGGCATAGTGTTTGGTAGCTGCTGGGGTATTCATTTGTTGCATAGATAGATGAGTTGGTTTGGGACAGTCGTATTACCTTATTGGCTTTCGTCAAGGGTATATACGGGTGGGTTCAAATTAACAAGATAATGATGGGCAGAACTTGACATGTGTTTTATGATTTGTTGGCTTTCGTCAAGGTCATAAGAACATGGGGAAAAAATCCACATCGGGAGTTTCTAAAGAAACTGAAACCTGCTAGTATTGCATACCATTTGGAGTTTGATGAATGTTGGTAGGATTCTTTCAACATTATCATACGATGATATTTGGATCCCGATCCTACTGTGAGTATATGCTACTTATCAGGAGATTCGTCACTTAACGATCAATGCTATAAACCAAGTAGGTGTCGAGAAAGGTGTCAGCGGGGCTACGCCCCCAGAGAAAAGAGGTTATTTAATTAAGGAACTTCGCGAAAGCGTTGGAAAACCTCCCTCGAAGTACCGACACTAGCCTGGCTGAACGGTTAAGCAAGTATTGTACAGTGAGAATAGTCCAGACTAATTCTTCTTTTATGGTTTGAGGAAGGATTCGAGAAACAGTGGGAGCTATCCAGTTTAGATAAATTAAAAACCAATCTAAACTTGCAAGAGCATCATGCTAAAGTGTTTTCTTCTCTCTCTCTCTCATTGCAGCGACCTTGTAACCATGACTAGGTTACATCTAGATAACAAGTTGACTGAATCTAACTTATATAACTGGCAAAAGTCTGTCCAGATGTCCATTGCCTATGACAAGCTGGACCACCCTATTACTACTCAAGATCCCGCCGTCCCTGGTCCAGTTTCCACCGTCGCGGATATGGATATCCGTCAAACAAGGGAAAAGGATAAAGCGAAAGCTAAGTGCCTCGTGTTGGCTTCAGTTGATGGTGTAAACCAAATGCAACACGAGAAGATGGACTTAGTAGTGGGGTAAAAATTTACACCCCGGTTGACCAAGTCAAAATCAAAGTCAACCCCAAACCAAGTGGGCCCAAGCCCAGATCCAGTGGGCCCATGCCCGGGTCGAGCCCGAACATGAAGCGGCCGGCCTTCCCCTATGCCAAGATAAAAATTTTGTAATAAATAATTTTGTTGTATTTCTTTTATTTTATTTTTGGATAAATGTAAGAAAAAATAGGCATAAAGCCAAATTTTTGTAAAGCCCATGGCTTATGTGCAAAAGAAATGGCACAAGAGCCACGGGATAGGCAAAATGCCATTTTGTGAAGCCCAAGGGGCTATGTGTAAAATGTATGGCCTATAAAGGCAAGGATAATGAAATATCCCAACAACCTTTTTTTCTCTCAAAAAAAATTTCCCAGATCTGAGATCTTTCTCCTTCTTCAAGGTTCCAAAACCTTCTTCTTTCTCTTGAATTAAATCAAGAGTTTTACTCTTCTTTTTATAAAACAAAATAGTTTTTTACACAAAACCCATAAAGGGGAACTCAGATCTTCCATTAGATCTCAAAAAGAAGAGATTTTTAAAAATCCCACATCTCTTGATCTTCAAGATCCAGTTAACCGAGGAGGAAGAAGAAGAACATCTTTCACTAAACCCCCCAAAAAGAAGAAAAACACACTCAGGAGTCCAACTCCTCTCTGATTTCTCTTCTGAGAAATTTTTTTTAGGCTAAAAGCCTCTTTTTCTCGTCGGCGCACAGGCGCAGAGCGCCCGCGTGCCGACACGTGGCGCTCTTGCGCTCGAGCGCAAGTCGCCCCCGTGCCGACATGTGGCGCTCTTGCGCTCCAGCGCAAGTCGCCCCTGTGCGGACACGTGGCGCTCTTGCGCTCTAGCGCAAGTCGCCTTCGTGCCGACACGTGGCGCTCCTGCGCTCCAGCGCAAGCGCTCGAGCGCAAGTCGCCCACGTGCCGACACATGGCGCTCCAGCGCAAGCACTCGAGCGCAAGTCGCCCTCGTGTCGACACGTGGCGCTCCTGTGCTCAAGCGCAAGCGCTCGAGCGCAAGCGCTCGAGCGCAAGTCGCCCACGTGCTGACACGTGGCGCTCTTGCGCTCCAGCGCAAGCGCTCGAGCGCAAGTCGCCCTCGTGCCGACACGTGGCGCTCCTATGCTTAAGCGCAAGCGCTCGAGCGCAAGTCGCCCACGTGCCGACACGTGGCACGCTTGCGCCCAAGCGCTCAGCGTCCGAGCGCAAAGCGCCCACGTGCCGACACGTGGCGCGTTGCGCTCCAGCACTCTGCGCACGAGCGCAAAGCGCCCACGTGCCGACACGTCGCGCACTTGCGCTCAAGCGCCTAGGCGCTGGCCCCACGCATCCATTGGATGTCTTTTTCCCCTTTATTTATATATGCATGTATATATATACATATGTATACAAATGTACACATACACATACTCCACGACACTGTCCCTGTTAGAAAAAATTTCTAACGGGGCGCTGCCCCGCACCCCGCAAGGGGGCTGCTAGCTCTGCGTGGCTCCCGATATATTTAAACCCCCCTCCAAAACACAGCACATGTACACTGCACATTGAGTTCGCATGACCATTTTAACCTGTTAATCGGAGGTTCCCTCGCCCCAAAGGTGAGGGGTGATTAACGGCAGCTTAGTCCACGGCTGCCGGAGATTTGGATCCCCACAATCAATAAATCCCGGCCTACCCTTGGCAGGGGGGGTCTGTAGTATACGCCTGACAAGCGCGCGCGTATTCCCATCTCAATGGGGTGACGAAAAACACCCTACAGATTCGGGCACGCCCGGTGGGACCAATCACTCCTCCTATATTTTGGGTTAAACGTTCATGCGAACTCAATCAATATACATATCGATTGCATATACTGAAATGATGTTCTTTTTTCCGTGCAGCAATCAACCTTCGACGACCATGTCTCCCAAGACGAATTCAACTTCCAAAGCTACCCCGATTCCGTATGTGGTCAAGATCAACGCTCGTGTGGTTCTCCCCGCAAGCCTCAGTCGACAATGGGAGGAACCGCCCCGCCAGTTTGGCTCTGTCATCATCTACCCTGCCAGAAGTGCTCATCTGGCAGAGATCCAGGCGGAACAGGTGGCCAAGCCAGTCTTAAGGGGTAAGAGGCCGAATGTCGTGATCGCCAAGTCACCACAACCGAAACTTAAGATGGTGTCTGAACGAGTCCCTGGCGCTCTAGCCGGGGGCAAGACTTCCGATGCGAAGGGCAACATTAAATGTTGCGTACGAGCTCAGGCGATGACTCCAACAAATGCACAATCGGACGTATCTCCAAGGCCCTCCATCAACCGGTATGCGGCGTCTTCCCAAAGAGCCAAAGTCCGCCAGGTGCTTAGAACAGAAAAGTTAAGGCAGAAGCGGCTCAGGTATCGAGCCAATAAAAGGGCCAAAGCTTCGGCCAAATGGAATCGTGTGAAGTTCCAAGTGCAGGGTTGCCCCGCGACGACGGCTGAGTCGGACGTAAGAATCAGTAATTCCTTCGAGCCTCTAAAGTAGGTTCAAAAAAATTCCATGACCGCCAGAATCAAGAAGACAGCGGTCCGAACAATGCCACAAAGAGACGTGTCCCGGCCCCAACAGAAAAATTACGACACTATCTCTTCAAGAGTCTATCAAGCACTCTGTGCCGCACGAAAGCAGCAGGGCAAACCCAGAAAAGAAGCGCCAGCACCATTCAAGAACATGGTTAGGCCAGCCGCCTTCAATCGACTACCAGCTACCGAAGCAAGGGGGTCAAGACAGCGATCCGTGAAATCAGGCGCCAATGATAGAAGACGGCCGGATATATCACCCATACGGTCTATATAGAGGGCGGGCGCCCTAGGGACAACCTTCGCAGCAAAAGCAAGGACGGGGCCACCACATCCCAAGCCCAATCTAGCCTGAATGTGGTTGCCGCTGCCCAAGAACAGCCGCCCCCGCTGGATGAAGAAAACACTCTCGATGAGGATGATAGGCAGATAGACCCCTCGGTCCATGTAGAGTCAAGCTCGGACAGCGAGGAAGAGCCGACTTTCCGTCCTAGGACTGCGGAGCAGGAGCTGCTTCAAGAGCTTCGAAAACAGCTCAGGAGCAAAGATAAAGAGATGGCCAAGCTTTATTCGAAGATTGACGACTTAACGAACGTGGTGATGCAGCTTATGGCTCAAATTGCTCGAGCGCCTCCCAATTAGGCACAAGCCGCTACTAATCAGCCGGGTGATGACAATCCGAGGCAGCCAATGCCTGTTCCTTTGGGACCAAGACTGGTCGAGCCAAATGAAAGCTGGCTACATTCCGCTTCTGGGGACGCCTTGGCCCCAGATAGCACTATCCCGCTAACACAGGATCGGATAATGGATTTGGTCACCAGCAAGGTTAAAACATTGGTGGCCGAAGCTAAAGCTCAGAAAGAAATCGGCAGTAGTGGGCGGCCATATCCTGCGCAGTACGATCTGATTGAGTTCCCAAGCGGCTACGTCATTCCTAAGTTCAGAAGATTTGATGGAACGGGGAATGCAAACCAGCACGTCGCCCACTTCAAAGCATCGTGCGGAAATACAGGGGGCAATGACGCGCTCCTTCTTCGTTAGTTTGTCAACAGCCTGACCGGTGTCGCTTTCGACTGGTACGCGAGCATACCAGACGGGTCCGTCTTTACCTTTGCCCAAATGGAGTCTCTGTTCCGGCAAAGGTTCATGAGTGTCAGTGATAAAATCTCCATTGCCGACCTTGTGAGGACTAAGCCGGGGAAGAATGAAAGCAACACCGACTTTATCGCCCGATGGCGTAATCTCACAGTCAAGTGCGAACCGCCGCTGGAGCAGGACCAGTCCGTCAGCCTTCTCGTTGGAAACCTCAGCAATTGGATGGTCCCATTCTTGTGTACGGCGGGCCTCAAGTCATTTCAGGAGCTAACCAAGAAAGTCCAAATGCTGGAACGCTCGAAGCAAGAGTCCCCGCCGGATTCTCAGAGAGACAAAACTTGGAAAAGCAAGCGGGAGGACAACCGTAGAAGCGGGAGTTCCAGCAGTACCAATATCTTCAATGCCTCCGACAATGAAGAAAAGTGAAGGGCGGGCGAATCCAAAGCCAACCGGTCTCGAAAGCCATTGCTGGGAGGAGATGGGCCTTCCCTAGAGGAGAAAAAGAACAAGGTTTACTCTTTCAGAAGGGACAAGGTCCGCAAGATATTTAAAGATGCCTTGAACAATGGCCTACAATTGCCGGAGTCGAAAAGACCCCAAGAAGCAAAAATGACCGACAATCCTCTGTATTGCCCGTACCACCGAGTAGTGAGCCATGCGATCAAGGATTGCTATATCTTCAAAGACTGGGTCGAGAAGCAGTACAAGGCTGGAGAGATCGAGCTGTCCAAAAGCGTGTTGGTGAACAATCAAGTTGCAACCGCCAACTTTATACAGACAGAAGTTGAAGCCTTCTGGGAGCAGACAGCTGAACCTACTGCCCTGAAAAAAGAAACTGACTCATCACGGCCTCCGTGGAGTACGCACATATCTAATAAGATGAAGAAGATGCTAAAGCTACTTCAGAAAGAGCCCAGGATGGAATGGGAAGGACAGAAGAAGCCTACCTGTCCAGCTGCCAATGCGGCTCCATCAGGCTCAAAATCCAAGAAGCTCAAGAAGAAGAAAAGTGCAGCTCGGCGCGAAAAAAGTCTGCAGGGAGATCGACCATTCAAAAATATATTGATTCCCTCGATGAATATGAACAAAAGGAAAGAACATTGATTCAATTGAAGGAGTTCTTCCCTATACAAGCGGCTGAAATTCTGGAGAAGTTAGAAGAAAACTCCAATGAAGAGATCCCAGTAGTGACCTGCTATGCCATCCATCTTGGCAGCGACTCCGAGGATGATCTCTGTTTTCCGGAAGAGGACGAGGAGCTCACCACAAAGGCCAATCAAATCCAGCTCAGAAGCGGCAGGGCTCTACAGCAAAATCAGGGCAACGCCCCAAAAGGGAAGGAAAAACAAGTCGCTAATGAAGAAGATGGCAGAGAACCGGCCGATGAAAACATAAGTCCTTCCTCGGTGGACTATAATGTCTTGGCACATCTCCGGAAGCTTCCATCTCTCCTGAGCATCTACGACGCTTTGGTCCTATCTAAGGAGCTTAGAGACGTTCTCATTCACGCTCTACAAAACCCCGAGCGGTATCAGGCTCACTTTGCGGAAATTAATATGAAAGAAGCCCAGCACGCTTTGCATGTCGCCGCAGTCACATTTAAGGATGAAGACTTGCTACTGGGAATGGCGGAGCATAATCGGCCGCTTTACGTGACCGGGTACAGCGACGGAGATCGAATTAATCGCATATTGATTAACCCGGGGTCCTCAGTGAACATCATGAACTTGCGAACTCTGAAGAGTTTGTCAATGGACGTCCGACACCTGTCAAGGGAAAGGATTGTCATTCAAGGCTTCAACCAAAATTGCCAGCAAGTTCTGGGGTCTATAGCTTTGCCAATCAAATTCGGGGATCTGCAAACTGAAGCTAAGATATACGTGATCGACGCCGACACATCTTATAAGATTCTCTTAGGACGGCCGTGGCTCTACGATTACGGCATCATTCCGTCAACTCTCCATCAATGCATGAAGTAGACTAAAAATGGCGAAGAAAGACGCATTGACGGAGACATCCAGCCGTTCGGTGTGCATGAAATCCGATATGAAGATTCTCGGTACTTTACGAACCACCAAAATGCTAAGCCACAACTGACTGAGGATAGAACGGCCCCAAGACTCAAAAGCAAATCTGCGCCGGCTATCACTTTCAAAAGCAAAAATACCCAAGTGCGCCCGCATTTCGGCAGCGACACTGATGAGTCCGACGCTGGAAGCCCGTCCTTCCGCCAAACTCGCCCTCATTTTGGCAGCGATACGGAAGAATCTGTTACTGAAGGCCCATCTAGCAGCAAAGTCCGCCCTCATCTTGGCAGTGACACTGAAGAGTCAGAAGAAGAGGACCTGCTGTGCAACAGCTGTGCAGATCGGTCCCCCCATGCAGCAAGCGAAACTACGAGAGACCTTCGAAGTCGCTGAAGGGTCCCTGGCCATCACAAGGGTGCCGGAACGGATGTGCAAAGAGCTCGACGCATTGTCAGTCTCTACCGTGGACCAGCTGGAAAATTTCTACGTGCCTGGGAGGAAAAATGGACAGAAGGGCATCCTGTTTTACAGGTCAAACCCCGTTGTGCACCCGGACGACCTTTCTGTCGCGTGTCTTCCCTATGAGAGAGGCATAAGAGCCGTCCTCAATCCCAGATACTATGCGCCCGAGATGCGGGAATAGTTTAAGAAGTGCGGATGCCGGTTATATCAAACGGAGCCCGAAGCAAAGTTTTACAAAGGGCTATGGTATCCGCCCCAGGTCCGAGCACTCATCGATGGACGAATTCCAGATAGACGGGGCATAGGCTACATTCAACCTGATTCTAAAGCATGCTACATGATCCATGTTGGTGAGGCCAGCGAAATATCGAATGATGATGACGAGATAGCCGAGCCAGAAGAAGCTCCTCAAGAGCTCGAAGATGGCGGATAAGCAACCTTTGATGAGCTAACCGAGATTGACTTAGGAATGCCCGATAATCCAAGCCGACCTACATCAGCTCACTCTTGTCGGAGGAAATGAAAGAGCAGATAATTGCCCTGCTGCGTGAGTTCGTCGACTGCTTCGCGTGGACGTACAAAGAAATGCCTGACCTTTCCCCTGAGGTAGCCGTGCATAATCTGGCTATATCTCCTGATGCTAAGTCAGTCAAACAAGCTCCTCGAAGAATGAGAAGGGAGTTGGAAGAAAAGGTCATCGAGGAAACCAAGAAACTCATCGATGCCGGCTTCATCAGGGAAGAGAAATATGCAGACTGGATCGCATGCATAGTCCCAGTGAAGAAGAAAAATGGGCAGATCCGAGTTTGTGTCGATTTCAGGGACCTCAATAAGGCATGTCCTAAAGACGACTTCCCGCTACCGGTCATGGAAATGATGGTCGATGACACCTCAAATTACGAACTGTTCACCTTTATAGACGGCTCGTCTGGATATAATCAGATCAAGATGTCGCCTGAGGATGAGAAGCACACAGCATTTCGAACCCCGATCGGAATATATTGCTATAAGGTAATGCCATTCGGACTGAAGAACGCAGGTGCTACATATCAAAGGGCGATGACTAATATCTTTGATGACCAAATCCATAAAGTCGTCGAATGCTATGTTGATGATCTGGTCGTCAAGACTAAAGCCAAGGCAGATCATATCCAAGATCTCAGGACCGTTCTCACCAGTCTGAGGGAATACGATCTGAAGATGAATCCTCTGAAGTGCGCTTTTGGCGTGTCATCGGGAAGATTCCTGGGCTTCATAGTCCGACATCGAGGGATCGAAGTTGACCCATCAAAGATAAAGGCCATCATGGAGATGCCCCCTCCGAAGAGTCTGACGCAGTTAAGATCTTTCCAAGGCAAGCTTGCTTATATACGGAGGTTTATCTCAAATTTATCGGGGAGATATAGTCCCTTCTCAAAGCTCATGAAAAAAGGAGCTCCTTTTATTTGGGATGCAGAATGTCAAGTAGCGTTCGAAAGCATCAAACAATACTTGTTGCACCCTCCAGTGCTGGCCGCTCCCATTCCAAATAAACTGCTGATTCTCTACACTGTCGCGCTGGACGAGTCACTCGGTGCGCTCATTGACCAGAATAACGAGGAGGGAAAAGAAAATGCCCTCTACTACCTCAGTCGAACTCTAGTCGGGGCGGAACACAACTACTCCCCAATCGAAAAGCAATGCCTGGCTCTAATATTTACTGTGATGAAGCTGAGGCACTATTTGCTTGCTCATCGGGTTATGCTGATCTCCAAGGTCGACCCGCTTAAACACTTGATGACCAAAGCAAGCCTAGCCGGCAGAATGGCAAGATGGGCTGTCATGCTACTTGAGTTTGACATAGTTTATACCCCTCAGAAAGCAGTAAAAGGGCAAGCTCTTGCAGACTTTCTCGCTGCTCATCCCATACCAGAAGGGTCGCCGCTAAATTGTGAGTTACCCGACGAACAAGTGCTGCACCTCGAGGAAGATAAGCAATGTTGGGAGCTCTACTTCGATGGGGCCTCATCAATAAGGACCTCCAGTAAATCAAGCGTCCCGGAGATAAAAGCAGGGATAGGATTGGTGTTCATCACACCATCAATGGGAACCCTACGGTGTTCTTTTACTCTCACCGAGCCCCGGACAAACAATGAAGCTGAGTATGAAGCTCTGATAGCTGGTTTGGAGCTTGCCGTAGAAATGGAAATCCGTCGGCTACGAGTCTACGGTGACTCTCAGCTTGTCGTCAACCAAGTAAGCGGCGACTATAAGATATACAAACCCGAGTTAGCTCGGTACAGAGGTCGAGTGGTAGAGCTCATGAAACGGTTCACTCATATTGAACTAACAAGAGTCCCTAGAGCGTTGAGCGGAAAAGCTGATGTACTCGCTCGCTTGGCCAAGGAGCTGGCTGATCCTAACATGGACGAAATTCTGATCACAGTCAGGAGCCGGCAAATTCTACCCTCAGTCTCTCTACGAGAAGAGGAAAGTGCGGAACAAAAGAGCAGTCCTGCGGAAGAAGCTTCGATCATCCAAGACAAGCCCGATTGGAGAGAACCCTTCATAGAGTACCTCCGATACGACAAGCTGCCCGAAGAAAAATATGCGAGGATTCAGCTGAAGAAAAGAGCTCTCCGATACGTGTTTGTAAATGACACGTTATACCGCAGGTCATATGACCAACTCTGGCTCAGGTGTCTGTCATTGGCCGAAGCCCAAAAGGTCATGAAAGATGTCCACTCGGGCGTTTGCGGTGCTCACCAATCTGGCCCCAAGATGCGGCTTCAAATCAAACGGCTTGGGTATTACTGGCCCTCCATGATACGGGATTGCGGAGAGCATGCAAAGAAATGTTATATCTGCCAAATTCACGGTGATTTTATTCACAAGCATCCCAATCCATTGCATCCTACGGTGGCGTCGTGGCCCTTCAAAGTCTGGGGCACCGACATTGTTGGCCCAATTGATCCTCCATCATCTAAAGGCCACTGGTTCATACTGGCCGCGACAGACTACTTCTCCAGGTGGGCTGAAGCTGTCCCGCTAAAAGAAGTCAAGACAAAAGATATTCTGACATTTTTCCAGCATAATATTCTATACCGCTTCGGTACACCAAGAAGAATCATTTCTGACAACGGGCCTTCTTTCAAGAGCTTCAATGTCTCAAGGTTCGCTACTCAGCACAAGATAGACTGGAGATATTCCTCCATCTATAATCCAAGAGCCAATGGGCTAGCCGAAGCCTTCAATAAGACTCTATGCAAGCTCCAGAGGAAAAATGCTTCAGCCAACAAGAGAGACTGGAATCTCAAGCTTCACGAGGCATTGTGGGCATATCGTACCACGCACCGTACTCCAACTCAGTCCACTCCATACTCATTGCTCTTCGGAGTGGAGGCGGTCCTCCCCCTCGAAGTCGAAGTTCCAAGCTTAAGAATGGCCGTTCTGCATGAGTTGACGGAGGAGGAAAACATGCTCCTTCGACTTGAAGAACTCGATGCCCTCGAAGAAAAGAGACTCATGGTGCAGCAAAGTCTGGAGCTATACCGAGCCCAAATGTCACGGGCCTATGACAAGATAACCCGTCTCCGCGCTTTCAAGAAAGGTGAATTGGTGTTGGTCCTCAAAAGACCGATCATCCCCAATCGACATGCCAAGGGAAAATTCGAGCCTAACTGGGAAGGACCATACGTCATCGAGAAAGTGTTCGACGGAGGATCCTACCAACTAATAAGTGCCGAGGGAGAAAGGCCCATGCCACCCATCAATGGCCGATATCTCAAGAAATACTACACGTGAATGCTCCAAGTCGTAGGCGAATTGAGCACATCAGCCCTACGGTCTGGATCATACATCCTGCAAAACCGTATACAATCCACGGGCGTAAATGACCCCTATTTCTCCCAAATCCTGCCGGTGAGACTACTTTAAAGTCCCACCAGCGGCAAAAAAAAAGGAAATAAAAAAAATAAAAATAAAAGAAATAAAAAAATAAACGGTATGTCCACAAGCAAAACGGGCACGGATGAAAACCCGAAAGGGCTCCGGGAGTAAAAACAGCAGGACTACCGGCGAGTCTGTGAAAACCCGAAAGGGGCGCAAACTCGTGAAAAGAGATGAAATACACTCGCAAAGTCCTCTCGACCTTGTGAGAAGAAAACCCCTGCGTGAGATCCTTACGACTCACAAAAGGGCCACACACTTAGGAATCCTCACGATTCCTAAGGAGAAAATACACCTGCGGGATCCTTACGACTCGAAGGGAGAAAATGCTTTTATGGGACCCTCACGACCCATAAAATTGAAAAGTCTTAGGTGATAGGGATCTAAACCTGCCTCCTAAGCCATCAATTCTCAAATTCTCTCGGGGCAAATGATGAGTTGCTCCTGGAATTATTCCAGTGCAGCAATGCAGATGCCAAACAAAAACCAAAATCCCAGAATCCTCTCAATGACAGATGATGATTCGCTCCTGGTACCATATTCCAGTATAGCGATGCTGATGTCAACCCAAATCAAAATCAACAAGTCAACTTCCACTCCGACACCGCAGAAAGCGGAGTGAGTCAGAATCCAATCTCGACACCGCAAGAAGCGGAGCAAGTCAAGTCTACCCCTGACACTGCAAGAAGCAGAGCAAGTCAAATCAAGCACCGACCGTCCAAGTCGCAAAAAGGGCAGCATCGACCGTCCACGTCGCTAAAAGGGCAGCACCGACCGTCCAAGTCGCAAAAAGGGCAGCATCGACCGTCCACGTCGCTAAATGGGCAGCACCGACCGTCCAAGTCGCAAAAAGGGCAGCACCGACCGTCCATGTCGCAAAAAGGGCAGAACCGACCGTCCATGTCGCAAAAAGGGCAGAATCGACCGTCCACGTCTCTAAAAGGGCAGCACCGACCGTCCAAGTCGCAAAAAGGGCAGCATTGACCGTCCACGTCGCTAAAAGGGCAGCACCGACCGTCCAAGTCGCAAAAATGGTAGCACCGACCGTCCAAGTCGCTAAAAGGGCAGCACCGATCGTCCAAGTCGCAAAAAGGGCAACGTCGACCGTCCACGTCGCAAAAAGGGCAGCCACGTCGCTAAAAGGGCAGCACCGACCGTCCAAGTCGCAAAAAGGGCAGCGCAGGATTCCTACAAAGCGGGAACCAGATAACTCCGGGCCAGGGAAAACGTCTATCACGGACACTCCGTCTCGGAGACATGTCAAGCAACGACCGCCCATGTCGTAAAAAGGGCAGTGCCAGCTTCCCAAAAAGCGGGAACCAAATCAAGTCGCCTCCACGTGAAAGAAGATCCATCAATTTCATGCACACGACCCACATATGTGGTGTGCATTTATTGATGGGGGCAATTTGTTAGGGTAAAAATTTACTCCCCGGTTGACCAAGTCAAAATCAAAGTCAACCACAAGCCAAGTGGGCCCAAACCCAGATCCAGTGGGCCCATGCCCGGGTCGAGCCCGAACATGAAGCGGCCGACCTTCCCCCATGCCAAGATAAAAATTTTGTAATAAATAATTTTGTTGTATTTCTTTTATTTTATTTTTGGATAAATGTAAGAAAAAATAGGCATAAAGCCAAATTTTTGTAAAGCCCATGGCTTATGTGCAAAAAGAAATGGCACATGAGCCATGGGATAGGCAAAATGCCATTTTGTGAAGCCCAAGGGGCTATGTGTAAAATGTATGGCCTATAAATGCAAGGATAATGAAATATCCCAACAACTTTTTTTTCTCTCAAAAAAAATTTCCCAGATCTGAGATCTTTCTCCTTCTTCAAGGTTCCAAAACCTTCTTCTTTCTCTTGAATTAAATCAAGAGTTTTACTTTTCTTTTTATAAAACAAAATAGTTTTTTACCACAAAACCCATAAAGAGGAACTCAGATCTTCCATTAGATCTTAAAAAGAAGAGATTTTTAAAAATCCCACATCTCTTGATCTTCAAGATCCAGTTAACCGAGGAGGAAGAAGAACATCTTTCACTAAACCCCCAAAAAAGAAGTAAAACACACTCAGGAGTCCAACTCCTCTCTCATTTCTCTTCTGAGAAATTTTTTTTAGGCTAAAAGCCTCTTTTTCTCGCCGGCGCACACGCGAAGAGCGCCCGCGTGCCGACACGTGGCGCGCTTGCGCTCCAGCGCAAGCGCTCCAGCGCAAGTCGCCCCGGTGCCGACACGTGGCGCTCTTGCGCTCGAGCGCAAGTCGCCCTCGTGCCGACACGTGGCGCTCCTGCGCTCGAGCGCAAGTCGCCCACGTGCCGACACGTGGCGCTCCAGCGCTCCAGCAAGTCGCCCTCGTGCCGACACGTGGCGCTCCTGTACTCAAGCGCAAGTCGCCCACGTGCTGACTGATTTGTATATCAAAAACTATTTCTAAACCGCAATCAAGAACGGCGTCGCATGAAGCTAGCCGGTGAGTACGGGTCGGTCCACAGGGATGTTGTGAATCTCCGATTCGCGCTTACGAGTTAATTCCGAAGGGCGTTCAGATTGATTATTAAATCTAAAAATCTAACTAACCTAGGGCAATTATCTAGATCTATTCTTGCTAGGGTTAGGTTTAGGGATGGTTTGGAAATGCAATTAAATCTCAACACTTTCTATACCCGAATGAAGATCTGTGACGAGTTATGGTAATTATCAATAAAGGGGATTAGATCCATTCGGGAAGGTGTTCCTTCCTCTAGGTTCTTGTCCTTCCTTTAGAGATCCTTACCCTAACCTCCATGGAAAACGCGCGCAACCGGGCTTTTACACTACGGTGTCATCGTTACCTCGAGGGGTAGGATGCCGTAGGGCGCGGTGTGTGCGCGTATGCATGGAGTCCTATTGTAAATATTTGGTGGGTAAGAAAGGGATGAGAGATCTCATCTCTCAAAATCCTTCCCCAAAGCTAAACCCTAAACAAGTTCCTAGGGCATGCAATTAAATCTACCTAGGGCAAGGAATTTAAATCTAAACTAGGGTGAGAAATTAAATAGATCTACTTACAGATGCATCCCTCCAATCATCCATGCAGGGTTGTCAGATCTGAATTTCTGAATGGAAAAGAAACACTGATGCTGTCCAAAAGAATTTCTGAATTTTTATTAAAAGGTGGCATAAAGAATTACAATCTGTAGAGTTCCTATTTATAGAGAATAGGAAACCCTAGGTTACATTTTGATCCGCATGTCTAAAATTACAAATATACCCCTAGGTCAACTTTTCAGCGCCAATAAACATTTTGGTAAAAATTTCATCCACTGAATCCTCTTAATGGCCGCGGATCCGCGGCCCCAGCATGGGTTGGGCCGCGGTTCCGCGGCCCAATTGTGGACTTGGGCTCTGATTCTTCTGGGATAATTTCTGGTTGTCTTGGGCTACTTATTTCTATATATCTTTTCTCAATTTAGCTTCTGGTTCTCTTCCAGATTTCCAGTGAACATTGTAGTGGATTTCTACCCGTTCGCTTTGAGTCGATGTCTTGAATCTTGCTTTATGAATTGTTCCTTATGTAGGCTTGATCAAGATTCTCTGTTTGTCGGTTAAAGTCTCACTTTTACGTCGTCTTTTCATCGTTTTCACTGTTTCCTGTCCAAGAACCTGTAACCTGTAATATGTAGCAGACATGCGTCAAAAGCACCTGTTTATTTATAAAAAGAATAAGAATGGGGAATATAATAATACAATATTCTAGTGTGAACAAATACCCCCAAACTTATCTTTTGCTCGTCCTCGAGCAAACTTATTTTTATTCACTAAAAACCTAACCGCACTTTCGCAGGGAAACGCGATTGCACTGAGCAAGTGCAACAAGCCGTTAAACCTCTAGGTGTCCCTAGTAGGAGGAGTGTTGTCTCCTGAGGGTTTTCAGTGGATTACACCCACAAAATCCTATCAATTCAGCCCATTGACTTTTGTTCTTCATTTAGGTCTTCTAACAAAGAATTCTATTATCTTCTACTTGTAAATTATCCACCCATATTCTTCACACTTCCTCATCATTTAACTTAAGATTATACATGTTCTATAGACTTACTTAGCTTTCGGCATTTCTTAAGTTTTCCTTCTAGGGTTCCATCTCCACTTAGGAATTTCTATCAACTCTACTAAAGATACAAGTTTTATTCTTCATTCCTCTCTCTTATCTAAATTCCAATCACATACCCCTACGTGTGTGTATAGATCACCCCTACACTTGAAAATTCAAATCAAGCAGTCATACTCTCGTCCGTTGTCCAAAGTACTTATCAGTAGGTGAATTTTTAATTGAAATTTGCTTGCACATCCTTCATGCGACCGTTAATACTTCTTGATGTACCAACAGCCGATTACAAGATGTGTTTGCATATTAAAGCGTACTTCCTAGTCTTGCAACACCTAAGGCTTTAGCAGTGACTCCCAAACCAGTTGGTCTAAGGCACTAGGTGATGAAGCACCCTCGCTAAATATTTTTCTATTTTTTTTTACAGCCTTAAGTAATCAAAAAAACCAGTGTCCATTTTTTTATTCTTCATTCACATTTTTTCTTTTATTTTCATCGTACTAAGGACTTTAGACAAGAGCACTTCAAGGTCTCTTCTACTATTCCAAGTTTCAAGATGAGTGATTGTGCAAATTGTAGGGTTACGTTTTCAGAATCTAGACTTAAGCTAGGAACTATTTTTCAAACTTATACTCTAATAAGAACATCAATACTCTTCCTTTGTTTCAACTTTGCCCAAGAAGTGAACCCAAAATTTTCCTATTTCTAAATAAACTACAAAGGCATATACTTTCTACCGTTAAACTTTAAGGAAGGTTATCTTTAGGGTTTTTAATTCACTAAGTCTAAGATCTAGTTGTTCCAAGCTAGTTAACCTATCTGTCAAACTCTAGTCAAATAAGCCAAAATTGAATACAATAATTTTTATAATTTTTGAAATTTTTCAAATTTTTATGGGTTTTCAAATAAATATGCAAATGCAAAAATATATACAAATGAATGCGAAGGAAAAAGACGTACCGAGCATACCCCCAAACTTGAACTTGACAGTGTCCTCACTATCATGCTAAACCAAGAGGGTCAAAATGCCGATACTTCCCTGTATATTTATTTATAATTTTTTAATATATTTTTTAATGTTTTGAATTTTTTTTATTTTTTATAGAAAAAGAAAACAAAAATATATATACATATATACAACAAGGTTCCCCCCAAAAATTAAGCTTGGCCTTACACAAGCCAAAGGTTAGCACCAACCATTCAAAAATCTTATCGTGGTAATGGTATAGTTGGTGAAAGGAGGGGGTGGAAAGAAAAGAGATGAAAAGCACGCGAGACCGTGTGGAAAGAAGAATGGTAGAATATGGTCTCGGTGGGGGAGAAGAAAGACGGAAAGAAGAAAGAAATGGAGTGCGATCTTGAGGGTGTAAATTGAGTGAATAAATTAGCGCAATTTGTGATGACCGATGTGTTAAAAACGATTGCGCTAACCTATCAACTCGTCGTGCAATGGGGTCAAATCCCTCAAGATTCGCAAGAAAACATGGGTACGCCGAACTTGGTATTTGAGATGTAAGCGTAACGGTCACTTGCACGGTCGGAACAATAGGAAGGAGGGAGGGTGATATAACAGTTAAAGGTTCAGGAGGCTGAATTGGAAAATCCGACACATTAAACAAAAATGGTTCAACCTCAATATTATTCTCAAAACTCTCCTCAATATTATCCTTATAATTTTCCTCAAAATTCAACTCATCCATGCCATTATCATCAAATTCAAGACGCATATGAGATTCGGAAGAAACATTTAATAACTCGGGATGATGATTTGAACATAAAATCTCTATTAAATCGACAGGTTCATCATCCGAAATATTCCCGGCGTCTATATCCTCAATCAAGTGAAAATCAATTTTCTTAGGCACCTCATCAAAAGCATGGATATCTATCGATTTAGGTTCTAGATGGGAGGTGTAAAGATCGAAAGGATTAGGTGCGGTTTCACTCGAAAGGGGTTCCTCACAATTCGGCAAATCAAACACTACAAAATCACACAACTCATTTTTATTTTCAACAGGTGAACTATTTAGTGCAATCGATGGAAAACAGGAGTTGTGGGCTTCAATTGGGTAGGGGTAGGTTTGATTTGGAAATCCTCTCACATTCTCACTCTGTCCAACCGCCTCTTTATACATTAAAAAATTTTGAGCTATCGGGAAACTAGCTACCGGTTCACTAGGTTGCATAAGGGCGGCCACGGACGATTCCACATTTCTAACCATTTTGTTTGTTGCTGCGATATACGCCTCCAACGACTCTTCCAAACTAGACTTAGGTGGTGAGGGGGTTTCGGTAAAAGATTCAAAATGGTGTGGATATGCAAAACTCCCAACAGGCCATGTAGAAACAGTGTCTAGTGAAGGTGGGAAGGTCGGATAGGACTGGTAGGAAGTGGGTGATTGGACAGGGGTAGGGTCAACATATGGATAAAAAGGTGAATAGTCGTGTGGATCCCTAGAACTAGATGAGTGGAGAGGGGTGAAAGATCGACTGCGAGATTGAGCAATATGCTCAGCAATGGACATCGGCCTAGGAGAGATAGTAGGACTTGGAAAAGTGGTGTCAACATATGTAGGTGGTAAAGATGGACTTGGTCGACACAAAGTGGGTTGAAAAGTCAAACTGTTTCTCCTAGACACCTCTATGTGATCTTTCAAAGATTTTTTAGGCATGGAGGGATCGTCTTTAAATTGACCGAACAAATTGACGTACGACGCAAAATTAGGTTCGGAATACCAAAGTTCGGCTAATGATTTATTATGTGGGGTACCCATGTTGGAAGAAAGGAGGAAAGAAGGAAAGTTTATTGTGGTGCAAGGATTTATTTGCGGCCAAAAAACTTTGCAAGTTTCTACAAAATTTTCCTTATTCTTTTTTTTTAATTCTTTTTCTCTTTATTAGGAAAAATTTGTTGCAAAAAGATTTTCAACACAAAATATGCAACAGCAAAATATTACTTGCAATCAATTATTATTTTAAGTATATCACTAGAATCTTTATTTGGAAAGAATTGTTGCAAAAAGATATTCGAGAAAAGATATGCAACAACAAAATATTTCTTGCAATCAATTTAGTTCAAGCGGGGCCCAAAATCCTGCACAAGACTTGTTATATGGAAGAGAATATATTTTTAAAGCACACAAAATCTTGCAGGCATTATTCAGAAAATATATTAAAATTTGCAGAGGAGAAATAACAGAGAGCTTACAGTGCAAATTTCATCACCTGAAGACACCATAAGGCCGCGTTTCCGCGGTTTAAATGCATTAATGCCGCGTTTTCGCGGTGGTCTCGTTAGCACGAACCTCCAAAAATTTTCTGACGTTCTGATTCTCCAAGATGGCCGCGGTTCCGCGGCCTAAGGTGGGTTTTGGCCGCGGAATCGCGGCGGTTTGGGGGAGTTGGGTTTCCAGAAAAATACTTCTATTCTGTTGTTCAAAATCTCTTCTGTTCCGATATTTTATTTCCTGTTTTGCTTTCTGGAAATTTCCAGATCCGAATTTGTATATCCTGCAAAAATTCAAACAACAAAGTATCCTTTCCAAAAATAACAATTGATATATTTTTATAATTTTTTTTTGGATTTTTTCAGATTTTTATGATTTTTTTAATTTTAAGATTAACCCGAAATCGCAAAAAGGAAATTTCTACGCCATCCCCGGCAACGGCGCCATTTGATTTGTATGTCAAAAACTATTTCTAAACCGCAATCAAGAACGGCGTCGCATGAAGCTAGCCGGTGAGTACGGGTCGGTCCACAGGGATGTTGTGAATCTCCGATTCGCGCTTACGAGTTAATTCCGAAGGGCGTTCGGATTGATTATTAAATCTAAAAATCTAACTAACCTAGGGCAATTATCTAGATCTATTCTTGCTAGGGTTAGGTTTAGGGATGGTTTGGAAATGCAATTAAATCTCAACGCTTTCTATACCCGAATGAAGATCTGTGAGGAGTTATGGTAATTATCAATAAAGGGGATTAGATCCATTCGGGAAGGTGTTCCTTCCTCTAGGTTCTTGTCCTTCCTTTAGAGATCCTTACCCTAACCTCCATGGAAAACGCGCGCAACCGGGCTTTTACACTACGGTGTCATCGTTACCTCGAGGGGTAGGATGCCGTAGGGCGCGGTGTGTGCGCGTATGCATGGAGTCCTATTGTAAATATTTGGTGGGTAAGAAAGGGATGAGAGATCTCATCTCTCAAAATCCTTCCCCAAAGCTAAACCCTAAACAAGTTCCTAGGGCATGCAATTAAATCTACCTAGGGCAAGGAATTTAAATCTAAACTAGGGTGAGAAATTAAATAGATCTACTTACAGATGCATCCCTCCAATCATCCATGCAGGGTTGTCAGATCTGAATTTCTGAAGGGAAAAGAAACACCGATGCTCTCCAAAAGAATTTCTGAATTTTTATTAAAAGGAGGCATAAAGAATTACAATCTGTAGAGTTCCTATTTATAGAGAATAGGAAACCCTAGGTTACATTTTGATCCGCATGTCTAAAATTACAAATATACCCCTAGGTCAACTTTTCAGCGCCAATAAACATTTTGGTAAAAAATTCATCCACTGAATCCTCTTAATGGCCGCGGATCCGCGGCCCCAGCATGGGTTGGGCCGCGGTTCCGCGGCCCAATTGTGGACTTGGGCTCTGATTCTTCTGGGATAATTTCTGGTTGTCTTGGGCTACTTATTTCTATATATCTTTTCTCAATTTAGCTTCTGGTTCTCTTCCAGATTTCCAGTGAACATTGTAGTGGATTTCTACCCGTTCGCTTTGAGTCGATGTCTTGAATCTTGCTTTATGAATTGTTCCTTATGTAGGCTTGATCAAGATTCTCTGTTTGTCGGTTAAAGTCTCACTTTTACGTCGTCTTTTCATCGTTTTCACTGTTTCCTGTCCAAGAACCTGTAACCTGTAATATGTAGCAGACATGCGTCAAAAGCACCTGTTTATTTATAAAAAGAATAAGAATGGGGAATATAATAATACAATATTCTAGTGTGAACACTGACACGTGGCGCTCTTGCGCTCCAGCGCAAGCACTCGAGCGCAAGTCTCCCTCGTGCCGACACGTGGCGCTCCTGCGCTCAAGAGCTCGAGCGCAAGTCGCCCACGTGCCGACAAGTGGCGCGCTTGCACCCAAGCGCTCAGCTCCGAGCGCAAAGCGCCCACGTGCCGACACGTGGCGCGTTGCGCTCCAGCACTCTGCGCACGAGCGCAAAGCGCCCACGTGCCGACATGTGGCGCGCTTGCGCTCAAGCGCCTAGGCGCTGGCCCCACGCATCCTTTGGATGTCTTTTTCCCCTTTATTTATATATGCATGTATATATATACATATGTATACAAATGTACACATACACATACTCCACGACACTGTCCCTGCTAGAAAAAATTTCTAACGGGGCGCTGCCCCGCACCCCGCAAGGGGGATGCTAGCCCCCTTGACCCCCAGCCGGCTATCCGGGTAGCGGGACCCCCGTAAAAACTCTGCGTGGCTCCCGATATATTTAAACCCCCCTCCAAAACACAACACACATACACTGCACATTGAATTCGCATGACCATTTTAACCTGTTAATCGGAGGTTCCCTCGCCCCAAAGGTGAGGGGTAATTAACGGCAGGTTAGTCCGCGGCTGCCGGAGATTTGGATCCCCACAATCAATAAACCCCGGCCTACCCTTGGCAGGGGGGTCTGTAGTATACGCCTGACAAGCGCGCGCGTATTCCCATCTCAATGGGGTGACGAAAAACACCCTACACTTAGTTTCATTCTTTCTCCATAACAAAGATTTATATGGAGAGCAATCTCATATCGCAATATATGAGACCTCGAACGATTTAATTCAAGCGAGGTTGGCTGTCGGGTCATCTGTAGGGGACAACGTCCTTATAATGACTAGCTCTATTGATGAGCTCAAGGACCTGAAGACCACGTTGGGAAACAGGTCATACGCTGACTTATTTCTACAGTCCCTACCCTCTACTTACACCCTGAAAGAAACTAGGGAGACACAAGCTCTGCTTAATGGGGGACCTTCTTCTTCTACATCCAGGACGAAAGCAAAGGGTGAAAAGAAGAAGACCTCTACAAAGCCGATATACGGTGTCAATAAAGTAGGAGGAAAGGGAAGAGCAAAAGTTTCGGGACTTGGTATAGCTAAGGAGGGATGTTCCTATTGTTATAGGAACGGGCATTGGCAGAAGGATTGCAGGGCTTTGGAAGCCAGTAGCCAGGATACGAAGCATGTTGTGGCTTCAGCCTCAAGTCTGTTTGTAATTGAGAACTGTTTGTCAATTAACTCTACTTCCTAGGTATAAGATACCGGAGCAGGATCCCATATCTGTAATTCATTACATGCTTTGAGAAACCGTAAGATATAAGGATAGGTGATTTGTCTCTCAGAGTTGCAAACGGAATGAGCGTGGACGCTGAATCCGTGGGAGAATATCGCTTAGGTTTGACAAGTGGGCAGATATTGATTCTACGTAACTGTCTGTATGTACCTAGTTTGACTTGTAATATCATATCAGTGTCCTCACTTTCAAGAGAGGGATATGACTTTACATTCGTAAGCGATGTAGTTCACATCCACCTAAATCAAGTTCTGATTGGGTCCGGTACATTAGATGACGGTATATACGTATTGAGTCAAGCTCAGGTTTTCAATGTCCAGAACACACTTAAAAGAATGTCTCCATAAATGAATCAGGCTTTCTTATGGCATTGTAGACTATGTTACATCAATGAAACACGATTAACAAAGTTACATAGAGAAGGATATTTTAATCCGTTCGAATATCAATCTTATGCCACTTGTGAATCTTGTCTCATGGGAAAGATGACAAAGACTCCGTTTACTGGACACGGAGTAAGAGCGAGCGAGCTCTTAGGACTCGTACACAGTGACGTGTGCGGTCCAATGTCTACACATGCGCGAGGTGGTTATTCCTACTTCATTACTTTTACGGATGATTTCTCTAGGTATGGACATATCTTCTTGATGAAGTATAAATCTGAGGCCTTTGAGAAATTCCAGGAATACAAGAATGAAGTGGAAAACCAAACAGGCAAAAGTATTAAGACACTAAGATCTGATCGAGGTGATGAATACTTAAGTGCCGAGTTCCTGGGTTACTTAAAGGAGAATGGAATTCTCTCTCAGCTTACTCATCCATACACACCACAACACAACGGTGTATCGGAAAGGAGGAATTGAACCCTATTGGATATGGTTTGTTCCATGATAAGTAAGGCTGAGTTACCGCGATCATTCTGGGGTTATGAGCTAGAATCAGCGGCATATCTTTTGAACAAGGTTCCAACCAAGACTGTGCCTACCACACCATATCAGATGTGGAGTTGGAAGAAACCCTATCTTCAATACCTAAAGACATGGGGATGTCCAGCTTTTGTAAAAAAGCAGCATACGGACAAGCTCGAGGAACGCTCAGTAGAGTGTAAGTTTGTGGGATATCCAAAGAACTCCATAGGATATTGCTTCTATCACACAGAGGAACAAAAGGTTTTTGTTTCTCGTCATGCCCGTTTGTTAGAAACTGAATTTTTAGAAAATCAGAAGAGTTGGAGCGCAGTAGAACTGAAAGAAATTCCAGAACCACAAGCTGTTACTGAAAGTTTGGTAGAACAAGATGTTTCAGAAGAAAGGGACATACCAGCGCCTATCCGCAGAAGTAGTAGGCAGTCTCATCCGCCCGAGAGATACTACGGTTTTCTCATAGACGGGGATCGAGAAGATTGCGTCATTGATAATGACGACCCTACTAGCTTCCGGCAAGCCATTCAGAGCGGCCACTCGGTAAAATGGCAAGATGCAATGCGGACCGAAATGAAGTCCATGTACACTAACAAAGTATGGACTTTGGACATTGCTCCAGATGGGGTAAAACCCGTAGGATGCAAGTTGATCTTCAGAAAGAAGATTGGTGTATATGGACAGGTTGAAACCTATAAGGCTAGACTTGTTGCAAAGGGTTTCCGTCAAAGACCTGGTTTGGACTATGACGAAACCTTTTCTCCAGTGGCTTTGCTCAAATCCATTTGGGTCCTTCTTGCTATTGCTGCCTTCCACGATTATGAGATCTGGCAGATGGACATAAAGACGACCTTTCTAAATGGTAATTTGGAAGAAAAGGGTCTATATGGATCAGCCAGAAGGATTCATTCAGAGTGGGAGCAGCGGTAAAGTATGCAAGCTTCTTAAATCCATTTATGGTCTAAAGCAGGCATCGCGGAGTTCGAACATCTGTTTTGATGATACTGTCAAAGAATTCAACTTTATCAAAAAATCCAGATGAACCATGCATATACAGTAAGATTGTAGGGAGAGTTGTTGTATTCCTCGTCTTGTACGTGGATGACATTCTCCTAATAGGAAATGATATTCCTATGCTACAGTCAGTCAAAAGATTCTTGTTACAGAAGTTCTCCATGAAAGACCAGGATGTTACCGCCCACATTCTGGGGATCCAGATCTATCGTGATAGATTAAAGAGGATGTTGGGACTTTCGCAATCCAGGTACATAGACACCATATTGAAAAGATTCAGTATGGATGATTCTAAGCGCGGTAACCTACCGGCTTGTCATGGAATCTGTTAGTGTATATGCCCTAGGGGCCATTATTGTATCATACTAGCATGTATATTACTTAATGGAAGCTTAGGATATTCACAGATGTATTGATAGTCTTGCTAAATATGGTAGTATGCTACTTGGTTTGTGTCTACTTTAATATGTGCATATGTTTCTTATAACGTATCATTTATACATATTAGTAGAGCCCATAGGTTCTTTGCTTGATTACCAGCGTTGTGATGGCAGTCACACTAGTGGGGGCTGGGTAGTCTATAAGCAACATCCTATACTTGTCCCTAGTCGTAGGATTATAGAGACAGGGCATCGATACTCCAGAGTAGACTAGTGTGTACGCTTCTCATCCGAATTGGGGAGATGGTCTGTCCCACAGCCGTCAGTACGTCGTACTGGAGATAGTATACAGGTGCTCGTTAGGTTACGGGTACATCGGACAGGACTCGCAGGGGAACTGATTGGTTGGTATTATACCCGTCGTCAGTTAACAGTTCCCAGGTGACATGAGTACAGCATAGTCCACAGACTTGACACTGCTACTTCGCCTCGAGTGTGTCCCACTGTTCTTAGATTGCTACCCTACCACGGCTCAAAGAAGTCGTGCAAACAGGTAGCAGTTGGGTGCAGTCCCGAGCACTTGGTGGCAGTGGCGGTTAGACAGGATTCGTCTCTCCCGGTATTGGGAGTTGATATCGCACTGTGTCAGAGAGCATTACGCAAAGTCCGTGGCAAGAGTAAGCGAGATTTACTGGTAGGTTCCAGTAGTTTCTCAGGGTGTAATGGGCTACGCTCCGAAACGACTTATACAGCTATTAGGGGACTGACGCTTGCCGCCCCCTAGGCTCGATATGTGATAGTCTTAGACGAACAGGGCGGACTGTACGGAGATTGTCACATCAAGCTCAGTAGGAGTTCGGATAGTTTTCCTCATCGGCCTTCTTATCGACATCTACATGTGGACCGTTACATACAGCTAGTGCCGCTTGCGGTCTGTGGTTAAACCCACTGCCAGCATAGAGTCGAGTCTTTAGAGTCCCACACAGAGAGTTTCCCTGCTCCAGGCGAAACGATATAGAGGTCGTATGGTTTTAAGACAAGGGTTCGGACGCATACGTGTGTTTACGCACGTACGACGTTTGGACAGTTTTTACTAGTCGGCTTTGGTTTAAGCCAGTTTCTAGTATCAGGTTATTTGATTTATACAGTCTAAAGTTTTTCCGTGTTTTCACGGATTGGAGGGGCGTTCTCGTAATTTTCCGGGAAGCTTCTAGAAGCATGGTGACTTGGGGTTATGGTGGCATAAGCATTTATTGCTTAATGACTCATTTGTATGATTCATCCATGGAGTTAATGCTTCATTTATGAAGCTAATGACTCATGAGATGAATTACATAAGGTGAATGCATCAACCATGATGATTAATCATATATATTATTTATTTGATAAATTGTTATGGTTGATATATATTCTAATGAGTTCATTTTTCAATTCATTCTTATCATCACCTTCTCTCTCCTCAAGCTCTCTCATTCTTGAAACCCTAACCCTAACCTCTCATGTGTTGAGATCAAGGGTTAGCTAGACTAATACATCCATAACCTCACCGTATATCCCCTAGGTAGCTTAGATTAGCACTTTGAGCAATCTATTTATCTCAAGTTAGAGATCAAGCTTGTAGTAGGAGCTCTCGGGTGGATCATCTTTGATTTGAGGAGGCCGTTGAGGTGCCGATGTTCCAAGGAGCCTACGAGGAGTGGAGGACCGCGATGAAGAACCGAAGGACAAGTAACGTGAGGTATAACTTTGAATCCGAGTAGTTAAACCTTTCGCAGTTTGCTAGTAACGGTTTAGATACGATTCATGCGCTCAAGTCCGTGTTACGAAGCATTGATAATCGTTTTTCATATATTCTGCCTCCCCGCAAGTTCGTGGGGTGCGTGACATGGACTTACAGTAGTATCAGAGCTAACTAAACCATTACTAGCTTGTTAGCAACTAATTAGAAGTTCGATCGACGGAAAACACGAAAACAAAACCCTAACCCCTTTACAGTTTCTGTTAATTTTAAAAGTGTCTGAAAAAATATTTGACATAACTTAAAATTCACAGCAGGGTTTTTTAAGAATACTGGGAAAATACGAGCCAGTAACTCGGCAAAACGGCCGCGGATCCACGGTAATAGAGTGCGTGTGCCGCGGATCCACCGTCGAGTCAACGCCGAGTTGACTCGGATTTGCTCAGTAATTCCTATTTTGTGGTTTTCTGTTTTCCTGTATGTTCTGTTTCTACCCAGGTTGCTGGTTTGCTTTTGGGGTAAACACGGAATATGGTAATCGATCGATGTTCTAAGATATTTGCTAATTGGGTTTTTATCTGTAATGTTTAATGTGTTCGTAAACCTCCCCTAACTGCTAGTATGTCGGTTGGCAGGGTGTTGCACATTTCTGTAATCTTTACTGTTTGTGTATATAGAATTGGTTACGGTTGTAGACACCGTTGTATTATTTCTTTTTACTGTTTTTGCTCCTAGGATAGACCCAAGGCGGGGTGCACAAACTACCGGATACTTTGAAGTGTTTAGTGGCATACTCACTTTGTTGAGGGAGACCGCTTCACTTCGGGTACTTGGCGGGTAGTTTGCCGTACCCGTAGGGGTCTAGGGTGGGGTAATGGCTATTCATCACAACTGTGTATTCCGTCTTTTATTGCAGGCTCAAAGCAAATGCAGATTGCTAGTATATCCAATAATGTTCATCAGTGATCTGGAATGCCTTTTATTGCGTTTGACGAATGTACAATATCTATATATGATAGCTATTAGACGTCACTTATGTTTTTACACCCGCGCTAGCCCTGCCCCTGATCTGTCGTTAGTTAAGTAACCTAACGGGTCATGACGGGACCCCGTGGCAAATGCGGATGGCATAAGAGGACGTAGTATTTTCGTTGTTTTCTGCAATGATAGGATAACTGATGGGACGCATTATTATAATGCAAAGAAAATAAACCATTGTTTAATCGTTGGAACAAATTTAAAAGAAACCACTCGGTTATTTTAAAAAGATCAGATTTTTTAGTTGCGGAGCTTTAACCACTCCTTTTAAAAAGTATTAGGTTCCTTCGATTATATCAAGTTCACTACGTTCACGGTTTTGCCAAAACCAGTCGTAGCCCTCCGTCATTTCATATGAATAGTCAATAGTATTCAAGCTGTGTTTGTTTGGCCAAAGTCAAGGCACAATGTTTGGTAGCTGTTGGATATTCATAGGTAGCATAGATAGATGCGTTGGTTTGGGGCAGTCGTACTGCCTTGTTTGGCCAAAGTCAAGGGTATGTGCGGATGGGTTCAAATTTCCTGGATAATGACGGGTAGAACTTGACATGTGACTTATGATTTGTTTGGCCAAAGTCAAGGTCATAAGAGCATGGGGCAAAAATCCACATCGGGAATTTCTAAAGAAACTGAAATTTATAGAAAGAGCATACCATTTTGGAGTTTGATGAATGTTGGTAGGATTCCTTCAACATTATCATACGATGATATTTTGGATCCCGATCCTACTGTGAGTACAAGCTACTTATCAGGAGATTCGTCACTTAACGATCAATGCTATAAACCAAGTAGATGCCTAGAAAGGTATCAGAGGGGCTACGCCCCCAGAGAAAAGAGGTTATTTAATTACGGAACTTCGCGAAAACGTTGGAATACCTCCCTCAAAGTATCGACACTGACCTGGCTGAACGGTTAAGCAAGAATTGTACAGTGAGAATAGTCCTGGCTAATTCTTCTTTTATAGTTTGAGGAGGAATTCGAGAAACAGTGGGAGCCATCATGTTTAGATAAATTAAAAACCACTCTAAACTTGCAACAGCATCATGCTAAAATGTTTTCTTCTCTCTCTCTCTTAATTGCAGCGACCTTATGACCACGACTAGGTTACATCTAGATAATAAATTGACTGAATCTTAATTTTATGACTGGCAAAGGTCTGTCCAGATGTCCATTGCCTATGACAAGCTGAACCACCCTATTACTACTCAAGATCCCGCCGTCCCAGGTCCAGTTTCCACTATCGCGGATATGGATATCCATCAGACAAGGGAAAAAGATAAAGCGAAAGCTAAGTGCCTCGTATTAGCTTCAGTTGATGGTGTATACCAGAAGCAGCACGAGAAGATGGACTTATTTTCCATCTTTCTCCATAACAAAGATTTATATGGAGAGCAATCTCATATCGCAAGATATGAGACCTCGAACGAATTAATTCAAGCGAGGTTGGCTGACGGGTCATCTGTAGGGGACAACGTCCTTACAATGACTAGCTGTATTGATGAGCTCCAGGACCTGAAGACCGCGTTGGGAAACGAGTCAGTTACTGACTTGATTCTACAGTCTCTGCCTCCTACCCTGAAGGAAACCAGGGAAACAGATGGAAAGAGAAGGGCAAAAGTTTCGGGACTGGATATAGTAAAAGAGGGGCGTTCCTATTGTTACAGGAATGAACATTGGCAGAATGATTGCAGGGCTAGCAAAGCCAGTAGCCAGGATTCGAAGCATGTTGTGGCTTCAGCCTCAAGTGTATTTGTTATTGAGAACTGTTTGTCAATTAACTCTACTTCCTGGGTACTAGATACCGGAGTAGGATCTCATATCTTTAATTCAATACATGCTTTGAGAAACCGTAGAGTTATAAAGGTTGGTGATTGGTCTCTCAGAGTTGCAAACGGAATGACAGTGAATGCTGAATCCGTAGGATAATATCGCCTGGGTTTGACAAGTGGGCATATATTGATTCTACGTAACTGTTAGTATATACCTAGTATGACTTGTAATATCATATCAGTATCCTCACTTTCGAAAGAGGGATATGATTTTACATTCATAAGCGATGTAGTTAACATCCACCTAAATCAAGTTCAGATTGGGTCAGGTATATTAGATAACGGTATATACGTATTAAGTCAAACTCAGGTTTTCAATATCCTGAACACACTGAAAAGAAAGTCTCCAGAAATAAATCAGGCTTTCTTTTGGCATTGTAGACTAGGTCACATCAATGAAACACGATTAACTAAGTTACATAGAGAAGGATATTTGAATCCGTTCGAATATCAATCTTATGCTACTTGTGAATCTTGTCTCATGGGAAAGATGACAAAGACTCCGTTTACTGGACAAGGAATAAGAGCGAGCGAGCTCTTGGGACTCATACACAGTGATGTGTGTGATCCAATGTCTACACATGCGCGAGGTGGTTATTCCTACTTCATTACTTTTACGGATGTTTTCTCTAGGTATGGATATGTCTTCTTAATGAAACATAAATCCGAGGCCTTTGAGTAATTCCAAGAATACAAGAATGAAGTGAAAAAACAAACAGGCAAAAGTATCAAGACACTGAGATCTGATCGAGGTGGTGAATACTTAAGTGCCGAGTTCCTAGGTTACTTAAAAGAGAATGTAATTCTCTCTCAGCTTACTCCTCCATACACACCACAACACAACGGTGTATCGGAAAGAAGGAATCGAACCCTATTGGATATGGTTCGTTCCATGATAAGTAAAGCTGAGTTGCCACGATCATTCTTGGGATATGCACTAGAATCAGCTGCATACCTTTTAAACCGAGTTCCAACTAAGACAGTGCCTACTTCACCATATCAGATGTGGTGTGGAAAGAAACCCTATCTTAAACATATTAAGATATGGGGATGTCCAGCTTTTGTAAAGAAGCAGCATGTGGACAAGCTAGAGGCACGTTCAGTACAGTGTAAGTTTGTGGGATATCCAAAGAACTCCAAAGGATATTATTTCTATTACGTAGAGGAACAAAAGATTTTTGTTTCTCATAATGCTCGCTTCTTGGAAAATGAGTATTTAGAAAATCAGATAAGTGGGAGCGCAATAGAACTGGAAGAAATTCCAGAACCACAAGCTATTACTGAAAGCTTGGTAGAACCAGAGGTTTCAGAAGCACCGGACATCCCGATGCCACTCCGAAGGAGTAGTAGGCAATCTCATCCGCCTGAGAGATACTACGGTTTTCTCATAGACGGGGATAGACAGGATTGCACTATTGACTTTGATAAGCCTACTCGCTTCCAGCAAGCCATTCAGAGCGGTGACTCGGTAAAATGGCTGATGCAATGCGGACCGAAATGGAGTCCATGTACACTAACAAAGTATAGACTTTGGACATTGCTCCGGATGGGGTAAACCCCATAGGATGCAAATGGATCTTCAAAATGAAGATTGGTATAGATAGACAGGTTGAAACCGGCTAGACTTGTTGCAGAAGGTTTCCGTCAACGAACTGGTTTGGACTATGACGAAACCTTTTCTCCAGAGGCTATGCTAAAATCCATTCGTGTCCTTCTTGCTATTGCTGCCTTCCACGATTATGAAATCTGGCAGATGGGCGTAAAGACGGCCTTTCTAAATGGTAATTTGGAAGAGAGCGTCTATATGAATCAGCCAGAAGGATTCATTCAGAATGGGAGCAGCGGTAAAGTATGCAAGCTGCTTAAGTCCATTTATGGACTAAAGCAGGCATCACGGAGTTGGAACATCTATTTTGATGATGCTGTCAAAGAATTTGACTTCATCAAAAATCCATATGAACTTTGCATATACAGTAAGATTGTAGGGAGAGCTGTAGTATTCCTCGTCTTGTACATGGAGGACATTCTCCTAATAGGAAATGATATTCCTATGTTACAGTCAGTCAAAAGATTCTTGTCACATAAATTCTCCATGAAAGACCTGGGTGATGCCACCTACATTCTGGGGATCCGGATCTATTGTGATAGATCAAAAAGGATGTTGGGACTTTCGCAGTCCAGGTACATAGACACCATAGTGAAGAGATTCAGTATGGATGATTCTAAGCGCGGTACCCTACCAGCTTGTCACGGAATCACCCTCCCTAAAGAGATGTCTCCCAAGATTGATTTGTAAAGGGATCGCATGTCGATTATACCCTACGCTTCTGCGGTAGGCTCTATAATGTATGCGATGTTATGTACCAGACCAGATGTAGCATACGCATTGAGCGTAGTAAGAAGGTATCAGGCAAATCTAGGGGAGAAATACTGGATAGCCGTAAAGAATATTCTCAAGTACCTAAGAAGGACTAAGGAGATGTTCTTGGTGTATGGCGGAAAAGACATCCAGATGGAGGCCTTTGCCAACTCCGGCTTCCAGAGTGACAAGGATGACTCCAAATCCATGTCGGGTTATGTCTTTACCCTCAATAGAGGGGCGGTCTGTTAGAAGAGTTTCAAGCAGGAGACCGTTGCTGACTCAACAATGGAAGCGGAGTACATAGCTACTTGCGATTCCGCAAAAGAAGTAGTCTGGATGAAGAAGTTCCTCACAGAACTTCAGGTGGTTCCTACCTGTGTTGATCCAATACCTCTGTATTGTGACAACAACGGCGCTATAGCTTTAGCGAAGGAACCCAGGTCCCATCAGAAGTCCAGACACATCTTAAGGCGGTATCACCTGATTAGGGAGATCGTAGATCGCCGGGAGATCGAGGTGAAAAGAGTAGAGACAGAGAATAACATTGCTGATCCATTCATAAAGGCCCTTCCTCAGACGCAGTTCGAGAGGCTATTCGAGATGATAGGTCTTCGATATGCCAGCTCATGGCCCTAGAGCAAGTGGGAGATTGTTAGTGTATATGCCCTAGGGGCCATTATTGTATCATACTAGCATGTATATTACTTACTGGAAGCTTGGGATATTCACAGATGTATTGACAGTCTTGCTAAATATGGTAGTATGCTACTTGGTTTGTGTCTACTTTAATATGTGCATATGTTTCTTGTAACGTATCACTTATACATATTAGTAGAGCCCATAGGTTCTTTGCTTGATTACCAGCATTGTGATGGCAGTCACACTAGTGGGGGCTGGGTAGTCTACAAGCAACATCATATACTTGTCCCTAGTCGTAGGATTATCGAGACAGGGCATCAATACTCCAGAGTAGACTAGTGTGTACGCTTCTCATCCCAATTGGGGAGATGGTCTGTCCCACAGCCGTCAGTACGTCGTACTGGAGATAGTATACAGGTGCTCGTTAGGTTACGGGTACACCGGACAAGACTCGCAGGGGAACTGATTCGTTGGTATTATACCCGTCGTCAGTTAACAGTTCCCAGGTGACATGAGTACAGCATAGTCCGCAGACTTGACACTGCTACTTCGCCTCGAGTGTGTCCCACTGTTCTTAGATTGCTACCCTACCACGGCTCAAAGGAGTCGTGCAAACAGGTAGCAGTTGGGTGCAGTCCCGAGCACTTGGAGGCAGTGGCTGTTAGACAGGATTCGTCTCTCCCGGTATTGGGAGTTCATATCGCACTGTGTCAGAGAGCCATTACGTAAAGTCCCTGTCCAGGGCAAGCGAGATTTACTGGTAGGTTCCAGTAGTTTCTCAGGGTGTAATGGGATACGCTCCGACACGACTTATATAGCTATTAGGGGACTGACGCTTGCCGCCCTCTAGGCTCGATATGCGATAGTCTTAGACGAACAGACCGGACTTTACGGAGATTGTCACATCAGGCTCAGTAGGAGTTCGGATGGTTTTCCTCATCGGCCTTCTTATCGACATCTACCTGGGAACCGTTACGTACAGCTAGTGCCGCTTGCGGTCTGTGGTTAAACCCACTGCCAGCGTAGTGTCGAGTCTTTGGAGTCCCACACAGAGAGTTTCCCTGCTCCAGGAGAAACGATATAGAGGTCGTATGGTTTTACGACAAGGGTTCGGACGCATACGTGTGCTTACGCACGTACGACGTTCGGACAGTTTTTACTAGTCGGCTTTGGTTTAAGCCAGTTTCTAGTATCAGGTTATTGGATTTATACAGTCTAAAGTTTTTCCGTGTTTTCACGGATTGGAGTGTCGTTCTCGTAATTTTCCGGGAAGCTTCTAGAAGAAATGGTGACTTGGGGGTTAAGGTGGTATAAGCATTTATTGCTTAATGACTCATTTGTATGATTCATCCATGGAGTTAATGCTTCATTTATGAAGCTAATGACTCATGAGATGAATCACATAAGGTGAATGCATCAACCATGTTGATTAATCATATATATTATTTATTTGATAAATTGTTATGGTTGATATATATTCTAATGAGTTCATTTTTCAATTCATTCTTGTCATCACCTTCTCTCTCCTCAAGCTCTCTCATTCTTGAAACCCTAACCCTAACATCTCATGTGTTGAGATCAAGGGTTAGCTTGACTAATACATCCATAAGCTCACTCTATATCCCTTAGGTAGCTTAGATTAGCACTTTGAGCAATCTTGTTATCTCAAGTTAGAGATCAAGCTTGTAGTAGGAGCTCTCGGGTGGATCATCTTTGATTCGAGGAGGCCGTTGAGGTGCCGATGTTCCAAGGAGCCTACGAGGAGTGGAGGAACGCGATGAAGACCCGAAGGACAAGTAACATGAGGTATAACTTCGAATCCGAGTAGTTAAACCTTTAGTAGTTTGCTTGTAACGGTTTAGATACGATTCATGCGCTCAAGTCCGTGTTACGAAGCTTTGATAATCGTTTTTCATATATTCCGCCTCCCAGCAAGTTCGTGGGGTGTGTGACATGGACATACAGAATCACCCTCTCCAAAGAGATGTCTCCCAAGACTGATTTGGAAAGGGATCGCATGTCGATTATACCCTACGCTTCTACGGTAGGCTCTATAATGTATGCGATGTTATGTACCAGACCAGATGTAGCATACGCATTGAGCGTTGTAAGCCGGTTTCAGGCAAACCCAGGGGAGAAGCACTGGATAGCAGTAAAGAACATTCTCAAGTACCTGAGAAGGACTAAGGAGATGTTCTTGGTGTATGGCGGAAAAGACCTCCAGATCAAGGCCTTTGCTGACTCCAGCTTCCAGAGTGACAAGGATGTCTCCAAGTCCATGTCGGGTTATGTATTTACCCTCAATGGAGGGGCGGTCTGTTGGAAGAGTTCCAAGCAGGACACCGTTGCTGACTCAACGATGGAAGCGGAGTACATAGCTGCTAGCGATGCCGCAAAAGAAGCTGTCAGGATGAAGAAGTTCCTCACAGAACTTCAGGTGGTTCCTACCAGTGTTGGTCCAATACCTCTGTATTGCGACAACAAGGGCGCTATAGCTTTAGCGAAGGAACCCAGGTTCCATCAGAAGTCCAGACACATTTTAAGGCGGTATCACCTGATCAGGGAGATCGTCGATCGCCGGGAGATCGAGGTAAAGAGAGTAGATACAGAGAATAACACTGCTGATCCATTCACAAAGGCCATTTCTCAGACACAGTTCGAGAGGCTATTCGAGATGATAGGTCTGCAATATGCCAGTACATGGCCCTAGTTCATGTGGGAGATTGTTAGTGTTTATGCTCTAGAAGGCCATTAATGTATCATACTAGTTTGTATATTCCTAAATGGAAGCTTAGGATATTCACAGTTATATAACAGTCTTGCTAAACATAGTAGTATGCTACTTGGTTTTATCTATCTTAATATGTGAGTATACGTATTGATAGTGCTCTTAGGATCTTGCTTGACTACCAGCGTTGTGATGGCAGTCACACTAGTGGGGGCTGGGTAGTCTACAAGCACATCCTTTTTCTGGTCCCTAGTCGTTGGATTAACAAGACAGGGCATCGATACTCCGGAGTAGACTAGTGTGTACGCTTCGCATCCCAGTTGGGGAGATGGTCTGTCCCACAGCCATCGGTACGTCATACTAGAGACAGTGTACAGGTGCTCGTTAGGTTACGGGTACACCGGACGGGACTCACAGGGAACTGTTGGTTGGGATTATACCCGTCGTCAGTTAACAGTTCCTAGGTGACATGAGTACAGCATAGTCCGCAGACTTGACACTGCTACTTCGCCTCGAGTGTGTCCCACTGTTCTTAGATTGCTACCCTACCACGGCCCAAGGGAGTCGTGCAAACAGGCAGCAGTTGGGTGCAGTCCCGAGCACTTGGAGACAGTGGCCGTTAGACAGGATTCGTCTCTCCCGGTATTGGGAGTTGATATCGTGCTGTGTCAGAGAGCCATTACGCAAATTCCCTGGCCAGGGAAAGCGAGATTTACTGGTAGGTTTTCCAGTAGTTTCTCAAGGTGTCATAGACTACGCTCCGACACGACTTATACCGCTTTTAGGGGACTGACGCTTGCCGCCCCCTAGGCCCGATATGCGATAATCTTAGACGAACAGACCGGACTGTACCGAGATTGTCACTGCAGGCTCAGTAGGAGTTCGGATGGGTTTCCTCATCGGCCTTCTTATCGACATCTACCTGGGGACCGTTACGTACAGCTAGTGCCGCTTGCGGTCTGTGGTTAAACCCACTGCCAGCGTAGTGTCGAGTCTTTAGAGTCCCACACAGAGAGTTTCCCTGCTTCGGGCGAAAAGATATAGAGGTCGTATGGTTGTACGACAGGGTTCGGACGCATACGTGTTTTTACGCACGTACGATGTTCGGACAGTTTTTACTAGTCGGCTTTGGTTTAAGCCAGATTTTAGTATCGGATTTTAGGATTTATACAGTCTAAAGTTTTTCCGTGTTTTCACGGATAGAAGGGGTGTTCTCGTAATTTGTCGGGAAGCTTCTTAAAGGATGATGACTTGGAGGGTAAGGTGGCATTTACATTTATTGGATTAATGAGTCATGAGAGTGAATCATCCATGGAGTTAATGTTGCATTAATGTTTTAGATAACTCATGAGATGAATCACTCTATGAATTAATGAAGCATGATGACACATATTTATTTGTTATTCATTTTAATATAATCATATGCTTCATATATTCAAAGGATATCATGCATCCAGAAGGATTCTCATTCTCACATTCTCTCTCCTCAAGCTCTCTCTCTTCAAGCCCTAACCATAACCTCTCATGTGTTGAGATCATGGGTTAGCTAGACTAATACTTCCATAATCCAACTCTATATCACCCAGGTAGCTTAGATTAGCACTTTGAGTAACCTAGTTACCTCAAGTTAGAGGTTAAGCTTGGAGTAGGAGCTCTCGGGTGGATCGTCTTTGACTCGAGGAGGCCGTTGAGGTGCCGACGTTCCAAACAGCCTACAAGGAGTGGAGGATAGTGATGAACACCCGAAGGACAAGTAACGTGAGGTATAACTTCGAATCAGAGTAGTTAAACCTTTCGTAGTTTGCTAGTAATGGTTTAGACACGATTCATGCGCTCAAGTCCGTGTTACGAACCTTTGATAATCGTTTTTCATATATTCCGCCTCCCCGCAAGTTCGTGGGGTGCGTGACATGGACTTACAACATGGAGGCAATGAGCGACAGGAGGGGTTTCGTCTCTCCCGGTATTGGGGGTTGATGGTGCGCTATGCTCGATTAGCTATAACTGGAAGTCTCTGGCCAGGGCTGCTGCTGAGATTTACTGATAAGTGTTATCATTAGTTTCTCAAAACGTTATAGGTATGTAACGCTTTAGAAATCGTTATGCGAATTTTCCGTTAAAAGGTAAAATAGGTGGTGTTTTTCCGTAAAAACCCAGAAGTGATCATTTTTCAGTATAGACTTAACTACACATAGTTTAACTAGGAATGTGCTAGTTTGCGGTTTTTAGTTGTCACTTGAAAATTTTAGCTCACTTAAATATTTTTCCCTAATTAAAATATTATTATAAGCTTTTAATTATGCACTTAATTAGTGGTAATTACAAATTTGATTCGGTTAATTATGCTAAAGTGAATCTATGCTAATTTAATCACAAGATTTAAGCTTTAAACCTTCTCTCCAAAATATCTAGATATTTGAAGAATTAAAGAAAATTTTAAAGAAAATGGTTAAGAAGTGGCATGGATGGGAGAGGCTTTATATGAGCATTTATTGTGAACTTAGCTAGAATTTTCCACACAAAATGTACAAACCTCTTCATTTCTTAAGCTTGGCCGAGCCCCCTGCTGCCCTCTCTCATCCTTTGCCCCATTTTCACTTCATCAAGCTCAAATAAATCATCAAAAATCATCAAATAATCCCACAAACTCACAAATAAATCCTTACCCATTATTCTCCAACCCTAAACAAGGTTAGATCTTCATGAAAGATATCATTTTGGAGGCTAATTTGGAGTTTAGTTGCTAGTTTGTGAATCTAGTGGAGGTATAAAATCCTAACCCTAAACTTTAATTGTTGTTTAAATAAATTAAGCTAGCTTATTAGATGTTTAATATAGCTTTAATTAGGATGTTTTGGAATTCATGAAAGAGTAATGAAGATCAAGTTAGGGTTTGATTGGTTGAAATGATTAATGGAGAAGAGTAGACTTGGGAAAACATAACCTAGTTGTGAGAATGTTATTTTCCTAATTGTCTAATTAAGGTTAATAGCAAACTAACTTTTTTCAAATCTTATATGGGTGAGATTAAAATTGTAGTAAAGATTTGTGTGACTTAGTTAAGCTGCTTTGCGATGATTGTGATTGCTAGAATTGTTTAAACTTCTAGACTTGAGCTAAAATGATTAAAAGCTGCTTACTAGGTTTTCGGTTAAATTAGGCGTGGGTTTCAATTGACGTTGCGAAGGTAACCTGTTTGCAAAGGTAACCTGTTTGGAACTCTTCCAACTTACCTGAAAGGTTCCTAGGCACCCTATAGTGGTCTCACAAGGCATCGAACTTGCCAATATAAAAAATTCTAGGTGCCGAGAGACCCGACTACGGATCGTTTGCTAGAAATATAGGCGAAAAAGCTAACTAGTTAACACTTAACTAAGAGATACGGAAATACAACCTTTGTAGATCCGGTCCTCCACCTCCACGGCTCCGAGATGAGGTCCTCTCCGCTGTCCAAATCAAATCCGGGCTCTAGCGTCGGCTTCATCGGAGAATGGACGGGCTAGGTCGTCGACGACGTGCCGAAGATGATCTACGTCGAAGCATCACTAGATCGAGCTCCACCTTCACCAAGTCTTGAAAACTTGTGAAGGAAACACACTCTACTACTTGGCAAGAGGTAGAGGATGAAGAAATAGGAAGTGGGTAGACTTTAGTTTTGGATTTCTCACTCTAATTCATCAATCACCATTGATGGAGTCTTGCTTCTTCTTTGAAGAAGATGAAGAAGAAGAAGAAGATATCATGATAAGTTTTTTTTGAAAAGAAAAGAATAATCATTCTTATCATAATAGTAACTATGGTTATGTGTAGAAAATTGACCAAGGTTAAAGGAATGGTTAGGGTTAAGGATGAGATAAGAATGGTGGTCAAAGTCAAAGCTTCATGAAGCTTCAACTAAACAATAAAAAAAGCCACCATTCTTTTCTCTTTTCCATTTATTTTCCAAAGTGAATAAATAGATAAATAAATGAGAAAAGGAAATCAAACCCTAATCATAAGTTTAACCATGGTTTAATTCTTTACACTTAACCAAGTAAACATGTATCATCAAACAGGATACAAACAAGTGCACAAAAATATATCGCATATACAATGCGCACATCCGAGTGAGAAAATCCATCTTAAGTGAACCGATACTAGTTAATGCAAAGTAATATATCAAATATATATAATTATCCATTAAATCATTAAATCAACACTTGATTTAATGATCCGGTCATATCGCATATAACCGACTAATATCAACAGTAACATCTGATCGAATCAACACTTGATCCGATAACCCGGCTATATCGCATATAACCGATCAATGTCACAAATCGCGAGAATCGAATACAGTATCACATACTGGTATCATTCTCGGTCCCGCACATATCTCATATGCACTCCTATTTCGTTTCGCTTGAGCCAGGAAACCTCTGTGTAGGACTCTAAAGACTCGTCAATACGCCGGCAGCAGGTGATGATCATATCAAACACCCACAAGCCGCAAGCGGTCTGCTAAACGTAACGGCCACCCGGGTATTGAGCGATCTGAAGATCGATGAGCATGCCCGCTCACACTCCAGTGAATCCAACCAGTAACACTACCGTACAGTCCGGTCTGATCGTCTGATATGTCGCATATCCCGCCTAGGGGTGGTAAACATCAGACCCCAATAGCTCGATAAGTCGTGTCGATATGAGGTCTATAACACTTCGAGAAACTACTGGTAACACTTACCAGTAAATCTCAGCAACCCTGGCCAGGGATTTCCTGTTATAGCCAATCGAACACAGCGCAACATCAACTCCCTATACCGGGAGAGACGAATCCCCTCCTATCGCTCATTGCCTCCATGTGACTCGGGACTGTACCCAAAAACCACCGTTTTGCACGCCCTCTTGGACGTGGTAAGATGGAAATCAAAGCACAGTGGGAACCACACAAGACTCTATGATGATCTCGGGTCAACAGACTACTCTGTACCAGTGTCACCAGAGAACTGCCATCTGACGTGAGGTATAATACCATCTGGGAGTTCTCGGCGAGTCCGTCCAGTGTACCCAGTCTCTACTGAGCACCCGTATATCATCTCTGATGTCAAACACCAATGGATATGGGATCATCCATCGCCCATCTGTATGGGTCGAGAAGGTATACGCTAGTCTACTCTGGTATATCGATGCCCCGTCTCGATACACCCACGACTAGGGACTTTGAAGGATGTACTTATGGACTACCATGTCCCCACTAGTATGATCCACATCATAATCCAGGTAGTCAAGTACACATCCTAAGGGCTTTACCAACATGTAACAGAGAGACAATCAGTATACACGTTAAGGTAAAGTGTAACCAGATAGCATACTATCATGTCGAGCAAGAAAGTCCTTCCTATATAGGTCCCAGCATCCACTACAATATACATCCTATGTACAGTAATGGCCTCTAGGCCATACATATAACTAACAATCTCCCACTTGCACTAGGGCCATCTGTAGCAGTGGTTGTAGTATCTCATACTGAACCATCCCATAAAAGTCTCTCTCTGGGAACAGGCCTTCGTGAGTGGATCCGCCATGTTGTCCTCTGAGTCTACTCTCCTAACCTTGATCACCCTGGAGATCAACCATCTCCATGATCAAGTGATACTGCCTTAGAATATGTCTGGATCACTGATGGGACCAGGGTTCCTGGCATAAGCCACAACTCTATTGTCACACAATGGTAGGAACCTGGTTCATCTCATGAACCTATATACACCCAAACAGCCTCTTTGGTAGCATCTCAAGTAGCGATGTATCCTGCCTTTATCGTCTAGTATGTCACGGTATCTAGCTTGGAACTCTTCCAACATACCGTCCCTTTACTAAGGGTAAAGACAATGCCTGCGACTGACATTCAGTCGTCTTTATCACCCTGGAACCCTTCCAGTGATTCTCCCCAGGATCGATTGATACCATCTCACTACATCTAGTGAGAATCCTAACATCCATTTAGATCTATCTCATAGATCCAAAACCTCAGGATTTAGTAGGTATCACTTTGATCCTACACGGAGAATCTTTGTGTTAAGCGGAGATTGATCGATTGTAGCATAGGAAACTCTTTTCCTATCTAGAGTATGCCATCCACGTACTCTACGAGGATCATCACCATACTCCCTACTACCTTTTTGTTTATACAAGGTTCATCTACCATTTTGATGATGTCAACTTCTTTGACTAATCCATCAAAATAGATGTTCCAACTCCGCGATGCCTGCTTTATCATATAAAACATCTTGCACACGTTTCTGCTGCTCCCACTGTCTACGAGGCCCTCTGGCTGTGTACTTATAGACGCACTCTTCTAAAACATCATTTAGAAAAGCAGTCATGGCACCCAACCACCAGATATCGTAGATATGGTATGTAGCCGTGGCAAGTAGGATCTGGATGGACTTAAGCATAGCTTCTGGAAAAGGTTTCATCATTATCCACGCCTGGTCGATGACGAAAACCTTTAACAAGTCTAGCTTTGAAAGTCTCAACTTTTCCATGTACACCAAGTAATCTTCTCAAGATTTACTTGCTCCTGATGGGGATTTAACCCTTCAGATATAGCAACCAAAGTCCATACTTTGTTGGTGTATAAGGATTCCATCTCAGATCGATAAGTATACAGCCATTCTTACAGAGTCACACTCCTGATGGCCAGCTCGAAACTAGTTGGGTCATCATCTCATGATGCAATCCTCGCTCCCACTGTCATAGAGAAACCGAAGTATCTCTCAGGTGGGTGAGGAACCCTACTAGATCGGTGGAGAGGCTGAGGTTCGTTGGAATCTACTGAATCCTTTGGCTCTATCAAATCATCTGCTGCAGTTTGTATAGCTGGAACATTTCCAGTTCTACATAACAGAGCTTGCCTCGAGCTTGTCCAGATTTTGCTTTTAGACATAGGCCGGACAACCCCAAATCTTAACCAACTTAAGATATGGGCTCTTCCCCTTCCATATCACATATGAACTGGTAGGTAATTGATTTGATTGGAACCCTATTCAATACGTATGCAGCTTCCTAAGTGCACAACTCCATTAAGGAAAAAGGTAACTCAGTAGTACTCATCATAGAGCACACCTTATCATATAGGGTGTGTTTGCTCCGCCCCGATATACCATCGTGCTATGGTGTATTCGGAGGAGTAATGCTGAGAGAGAATCTCATTCTCCTTTAGAATAGTCCAGGAATTCCATGCTCAAGTATTCTCCTCCTTGATCACATCAAAGGACATAATACTTATACCCGTATTGGTTCTCTACTTCTCGCTTATATTCTGTGAATTGTTGGTGTATATGCCCTAGAGGCCATTACTGTATCATACTAGTATGTATATTACCTGATGGAAGCTTTGGATATTCACAGTTGTATATACAATCTTTCTCGAAATGGTAGTATACTACTTGGTTTGTCTCTGCTTTAATATGTGCATGTGTTTCTCTTAGCATATTGCTGGTATACATATTAGTAGAGCCCTTAGGATCTTTGCTTGATTACCGGCGTTGTGATGGCGATCACACTCGTGGGGGCTGGGTAATCTATAAGCACATCCTTATACAGGTCCCTGGTCGTTGGACTATCGAGACAGGGCATCGATACTCCGGAGTAGACTAGCGTATGCGCTTCTCATCCCAGTGTGGGAGACGGTCTGTCCCACAGCCGTTAGTACGTTGTACTTGGGATAGTATGCGGGTGCTCGTTAGGTTACGAGTACACTGGACAGGACTCGTCGGGAACTGTTGGTTGGTAATATACCTATCGTCAGTTATCAGTTCCCAGGTGACATGAGTACAGCTTAGTCCGCTGACTTGACACTATCACTTCGCCTCGAGTGTGTTCCCACTGTTCTTTGATTACTACCCTACCACGGCTCTACTGAGTCGTGCAAACAGGTAGTAGTTGGGAGCAGTCCCGAAGCACTTGGAGGCAGTGACGGTTAGACAGGATTCGTCTCTCCCGGTATTGGGGGTTGACATCGCGCTGTGTCTAGGAGAGCCATTACACAAGTAGTCCCTGGCCAGGGCAAGCGAGATGTACTGGTAGGTTCCAGTGTTATCTCAGGGTGTATTGGGCTTCACTCCGACACGACTTGTACCGCTATTAGGGGACTGACGTTCACCGCCCCCCTAGGCCCGCCATGCGATGTATCAGACGAACAGACCGGACTGTACGGAGACTGTCACATACAGGCTCAGTAGGAGTGCAGATGGGGTTCACCTCGTCAGTCTTCTTATCGACATCTACCTGGGGACCGTTACGTACAGCTAGTGCCGCTTGCGGTCTGTGGTTAAACCCACTGCCAGCGTAGTGTCGAGTCTTTAGAGTCCCACACAGAGAGCTATTCGCCTTTAGGCAAAATGAGTAGAGGTCGCATGGTTTTGCGACAGGGTTCGTTCGCATCCGCACACTTGTGCACGTTTGCTGTCCGGACAGTTTATACTAGTGGGCTTTGGTTTAAGCCGGATCCTAGTATATGATTTGAGATTGGTTTTTCTCAGTGCATTCGTGTTCCTCGGATCACGAATGCGGGTGCGTATGCACAGTTGCTTGAGATTGAGGGAGAGGACCTTGTTTAGGGTTAATGTCTATTGTCATTTTATTAACCCTATTGTTTTTGTGTGTATTATTGTTAATTGATAATTAGCTTAATTATTGTACATGGTTGTTGTTGTTGACCATTTGACTTCATTGACTTGTTGACCATGTTGACAACTTGACCATAATCATTTCAATTGGAAGATGCTCTTTGATCCTTGCAATTTGCATTAATATTGAAATGATAATGGTCACCTCTTGATTAAACCATGACAATTTTCTAGCTAATTATGGAATTAAAATATTACACACATATTAGTGAGAATGGCTCACTAATTATTCATTATCTCATATCATTTCTCTCTCTTGCTCATCCTCTCCCTCAAGCTCTCTCCCTCTCATGTGTTGAGCAACAAAAGGCTTGAGAAAAAGCTTCACTTGATCTTCTCTACTCTCTTCTAGGGTTCAAGTCTTAGCATTTCTTGCACTCTAGTTACTCCTAGCTTGGAGTTGAAGCTAAAGGTCGAGGCTTTCGGGTGGATCGTTCTTTGACGGGAGAAGACAAGCAAGGTGACATCTTTCTACCATTCCGGCGAGCAAGGAGAGAAGGAGTTCAAGCTCAAGGTATAACCTTTCTACAACTTAGCTAGTTGTAAGTTTGCTTTAGCTAGTTTTCGTTTAGCAAAGATCCTCCCAAGCTCGGTCCATGTTGCCTAAGTCGATAAAAATCCAATTTTTATTATGTTTTCCGCCTCCCCGTAAGCACCGGGGTGGGCAACGTGGACCTAATCTCAAAAGGTTCAGACTCATGTTCCAACAGGAACATATGACTGAATCTTGAGAGATTATCAGAGAATATAATGAAGTATAAAGAATCAGTCTTGGCATGTGTAGACAGGGGACCTACATACATCAACATGTATCATCCCAAGAGTTCATTAACTCTTTCTCTGTTTCCAATAAACGGAGCTATGGTCATCTTATCTTTGTGACATGACTGGCGAGTCACAAGATGTAAATTCAAACTAATTTAAATATGCATTTTTATGTAACTCTAGCCAGTCGGGTCACATTGATCTGACCTAGTCTACAATACCTCAAGAAGAATTCGTTCATTTCTGAACTCTTCCTCTTGTGTGTGTTCTGTATACTAAGAACTGTAGTTTAATTTAGAACGTTAATGCTTTTAGACAACGTGCCTGAACCGATCAACTTTTGATATAGGAAATATTCAAAACATTATCCAACAATACAAAATTATATCATTTCTTTACTGATAAAGAGACTGATATGATTTTGTATATCAGGTTCGGTATCTAATAGCATTTGTTCAGAATCAATGTATTCAGGTAATACAGGGTGATAGTGACCAACAGACCTGGCTGCAACACTTGCCCCATTTTCTGTCTCATGAAACTTATCACCCGTTCTCAGTTTTTCTACCCTTTTGTAGCCCTATGTAACAGATTACATATCTGGGATCCTGATCCGGTATCACATACCAAGGATGCGGAGGATACTGAGAAACAGTTCTTTGTAATGAACACACCCGAAGATGATGCATCAGCATGCACTCTCTTCGTTTGGGCGGCATGGGAAATCTGGTATTCCCCAATTTCCTGCTCTGTCTTATAACAATTATAAGTTGGAGCGGAACCAACGTTCCCCAGCTCAGTATAACAAGCGGGTTCGGTCAATAATCCGTATTATTATCTTGATTAAGGCGTGATATGGTCGCTACCTGGAGAGAGAGAGAAGAAAACACTCAGCGTGCGCTCTTGCAAGAATAGATTGGTTATTATTTTATCTAATCAGGATGGCTCCCACTGCTTTTTATCAAATCTTCCTTCAAACCATAAAAGGAAAGACTAGCCGGGATTAATTACACACTACAATTTCGCCAATCTTTCAGCCAGGCCAGTGTCGGTACTTTGAGGGAGGTCCCCCGTGCTTTCGCACGAACCTAATTAATGTAAACCTCGTTTTCCCAGAGGCGTAACCTCATTAACACCTTTCTAGACACCTACTTGATCGGCTAATTGTAATGTATAAAACTCTCCCAGAAGTAACTCTTACTCGCAGCGGGTATCGGGATCCAACTATCTCATAGAAGGTATGCAATCTCATTGCAAATTTCAACACTTGAAATTCCCGATAATATTTTGCCCCTAGCACCCTATGACCTTGACGGAGGTCAACAAACCATAGGCTACCAGTCAAGTTCAACCCATTATTTCTTGATCGAATTAAACCCACCCGCACGACCCTTGACGGAGGTCAACAAGGCCGCACGACTACCCTAACTCAATCTGCATCATATGCATAAACAGATAAATACTAGTTAGCTACCGCACACTACGCCTTGACGGAGGTCAACAAAGGTAGCACGAATACTAAATAGGACTTATCTGAAATGACGGAGGGCTACGACAGGTTTTTCTGAAAACCTATTGCGTAATGAACTTGATATCGTTGTAGAATCAAATGATTTTAAAATGGAGTGTTTTTGAGGCTTTTCTAGTTTTGCTAAAGGAGTCACTCCCGGTGAAGGGATCGTCGGTCCTTTCCTCGTCGAATGAGGTGCGGGATATATCATATATATCACTGTGCAGAGCAAAACTCTTAAAAGATATCAAAAGACAAACCGAATGTGTAGCATCTGCCAGTTATTGCTAAAGGAGTCACTCCCGGTGAAGGGATCTCGGTCCTTTCCTTATCGAATAAGGTGCAGGATATATCATATATACCTCTGTGCAAAGCAAGAACTGTAGCTATCTGTTTTATTTTGAAATTCGATTCTACAACATCTTAGGTTTCTTTTATTTCATTAATCACATTAATGAAGTCCCATCATTTAAATACCTAATCATCACAGATAGATATGACGTACACTTATGCCATCCGCATTCGCCTCGATGTCCCCTCGTGCACCGTTAGGTTAGGTGACTAACGACAGAGCAGGGCAGGGCTAGCGCGGGTGTAAAACATAAGTAACGTCTATATAATATATCATATATACTATATACTATATCCATCACAGAATCACAACACAGAGATCGCAGCAGAAGAAACATATGAAATATTGGATATACTAGGACGTCCGTGTTTTCAATACGAGCCAGTATAAAACACGGATTCCACGGTCGTGATGAAGAGCCAAACCCACACCCCTAGACCCCTACGAGAGCGGCAAGCAACCCTACCAATTCTGGAGTTAGGAGACCCGGGCTCGACTCCTCGAGTTGGTCTCCCACTGGACTCCAGAACCCGGTTACTTGTGCTCCCCTCCTTGGGTCTATCCTAGTGCGGAAAAGTAAATAATATACAAGAGGTGACAACTTCCGCAACCTGGAAGCGCCCCAAATAAAAGAATATTACATACAAGTTTTTACATGAATGAAAATGAAAAACACTCATCTCACATAAAAAACCCCCGGCTATTCAATCACGACGATCCAATATAACATATCCAGCAACACATAACATCACATGTCATCAACGTAAGTAAATATGTGCATCCCAATTGTCGTTGACATATAGCAACGAAACCGGCGATATCACATATTACACTTACGGTCACATAAAAGAAAGTGTAAAACTACAATAGTTGGAATCCGCAACCACCTCAGACATCGCATGCCTGAGCAAATGAATTCCTTAGACATCGCATGCCTAGCTATTATAAACCCCGCATTTTAGCCTCATTATCGAAAACACTTTTCAATATCGAGTCGGGAAATTCAACAAGATTCCCGACATCCTGATCGAATGTTCGTCGCAAACTTTAGTAGGCGGCCGCACCCCCGATACCGTCGACGAAGTGCACCAAGGCGGAACACCGCTGCCGCGAGCACCCGAACGGATGCTTTCGGCGACGGGGTTCTCCTACAGTCACTTGGTCGGGGCTATGGAGTGAGGCTGTCTATTAAGTTTACCCGGCGAGTATCCGCGTACGCTACGTGATTGCGACGGACTTTTGATCACATCAAAATTCCGTGGCAACCGATCAAGTGAGACTAAACTGCTATGTTTATAACATTCATTCAGTTATCACATAACTAATTGTGAATTCCAATTATTGTATCCCATTCCGGATAAATAGAAAATGTCAAACTTTCCGATCGAACAATCGAACACCCAACTTTTCCCGATACAGATCAACACATGAAATAAGTCTAACAACATTCAGTTCGTGCCTCAGTACCGACGGTCCAGCCGTAGAAGGGTCAAGCCAACGCCTCACATGTGGCACGCCGTACTGCCCCAAACCCGAAGGTTCAAAGGGCAGTTCAAGACGGTCACATAATCGAGTTAAGGTTTGTTGTCTTCTAGAGGGTCCATCGCGTTACTGGCACTACATAGAACGTCGTTAAACTTCGGAAATATCCAACACTTGGAAATTTCCCGACAGGGGAAAAATTGGGTATTTATATCCGGTCGAACTTTTTAACATATTCTAAAAATTATCCGGAAAGCCAAATAGACAAAATTTGATACCCCGATCGAAACACCGAATCCCTAAAACAACTCCAGAAAATCCAACTCTGGAATAAATTTTAAAAATTTCCAGAAAACTCAGAATCAGACAAAATGAATTACTGTGCAAAAAGGGGAGGATGACGTCACCATGTTGCCGCGGAACCGCCGCAGAAGCCAGGCTTCTGCCGCGGTTCCGCCGCCGTTTACACTGTTCATCGAAAAAAATTTGCATCGTAATTCTTATTTTTCCCTGCTGAATTTTTTAGCAATTTTTAATTTGGAAAAATCCACGTTTTCTGAAAACGTCCAGAGAGCATTTTCCGGGTTGGTTTCGGGTTCGTTCGGGCTTCAAATTCCGTCTGGACTTCGCCTAAGGCTCTAGCTAGTCTCTAATACCAGTGAAAGGTTCCAAGGCACCCTATAGTGGTCTCACAAGGCATCGAACTTGCCAATATAAAAAATTCTAGGTGCCGAGGACCCGACTACGGATCGTTTGCTAGAAATATAGGCGAAAAAGCTAACTAGTTAACACTTAACTAAGTGATACGTAAATACAACCTTTGTAGATCCGGTCCTCCACCTCCACGGCTCCGAGATGAGGTCCTCTCCGCTGTCCAAATCAAATCCGGGCTCTAGCATCGGCTTCATCGGAGAATGGACGGGCTAGGTCGTCGACGACGTGCCGAAGATGATCTACGTCGAAGCATCACTAGATCGAGCTCCACCTTCACCAAGTCTTGAAAACTTGTGAAGGAAACACACTCTACTACTTGGCAAGAGGTAGAGGATGAAGAAATAGGAAGTGGGTAGACTTTAGTTTTGGATTTCTCACTCTAATTCATCAATCACCATTGATGGAGTCTTGCTTCTTCTTTGAAGAAGATGAAGAAGAAGAAGAAGATATCATGATAAGTTTTTTTTGAAAAGAAAAGAATAATCATTCTTATCATAATAGTAACTATGGTTATGTGTAGAGAATTGACCAAGGTTAAAGGAATGGTTAGGGTTAAGGATGAGATAAGAATGGTGGTCAAAGTCAAAGCTTCATGAAGCTTCAACTAAACAACAAAAAAAGCCACCATTCTTTTCTCTTTTCCATTTATTTTCCACAGTGAATAAATAGATAAATAAATGAGAAAAGGAAATCAAACCCTAATCATAAGTTTAACCATGGTTTAATTCTTTACACTTAACCAAGTAAACATGTATCATCAAACATGATACAAACAAGTGCACAAAAATATATCGAATATACAATGCGCACATCCGAGTGAGAAAATCCATCTTAAGTGAACCGATACTAGTTAATGCAAAGTAATATATCAAATATATATAATTATGCATTAAATCGTTAAATCGACACATGATTTAATGATCCGGTCATATCGCATATAACCGACTAATATCAACAGTAACATCTGATCGAATCAACACTTGATCCGATAACCCGGCTATATCGCATATAACCGATCAATGTCACAAATCGCGAGAATCGAATACAGTATCACATACTGGTATCATTCTCGGTCCCGCACATATCTCATATGCACTCCTATTTCGTTTCGCTTGAGCCAGGAAACCTCTGTGTAGGACTCTAAAGACTCGTCAATACGCCTGGCAGCAGGTGATGATCATATCAAACACCCACAAGCCGCAAGCGGTCTGCTAAACGTAACGGCCACCCGGGTATTGAGCGATCTGAAGATCGACGAGCAAGCCCGCTCACACTCCAGTGAATCCAACCAGTAACACTACCGTACAGTCCGGTCTGATCGTCTGATATGTCGCATATCCCGCCTAGGGGTGGTAAACGTCAGACCCCAATAGCTCGATAAGTCGTGTCGATATGAGGTCTATAACACTTCGAGAAACTACTGGTAACACTTACCAGTAAATCTCAGCAACCCTTGCCAGGGATTTCCTGTTATAGCCAATCGAACACAGCGCAACATCAACTCCCTATACCGGGAGAGACGAATCCCCTCCTATCGCTCATTGCCTCCATGTGACTCAGGACTGTACCCAAAAACCACCATTTTGCACGCCCTCTTGGATGTGGTAAGATGGAAATCAAAGCACAGTGGGAACCACACAAGACTCTATGACGATCTCGGGTCAACAGACTACTCTGTACCAGTGTCACCAGAGAACTGCCATCTGACGTGAGGTATAATACCATCTGGGAGTTCTCGGCGAGTCCGTCCAGTGTACCCAGTCTCTACTGAGCACCCGTATATCATCTCTGATGTCAAACACCAATGGATATGGGATCATCCATCGCCCATCTGTATGGGTCGAGAAGGTATACGCTAGTCTACTCTGGTATATCGATGCCCCGTCTCGATACACCCACGACTAGGGACTTTGAAGGATGTACTTATGGACTACCATGTCCCCACTAGTATGATCCACATCATAATCCAGGTAGTCAAGTACACATCCTAAGGGCTTTACCAACATGTAACAGAGAGACAATCAGTATACACGTTAAGGTAAAGTGTAACCAGATAGTATACTATCATGTCGAGCAAGAAAGTCCTTCCTATATACGTCCCAGCATCCACTACAATATGCATCCTATGTACAGTAATGGCCTCTAGGGCATACATATAACTAACATTACCGCCCCTCCATTAAGGGTAAATATAAACCCAGAGATAGATTTGCTGTCGTCCTTATCGCTCTGGAAGCTCTAATCGGTAAAGGCCTCCATTTGGAGATCTCCATTACCATACACCAAGAACAATTCTTTAGTCCTTCACAAGTACTTAAGAATGTTCTTCACAGCTATCTAGTGATTCTCCCCTGGGTTGGATTGATACCTGCTTACTACACTAAGTGCATAAGCTACATCTGGGCGTGTACATAACATCGCATACATTATAGATCCTACTGCCGAAGCATAGGGTATAATGCTCATGCGAGCTCTCTCTTCATCGGTCTTTGGGCAAGAATCCTTGGAGAGAGTGACCCCATGGCAAGCGGGTAAGGCACCCCGCTTGGAGTCTTCCATACTAAACCTTTTTAGGATGGTGTTAATGTACCTGGTTTGGGACAATCCCAACAACCTTTTGGATCTATCCCTATAGATCCTAATGCCCAGAATGTATCTGGCATCACCCAGGTCCTTCATGGAGAACCTTAGTGATAAGAAAGATTTCACCAACTGTAGCATAGGAATGTCATTTCCTATCAGAAGAATGTCATCCACGTACAATATGAGGAATGTGCAGCTCTCCTTACAGCCTTCTTATAAACACAAGGTTCATCAGGATTTTTGATGAAATCAAACTCTTTGATAACATCATCGAAACAGATGTTCCAACTCCGTGAAGCCTGCTTTAACCCATATATGGATTTAAGCAATCTACTTGCTTTCCCGCTGCTCCCACTGTCAATGAAGCCCTCTGGCTGATCCATATAAACGCATTCTTCTAAATCCCTATTTAGAAATACCGTTTTAACGTCCATCTGCCATATTTCATAGTCGTAGTGAGTAGCAATAGTAAGTAGGATCCGAATGGATTTAAGCATGGCTACGGGCGAAAAAGTCTCGTCATAGTCCAAACCTGGTCTTTGACGAAAACCCTTCGCCACAAGTCTTGCCTTATAGGTCTCTACCTGCCCATCTACACCAATCTTTGTTTTAAAGATCCATTTGCACCCCCACAGGTTTTACCCCAGGGGGTATAACGTCTAAAGTCCATACTTTATTGGTGTACATAGACTCCATTTCGGATCTCATGGCATCCAGCCACTTCATAGAGTCTCCACTCATGATAGCTTGCTGAAAACTGGTAGGATCATCATCCTCCATGATGCAGTCTTCTCTGTCACCATCTATGAGGAAACCGTAGTACCTCTCCGGTGGGCGAGAAGTCCTACCAGACCTGCGGAGTAGTCGAGGTTTCTCAGTTTCTATTGCAACAGCCGGTTCAACCAAGTCGTCATTTGTAGTTTGTGTCTCTAGAACCTCTTCTAGATCCACCACATTACCATCATCTTTATCTGTGAAAAACTCTTTTTCCAAGAATGTGGCATGCTGAGAAACAAACACCTTTTGTTCCTCCTTATGGTAGAAAAGATATCCATAAGAATTCTTTGGATATCCCACAAAATTACATATAACTGACCGTGTCTCGAGTTTGTCCGGATTCTGTTTTTTAACATAGGCCGGGCAACCCCAAATCTTAATTCTCTTAAGAGATGGTCTCTTCCCATGCCATATCTCATATGGCGTGGTAGACACAGTTTTGGTTGGAACCCTGTTCAGTAGAAATGTTGCAGTCTCCAATGCATGCCCCCAAAATGAGACAGGTAACTCAGCATCACTCATCCTGGATTGGACCATATCTAATAGGGTCCTATTACGTCGTTCAGACACACCGTTGTGCTGTGGTGTGTAAGGAGGAGTGAGCTGAGAGAGAATCCCATTCTCTTTTAGGAAGTCGGCAAATTCTGTACTAAGGTACTCCCCACCTCGATCTGATCGAAGCATCTCAATACTCAAGCCGGTTTGTTTTTCTACTTCTTGTTTATATTCAGTGAATTTCTCGAAAGCTTCAGATTTGTGCTTTAATAAAAATACATGACCGAATCTTGAGAAATCGTCAGTGAAAGTAATGAAGTAAGAAAAACCGCCTCTAGCCTGTGTAGACATTGGCCCACATACATCGCTATGTATGAGTCCTAGGAGCTCGGAAGCTCTCTCTCCGTGTCCGGTAAACGGAGTTTTGGTCATTTTACCCTTGATACAAGATTGGCAAGTCATATAAGATTTATATTCAAAAGGGTTTAAATATCCATCTTTGTGTAACTTGTTTAGTCTTGTTTCGTTAATATGACCAAGTCTACAGTGCCAAACAAAAGCTTCATTTATTTCTGAAAGTTTATTTTTATTAGTGTGTTGTATGCTGAAAACTGTGTGTTGATTTAGGACGTATATCCCGTTATTAAGCGTACCATACCCAACCAACATTTGATTCAGGTGAATGTTCATAACATTGTTCTGCAATACAAAATTATATCCTTTATTATCTAACAAAGAAACGGATATTATATTACAAAGCATACTTGGTACAAAAAAACATGGGTTCAAAACCAATATACACCCTGATGGCAACCCCAAGTGATACTCTCCCACTGCGACTGTATGTACATTGGAACCATTTCCAACGCGAAGAGTATGGTCACCTGTCTTCAAAACCTTGCTATTTCTCAGCCCCTGCATAGAATTGCAAATGTGAGAACCTGAACCGGTATCCAAAACCCAGGAAGCAGAGTTTATAGAAAAACAGTTTTCAGTCACAAACGCACCTGAAGCGGAAGCATCCCCATGCTTCTTCTTGAGATTTAAGTACTCCGTAAAGTTGCGCTTCCAATGTCCTGTTTTGTGGCAATGAAAACATTCCCCTTTCCTCGATTCTCCAGCTTTAGACTTTTCCTTCCCCTTAACCTTTTTAACTCCACCCTTAGGATTGGTGGGCTTCTTCTTTTTCTTTCCCTTGGCCTTAGCCTTTGGGCGAGAAGAAGAAGATTGTCCAACAGTCAAAATAGGAGTTTTCACTGATTTCAGTGTGCTCTCTGTACTCCTTAACATATTAAGGAGTTCAGGTAGTTCCCTCTCCATGTTGTGCATGTTGAAGTTAACTATGAATTGAGCAAAGGTGGAGGGAAGGGACTGCAGAATAATATCCGTATATTGTTCATTGTCCATCGTCCATCCGAGGTCCTCAAGCTCTTCTATGAGAGTTATCATCTTCGTAACATGGTCTCCTACTGATGTGCCAGGGGCCATTCGCATCTGAAATAGTTTCTTTGATGCTTCGTATCGTAATACGCGGGATTTCTCTCCATACAACTTTTTTGTTGTTGCGCCACGGCAGCGCCCCGGCCTCTTGCTCGAGGCCAAAATGCGGAATAAAAATTTTCCTTACTCGGAAACCGGCGCTACCGCGGACAATGAAAACCCGGATCGTTTACCATTAACCTAAAGCTAGCAATCAAGAGATAGGGTAAGAAGTATACCGAGTGATCCGAGTCCTCCGGTCTTCTCGTCGTCGTCCCGATCTCCCGCGGAAAGTGTTGCCTCCACATCGTCGCCTCCTCGCCGGAAAGGGCACCACATCGCCTTCTTCTTTTACGGGCTCCCGCCTCAATACCGAGGCAACTCGCGCATGCAGCCGGCAACTCGACATGCTCAAGATATGCTGTAGAATATAGTGTAGATGATGCTTGTCTCATTTGGGGTTTGTTGCCATGGTGATGGAGGAATCAAGAATAGAAAAATGGTGCTTGCATTTTTCTAGCAAGAAAATGAGATCATGGATGAAACTCTCAAGATGAAGCTCTCTTCTTCTTCTTCTCTCTTTTTTTTCCTCTCATGAAAAACTTATCATCCATTTCCTCAAGTGAGAAAAATGGTGGAGGAGGGAATACAAAAACACAACCATAGAAGGAAGGTCATGGTAGTAAAAGCAAGTGGTGACTATATCCAAACATAATCATCACAAACTCACATCACTTCTAATCATGAATCAAATCCTTTCTCATCAACAAAAAGCAAATGATAAGAAAGGTATCAAAAGATGATTTCATAATAAATCATCTTACAAATAAAACCTCCACCAAATGTAATTTGCAAAACTGCAAATTACCCCCTCCATCAGAAAAGTCCGGCCGGGAAAGAACAAAAGAAAACCGGCCGGAACGGAATGCAAACTGGCAACTCCAGAAAACTGGTCCCGTAATAAATTACAGGAAAACCCCGATACTGTGCATACACACCCGCATTTGTATTCCGTCCGGATACAAATGCAATGAGACAAAATCTACACTGTACTAAACTAGGACCGGCTTAAACCAAAGCCGGCTAGTAATATCCGTCCGATCCTGATTCGTGCAATACCGCACGTATCAGATCGAACCCTGCCATATAACTATACGGCCACTAGTACAAAACTGTCCGATCCTGATCCGTGAAATACCGCACGTATCTGATCGGACCCTGCCATATCTCCATACGGCCTCTACAGCGTTTCGCCCGAAAGCTTGAGTAACTGAAAGTGTGGTGGACTCTAAAGACTCGTCAATACTATGGCTGTGGATTTAACCACTAGCACGTCAGAGGTATTAGCCAATACGTGACGGGCCACCAGCTATTGACCAAAAGGGACGTCGATGAGGAAGCTCACCCCGACACCCAACTGAGCCTGTCAGTGACAATATCCGTACAGTCCGGTCCGTTCGTCTATGAGTATCGCATGGCGGGCCTAGGGGGTTGGTAAAAGTCAGACCCCCAAAAGCGGTACAAGTCGTGTCGGAGCGTAGCCCAGAATGCCCTGAGATACTACTGGAATACCTACCAGTAAATCTCCTGCCTCGGCCGAGGGCTTTGCGTAATGGCTCTCCTAGACACAGCGCGACCTCACCCCCAATACCGGGAGAGACGAACCCCTGAAGATCCGCTCACTGCCTCCATGTGGCTCGGGACTGTACCCAACTAAAACCTGTTTGCACGACTCCTTTGAGCCGTGGTAGGGTAGTAATCAAAGCACAGTGGGAACTCACATGAGACAAATGACGATCCTCAGGTCGATGAACTAACCTGTACACATGTCACCAGGAAACTTCTATCTGACGTCAGGTATAAGACCAACTAGCATGTTCCCGGCGAGTCCTGTCCGGTGTACTCATAACCCAATGAGCACCTGTATACATCTTAGGTGAACCAACTGACACCAGTGGCTTGTGAGACCGGCCACCGCCCCTCGTCGGGGTCTCGACTGTATACACTAGTCTACTCTGGAGAATCGATGCCCTGTCTCGAAACTCCTACGACTAGGGACCTTTTAAGGATGTGCTTATAGACTACCAGCTCCCACGTATATGATCGCCATCATACTGCCGGCAGTCAAGCAAGAATCCTAGGGGCTCTATCAACGTGTAATAGCGACATGCCAGGTCACCTAAAGCAGTACACGATGATAAAGATAAACCAGATAGCATACTATCATCTCGAGTAAGATTGTCCTACCGGGATAGGTCCTCCCTCAATCATTGCAATCACGTGCCTGTGATCCAATAATTGACTCTGAGGGCACTATCTCCAACAATCTCCCACTTGCACTCAAGGCTAATTATTGCGATGCCGCATACTCACAGCCCGTGTGATACCGAACACCCAACTCCTCTACTAGTCAGTCTCACAAAGCTCGTTTGCGAAACTATTGCGTTCGAGGAATAGCCTCAGTGAGTGGATCCGCTGTGATGTTTCTTTCTTTGTCTCTCTATTTCTCAAGTTCGCGGAGAAAGCCATCTCCCGAAATGAGCAATACCTGTCTTAGAATGTCTGGATGTCTGATGGGACCTAGCTCATAAATGAACTCCAAATCCAAACTTCTTAGACTGTATCGTCAACTGAACTTAATCAGTATCCTGCGCCAAGCCTCCCTCAGTATTGCCTTGGAGCACCTGTCCAAAATACTGCCCCTCGTCAGAAGGAAAACTATAACTCCGACAACCTCCTTGTCGTCCATGTCACCTTGGAAGCCTGGAATGATAACTGTCTCCCAAATGAGGCTGTCGTTATCATATCCCTAGAACATCCACTTATGTCCTAAGACTGCTTCCGACTGTTTCTCCAGGATTGGATCAATATCAACTTATTGCATCTAGTGCAAAAACAACATCTGGTGTGGTACTTGACATCTCATGATTGACTCAATTGCCTAAGCAAGTGATCTGCCAATCATGAGTATCTCTCTCCCCTTTAGTCTATAAGACACCTTTAGAGAGGGTGACTCCATCAACTGCAGGTACACTACCGTGTCAGGAGTCATCCATTCTAAATACTCATAGAATGCTGTCAAGGTACCCAGATTGGGAAACCACCCAAATCTAGATCTAAAACCATAGATCTAGTAACCAGTATGTCTGATATAATATCCAAGTCCTGTGTGGAGAAAACACTGTGTGACAACCAAAGTATAACCGATCGTAGTATAGGAATATCACTTCCTACTACCTTCTCAACAGATCCACCCCTTATTCTGATGACGTCAAACCTATGACTGTCACATCAGAAATAGATGATCTATCTCCGCTACATCTGCTTTAGTCTATAAATAGACATAAGCCTGATGTCCACTAATGCTTCCGCTGCTCCCACTGACTACGACAACCCTCTGGCAGAATCATATAGACGTGCACTTCCAAAGCTAGTTTAGAACGACGCTATACTCATCCTCCTGCCAGGTCTCGCAGCCTGGAACAACAGCAATGGCAAGTGTGGGTAAACAAGAACTTCCCTGTCACCGTCCTTGAGGCTACCGGAGTACCTCTCGGGTGCCTGAAGTTACCCACCGTATCTGCGGAGTGGCCAATGGAATGTAAAACCAGATTGAATCTTTAGGTTGCTTATCAAATCTTCAGTAATCGTTTGCGGTTCTGGAATCACTTCCAGTTCTACCATACTCCCACTACTTTTTCTGAAAAAATCCATTTTTAATAAAAACTGTGGCGAGTCTAGAACAATATTGCTATTGTTCATCCAGATGGTAGAAAGTCAACCCTCGTCATAGCCTGGGTCAACCCACAAACAGCCATTACAGAAACGTGCCTTGAGTTGTCCAGTGTCTGGTTTTAAGCATAAGCCGGACAACTCCCCGTACCTTAACAATGTCAAGATATGAACTGTTCTATATCCAATATAGAAACAGAGACACTGATTTAATTGAACCAGATTCAAATCATGCAGCTATCTCCAGTGCATGTAAAGTAAATGGAAGGAGGCCGATCAGCGTTACTCAACTTAGGAATGCTTCCAATTATGAGTATCCTGAAAGAGAAGCAAGTTCTCTTAATCATTACTATCAACTGAATACCATACACAAGTATCTACATCTTCGATCACTTTGAAGAATCTCGATACTTGCTATACCTGGTTCTCTACTCTATTCAAATACCTATAACTCCTCAAAACTTAGACCCTGTGTTTCCACGAAACACATGTCTAAGAACCAGAGAAGTTAAAAGTAAACAGAATATAGTATGAGGACCAACCCCTCTGTCCTGATGGACACTGGACAACATACAATACTCTGTATAAGTCCTCTGAGTCTAACAACTCTTTCACTGTGTGTCGTAGGTTGAAAACTGTACTTATGGTTAAGAAGAATTACACCGCTGTTTAATGCTCCTTACCTAACCATCCACTGATATAGGTAAATGTCATCGACATAATATCAAAAGGTATATCTCACTCTATGAAAATAGACGTACAGATATATCAATTTGAAATTGGTGCACAACAGCGGATATTCAAAACCAAATATTTGCCGACCGACAAACAACCCAGGTGGCTTCCTCAAATATCACCAATTACAACGAATCCCGATATAAAGAGGATGGTCACCTAATTCCCAATAACTTACTCCCACTCAGCATCTATAATACCATACAGATGTGAGAATCCAACCTGGTAAATACATACCCTGGAGCAAGCGTCTAATCGGGAAATCAGTTTTCTTTTAACAGTACACAGTTGAAACTGAAACATTGAAATGTTTCGTTGGGGTATCCTGGTATTCCTAGTAATGCCTCTTCCATTATCCAGATTCACAACTATAACCGTATAATTCTTTGCCACCTCTCCAAATCCCTTTATATGTCTTTAGTCATTACCTTCTGCACACCCCTTTAAGCCAAATGGTTTTCTTCCTTCCCTACCGTTCGGCACCAGCCTATGGTTTGGAAGAAGACTATCCAACAAGCATAAAGGGTGTACTGCCCTAATCCTAGGAGCACTCGCATCGCGAGAGAAGGTGAAGATAAAAGACACCTGAATGTACTTTATTCCTATTTCTCCTGAACCAGAATCCATCCCCGAACTGGAACAAGTTCCTTTCGAGTTCGTATATAACCATACGATGGAGTATCCAATAAACTGTGGATCTTCGTAGTGATACGGAGTGTCCTGGAGAAATACAAAGGTGATTTAGGATTGGCGAAGAAATACTTGGTTTGGTCGTGAATATCAGTCGCAATTTACTTTGCCCTCCTACTAATCTCTTGCTTTGTCTTGACTTAATACCTTCTGCACACCATCGTTATGCTAATTGGTTTTCTTCATTCTCTACCGTTCGGCACCAGCCTAAGGTTTGGAAGAAGACTATCCAATTTGCGTAATAGGTGTACTATCTCCTAAACCAAGGAGTACTCGCAACCTGAGAGAAGGTAAAAGGAAAAGACAACTGAATAGTCCTATCCGTTTTCTCCAGAACCAGAAACCATCCTCGAAGTCCTTCGAGTTCGTATATAACCATACGATGGTTTTGTCCAATGGAAGTGGACGTTCGTAGTAATACGGGGTGTCCTGGAGAAAAGGGTAAAAGTAGGAGTGGCAATGAGGTCTGCAACTCTGACAATCCAAAAGCCTGTGTTAAGAAGGTTCGGTCAACTCGGTTACTGAGTCATAGTCTTAGGGTCGGGTCAATGGTCGCTGCCAGAGAGAGAGAGAAAAGAAACACTCAGCGTGCACTCTAACCTAGATCAGAGTGGTTATCACTTTGTCCAACCTGGAAGCCTCCCACTGTACCTCAAATTCTCCTCCAAACCTGAAAGAAGAATTTGTCGGGATCACCCGAGGAGTAAACCAACTCATCGGTGGGAATCGGGATCCAACTATCATCGCATGATAACTTGACGGAATCCACTCAAGTCACCACACTCCAGAAGGTATGCGCATGCCTGGCAAGTTTCAGTTCTTTTGAAACTCCCGATGAAAGTTTTACCCCTAGGACCCAAGTGACCTTGACACAGTCAACAAATCAAAGAGTCCTAGTCAAGTTCAACCCGTCATTATCCTGGATTGCATTAAACCCACCCGTACGAGCCCTTGACACAGTCAACAAGGCCGCACGACTGTCCTAACCAATCCCATTAATATGCTGCAAACAAACACTACTTAGCTACCGCACACTACGCCTTGACACAGTCAACAAACGCAGCACGAATACTAAGTAATACTTGTAAGAAATGACGGAGGGCTACGTCTAGTTTTTGGCGAAAAACTTTTAACGTAATGAACTTGATATCGTTGAAGGAACTGCATAGCCTTTTATAAAAATATAGTGACGAAAACCTTTACTAAAGAGGTCACTCCCGGTGAAGGGATCTCGGCTCTTTCCCCATAGAATGAGGTGCAGGATATTCCAACTGAATACCACGATGCAAAGCAAAAGTAATCGGCTATAGTGAAGTTATTGCCCTGACGCAAACTTCTGTCCAAGGGGTCACTCCCGGTAAAGGGATCTCGGCCCTTGCCTCGTCGACTGAGGAGCAGGATATTCCAAATGAATACCACGATGCAAAACAAAAGTGAACGTCCTTGCAATAACAGCTTTTTGAAAAATGTTCCAACAACATCAGAATAGGTTTGTTTAGCTTGCATTGATCCGAATCAACGCAGTCCCATCATATGATCACACCAATAAAGAACGAAAATATACTGATGTACGTATATGCCATCCGCATTCGCCACTGGGTCCCGTCATCACCCGTTAGGTTACTTAACTAACGACAGAGCGGGGACTGGACTAGCGCGGATGCAAAACATATACAACATCTACTAATATATATACCAATATATTATATTTCGCTCAAGGCGTGATAAAATGCAACATCACAGAAATATATAGCATCACAGAACAATACAGATATCTGGAAGCCCCGGGTTTCACAGAGCCGCTGCTGAAACCCGACGTTCCCCTGGTCGTGTGGATAGCCTGTGCAATGAAATCCTAGACCCCTACGGGCGCGGCAAGTCACCCGCCAAAACCTGAAGCGAGGCAGCCCCCTTCAGCTCCGTGAATGGACCACCCAGCACTTCATGGAATCCGGTAACTTGGGCACCCCTCCTGGGTCAACCTGTACCCCCTACGAGTGCGGCGAATAGCCCGCCAATCCTAGAGTGAAGCCCCCTCCATCTCAATGCCATGAGATGCGGGCCCGTTGCCCTCTAGAACTCGGCTATCCGTGCACCCCTCAGCGGGGTAATCCTAGTACAGAAAATAAAATATACATACACCGGGTACATCGACCGCAACCAGGTCGTGCCCCAAAAGAATAATACAAACAGGCAGTGACGGCAGTCCACACGTCGGACGCTCGGCCCGCAATATCAAATGTACATAATACAACAAAACAGTACTAGCATTGCATCCAGGCTATCCCCCACGACCGATCCGCAACAACACAGCATAAACATAGAACATCAACGTGAAAGTCACGTTCGCAAATCCGTCTAACCGGGCTATAGCAGTTAGACCGGATTTACCGATCGAGTGACATTCACGGTCGCAGATATAATGTAAATACTGTGAAAAATGTGTTTAAAATTTTCCGATTGACCAAAAATTAACAAGTGGGCCCCCAATCAAAACTGTAGTACTCACAGAAAACCTGGGCCCAATTTTAATATTCCAAAACCCCTAATTACAGCCCATAAGCCCACTGCAAAAAAATAATCACGCGAACAAACACTCCTGCGGCGGAAGCGCGGCCAGAAGGGGGTTTTGGCCGCCCTTCCGCGGTCGTACGGAGGAGTCGTGTCACCAAATTTTTGCTGTGTTCTTAGAACTGCCTGCACATCATTCTGAGACCACCTGAAAATTTTTAGACTCCAAAAAATTTCGACAGAAACTGATTGTGCTAGAAAAATACGGTTTTTGGAAATTTTGGTCGATCGGAAATGCAAACACATCAAACGAAGCTAGGTAAGGTTAATGGCGTGGCTCTGATACCATGTTGCGCCACGGCAGCGCCCCGGCCACTTGCTCGAGGCCAAAATGCGGAATAAAAATTTTCCTTACTCGGAAACCGGCGCTACCTCGGACAATGAAAACCCGGATCGTTTACCATTAACCTAAAGCTAGCAATCAAGAGATAGGTTAAGAAGTATACCGAGTGATCCGAGTCCTCCGGTCTTCTCGTCGTCGTCCCGATCTCCCGCGGAAAGTGTTGCCTCCACATCGTCGCCTCCTCGCCGGAAAGTGCACCACATCGCCTTCTTCTTTTACGGGCTCCCGCCTCAATACCGAGGCAACTCGCGCATGAAGCCGGCAACTCGACATGCTCAAGATATGCTGTAGAATATAGTGTAGATGATGCTTGTCTCATTTGGGGTTTGTTGCCATGGTGATGGAGGAATCAAGAATAGAAAAATGGTGCTTGCATTTTTCTAGCAAGAAAATGAGATCATGGATGAAACTCTCAAGATGAAGCTCTCTTCTTCTTCTTCTCTCTTTTTTTTCCTCTCATGAAAAACTTATCATCCATTTCCTCAAGTGAGAAAAATGGTGGAGGAGGGAATACAAAAACACAACCATAGAAGGAAGGTCATGGTAGTAAAAGCAAGTGGTGACTATATCCAAACATAATCATCACAAACTCACATCACTTCTAATCATGAATCAAATCCTTTCTCATCAACAAAAAGCAAATGATAAGAAAGGTATCAAAAGATGATTTCATAATAAATCATCTTACAAATAAAACCTCCACCAAATGTAATTTGCAAAACTGCAAATTACCCCCTCCATCAGAAAAGTCCGGCCGGGAAAGAACAAAGGAAAACCGGCCGGAACGGAATGCAAACTGGCAACTCCAGAAAACTTGTCCCGTAATAAATTACAGGAAAACCCCGATACTGTGCATACACACCCGCATTTGTATTCCGTCCGGATACAAATGCAATGAGACAAAATCTACACTGTACTAAACTAGGACCGGCTTAAACCAAAGCCGGCTAGTAATATCCGTCCGATCCTGATTCGTGCAATACCGCACGTATCAGATCGAACCCTGCCATATAACTATACGGCCACTAGTACAAAACTGTCCGATCCTGATCCGTGCAATACCGCACGTATCTGATCGGACCCTGCCATATCTCCATACGGCCACTACAGCGTTTCGCCCGAAAGCTTGAGTAACTGAAAGTGTGGTGGACTCTAAAGACTCGTCAATACTATGGCTGTGGATTTAACCACTAGCACGTCAGAGGTATTAGCCAATACGTGACGGGCCACCAGCTATTGACCAAAAGGGACGTCGATGAGGAAGCTCACCCCGACACCCAACTGAGCCTGTCAGTGACAATATCCGTACAGTCCGGTCCGTTCGTCTATGAGTATCGCATGGCGGGCCTAGGGGGTTGGTAAAAGTCAGACCCCCAAAAGCGGTACAAGTCGTGTCGGAGCGTAGCCCAGAACGCCCTGAGATACTACTGGAATACCTACCAGTAAATCTCCTGCCTCGGCCGAGGGCTTTGCGTAATGGCTCTCCTAGACACAGCGCGACCTCACCCCCAATACCGGGAGAGACGAACCCCTGAAGATCCGCTCACTGCCTCCATGTGGCTCGGGACTGTACCCAACTAAAACCTGTTTGCACGACTCCTTTGAGCCGTGGTAGGGTAGTAATCAAAGCACAGTGGGAACTCACACGAGACAAATGACGATCCTCAGGTCGATGAACTAACCTGTACACATGTCACCAGGGAACTGCTATCTGACGTCAGGTATAAGACCAACTAGCATGTTCCCGGCGAGTCCTGTCCGGTGTACTCATAACCCAATGAGCACCTGTATACATCTTAGGTGAACCAACTGACACCAGTGGCTTGTGAGACCGGCCACCGCCCCTCGTCGGGGTATCGACTGTATACACTAGTCTACTCTGGAGAATCGATGCCCTGTCTCGAAACTCCTACGACTAGGGACCTTTTAAGGATGTGCTTATAGACTACCAGCTCCCACGTATATGATCGCCATCATACTGCCGGCAGTCAAGCAAGAATCCTAGGGGCTCTATCAACGTGTAATAGCGACATGCCAGGTCACCTAAAGCAGTACACGATGATAAAGATAAACCAGATAGCATACTATCATCTCGAGTAAGATTGTCCTACCGGGATAGGTCCTCCCCCAATCATTGCAATCACGTGCCTGTGATCCAATAATTGACTCTGAGAGCACTATCTCCAACATTTGTATGGAGGAATATGGCTTGAATGTCCATATTCTCGTGCTGCTTTTGATGTGTGTTGTCCATAGATGCAAGCGCGAGGCATTTGGCCGTAGCACAGTCGGTGTCCTATGTCTTGCGGACTTCTTTGTCCGCAACTGAGGATTTTGGACCTGGGACGGGCGGGGCTGAAGCCGTGAGGACATATGATACTTTATCATAAGTCAAGGCTATTTTCAGATTCCTCAGCCAGTCTTTATAATTGGTCCCATTCAGTTTATTTTTATCTAGTAGAAGCTTGAGTCCAGTCATTGGTATCTGCCATTAAGAGAGAGAAAAGAATACACTCAGCGAAAGCTCTTGCAAAGATCAAATTGGTTATTATCTTGTATAATCGATGTCCCACACTGCTTTAATCAAGTTTTTCTTTCAAACCTTAAAAAGAAAACTAAACAGGATTAATTACAGTCTACAACTTCACTAACCGTTCAGCCAGGCCAGTGTCGGTACTTGAGGGAGGTTCCCCGTGCTTTCGCACGGACCTAATTAAAGTAAACCTCGTTTTCCCAGAGGCGTAGCCCCATTAACACCTTTCTAGACACCTAATGAGTTAGCTAATTGTAAACTGCAAAACTCTCCTAGGAGCAACTATTGCCCACAGTGGGATCGGGATCCAACCATCAAATGGAAGGTATGCAATATCATTGCAAATCTCAACACTTGAAATTCCTGATATGATTTTTACCCCTAGCACTCATGACCTTGGCTATGGTTAACAAATCACAAGCACTAGTCAAGTTCAACCCGTCATTTCTGAATTAATCAGACCCGTTTACATGACCCTTGGCTAAGGTCAACAAAGTCATATGCCCGACCTAATTAATCTGCATCATATGCATTGTAGGAAGACATCACTTAGCTACCGTACACTACGCCTTGGCTAAGGTCAACAAACGTAGCACGAATACTAAGTACTCTACTTCCTAAAATGACGGAGGGTTGCGGATGATTTTTAAGAAAATCTTTAACGCTTTGAACTTGATATCGTCGTAGAATCAAATGGTTTTCAAAAGGAGTGGCTTGTGCTCCGCAGTTTTGAAATGTAGCTTTTTCATAAAGAGCCGAGTGGTTTTCAAATCCGATTCTACAACATCTTTTTAGGTTTATTTTCTTTACATTAATCATATTAATGTAGTTCCATCATTTAAGTCCTTAAGCCAATCACAGAAAAGAAACGAAAATACAACGTACGCTTATGCCATCCGCATTCGCCGCAATGTTCCGTTACGCACCGTTAGGTTACTTAACTAACGGCATACCGGGACGGGACTAGCGCGGGTGTAAAACATAAGCAACGTCTACTATATATCTCATATATAATATTTCATTCGTCTCAGATATCATAGAACACAGGCAGCAGAAACATAGATATATTATGGGATATACTAGGACGTCCGTATTTAGTATTTAGCCAACAATAGAAAATACGGATTCCACAGTCGCGATGAATAGCCAAGCCCACACCCCTAGACCCCTACGAGAGCGGCAAGCGACCCTACTAATCCTGGAGTTTAGGAGACCCGGTCTCGACTCCTCGAGATGGCCTCCTACTGAACCCCAGAACCCGTTCACTTGTGCTCCCCTCCTTGGGTCTATCCTAATGCGGAAAAGTAAATAATATACAACACTGGTGACATCAACCTCAACCCGGAAGTGCCCCAAATAAAAGAATATTACATTACATTTGAATTTTATATGAATGAAAATAAAACTCTCATCTCACATAAAAAAAACCCGGCTATTCAATAGCGACAATCCTGCACATCATATCTCAGCAACACATAATATCATATATCATCAATGTAAGTAAGTATGCGTACCCCGATTGTCGTTGATGTATAGCAACGAAACCGGCGATAAGCGACATACTACACTTACGGTCAGAGAAAAGAAAGTGTAAAACTACAATATTTGGAATCCACATTCTCTTTAGACATCGTAAATTCGAAATATCACATACTTCGCATTTCATGCCTAACTATATGAATTCCACATATTGTATTACATTCCAGATAAATAAACAGTATTAAACATTTCGATCGAATAATCAAATACCCAAAATTTCCTAAAGCTCAACACTTGAGCGGAGTTCAAAAAACCCGGAATGTGTCACAGTAGTAGCGGTCCAGCCGTAGAAGGGTCAAGCCAACGCCTCACATGTGGCACGCCGTACTGCCCCAAACCCTAAGGTTCAAAAGGCAGTTCAAGATGGTCACATAATCGAGTTAAGGTTTGTTGTCTTCTAGAGGGTCCACCACTTAACTTGCACTATTTCCGAAAGATTTAAACCCGAGAAAAAATCAACACTTGAAAATTTTTCGTGCCGGGAAAAAGTTAGTTAATAATATTCGTTCGAACTTTTTAATACTTTCTAAATTATCCGAAAAAGGAATGAGATTAAAATTCCGATCGAATCACTGAATCCAAAACCATCCCCAGAACATTCAACACTTGAATCAGATTAAACATACCCAAAAATATATACAAGCAGGTAGGAAGATTACTGTATAAAAATGATGCCATAACTCTCCTCTACGGCCGCGGATCCGCGGCCTAAGCAAGCTCTGGCCGCGGTTCCGCGGCGCAATGTACGAATTAGGACTTCGTTTTTTACAGTGTTTCTTAGAATTCCCTGCTGAATTTTTTACGTATTTTTAATTCTGAAAAATACACAGTTTCAAAAATTTTCCAGAGAGGGTTCAAAAAACCGTATTTTTGGTTCGATCAGAGTTTTAACTTCGTTAAAGTGTCGCCTAAAGTTCTAGGTCGGCTCTGATACCAATGTTAGGTTTACGTAGCACCTCATGAAGGGTTTGGAAGCATCACATGTCACAAAATCAAATTTTTAAGGTGCTAAGTGAACATACAAAGAATCATCACTAGAAAATTAGGGTTTCATTACAAAGACAACATCACAAGCAATAAAGGCTAGGGTTTTGAGAGTACAACCTTTGTAGCTCCCTACGGTAGACTGCTTGGCTACTTGAGGGTTGGAAGAAGGTTCACTTGAGGTCTTCTAAGTCCACGATGATCCACCCGAAGCTCCTTTGCCCAAAGCTCCTTGCTTTACTCGATATATCAATGAAGTAGAGCAAACACCCTACACACACCGGCTAGATGTGTGTAGTATGATGATGTGGTTTATATTCTTTGATCAAAACACTTTCTTTTTATTAACCTCACTTAAGAAAATAACCAAGAGAGGAAGAAGAAGATGGTGGCTAAGCTTTTTCTCACAAGAAAAGATATGAGAGAATAGAATAATTGAAGTGAGAAAAGAATAATATATCTTAATCCTTTCTCACTTCAACCATAGTTAGAATCATCTAGATTTTTATCAAATGAGTTAAAGATGAAAGGATAATTAACTCAAGGTTAAATGGTGGTTGAAGCATGGTAAAAGATGATAAGTATAAACCTTGTGTGAATTTTCCCTTTTCTTTTCTTAAATGATAAATAAATAGATAATTCTACAATGTGAGTCTTGTATTGCCACCAAACATGTATCAACAACCATGATACTATATATGTATGTATGTATGTATCCATGTACATCATCATGTGCATACATGCATGCATACAAAAATAGAAAAAGAGTTTGATTAAAGAATTAATCTAAAAGTCATTTATTAAATCAACACTTGATTTTTCAAACCGGTCATATCACATAAGACACGACCAATAGAAATGCCCGATTAATATATGGTATCATATATCCGTATTTAATCGGGTCCCCGCGCATATCTCATATGCACACCACATCTTTTCGCCTGAGCCAGGAAACTTCATTGTGGGACTCTAGGACTCGTCAATACGTCGGCAGTAGGTAATGATCATATCAAATACCTACAAGCCACAAGCGGTCAGCTAAACGTAACGGCCACCCGGGTATTGAGCGATCAGAAGAAAATAAGCGAACCTGTTACAACTCCCGTCGAGCCAACCGGCAGCACTACCGTACAGTCCGGTCTCTTCGTCAGATATGATGCATATCGAGTCTAGGGATGGTAACGTCGACCCCAATGACTCAATAAGTCGTGCCGATAAATGGTCTATAACAGATCGAGAAACTACTGATAACACTTATCAGCAAATCTCAAAAACCCTGGCCAGGGACTTACTGATATAGCCAGTCGAGCACAGCACGGTATCAACTCCCAATACTGGGAGAGACGAAACCCCTCCTATCGCTCATCGCCTTCGTGTGTCTCGGGACTGTACCCAACAGCCACCTGTTTGCACGACTCAGTAGAGCCGTGGTAGGGTGGTAATCAAAGTACAGTGGGAGAACACACAAGACTCTATGAAGATCTCGGGTCTACAGATTAACCTGCACTGTGTCACCTGAGAACTGCTATCCGACGATAGATATAATTCCATATAAGAGTTCACGGCGAGTCCGTCCAGTGTACCCAGTCACCACTGAGCACCCGTATACGATCTCGATGTCAAACATCGATGAATGTGGGAACATCCATCGCCCATCATATGGGTCTAGTATCATATACGCTAGTATACTCTGGTATATAGATGCCCCATCTCGATACACCTACGACTAGGGACATTCCAGGATATGCTTATAAACTACAGATGTCCCACTAGTATGATCTCCGTCATAATCACAGTAGTCAAGCCTATATCCTCAGGGCTTTATCAACATGTATGAATGAATAAAAGCATGATCAAATCAACATGTCAGATAAAGAAGAACCAGATAGCATACTATCATGTCGAGCAAGAATGTACACTAAATATATATATATATATATATATATATACATGTACAAATACATCCACTATCATATAATGGCCTCTAGGGCATACATATATCCAACAGCCTTTTGTTATAGGTGGGTTTGCGTTTATCCGACGATGTTCATTATTTATCTTTTGTATCTGGTACTCTCCATCTACCATCTTCATGTATTTGACTTAGAGACGAGTTGTGAGGATCGATGTTGTATTATTTTGTGACTTTGGGTGCCGTGCTCGTGGAAGCCGGCCTTGTTATAAAGTTTTACCTCCTTATGCTGTTTTCATTTATATTTCTTCGCTACGGAGTTGTATATATATTTGTGGTGGTTGTTTCCGCCGTTGGGCGTGATTTTCTCCCGTTTGGGATGCTTTACTTATATTCTATGTTGTACCCGTTTTCGGGGCTAGTTTTTACAAAGGAGGTGCTGCCGAAATTTTTAAGAAAGTAAACTTAAGTTTAAACATTTTTACTTGAGATTTCCGAAGGGTTTTAACTATATTTTCACCACTTACCCCTTTTGGGGGGTTTAGATTTCTGGGTTTCGGCTTACTTAAATTGCGTACGCCTGTTCACGTCACGTGGTTTAAGTGCCGGTCACGTGACTAATTTGGGTCGTGATAAGGCCAGACAATGGCATGACTTATCATGTTACTGGGGTCTGACGTTTACCACCCCTAGACATGATATGCGACATATCAGATGAAGAGACCAGACTATACGGAAGTGTTACTGATAGGATTCATGGAGAGTACGGACGAGCTAGCTTTTTGATCTTCATATCGCTCAATACCCGGGTAGCCATTACGTGCATCTAGTACCGCTTACGGCTTGTAGATGATTGATGTGATCATCACCAACTGCTGGCGGATTGATGAGTCTTTAGAGTCTCATACAGAAGTTTCTTGGTTCGAGCAAAACGAGGTAGGGCATATATGTTGATATGTGCGTGGGCCTGATTAAATATGAGTATGTGATACCGTATTATAATCTGGAAGTTATCTTATGTCGGTCAGGTTATATGTGATATAACCGGATTATCGAATCAAATGTTGGTTTGATAATGTGATATTCAGATTAATGATATTAGTCGGTTATATGTGATATAACTGAATTATTAGATCAATTGTTGATTTAATAATGTGATATACATTATATGTGATATAATTAAATCTTAACTAATATCATTAACTCATTGATTGCTTTATTTATGTATATATATATTAATATATATTTGATATGTATATATATATTAATATATATTTGATATATATATATATATATATATATTATATGAAGCATGGCATGTTTTTCTATTTTTAGAAAATAGAAAAATGTGGTGTAAATTATGGAGATATTTGTGGAATGGGCAAGGCATGGGTTTTATTATTTGTATATTAGTATCGACTCACTATTCAAGCATGGTTGCAATTTAGAATTACAATTTTATTCCATGCTGGAATAAGTGAGGAAAGAGATAGCCATTTTGAGTTTACTCTCATCATTTTCATTCTTCATGCCTTAGCCATTTTCTTGAGCTCTTGCTTCCTCTTGCTCTCTACAATTTTCTTCACCTCACTTCCAAGTTCAAACCTTTACATTTGATGTGAATCATTGAACTTGTGAAAACCCTAGTGAGCAGATTAAACCCCTACTTCACCATTACATATTAGATTAACAATTTTGATATGGAGTGTTGCATTCACTAATGAGATTAGTGAAGGGTTAGCTTGAGCTTGTGGACTTCGGGTGGATCGTCTTTAGCGCGAAGATCACGAAGGAGGTTCTTTCATCTTGAAGAGGAGCCTTGTGGATTCGCGTGGACCACAACCCAGAGCTATTGAAGAGAAGGACTCGAACTACAAAGGTTGTATGCTCTTTTCTTCTCTTTAGTTCATCACATCATCAAAGGCAAACCCTAATATTCTAGTAAAGATCTTGTTAGTCTAACTTAGCATCTAATAAAAGTAAAATTTGGCATGCTTGATTATACTAATAAAATTAAAATTTGGCATGCTTAATATTCTAGTAAAGATCTTGTTATTCTAATAAAATTAAAATTTGGCAAACCCTAATATTCTAGAACCTCTTGGTGGTGCTAAGGTCGACTTTCATATACTAGCAACCAAACGAAGCTAAACTAAAAGGTTAGAGTGATTATACCAAAGGAACCAACTCCTTCGGTCTTCCACCACCTTCCTAAGCTCCTTGAGGCGCGCTCGAACGAACTTGGCCATCGCTCTTCCTCCGTCGAAGATGATCCATCCGAAGGATGTAGTCATGGCTCTAGCTCCACATCAAAGGATGCAAGTGAAGCAACTAGGGTTTCTAGGTTGCTAATTAATGTAGTGAGTGAACTAAGTGTTTATCTATCTTATCTCACCTCCTCTCATGATTCTCAACACATGAGAGGGTTAAGAGGGGGTGGAAGATGAAGGTGGAGGGAACTCAAGAAAACCAAGAGGAGAGTGAAGCTAATGGTGAGGAGATGAGAAAGCTCTCAAAATAAACCATCTCTTCTCTTTCATCAAAAATGAGCAAGTGTTCTCAAGTTTGGTAAAATCTCACATGAAGAATGGTTTTGTAAAACAATTCTTTTCAATAAAATATCAAGCCTATACTTGAATAGTACCCAGAAATGAATTAATAATTCATTTGTGGACACTATGCAAGCATGGTCCTCACCATTATCCCATCAAGTCTATGCCGCCTCATAATCCATTTAATATAAATGGTCAAACCAATGTGAGGTGTCCACTTTTTAGAATGTTTTCCGGAAAAATACGGATTACATTCTACTGTATATACATACCTGTATTCGTATCGATACACGAATACTCGAAGAGATAGAATAACACAAAGAACATAATACTAGAATATATATATCGAAATATATATATGTAAATTATTAAATCAATACTTGATTTAATAATCCGGCTTAAACCCGAGCCGTCTAGTATTATCAACTGTCCGATCGAAAGTCCGGATACATAGTATAATCAATCAATCGGAACCCAACACGTATCCAATATGACAACTACATTGTTTCGCCGGAACCAGGGAAACCCTCTGTGTGGGACTCTAAAGAATCGTCAATACGCTAGCAGAGAGTTTCACCACAAGCACGTCAGCGGCACTAGCTGTATGTAACGGCTACCCAGGTATTGAGCAAAAGGAAGGCCGATGAGCAAACTCATCCAAACCCTTACTGAGCCTGTCCGTGACAATCTCCATACATTCCGGTCTGTTCGTCTAAGTGTATCGCATATCGAGTCTAGAGGGTGGATAAAGTCAGAACCCTAATAACGCGACATTTCGTGTCGGTATGAACCCTATCACCTGCTGAAAAACTACTGATCCAAATCGGTAATTCTCTTCCACCTCGGCCGAGGATTTCTGGTGATGGCCACCGGTGCACAACATGCCATCAACCCCAAATACCGGGAGAGACGAATCCCCGACGATCCGCTCACTGCCTCCATGTGGCTTAAGACTGTACTCAACTAAAACCTATTTTCACGACTCCTTTGACCCATGGTAGGATAGTAATCAAAGAACAGTGGGAACTCACATGAGATAAATGACGATCTTAGGTCAAATGACTAACCTGTACTCATGTCACCTTGGAACTGCTATTTGACAATAGGTATAATACCAACTAGCATGTTCCCGGCGAGTCCGTCCAGTGTACTCATAACCCAATGAGTACCTGTATACTATCTTTGGTGACTAACTGAAACCAATGGCTTGTAAGACCGGCCACCGCCCCTCGTCGGGGTCTCGATAGGTATACACTAGTCTACTCTGGAGTATCGATGTCCAGTCTCGATACTCCACGACTAGGGACATTTAAGGATGTGCTTATAGACCACCCAGCTCCCACTTATATGATTGCCATCATAATGCTGGTAGTCAAGCAATAATCCTATGGGCACTATCAACATGTAATAGTGATCTGTAATGCCACCTAATGCAAGTACATGGTGATAAAGACAAACCAGACAGCATACTATCATCTCGAGCAAGACTGTTCTACCCGTATAGGTCATCCCTCAATCATCGCAATCGCATGCCTGTGATTCAACAATTGATTTGAGGGCACTATAGCCAATAATCTCCCACTTTCTCTTAAGGATAATTTTTGTCTTGTCGCATACTCACTGCCCGTATGATACTGAACACCCAACTTCTCTATTAATCAGTCTCGCAAAGCCCGTTTGTTAAACTATTGCGTTCGAGAAATAGCCTCAGTGAGTGGATCCACTACAATGTTTCTTCTTTATCTCTTTATAGATCAACTTCACGGAGAAAAACTTTCTCCCGAAATGAGCGATACTTATCTTAGAATTTGTCTGGATATCTGATGGGACCCAGTTCACAAATGAACTCCAAATCCAACAAACTTCTCAGACTTTATCTTCCACTGAATTTAATCAGTAACCTACGCCATGTCCTCCTCAGTATCTGCTTGGAACACCTGTCCAACATACTGTCACTCAAAAGAGGAAAAAATATAACTCTGATAGCCACTCTGTCATCCAGGTCACCTTGGAAGCCTCAAATGATAACCGCTTCTCAGAAGAGGCTGCCGTTACCATATACCAAGAACATCCACTTATGTTCATAACTGCTTCCCAACATTTCTCCAGGATTGGATTAATATATATGCTTAATGCATCAAGTGCAAAAGCAATATATGGTGTGGTACTTGATATTTCATGATTAACTCAATTGCCTAACCAAGTGATATGTCAATCATGTAGATCCTCTCCTCATCAGTCTGAAAGAAATCTCTTTAGAGTGGGGGACTCCATCACATGCCGGTACACCACCACGCCAGGAGTCATCCATTCTAAACACTTTTAGAATAGTGTCAAGTACCCAAATTGGGACACTTCCCAAATCTAGATCTAAAACCAAAGATCTAGTAACCAGAATCCCTGATATTTTATCCAGATCCTGTGTAGAGAAACACCTTGTGACAACCATAGTGTAACCGATCACAGTATAGGAATATCACTTCCTATCAAGAGCATGTCATCCAAATACCAAGAAATCACTGCCTACTATCTTTTTACCCGATCTATCTGTTATTCTGATGAAGTCAAGCTCTATGACTGTCACATCAAAAATAAACGATTTATCTCCGTAATATCTGCTTTAGTCTATAAATAGACATAAGCTACTTTCCCACCATGCTTCTGCTGCTCCCACTGACTACAACAACCTTCTGGAAGAGTCATATACACGTGCACTTCTAAAGCTAGTTTAGAACAACGTTATACTCATCCTCCTGCCAGATCTTATAGTCTAGAACAACAGTAGTGGTAAGTTTGGGTAATCAAAAACCTCCTTGTCACCATCTTTGAGGAGACCGAAGTATCTCTCGGGTGGCTGAGGTTACCCACTAAATCTGAGGAGTGGCTAATGGATTGTCGAATCCAATTGAATCTTTAGGTTCTATTAAATTTTCAGAAATCGTTTGTGGTTCTGGAATATATTCTAGTTCTACCATACTCCCACTAATGTTTTCTGAAAAGAATCCATTTTACTAAAACTGCTTGCTAGTCAAGAACAATATAACTATTGTTCTTCTTGATGGTAAAATGTTAACCCTCGTCCATGTCCGGGATAACCCACAAATTGCCATTACTGAAACGTGTCTTGAGTTTATCCAGATTCTGGTTTTAAGCATAAGCCGGACAACTCCAAATACCTTAACATTGTTAGCCATTTACAGTGCATATCAACAAAATGGAAGGAGGCCAAGCAGCATTACTCATCAAGGAATACACCCACGTATGAGTAACCCGAAAGAGAAGCAAGTTCTCAAAATTATTACTTACAACGGAAAAGCTAGCACAAGTATCTACATCTTCGATCACCTTAAAGAATCCTGATACTTGCGACATATGGTTCTCAACTTTATTCTTATACCTATAACTTCTCAAAATTCGGACCTTGTATTTCAACGAAATACGTGTCTAAAACTAGAGAAGTCATAAGTAAACAGAATATAGTATGAGTACCAACCCCATTGTCTTAAGGGACATCGGGCAACATACAATACATTGTATAAGTCCTCTGAGTTTAATAACTCAAACCCTGTGCATCGTAGGTTGAAAACTATACTATGATTAATAAGAATTACACCATTGTTGAATGCACCTTACCTAACCATCAACTGATATAGGTAAATATCATAGACATAATTTCAAAAAGTCATATCTCACTTCATAAAATAAACTTACAGATATATCAGTTTGAAATTGGTACATAACAACGGATATTCAAAATCAAATATCTGCCGTCAGGAAAAACCCAGGTGATTTCTTCAAATATCACCAAATGCAAAGAATTCCAATATGTTGAGGATACAACACCGAATTCCCAACGTCTTACTCCCACTCAGCATCTGTAACGCCATACAGATGTGAGAATCAAGTCTGGTAAATACATACCTTGGAGTCAGAATCTAATTGGGAAAACAGTTTTCAATTAACACTGCACAGTAAAATTGAAAGATGAAAATGTTTCGAAGGAGTATCCAAGTATTCCTGGTAATGCCTCTTCCACTATCCAGATTCTTGAAAGTACCCGTATACTACCTTGCCCTTACTCCAATCCCTTTATATGTCTTTACTTATTACCTTTTGTATACCTCACTTAGGCTAATTGGTTTTCTTCCTTCCCTATCTTTGGGCACTAGCCTAAGATTTGGAGGAAGATTATCCAATAAGCATAATAGGTGTACTCTCCTAATACCAGGAGCTTTCGCAATCTGAGAGAAGATAAAGAGAAAAGACAACCGAATAAACCTTATTCTATTTCTCCAGAACCAGAATCCATCCTCGATCAGAAACAAGTTTCATCGAGTTCGTAGGTAACTATACGATGGCATATCCAATAAATGTGGATCTTCGTAGTGATACGGGGTGTTCTGGAGAAATGCAAAAGGGAAGTAAGAGTGGCAGGGGTATACGCGGTTTCGTCGTGAATGATAGCAGTCGCAATTTCCTTTGCCCTCACTCTAATCCCTTTATATGTCTTTACTTATTACCTTCTGTACACCACACTTAGGCCAATTAGTTTTCTTCCTTCCCCACCTTTCGTTACCCACCTATGGTTTGGAAGAAGACTATCCAATAAGCGCAATAGTTGTACTCTCCTAATACCAGGATCCCTCGCAACCTGAGAGAAGGTAAAGGGAAAAGACAACTGAATAATCCTATTCATTTTCTCCAGAACCAGAATCCATCCACGAACTGGAACAAGTTCCTTCGAGTTCTTATGTAATTATATGATGGAATATCCAAGAAATGTGTATCTTCGTAGTGATATGGAATGTTCCGGAGAAATGAAAAAGGAAAAATAGGAGTGACAATGAGTTATGCGACTATGACAATCCAAAAGGCCAAAGTGTTTTAGGAAGGTTCGGTTAACTTGGTTCAGGAGTTTTAGTTTAGGGTCGGGTCATGTTTGCTGCCAAAGAGAGATAGAGAGAGAAAAGAAACACTCAGCGTGCACTCTAACCTAGATTAGAATGGTTAATCACTTTATCTAATCAGGACATCTCCCACTATTTCCTCGAATTCTCCTCCAAACCCAAAAGGATAATTAGTCGGGATCATCAAAAATCACACGAGGAGTAGCACCTATTCATCAGTAAGAATCTGGATGGAAGCCACTCAAATCATCACACTCCAGAAGGTATGCGCATGCCTGGCAAGTTTCCTTTATATTTGAAACTGCTGATGTGGTTTTCACCCATAACGGTTTATGATCTTGACTAGGTCAACAAACCATAAACCACTAGTCAAATTCAACCCGTCATTTTATTGATTGCATTAAACCCCTCCGCACATGCCCTTGACTAGGTCAACAAGGCCGCACGACTGTCCTAACCAATCGTATTTACAATGCAAAGAAAAGTACCACTTAGCTACCGTACATTATGCCTTCACTAGGTCAACAAACACAGCACCAATACTAAATAATACTAATCTAAAATGGCAGTTGGCTATGGCTGGTTTTTGGCGAAAAACCTTTAATGTAATGAACTTGATATCATTGAAGGAACGGAGTGGTTTTATAAATATATAGTGGCGCAAACTTTTGCTAAAGAGGTCACTCCTTGTGAAGGGATCTCGGCTCTTTCCTCATCGAATGAGGTGTGTGATATTCCTAACTGAATACCACGATGCAAAGGAAAAGAATCGACTATAGTGAAGTTATTACAACGACGTAAACTTCTGCCTAAGAGGTCACTCCCTATGAAGGGATCTCGTCTCATGCCTCGTCGAATAAGGTGCTGGATATACATAACCGACTACCACTGTACAAAGCAAAAGGAAACGTCCTGTAATAACAGTTTTTTAAAAAACTTGGTTCCAACAATATCATATAGGATTGTTTTCCTTGCAATCATCAGAATTAATGCAGTCCTATCAATTAAAACATATCACACCAAATAAAAGGAATGAAAATAAAATGTACGTATATGCCATCCGCATTCGCCACTGGGACCCGTCATGCACCGTTAGGTTACTTAACTAACGGCATAGCGGGTGCTTGACTAGTGCGAGTGCAAAACATATACAACATCTACTAGTATATATAAATATATATATATATATATATATATATATAACATTCGTCCCAGGCATGATATAAGCAACATCACAGAATCTCAGCAAGCAACACAGAATGGTGGATAATCTTGGAACCTCGGGTTTCATTTGAGCTACAAATGAGACCCGACGATCCCGGTCGTGTGGATAGCCCGTGCAATGAAAACCTGGACCCCTACAAGCACGGCATGTTACCCGCCAATCCCAGAAGTGAAGCAACCACAATCAACAAAAAGAATATGCTACTTAGCAATTCATGGAATCCGGTAACATGAGCGCCCCTTCGTGGGTCACCTATACCCCCTACGACTGCGATGAATAGCCTGCCAATTCTAGAGTGAAGCCCCCTCTGTCTCAACGCTATGAGATGCGGGATTGTTTCCCTCTAGAACCCGGCTATTCGTGCACTCCATCGTGGGGTAATCCTAGTACAGAAAAGAAAAAAATATACAATGGTGACATCGAGCTCAACCCGGCCGTGCCCCAATAAAAAGAATATACAATTTGGCAGAGACGACAATCCACATGTCAAACGATCGCCCAGCAATGCTGAATATACAAATGAATCGGAACTCTACTACTACCATTGCACTTCAGGCTATCAACCACGACAATCCAACCACAATATTAGCACAACTCAAAACATCAACGTGAATATCATGATCGCAAACCCGTCTAATTGAACATATAGCAACTAGTCGGGTTGTACCGCTCAATGATATTCACGGTTGTAGATATAATCACATGCACAGATAAACACGAACTTAAAATTTCGATCGACTAAACTTTCCCATATAAGCCCCCAAATGCAAACAAGCACTCAAACGAATCTGGGCCAAAACAAAATGTCTATAAAATCATATTTCCATGTCAGAGAGTGTCAGAAGAAATTTGGAGCATGAAGTCCACAAATCCGCCGTGCAACCGCAGCCAATGTGTATGTAATGTCGCGGTTCCGCAGCCATTTGGTGGGGCCACATGCCTAAATTTGTTGAGATGTTCTAATTACGCCTGCTTATATTTTTAGGATATACAGAAAGATTTTTTGAACACGTTTAAAAATCGACAGCGGGCCCATGAAAATGGAAAAACGATTCGGAAAATTTGGTCGATCGATATTCTAACTTTGTTCAAACAAGCTAGTATTGGTTTATGGGTGGCTCTGATACCATGTTAGGTTTCGCTGGTGCCGTGGCAATCTACCGTGTCCGATGCGGAACAAAAACTGGAGTTTAACATTTTTGGCGCAAACAAAACCCGCCCCAAGATCGAAACCATAAACCTATACTAGCAACCAAAAGAAGCTAAACTAAAAGGTTAGAGTGATTATACCAAAAGAACCAAGTCCTTCGGTCTTCCATCACCTTCCTAAGCACCATGAGACGTGCTAGAACGAACTTGGCCGACGGTCTTCCTCCGTCGAAGATGATCCACCCGAGAGATGTTGTCATGGCTCTAGCTCCACATCAAACGATGCAAGTGAAGCAACTAGAGTTTCTAGGTTGCTAATCTAAAAAGCCTAGGATGTAGTGAGTGAACTAAGTGTTTATCTATCTTATCTCACCTCCTCTCATGAATCTCAACATACGAAAGTGTTGAAAGGAGGTGGAAGATGAAGGTGGAGGGAACTCAAGAAAACCAAGAGGAGAGTGAAGCTAATGGTTAGGAGATGAGAAAGCTCTCAAAATGAACCATCTCTCTTCTTTCATAAAAAAATGAGCAAGTGTTTTCAAGTGTGGAAAAATCGTACATGAAGAATGGTTTTGTAAAACAATTCTTTTCAATAAAATATCAAGCCCATACTTGAATAGTATGCACAAATGAATTAATAATTTATTTGTACACACTATGCAAGCATGGTCCTCACTACACTCCCATCAAGTCTATGATACCTCATAATCCATTTAATATAAATAGTCAAACCAATATGAGGTGTCCACCTTCTAGAATGTATTCTGGAAAAATACGGATTGCATTCTACTGTATATGCATACATGTATTCGTACCGAAACACGAATACTCGAAGAGATAGAAAAACACAAAGAACATAATACTAGAATATACATATCAAAATATATATGTAAATTATTAAATCAATACTTGATTTAAAAATTCGGCTCAAACCCGAGCCAGCTCAACTGTCCGATCAAAAGTCCGGGTACATAGTACTATCAATCGATCGGAACCCAGCACGTATCCAATATGGCTACTACATCGTTTCTCCAGAACTAGGGAAACCTTCTGTGTGGGACTCTAAAGACTCATCAATATGCTGGCAGTGGGTTTAACCACAAGTACGTCAGCGGCACTAGCTATACGTAACGGCTACCCAGGTATTAAACGAAAGGAAGGCCGATGACCAAACTCATCCAAACCCCTATTGAGCATGTCCATGACAATCTCCAGATAGTCCGGTCTGTTCGTCTAAGAGTATCGCATATCGAGTCTAGGGGATGGATAAAGTCAGACCCTCAATAACGCGACATTTCGTGTCGGTATGAAGCCCATCACCCATTGAGAAACTACCGATCCAAATCAGTAATTCTCTTCCACCTCGGCCGAGGATTTCTGGTGATGGCCACCCGTTCACAATACGACATCAACCCCCAATATCGAGATAGATGAATCCCCGATGATCCGCTCACTGCCTCCATGTGGGTCGGGACTGTACCCAACTAAAACCTGTTTGCACGACTCCTTTGAGCCATGGTAGGGTAGTAATCAAAGCACAGTGGGAACTCACACGAGACAAATGATAATCTCAGGTCGACAGACTAACCTGTACTCATGTCACCTAGGAACTGCTATCTGACAATAGGTATAATACAAACTATCATGTTCCCGGCGAGTCCGTCCGGTGTACTCATAACCCAATGAGCACATGCATACTATCTTAGGTGACTAACTGACACCAATGGCTTGTGAGACCGGCCACCTCCCCTCGTCAAGGTCTCGATAAGTATATACTAGTCTACTCCGCAGTATCGATGCCCAGTCTCGATACTCCCACGACTAGGGACATTTAAGGATGTGCTTATAGACCACCTAGCTCCTACTTATATGATCGCCATCATAATACTGGTAGTCAAGCAAGAATCCTAAGGGATCTATCAACATGTAATAGTGATCTATAATGCCATCTAATGCAAGTACATGATGATAAAGATAAATCAGATAGCATACTATCATCTCGTGTAAGACCGTTCTACCCGTATAGGTCCTCCATCAATCATCACAATCGGGTTCCTGCAATTCAATAATTGATTTGAGGGCACTATAGCCAAGATATACAAAATACATACGTTAGAATTGAACTATTCATAATATTGGCTTAACTCATGAGAACAAGATCATAAAACACACCATCTCCATGCGGAGGACTCGTACTCAGCACGGCTAGCTACACGCGACGCCGTCGTGATTGCGGTTACTTTAAAACATAACATATGATACGTAAAATCTCATTCAATCAGTGATGGTTGCCTCACTTCTAGAATTGACCAGTATCTTTCTGTGCTTGTAGTGGTCTTTGGTTCAGGTGATGTTCGAGTTATCCATACAACCGGGGAACGTTGGTTTTCGTTTACGGCTCAAACGAAACACGGGGCTCCTAATTTATCAGCTATTCCATCTTATTAATCACATGCTTATGATGTTTATTACCTGTTTGTGATGATATATATAAATTTTGAATATATTTTGCACCCACTCTAGCCCCGCCCATGCACTGCCGTAAGTTATGTAACCTTACCGTGAAGTCTCCGGACCCCGTGGTGATTGTGGGTGGAAGATACATACGTTCTTTATTTGTTGTTTTCTGTGATTTATAGGATTAATTGATGAGACCACATTAATTCTAATTAATACAAGAAAATAAATCTAAAATGATGTTGTGGGAATTAAATTTTAAAATCACTCGGTTCTTTTCAAAACTACTCGGTTTTTCACAACACCATATGTTTTCAAAATTGAGCTTGAATCACTCCTTCCATCTACAATATCAAGTTCATTACGTTAAAGGTTTTCGCCAAAAACCATTCATAGCCCTCCGTCATTTCTTATGAGTAGTGCTTAGTATTTGTTCTGCGTTTCTTGACTCAGTCAAGGTGTATTGTGCGGTAGCCAAGTGGTGCTTATTTGTTGCATGTATTGCGATTGGTTAGGACATTCATAAGGCCTTGTTGACTCAGTCAAGGACTCATGCGTATGGGTTTAATGTAATCAAGATAATGACAGATTGAACTTGACTAAGACCCTTTGATTTATTGACTCAGTCAAGGTCACTAGGGTTTTAAGGGTAAAAACAACATCGGGAGTTTCAAATATATAGGAAACTTGCTAGTGTTGCATACATTCTAGTGTGTGGTAAAAAGGGTGGCTTCTATCTAGATTATCACATGATCATAGTTCGGTCCCAATCCCACTGATGAGTAGGATTACTCCAGGAAGATTTTCACTTCACTGAAAATAAAGTAGCTAGCGCCCTGTAGCTTAACTTACCCATTATGTGTCTAGAAATGTGTTAACATGGTTACACCTCTGTGGAAATGGGGTTATTTAATTAGGTCCGTGCGAAAACATAGGGAGCCTTCCTTAGAGTATCAACACTTTCCTGGCTAAACAGTTAGCGAACTTGTGAAGCGTACATGATCTTGACTAGTTCTCCTTTTTAGGATTGAATGAGAATTCAAGAAAACAGTGTGAGCCATCATGTTAAGATAAAATAATAACCTATATAAACGTGCAAGCATATGCTGAGTGTTTCTGTCACGACCCGAAATTGGCACGAGACGGCCCTAATACTACGCAACGTCTACAGGCGTAACGCGGTAAAAGAAAGCTAAGACCCAGAAATTTAAACCAATGAAAGACAAAAACAGATAAGAAACATTTTTAAAAGTCTTTGAAATCACAACCCAAATTCTTTAAAAGTCTAACTTTTCTTTCTTTAAAATTTTGGCAGCACCTCCTTTGTAAAAACTAGCCCCAAAAATGGGTACAACAAAAATATAAATAAAGCATCCCCAAACGGGAGCAAATACTCGCCCAAAGGCGGAAAATAACCACCACAACAAAAATACGACGCCAAAGCGAAGAAATAAAAGACGATAGAAAGGAAACAGTATAAAAGACAACAAGTCATAAAATAATATACAATATCGTCCTCACCAAGTCTCTAAGTTAACAAGAAAATATAGTAGATGGAGAGTACCAGGATACAACGAATATACAATACAACAATACGGATAACCACAAACCCACCGAAGCAAAACTGCACACTATGAGCTGAAGCGGTATCCGCAGCAAAAGATGATCAGATAGATGAATAGCCTGCCTCGACTACCCTGGGGAACACCCTGCAAAACAACTGTAGTACAACGGGGGTGAGTTGCCAACTCGTGAATAGTAAATAACATATGCAGGTAATCGCAAGTATGCACGTACAGCATGAATCTAACATATGCAATTAATAGCAATAAAAGGTCATACGAATGCAATAATCATTAAAGTACACTAACGGTTACTAAAATTACATGAAGCAATAATATGACAACCGGTATGCAATAATCATGCAATAATGATATGAAAAGGTATATATGCAATAGTCATGAAAGGTACACTAGCAGGTACAACTAAGACATGAAGCAATGCATATAAATGAAGTATGTAAATGCAATAGTCATGAATGGTACACTAACAGGTGCTACTAATACATGAAATGGTGCATAAACAATAAATGTGGAGTATGGAATGAAACATGTCATTTCCACGGAATCCTGACATCGTGGTAGGATCACAATCCATCAAGACAATCCAAATCCCAATTACCTCAAATCAGCCCCCAAATTGGCTCTCATATCATATAAGTCTAACAAATCCTTAATGTACAATATCGAATAAATCTCCTATATCCAGAATGTACAAAATCAAGTAAATCTCAAATATCCTTTATGTACAATATCAAGTAAATGTCATATGTCCTAAATCCAATATCAAGTGAATCTCTTATAACCTAGGTATATTTGCATGAATAAATGTGATGAATTATATGAATTAATATCAATACACATATATTAGAGTCTCATTCCACTAATATTGGTGTAAAGGCATATATAACAGCGTCCCATTCCACTGTTATATATACATAGGAGTAAAAAGAAATATCATGAAACCAATGTGTCAAGCATCGACACAGAAATGCTGATCTATCAGGTGCTGTCATCAAGACTGGCACCCTGATAGGTACGTATCACATGCTATCCGAAAAGCACGAGTGCCTAGCTCTGACCCTCGTCTTTCCACGTATCCATACGTTAATGACTCCCGTCGGTATCCCCATGATAACCGCCGAGTCATAGGTAATTTCACCGGATGGTATGGTTCCCCTGACAGGCTCAATCGCCAAGGTCCATCAATCGTCTTGCCCCGGGGTACCTCCGGGCCCCACCATGTACCCTCATACGGCCTCAACGCCTCCTCGCAGGGGTATATATATATCAGAACCGATAAATCTCATGGTGGATTCTGAAATATCATATCAAGGGAAACCGCGTTTTTCAAATAATGCATAATTTCATGAACTCCCACGGTCCCCAAATCCAGAAAACATCATGAAAAATCCATAGCTCAATGCGAAAAATCGATGAATATAATATATGCAACATAAAACTGAAATGTAAGCATATAAAGGAAAAGCCGCTAATTAACTGCAACAAGTTAATATAAAATATCATGCGGTTCCTATTTTCTCCAATTCTAAATAACATCAAGTAAAGGTAAATATGTAGCTATACCTGATATATGTGTGAACAATAAGGCATAGCAAGATATATGTATCTACCTATAAATAATGATGTAGTATACCCTCTGGGTATAAGTGAAATATGGGTGCATGGTATACCTGTAGCTATGGCATAAAGTGTGTATGTACCTATTGCTAATGGTACAATACTCTAAAAGTATATAGGTATCTAGCACGTAAGTATGTCAAGGCATAAATGTAAGCATGTAAGTATACAGGTATGCTATATGTCAATGCGTAAAGAAATATGAATCAATGTCTCAATGTCCCTAACCAAACAATATCATAACTATAAGTGGGTTGTGCGTGACATGGCAATTATTGACGGTGTGTGGAGCATACAATCAGTGCTCGTGCAACATGAGTCGTCAATAATAGTGTAGTGTACTAAGGATACTAGCCCAAGCACAACAATTAATTAACATTAGGGTGAATGCGCAATCCTAAATATGACATAGAATATGCGAAAAAAGTAACATCTCTAGCCCAGACGCATAACGTCATGCGGGCGATTCTCCTGTAGATGTTAAATCTACTCACCAACGCTCCTGGCTGGGTGAAGTCTACCACCTGTTTTCCCTTTGTAGCAGTGTCCGAAGTCCCCACCTGTGAACCTGCAACATTAAAATAATAAAACAAGTATATATTAATAATAGACCCAAAACAAGTACAAACTACACTAGACCGACGCAACAACACAAAACATACTCTCAAGTGTTCGTATTGTGGCTAACGTGCGTAGCGACACGACGAAACAACACAAGAGAAAAACCACACAAAGTGCACGATCCGTGTCGTATAACGTATCGCGCGGACACAAAACACTAAAAACTACCTAGGTGATCCCAGATTTTGCATACTGAAAAAACTCAACAATCAAACAAGACCAAACATACCCAAACCAAAGCAGATACCTACCCAGAAAAACCCAAACCGTAACTCAAATCCTAAGCCGGTGTTGCCGGAAATTCCCCTCTCGTCGCTGGCCGAGTCCGAGCTCCAGGGGTCCGTGCTCCAGGTAAGGTCCTATGGTCACATGTACAACACAACAACATTGTTTAGTTTTCTAGTAAAATCCCTGGGTCACAGCAGATCACAGATATCACAAATCGACACTAAAAATACGATAGTATGCACAAAACTTAACTTTAAACATTCGAAACTAAAGCTAACAAGCTAAGCTACACAAAAATAATAAAAAAACAGAAAGAGATCAATACCTAGCCGAAAGGACACAAAGATCCCAGCTTTGCATGCTCCTAGGCATCCAAGAGGAAAGAGGTGATCATAGATGTGAATTTTGATGAGATTTGTGAATTTTGTGATGGATTTGATGAAGGAAATGAGAGTGTTCAGTTTGAGTGAAAGCAAGAGATGAGGAAATGAGAAAGAGATAGAGAAAAAGAGAGGGGGTGATTAATAAAGAGAGAAGGAGGTGAGTGTAGGGTAAGAGATGAGGGTGAGTGTATCATTAGCATTAATTGCTAACTATGCCTTCACATTAATGCACTCACACCTCACACAAAACAAAACCAAGCAAAATATCTCTCTTCTCACTCACAAAAGATCTAGGGTTAAGGTTAAGAATTGGATTAAAGAAATGATTAGGATAAACAAAGGATTAGGTTAAGTGTCAAGCTTGCTATGAACAAAATTAGCACAAACAAATCCTCACATTTACGTGCACACGTGCGTGCATGCTCAAAACAAATAATAATAAATTATTAATTAAATATTATAAAATGTGAGGAATCCGAATTGGTAAACTATTTACAGTAAACCCGCATTAACATCTAAACGAACACTAGCCGAAATCTAAGGCGTTACAATCCCCCCCTTATAAAAATTAGTCCCCGAATTTAAAATTCTCACTAAGCGTACCTTCAAAGAGAAGATTACAAACTCTCAAATCTCGCCCGCAGCCTCCCAAGTGATTACCTCACTATACGGCTACGTCCACGAAAACCTTTCACAGATCGCAAGACCCTTGATCGAAGTTTGTCCACCTGCCGAGCCATTACACAATTGGCTGTCGGTAAACGAAAGATCGCGTCTCAACTAAATGGTCTGGTGCTGAATCATGTGAGAATGATTATGAAGGTAATTGCAAAGTATTAACACAAGGAATACGGGGTGAATACTCAATAATCTGGGTGGAAGTGCCAAATTAAAGGCAACGGAACTAACTCGCTTTGAGGATCTCAAAAGGACCTAAAATTCTGGGATAAGCTTCCCAAAACTCAACATGCCATTCATCGGAAAAATCCGTAGGAATACATGATCTCCCACTGCGAACTAAAGTTTGTGACCATCACGGTCGGCATAAGACCTATGTCCGCAATGGACAATTCTCATCCTGACCTAAAATAACCGGGTCATCTCCGAAGTCTCTAGACTAGCTGGGGTCCAAAAATCCTATTTACTCAGAGTCAGAAAAACAGACTGGAGATCGACAAAACCTAACAAATAAACCTAAAGGTTGCCAATTGGAGTGTCTCCTAATAACAGCTATCGAAGGAGAACCCTAACAATGGTGAGTGACGATCCCCAACTGCCGACAACAACTAAAACGCACGCACAAGCATATCCTCCAAAGTCGGTATAGCCCGCTCTCACAAAACCATCATCCGGCGGATGGAAAGATGGAGCTAAAGCTCAACCAGTACCTAAGGCTTCCTGAAGTTCCTACCCAAAACGGCAAGCGAACAGGGTGCCTTCATTGGATACGACCCATGAAGGAACTCCGTGCAACGCACAAACTTAATAAAGAATAACTGAGCAAACTGAGTATAACCGGACGACAAGCATCCGAATGGAGTCATACCCTGACTAAACCTGGGTAGACACCATAGCGAAAATCATGGAGATCTGCTCCCACTCCCACTTCGGAACGGTTAAAGGTTGAAACTCTCCAGTCGGTCTCGGAAGCTCAACCAAAGCACACAACAAGAAAGACACCTTGAAACAAAACCCGAAACTTCTCTTTACATCCTTGCCCACCCGTAACTATCTCATAAGTCACGTCAAATGTTGGTGGAACTCGAACGAATACAGAGAGTTGACTGATGTGCCTGCTATAGGATTTCGCGTCTCTGCCCAATAGTATCGTGTACACAAACGCGTCCCTAAACATAGCACACCCAAGTCATAAATTAAGGACTCCGAATTATTACCCAGCCGAGTATGCTCAAGTATCACTGACGAACGAGCATCAGCAGGCAGTGCCTCGCGAAAGCGATTAAGGAATAGTGGTCGGGTGCGGACATGAGCAAGTTGTTCCCCTCAGTAGAGGTGAACTTAAGTTGTACTCAACGATCACAAAAGAACTATAAATCTGCAGAAGACTATCTCAACGATCATAACCCGCTGCAGGAAGATGTACATTAAGCTCTGGTGGTCCATGAAAATCTGACACGACTCTCGAACAAGTAGTGTCCCCAAATCTCCAATGCAAGACCACCGCGGCCATCTCCAGATCATGAGTGGGATATCCTACTCGTACTTCCTCCAGATGTAGGGAAGCAAAAGCGATAACTCTATAGTGTCACCTCAGTACACAATCGAGCCCCACTCGTGAAACATTAAAGTTAAACAACAAAGTCTCTCGAATGAGAAGCAAAGAAAGAACTGATGCAGTTGTTAACCGAGTCTTCAACTGCTGAAAAACTCCTCACGCATACGTCAGTCCAAAGAAAAGAAACCTCCTTTCTGGTCATTCCAGTCAACGGTGCAGTACTACGCTCGCAATCCTGCACGAAACGGCGGTAAAAACCTGCTAAGCCAAAAAATCTGCGGACCTCCGTCTTGCGCACAAGTCTGGGCCTAAGCTGTACGGCCACGATCTTCCTCGGAACCATACAAAACTTTCTCCCGTAACTACAAGACCTAGGAGTCAACACAAACAAACCTGAAGGAACACTCCGAGAATCTAGCAAACAGCTGGTGCTCTCCCAGTATCTGCAAAACAAATCCTCAAGTGTTGCTCATGTTCCTCAAGACACATTAAATAGACCAGAATGTCGTCAATAAGACAACAATAACTGGTCGAGGAACGGCCTGAAGAGATCTGGTTAATCATATCTACGAATGCTGCTAGGGTATTGGTGAGTCCAACGACAAACCAACACACACAAAACCCATAGCACGCACAAGGCAGTCTTCGGAATTTCATCACTCTGAACCCGCAACAATGATGGCCTGATCCCAAACAAACTTAGAAAATTTCTCACACTCTGGAGCTGATCGAAGAAATCGTCAATGCGAAATAAAGGATACCTATCCGCACCGTAAGCCGGTTCAATTGGCAATACATCAATACACAACCTAAACTGCCGTCTTCCTCCTTGACGAATAGAAATAGGAGCTCCCTAATGCGAAACACTCAGACGCATAAGCCCCCCAACAAACAACTCTGCAGCCGACCCTTAAGCTCCCTAAGTTTCGCCGGCTCATCTGGAACAACATCGGATAACTCTCGCACGAAAAGAACCCGGTCCAACAAACCAACTGTGGCTCCGGTACCACGAATGAACGCCAAGAATCTATGACATCCTCTCCTCAAAATCCGACTAGCGAAAAAGGCTGAATTCAAGCTGTGAGAGGCGACACAACTATCCACCTGCACAACAAGAACTGACTCGCCGGGGAAAACAACACCTGCCTGTTTTCTCACGGTAGTCCACAGATGTCTAACAAGTAGATAACCAGTTCGTGCCCAGGAGAACGTCAAATCCAACATCTCTAGAAGGATCAAGTGACGGACGAATCTCTATCTTCTATCCGATTGGCACACGACCGAAATACGTGTCGCGTAATAAAAGAATCAGTGACAGAAGTTAACACAACATGCGGCTGCTCTACCTAACACGACTCTCGTCCCAACCATGACACAAAGTGTGTAAAACAAACAAGAAATACATCCAAAGAATATAAGAATTAAGGATACCTGAAAACTCTGCATTGGACGCCCGCGCGTCCCGATGAGTAGAAGCAAACTCTCGTGTCTGCCCCCTACCCGCAACTGGCTGAACTCCTCTTCTGGTAACCTTTCCCCTCTGAGCGAATCCTCTGCGACCACGACCTTTCTGCACATAAGCCTGACGTGGTGCTAAGGAACAATGTCTGACGAAGTGATGAAGGCTCCCGCATCGAAAACATCCATACGATGACTGCTGACCCTCCTAGGGATGAGAGCTGAACGACTGTCCTTGTCCCAAGCCTCTACTACTCCCGCGACGGTCACGAAATCTGTCTCGATGACTAAGCCTCTGTCTCTGGGCTGGTTCACCGGTACGAGTCCTCCACTGTCTTGGAACTCTCAGAGTCTCTTGAATATGTGCCTCGTCAACTGGGGCTGCATCCACTGGTGCTATGTAGGTGACGGACTGCTACATGCTGATCGCAAGGAACAACTGGGTAACAGGGGTGACAACCTCCTGTCTCTGTGCTCGAACGGCCTCAACCAATGAACTCATTGTCTGGCGCATGTCCTGCATCTCTGTCACAAGCCTAGCGATACTATCTATCGAAGGCGGATCCGTCTGCACCTGTGCAACTAGCGCGCCATCCTGGTCAGTGCTCGCAGCATCACTCTGGGTCCCCATAGTCATCGGCGGCAAGGCTATAAATGGAAATAAGATTCGATAAGAACAAGGAAATCGAATCACAAGGATATGAATCATCAAGGAAGGAATTTCAAGCAATTTGCACTTAGGTCACTTTGGGCGGAGTACCGCATCGTGAGTATGTTGCAGATACACACACACTATGTTACTCTGCTTAAGCTACCTACTCCATCATACCAAGGTCATCCTACACTCCGAAAGGTAAAAGCTAGCGCTCTGATACCAACTTTGTCACGACCCGAAATTGGCACGTAACAGCCTTAATACTACGCAACGTCTACAGGCGTAACGTAGTAAAAGAAAGCCAAAACCCAGAAATCTAAACCAATGAAAGACAAGAACAGATAAGAAACATTTTTAAAAGTCTTTGAAATCACAACCCAAATTCTTTAAAAGTCTAACTTTTCTTTCTTTAAAATTTTGGCATCACCTCTTTTGTAAAAACTAGCCCTAAAAATAGGTACAACAAAAATATAAATAAAGCATCCCCAAACGGGAGCAAATACACACCCAAAGGCGGAAAACAACCACCACAACAAAAATAGGATGCCGAAGCGAAGAAATAAAATACGATAGAAAGTAAACTGTATAAAAGACAACAAGTCACAAAATAATATACAATATCGTCCGCACCAAGGCTCTAAGTCAATAAGAAAATATAGTATATGGAGAGTACAAGGATACAACGAATATACAATACAACAATACGGATAACCACAAACCCACCTAAGCAAAACTGCACACTATGAGCTGAAGCGGTATCCGCAGCAAAAGATGATCAGATAGACGAATGGCCTGCCACGACTACCCTGGGAAACACCCTGCAAAACAACTGTGGCACAACGGGGGTGAGTTGCCAACTCATGAATAGTAAATAACATATGCCAGTAATCGCAAGTATGCACGTACAACGTGAATCTAACATATGCAATTAATAGCAATAAAAGGTCATACGAATGCAATAATCATGAAAGTACACAAACAGTTACTACAATTACATAAAGAAATAATATGACAACCGGTATGCAATAATCATGCAATAATGATATGAAAAGGTATATATGCAATAGTCATAAAAGGTACACTAGCAGTACAACTAACACATGAAGCAATGCATATAAATAAAGTATTGAAATGCAATAGTCATGAAAAGTACACTAACAGGTACTACTAATACATGAAACCTTGCATAAACAATAAATGTGGAGTATGCAATAAAACATGTCATTTTTACGGAATCTTGACATCGTCGTAGGATCACAATCCATCAAGACAATCCAAATCCCAATTTCCTCAAATCAGCCCCCAAATTGGTTCTCATATCATATAAGTCTCACAAATCTTTAATGTACAATATCGAATAAATCTCTTATATCCTGAATGTACAAAATCAAGTGAATCTCATATATCCTTTATGTACAATATCAAGTAAATGTCATATGTCCTAAATCAAATATCAAGCGAATCTCTTATAACCTAGGTATATTTGCATGAATAAATATGATAAAGTATATTAATTAATATCAATACACATATATTAGCGTCCCATTCCACTAATATTGGTGTAAATGCATATATAACATTGTCCCATTCCACTGTTATATACATAGGAGTAAAAAGAAATATCATGAATCCAATGTGTCAAGTATCGACACAGAAATGCAGATCTTTCAGGTGCTGTCACCAAGACTGGCACCCTGATAGGTACGTATCACACGCTATCCGAAAAGCACGAGTGCCTAGCTGTGACCCTCGTCTTTCCACGTATCCATACGTACATGACTCCCGTCGGTATCCCCATGATAACCGCCGAGTCATAAGTAATGTCACCGGATGGTATGGTTCCCCTGACAGGCTCAATCGGCAAGGTCCATCAATCGTCTTGCCCCGGGGTACCTCCGGGCCATACCATGTACCCTCATACAGCCTCAACGCCTCCTCGCAGGGGTATATATATATCAGAACCGATAAATCTCATAGTGGATACTGAAATATCATATCAAGGGAAACCGGGTTTTTCAAATAATGCATAATTTCATGAACTCCCACGGTCCCCAAATCCAGAAAACATCATGAAAAATCCATAGCTCAATACGAAAAATCCATGAATATAATATATGCAACATAAAACTGAAATGTAAGCATATAAAGGAAAAGCCGCTAATTAACTGCAACAAGTTAATATAAAATATCATGCGGTTCCTATTTTCTCCAATTTTAAATAACATCAAAGGTAAATATGTAGCTATAACTGATATATGTGTAAACAATAAGGCATAGCAAGATATATGTATCTACCTATATGTAATGATGTAGTATACCCCCTGGGTATAAGTAAAATATGGGTGCAAGGTATACTTGTAGCTATGGCATAAAGTGTGTATGTACCTATTGCTAATGGTACAATACTCTATAAGTATACAGGTATCTAACACGTAAGTATGTCAAGGCATAAATGTAAGTATGTAAGTATACAGGTATGCTATATGTCAATGCGTAAAGAAATATGAATCAATGTCTCAATGTTCCTAACCAAACAATATCATAACTATAAGTGGGTTGTGCATGACATGGCAATTATTGACGGTGTATGCAGCATACAATCAGTGCTCGTGCAACATGAGTCATCAATAATAGTGTAGTGTACTAAGGATACTAGTCCACGCACAACAATTAACTAACAGTAGGGTGAATGCGCAATCCTAAATATGACATAGAATATGCGACAAAAGTAACATCTCTAGCCCAGACGCATAACGCCATGCGGGCGATTCCACTGTAGATGTTAAATCTACTCACCAACGCTCCTGGCTAGGTGAAGTCTACCACCTGTTTTCCCTTTGTAGCAGTGTCTGAAGTCCCCACCTGTGAACCTGCAACATTAAAATAATAAAACAAGTATATATTAATAATAGATCCAAAACACGTACAAACTACACTAGACCGACGCAACAACACAAAACATACTCTCAAGTGTTCGTATTGTAGCTAACGTGCGTAGCGACACGACGAAACAACACAAGAGAAAAACCACACAAAGTGCACGATCCGTGTCGTATAACGTATCACACGGACACAAAAACACTAAAAACTACCTAGGTGATCCCAGATTTTGCATACTGAGAAAACTCAACAATCAAACAAGAACAAATATACCCAAACCAAAGTAGATACCTACCCAAAAAAACCCAAACCGTAACTCAAATCCCAAGCCGGTGTCGCCGGGAATTCCCCTCTCGTCGCCGGCCGAGTCCGAGCTCCAGTGGTCCGTGCTCCAGGTAAGGTCCTATGGTCATAGGTACAACACAACAACATTGTTTAGTTTTCTAGTAAAATCTCCGGGTCACAGCGGATCACAGATATCACAAATTGACACTAAAAATACGATAGTATGGACAAAACTTAGCTTTAAACATTCTAAACTAAAGCTAACAAGCTAAGCTACACAAAAATAACAAAAACAACAGAAAGAGATCAATACCTAGCCAAAAGAACACAAAGATCCCATCTTTGCATGCTTTTAGTCATCCAAGAGGAAAGATGTGATCAAAAGATGTGATTTTTGATGAGATTTGTGAATTTTGTGATGGATTTGATGAAGGAAATGAGGGTGTTCAGTTTGAGTGAAAGCAAGAGTTGAGGAAATGAGAAAGAGATAGAGAAAAAGAGAGAGGGTGATTGATAAAGAGAGAGGGAGGTGAGTGTAGGGTGAGAGATGAGGGTGAGTGTATCATTAGCATTAATTGCTAACCATGCCTTCACATTAATGCAATCACACCTCACACAATACAAAACTAAGCAAAATATCTCTCTTCTCACTCACAAAAGATCTAGGGTTAAGGTTATGAATTGGATTAAAGAAATGATTAGGATAAACAAAGGATTAGGTTAAGTGTCAAGGTTGCTAAGAACAAAATTAGCACAAGCAAATCCTCACATTTACGTGCACACGTGCGTGCATGCTCATAACAAATAATAATAAATTATCAATTAAATGTTATAAAATGTAAGGAATCCGAATTGGTAAACTATTTACAGTAAACCCGCATTAACGTCTAAACGAACACTAACCGAAATCTAAGGCGTTACAGTTTCTTTTCTCTCTCCTAATTGCAGCTACCATGTCACACCTTTATCAATATAATAAAATATATGACTTGACCGACCAGAATTCTTATTTGGGGTTGGGGAACGTCAGTTCGGCTCTGACTTTTGACCAATGTCACGTGCATGAGCAAGAGAAAGAGGATTACATGAATTCATTGATGACCTCAATAAAGAAGAAGCATTCTCTTGCGTCTTCTTCATGTATTCTTATTATTGAGAACTGTTTTTCGGTCAGTTCTACCTCCTGGATACTAGATACCGGATCGGGGTCTCATATCTGCAATTTATTACTGGGATTGAGAAAAAATAGGTTGGTTGGACCCGGTGATATGTTCTTCAGAGTAAAGAACGGAGCACAAGTTGATACTGCTGCAGTCGGTGAATATCACCTTGTATTGCCAAGCGACAATACTATGATTTTGAAAAACTGCTACTATGTACCTTCCATACCTTGCAACATCATATCATTTTATTTACTTAATAAAGAAGGATATAACTTTGTTCTTAATAGAAATATCATGAACAATTACCTTAATCAGGTATTGGTTGTAAAGGTACACTGTGTAATGGTATCTACGTTCTAAATCAAAATACAGTTTTTAATGTACAAAACACACGCAAGAGGAAAAGTTCAGATACGAACGAGACATACTTGTGGCATTGTAGACCTGTTCATATCAACGAGAAAAGATTAACTAAGTTGCATAAGAATGAATATTTGGATCCATTTGAATTTACATTTTATGAAACTTGCCAATCTTGTCTCAAATGGAAGATGATCAAATCTCTATTCATCGGATATGGAGAAAGAGATACGGAGGTCCTGAGATTCATACACAATGATGTGTGTGGTCCAATATCTATACATGCAATGGGTCGGTTCTCATACTTCAGCACATTCACTGATGATCTCTCTAGGTTTGGATATGCGTATCTTTTGAAACACAAATCTAAAACTTTTAAGAAATTCAAAGAATAAAGAAACGAAATAGAGAACCAAATTGGCAAAATTATCAAGATCCTCCGATCTGATAGAGGAGGGGAGTACTTAAGCACGGAATTCCTCGGCTGCAAATGGATTTTCAAGAAGAAGATTGGTGCAGATGGACAAGTGAAAACCTATAAGACAAAGACTTGTTGCAAAAGGTTTTCATCAAATACCAGGTTTGGACTATGACGAAACCTTTTCTCCATTGACTATGCTAAAATCCATTTGGATCCTATATGCCATTGCTGCTTTCCATGACTCTGAGATCCGACAGATAGACGTAAAGATCGCTTTTCTAAACGGCGCTTTAAAAGAGTGTGTTTATATGGATCGGCTAGAAGGCTTCATAGACAGTAGAGCAGTGGAAAGATATGCAATTTGCTTAAATCCATTTATAGATTAAAGCAGGCACGCAGAGCTGGGACATCTATTTTGATGAAACAGTCAAGAAATTTGACTTCATGAAAAACATTGTATGGAGAACGGTTGTGTTCCTTGTTTGATGAGCTTTGATTTTATAGGAAGATTGTAAGGAAAACAATCGTGTTCCTCATTTTATACGTCGATGGCATTCTCCTGATAGGAAATGGTCCTATATTGCAGTCGGTCAAGCTGTTCTTGTCTCAGAAGTTCTCCATGAAGGACCTGGATGATACCTCATACATTCTGAGGATTAAGATCTATCGTGATAGATCTAAGAGGATATAGGGACTTTCACTGTACAGGTACATTGTAACATTTCAGAAAAATAAAATATTATTTTTGAGAAGATAAATAATTGAATAATAAATATTAAGAATATTTTAATGTATGGAGACTAGTTTTAATGAAAAAGGGTATGATTATATACCGATAGATTGGAAAAATATTGGAAAATTACATTTGAATATGAATTTTGAAAGAATTCTATATGATTTAGACGCTTTATAAATTTTATACAAGTTTATTTCTAAGCTTGATTAATTAGTACTTAATCATGCATTAATTTTGTTTTGTGCTTGTGACATGCACCATGTCATGTTACACACTTATTACATTTTTCTACCACGATTTCTTTCTTTTTATTTTCAATAATGGCTTTGTTTTAAAATGAGGTTAAAAGATAAATGAAGGAAAAGAAAAGAAAAGAAAAGAAAAGAAAAAGGAAATAAATATAGATTGAGGTATGGGCAAGAGAGAGAAGAGAGAGGGTGAGGGGTCATCTTTGACCATGGCCATTATTCTTCACTTCATTCTCAACACCATTTTCTTCTCCTCCTTCACTCATGGCTGCCATCTTCCCTCCACCACCTCAACCCCCTCACAACACTACCAAAACTACATCAAAACCTCATCCCTCCTTTACAAAAATTGATCATAACACCCTCACAAACCCTATGAAGACATCAAGGCAAGATTTTGAAGACTTGGAGCAACTTAAGAATTTTCTTGAGTTGCCAAATAAGGTAACGGTTTCACCATTAGTTTAGTAATCAAGTTCCTATAGATTCTATTTTAGTTTAGAATTGTTTAAGTAGGGTTTAGTGAACTTCGAAAATTCCAAGTTGAGCTTTAGGTGTTATAATGAATTGAAAGGGTGCAATTAAGGTTTAGTAGTGATCTTAAACCCCTTTAGCGTTAGAAATCCTGGAACAACCTAAGACTAAAACCCAAAACCCCAAACTTAGAAACCCGATATCGGAAGATTGTGGGAATTATGATGATATTTAGAGATCTGCTATGACCCGGGGAAGCTGAAAAATATTTAGCATTTACAGTGAGGTGTGCATGTGATTTGGAGTATACCATAAAGACCCGAGGCCCTATCTCCCATTCATAGCCGTAAATATATTCCTTATGGCCACAATTTGTGGCCTGGGTACTTCAGATTAAGTTCGTGCTTGGTCCATAGCTCCATTTTCAGTAAATTAGACCTACCCTATATGCAAAATTGGCTAATTCAACCTAGGGTAAAATCTGGAGGTGTTTTCTTGAGTTGCTTCTTCGTTTTGCGAGTTCGTTTTGACTTGAGTTATGGTATATGGGTTTTGACTCGGTAGGTTGACGTTCGTACGTCAATATCGGGAGTTGTTTGATTATTCTTGCGTGCGTAGACCATAGGTTTTAACCTATGTGCGTTTCGTGTGCCGTTTTGGTTTTTATCCGCGATTTCGGTTTACGATATTGTATGTTTATATGTAGGCACCTTCACGTGGACTTTGGACGACGAGGAAGAGCAAGGCTGCATCGACTTCGGCAAGTAAGGAATAAGGTGAGTAGATATATATCTACGGGGGAAGTCGGGTGGATGGCGTATATAACCCCCGCACTTTCGTAGGGTAGAATGCGAATGCGATTTATATATTTATTTATATGTGTTAATGTGAGACGTAAATGCTTAGAGAGAAAGTAACTTAGTTCAGTTTCCTAGTCGCGAAACCCTAGAGTAAAGATCGGCACACACACACAGATATATTTGATTTTCTTGTACGTATATGGGGATACACACACACACATATGTATGTGAGTATGTATGTATATATATATGTATACATATACACGGATGATGAGGATAGTATGTGATATGAGGTGAGGAGTCGATAAAATCGGGCATGATACCGTGAGAGGTTGATAAGCGATTGAGCCGTGATGTGGCACATGATATGGTATACAACATGATATTATAGTGAATCGACGGGCGATGTGTTTTCATACACACGAATATATATATATATATATATATATATATATATATATTTGTGTGTGTATGTGTGTGGTAGATGGTATCGGAATGTACTAGACTTTAGATCAGTACCCCTAATTCAGGATATGATGATAAGGATACCAGATGAATAATGAGTTATATGTGATATTTGACCCGTACCCCAATTTGGGATGTCGTTCGATGGATTTTACCGTACGATGTATAAATGTGATGATTGATCCTCACTCTTGATTTGAGGATGTCCTATTATATGTTTCATCGTACGTGACGCTATTGAGGCGGGATCACCGACTACTAGATATATTGACTCAGACATAGGTGGATTTCCTTACCCTTTTGATTAGTCTCTTAGCTTTGTCATGTAGTTTACTTAGTAGATGTTAGACTGGGCTCAAGTCATACTCATTTCCAAAACTAACGAATCGTGAGTATTTTAAAGACAGGCCAAAGGATACTACGGATATTTCAAAGGACATACCTTTTCTTAAAAACACCGTAACCCCTATTTTCTAAACACCACGATTCGTGCTATTTCAAATGCCAAAACTGTATGACTCGTAGATATAATGTATGTTCTTTATTATTGCGTTTACTATTCTTTTTACGTATATTCTTGCTATTCGTATCGCATTGCATGCTTTAATGTGATTTCGTAGTTATTATGAAACCCTGCTGTCAGGACACTAGCACCATTACCGATGATGCGTATGCTCCACGTACACCTACTTGCCGGCTCACACATATCATCATCGGTAATTTTCATGTCACGTACACATTAGAAAACACCACTTCATTTGTATAAATTGTTAGCTGATAGTTTCGACATAGTACTAGTACGCTTTCTTTTATATGATAACTTAGACATTGCATTTATTACTGTGATATCTCATGAATGTGTATTTTCATTTTTCATGCAATATTATGGGGCTTTATGCCGGTATTCACTGTTTATTGACTATTGATTAAGGGATTCGGATTTTTCATGAGATTTATGGATTTAGAGAAACCGCAAGGATTTTATAAACTCATTATCATTTTCAGAAGATAGAAATTGCGGTTTTCTCGTGATATGATGTGAGATATGTCCACCATGAGTTTTCTTGGCCCTTGAGCAGTATCATATACCCGATTCGAGGAGGAGGAGGAACGGTCTGCGTGTGCAAGGTGGACCTGGTGCGGTACCCCGGGGTAAGATGGTCGCAAATGATGGCGTTGAGCCCGGCAGGGGAGCACTACCGACCGGTTATTTGTGACGCGGAGGATATCCGGAGGATACCGACGTAGTTTTGAGATTTGATGATAAGGGCCAGTGCGGATTGCCGGAGCCCGAGATAGTGAGATTTAATGATAGGGGCCGGTCCGGATTGCCGGAGCCCGAGATATTGTGATATTAGGATATATGTTTTGCGTCGATACTTGAAACAGATTCTCTGTTGATTTAATTGATGATATTTCGGTTTTATATAGAAATCTCACTGAGATAAGAAAACAGTTTTCTCATTTAGATATATTCTGTTTTCATGCATTCATACATCATATATATGATATGTTGTTACCTGAGGCACTGACACGAGCACTTGGTATTACACTTATGTATAGATGTTTACCCTTGCAATTATTTTATACTTCAGGCTATATTATTTTGAGGATATTACTATCGTATGACCTAGGATAGAGTCTTACATGCGATTTCTGCTCGGTGATGTTTTCTACTCACGAGTTGGCAACTCACCCCCATTGTGCCATAGTTTCTTGCAGGTTTTGCCGTACAAGTTTCCTTGGTGGCTTGCTGGCACACTACTTCATTTCGGGTGATTGCTTTGGTTGGTGGGTTCACTTGTATCGTGACCACTGTAGTATCTATATTTATATTCAGTTGTATCTAGTAAACTCCATCAACCAGACTTGTATTATTGATAGACTTAGAAGACCAGTGTATATTCTTTCGACGTTAGAGTCGAGTGCTTATATTATTATGGTTTTCTAGTTTTTTTTAGGATATTGGTTTTCTTTCTGAGTTTTGGACACTCGCCCTTCGGCGTTGTATATTATATTGCTTGCATGGTTGTGTCCGCCAATTGGCGAAGAGCTAGCTCCCGCTTGGGGATGTCTTTATTCATTATGTATATTATTCATGTTTGTACCCGTTTGGGGCCAATATTTATAAAGGAAACTCTGCTGCAATTTTCGGAAAAGAATTGACGTTTTAAAAATGCTTACTACGACTTTCAAAGTAAATTTATATGTTAACTTTTAACTGAATTTTCCTTCACTCTCTTTTTAAATAGTTTAGATTTCTGGGCTTTTGGCTTATTTGAATAGATGAGGTCCTCTAGACTTCATATGATTCAAGTACCAGTCACGTGCCATTTCGGGTCGTGACATACATTGACACCATACTAAAGAGGTATAGTATGGAAGATTCCAAACACGGCAATTTACCAGCTTGTCACGGAATCACCCTTCCAGAGAAATGTCTCCCAAGACTGATGAGGAGATGGCTCACATGAGAATTATACCCTTCGATTCGGCTGCAAGATCTATAATGTATGTGATGTTATGTACTAGACCAGATGTAGCTTACGCACATAGCATAGTAAGCCGGTATCAGTCAAATTTAGGGGAGAAGCATTGGACAGCTGTGAAGAACATTCTGAAGTATTTGAGAAGGACTAATGATATGTTCATTGTGTACGGTAATGGAGACCTCCAGATGGATTCCTTTACCAATTCAAGCTTCCAAAATGACAACAATGACATCAAGTCTGTCTCGGGCTATGTGTTTACCCTCAATGGAGGGGCGGTCAGTTGGAAGAGTTCCAAACAGAACACCGTAACAGAGTCGACGATGGAGCCTAAATACATTGCTGCCTGTGATGCCACGAAAGAAACTTTCTAGATAAGGAAGTTCGTTCATGAACTTGAGGTGATTCCATCTATTGTTGATCCAATACCTTGGTATTATGACAACAATGGGGCTATAGCGTTAGAGAAGGAACCACTGTCCCATCAGAAATCTAAACACATCTTGAGACGGTATCACCTAATCAGGGAGATCATTGATCGGCGGGAGATCGAGGTCAAGAGAGTGTACACAAAGGACAACACGGTGGACAAACTCAAGAAGGCACTTCCTCAGACTCAGCACAAGAGGCTATTGGAGATGATTGGTCTTCGATACGCCAATACCTGGGCTTAGCACAAGTAGAAAATTTTTGGATATGTATGTCCTAGAGGCCATTATTATATAGTACAGGACCGTATATTACACGTGGATGCTTTGGATATATATATATATATATATATATATATATATATATATATATACAGGATAGTCTTGCTTGATATGATAGTATGCTATCTAGTTTGTCTTTGCCTCAACATGTGTATATATATTTTATTTATTTATTATGTATCTCGAATACATGTTGGTAAAGCCCATAGGATCTTTTGCTTGACTACGAGAGTTGAGATGGAGATCATACTCATGCGGTCTAGGTAGTCTGTAAGCACATCCTTAAATTGTCCTTATTTGTTGGAGTTTTAAGACAGGGCATCGAAACTACGGAATATACTAGTATATATGTTTCTTATTCCCGTTAGGGAATGTGGCCTATCACGCAGCCATTGGTGTACGGCACCAAAAATAGTATACATTAGATTATGAGTTACACACTTAACGGACTCTCCGAGAACTTCTAGATGATAATATACCTATTGTCATGATCCGAAAAAGTCACATGACTGGCACTTGAATCATGTGAAGTTTATAGGACCCCACCTAATTCAAGTAAGCCAAAAGCCCAGAAATCTAAACCTTTTCAGGGAAAATAGTGAATGTGAAGTTTTGAAAGAAAGGTTTACTGAAATCAGGTTGTTTCTTTGAAAACATAAGTAATATCATAAGAAATACCATGTTTTGTATCTATTTTAAAAAACATTTCATCATTTGAAATTTCGGTAGCACCTCCTTTGTAATTTTTAAGCCGAAAACGAATACAAGCAATAATAAATATAGAAATCCCTAAGCGGGAGCTAGCTCTTCGCCAATTAGCGGAAATAACCATACAATAATATAAATATACAACGCCGAAGGCGAGAATCAAAATACAGACTAAAGCAAAGAAACCAAAGCATCATCAAGAACCAGAAATAAGAATAATACATGAGCGTGACTCTAATCCGAAAGAATATACAATAAAGTTTTCTAAGTCTACAAATATACAAGGTCTGGTTGATGGAGCTTTTAACTAGATACAACTAAAATAAAAATTGTTGGAGATAGTGCCCTCAGAGTCAATTATTGGATCACAGGCACGTGATTGCAATGATTGAGGGAGGACCCATCCCGGTAGGACAGTCTTACTCGAGATGATAGTATGCTATCTGGTTTACCTTTATCATCGTGTACTGCTTCAGGTGACCTTACAGGTCGCTATTACACGCTGATAGAGCCCTTAGGATTCTTGCTTGACTGCCAGCAGTATGAGGGCGATCATATACGTGAGAGCTGGTGGTCTATAAGCACATCCTTAAAAGGTCCCTAGTCGTGGGAGTTTCGAGACAGGGCATCGATTCTCCAGAGTAGACTAGTGTATACAGTCGAGACCCCGACGAGGGGCGGTGGCCGGTCTCACAAGCCACTGGTGTCAGTTGGTTCACCTAAGATGTATACAGGTGCTCATTGGGTTATGAGTACACCGGACAGGACTCGTCGGGAACATGCTAGTTGGTCTTATACTTGACGTCAGATAGCAGTTCCCTGGTGACATGTGTACAGGTTAGTTCATCGACCTGAGATCGTCATTGGTCTCGTGTGAGTTCCCACTGTACTTTGATTACTACCCTACCACAGCTCAAAGGAGTCGTGCAAACAGGTTTTAGTTGGGTACAGTCCCGAGCCACATGGAGGCAGTGAGCGGATCTGCAGGGGTTCGTATCTCCCGGTATTGGGGGTGAGGTCGTGCTGTGTCTAGGAGAACCATTACACAAAGCCCTCGGCCGAGGCAGGAGATTTACTGGTAGGTATTCCAGTAGTATCTCAGGGTGTTCTGGGCTACACTCCGACACGACTTGTACCGCTTTTGGGGGTCTGACTTTTACCAACCCCCTAGGCTCGCCATGCGATACTCATAGACGAACGGACCGGACTGTACGGATATTGTCACTGACAGGCTCAGTAGGGTGTCAGGATGAGTTCGCTCATCGACGTCCCTTTTGGTCAATAGCTGGTGGCCCGTCACGTATGGCTAATACCTCTGACGTGCTAGTGGTTAAATCCACAGCCATAGTATTGACGAGTCTTTAGAGTCCACCACATTGACAGTTACTCAAGTTTCGGGCGAAACGCTGTAGAGGCCGTATGGAGATATGCCAGGGTCCGATCAGATACGGGCGGTATTGCACGGATCAGGGTCGGACGGTTTGTACTAGAGGCCGTATAGATATATGGCAAGGTTCGATCAGATACGTGCGGTATTGCACGGATCAGGATCGAACGGAAATTACTAGCTGGCTTTGGTTTAAGCCGGATCCTAGTTTAGTACAGTGTAGATTTTGTCTCATTGCATTTGTATCCGGTCGGAATACAGATGCGAGTGTGTATGCACAGAATCGAGGTTTTCCTGTAATTTATTACGGGACCTGTTTTCTGGAGTTGCCAGTTTGCATTTCGTTCCGGCCGGTTTTCTATTGTTCTTTCCTGGCCGGACTTTTCTGATGGAAGGGGTTATTTGCAAGTTTGCAAATAACTTTTTGTGGAGGGGTTTATTGCATTATGAGGCATTATGATTTATAAAGCATCTTTGCTTTTCTTGTTCTCATGATGGTGCAATAAATGTGATAAGAAAGGATTATAGTTGATTTGAATTAATGATGTGAGCTTTGCTTTTTGGGGTGTGGTCACCCATTCTCTTTTCCTACACTCACCTTCCTTCTTGTTTTGAGATGACCTCCACCATTTTGTGAGAGGAGGGGCCGACCACAATGAGAGATGGAGATGAGTGATTTTCATTTGGGGAAGTGAGGAAATTATCATCTCATTTTGATACACCAAAGTTCATCTCCATTTTTTTCATTACATTCCTCTATCTACAAAGGCAACAAAACCCCAAATGAGACACAACTCTACACATTCTACAGCAAATCTTGGGCATGTCGACTTGCCAGCTTCATGCCCGAGTTGCCTCGGTATATAGGCGGGAGCCCGTAAAAGATGCAGACGATGTGGTGCCCTTCCGGTAAGGATGCGACGACCGGAGTTTCCGCGGGAGATCGGGACGACGACGAGAAGACCGGAGGAATCGGATCACTCGGTATATCTCTCACCCTTTCTCTTGATTGCTAGGATTAGGTTAATGGTTACGATCCGGGTTTATTGTCCGCGGTAGCGCCAGTTTAAAAGTTAAGAAAATTTTTGATTCCGTATTTTGGCCTCAGATTGACGGCCGGGGCGCTGCCGTGGCGCAACATGGTATCAGAGCCACGCCATTAACCTAGTCTAGCTTTGTCTAATGTGTTTTACTTTTCCGATCGACCAAAATTCCAAAATCCGCGTTTCACATACATCAGTTTTCTGTTGAATTTTTTCTTGCTCGAAAATTTTTTCAGGTTGTAGAAAAGTGATGTACTGGAAATTATAAGAACACTGTAGAAATTCGATGCAGTGAATCCATAGTGGGAGCGCGGAACCGCGGCCAAACACCCCTTTGGGCCGCGGTTCCGCCGCACTATGTTGAGATCACTCCATGAAATTTCTGCAGTTGCTCTCTGGGTTGATTTTAGGGTTTCTGGAATTTAATTTTTGGCCCAGAATTTCTTGATGTGCTACAGTTGTACTTGGGGGCCCACTTGTTAAAATTTGATCGATCGGATATTTTAAACACATTGGTTCACAGTATTTACATTATATCTGCGACCGTGAATGTCACTTGATCGGTAAATCCTGTCTAACTGCTATAGCCCGGTTAGACGGATTTGCGAACGTGACATTCACGTTGATGTTCTATGTATTGCTGTGATGTTGCGGATCGGTCGTGGGGGATAGCCTGGATTCAATGTTAGTACAGTTTTGTTTTATATGTACATTTGATATTGCGGGGCCAGCATCCGACATGTGGACTGCCGTCACTGCCTGTTTGTATTATTCTTTTGGGGCACGACCTGGTTGCGGTCGATGTACCCGGTGTATGTATATTTTACTTTCTGTACTAGGATTACCCCGTGGAGGGGTGCACGGATAGCCGGATTCTAGAGGGCAACGGGCCTGCATCTCATAGCATTGAGACGGAGGGGGCTTCACTCTAGGATTGGCGGGCTATTCGCCGCACTCGTAGGGGGTACAGGTTGACCCAGGAGGGGTGCCCAAGTTACCGGATTCCATGAAGTGCTGGGTGGTCCATTCACGGTGCTGAAGGGGGCTGCCTCGCTTCAGGTTTTGGTGGGTGACTTGCCGCGCCCGTAGGGGTCTAGGATTTCATTGCACAGGCTATCCACACGACCAGGGGAACGTCGGGTTTCAGCAGCGGCTCTGTGAAACCCGGGGCTTCCAGATATCTGTATTGTTCTGTGATGCTGTACATTTCTGTGATGTTGCATTTTATCACGCCTTGAGCGAATATTATATATTGGTATATATATTAGTAGATGTTGTATATGTTTTACATCCGCGCTAGTCCAGTCCCCGCTCTGTCGTTAGTTAGCTAACCTAACGGGTAATGACGGGACCCAGTGGCGAATGCGGATGGCATATACGTACATCAGTATATTTTCGTTCTTTGTGGTGTGATCAATTGATGGGACTGCGTTGATTCGGATCAATGCAAGCTAAACAAACCTATTCTGATGTTGTTGGAACATTTTTCAAAAAGCTGTTATTGCAACGACGTTCACTTTTGTTTTGCATCGTGGTATTCAATTGGAATATCCTGCTCCTCAGTCGACGAGGCAAGGGCCGAGATCCCTTCACCGAGAGTGACCCCTTGGATAGAAGTTTGCGTTAGGGCAATAACTTCACTATAGCCGATTGCCTTTTGCTTTGCATCGTGGTATTCATTTGGAATATCCTGCACCTCATTCTACGGGGAAAGAGCCGAGATCCCTTCACCGGGAGTTACCTCTTTAGCAAAGGTTTTCGTCACTATATTTTTTATAAAAGGCTATGCAGTTCCTTCAACGATATCAAGTTCATTACATTAAAGGTTTTTCGCCAAAAACTAGACGTAGCCCTCCGTCATTTCTTACAAGTATTACTTAGTATTCGTGCTGCGTTTGTTGACTGTGTCAAGGCATAGTGTGCGGTAGCTAAGTAGTGTTTGTTTGTAGCATATTAATGGGATTGGTTAGGACAGTCGTGCGGCCTTGTTGACTGTGTCAAGGGCTCGTACGGGTGGGTTTAATGCAATCCAGGATAACGACGGGTTGAACTTGACTAGGACTCTTTGATTTGTTGACTGTGTCAAGGTCACTTGGGTCCTAGGGGTAAAAATTACAACGGGAGTTTCTAAAGAAACTGAAACTTGCCAGGCAGGCGCATACCTTCTGGAGTGTGGTGACTTGAGTGGATTCCGTCAAGTTATCATTCGATGATAGTTGGATCCCGATTCCCACTGATGAGTTGGTTTACTCATCGGGTGATCCCGACTAATTCTTCTTTCAGGTTTGGGGAAGAATTTGAGGTTACAGTGGGAGGTTTCCAGATTAGATAAAGTGATGACCATTCTGATCTAGGTTAGAGTGCACGCTGAGTGTTTCTTTTCTCTCTCTCTTTGGCAGCGACCATTGACCCGACCCTAGACTATGACTCAGTGACCAAGTTGACCGAACCTTCTTAACACTGACTTTTGGATTGTCAGAGTTGCAAAACTCATTGCCACTCCTACTTTTACTCTTTTCTCCAGGACACCCCGTATTACTACGAACGTCCACTTCCATTGGACAAAACCATCGTATGGTTATATACGAACTCGATAGAATTCGAGGATGGTTTCCGGTTCTGGAGAAAACGAATAGGACTATTCAGTTGTCTTTTCCTTTTTACCTTCTCTCATGTCGCAAGTACTCCTTGGTTTAGGAGATAGTACACCTATTATGCAAATTGGATAGTCTTCTTCCAAACCTTAGGCTGGTGCTGAACGGCGGGGAATGAAGAAAACCAATTAGCATAACGATGGTGTACAGAAGGTATTAAGTTAAGACAAAGCAAGGGATTAGTAAGAGGGCAAAGTAAATTGCGACTGCTATTCACGACCAAACCAAGTATATCTTCGCCAAACCTAAATCACCTTTGTATTTTTCCAGGACACTCCGTATCACTACGAAGATCCACAGTTTATTTGGATACTCCATCGTATGGTTATATACGAACTCGAAAGGAACTTGTTCCAGTTCGGGGATGGATTCTGGTTCAGGAGAAATAGGAATAAGGTTTATTCGGTTGTCTTTTATCTTCACCTTCTCTCGCTTTGCGAGTGCTCCTAGGATTAGGACAGTACACCTTTTATGCTTATTGGATAGTCTTCTTCCATACCATAGGCTGGTGCCGAACGGTAGGAAAGGAAGAAAACCATTTGGCCTAAAGGGGTGTGCAGAAGGTAATGACTAAAGACATATAAAGGGATATAGAAAGATGGCAAAGAATTATACGGTTACAGTTGTGAATCTGGACAATGGAAGAAGCATTACTAGGAATACCAGAATACCCCATCGAAACATTTCAATGTTTCAGTTTCACTGTGTACTGTTAAAAGAAAACTGATTTCCCGATTAAACACTTGCTCCAGGGTATGTATTTACCAGTTTTGATTTTCACATCTGTATGGCTTTACAGATGATGAGTGGGAGTAAGTTATTGGGAATTAGGTGACCATCCTCATTATATCGGGATTCGTTGTAATTGGTGATATTTGAGGAAGCCACCTGGGTGTTGTTTGCCGGTCGGAAAATATTTGGTTTTGAATATCCGTTGCTATGCACCAATTTCAAATTGATATATCTGTACGTCTATTTTCATAGAGTGAGATATACCTTCTTGAAATTATGTCTATGACATTTACCTATATCAGTGGATGGTTAGGTAAGGAGTAGTGAACAGCGGTGTAATTCTTCTTAACCATAAGTACAGTTTTCAACCTACGACACACAGTGAATGAGTTATCAGACTCAAGGGACTTGTACAAAGTATTGTATGTTGTCCAGCGTCCATCAGGACAGAGGGGTTGGTCTTCATACTATATTCGGTTTACTTATGACTTCTCTAGGTTTTAGACAGCTGTTTCGTGGAAACATAGGGTCCGAATTTTGAGAAGTTATAGGTATTTGAATAAAGTAGAGAACCAAGTATTGCAAGTATCGGGATTCTTCAAGGTGATCGAAGATGTAGATACTTGTGTATGGTGTTCAGTTGATAGTAATGATTAAGAGAACTTGCTTCTCTTTCAGGTTACTCATAATTGGAAGCATTCGTAAGTTGAATAACGTTGATCGGCCTCCTTCCATTTAGTTGACATGCACTGGAGACAGCTGCATGATTTGAATCTGGTTCCAATTAAATCAGTGCCTCTGTTTCTATATTGGATATAGAACAGTTCATATCTTGACATTGTTAAGGTACGGGGAATTGTTCGGCTTATGCTTAAAACCAGACTCCGGATAACTCAAGGCACGTTTCTGTAATGGCTGTTTGCGGGTTGACCCAGGCTATGACGAGGGTTGATTTTCTACCATCTGGAAGATCAATAGTGATATTGTTCTTCACTCGCCACAATTTTAAAAGAAATGAATTTTTTCAAGAAAACAGTAGTGGGAGTATGGTAGAACTGGAAGTGATTCCAGAACCGCAAACGATCACTGAAGATTTCATAAGAACCTAAAAATTCAATCTGATTTGACATTCCATTGGCCACTCCGCAGATATGGTGGGTAACCTCAGGCACTCGAGAGGTACTTCGGTATGCTCAAGGACGGTGACAGGGAGGTTCTTGTTTACCCAGACTTACCATTGCTGTTGTTCCAGACTGTGAGACCCGGCAGGAGGATGAGTATAGCGTCGTTCTAAACTAGCTTTAGAAATGCACGTCTATATGACTCTGCCAGAGGGTTGTCGTAGTCAGTGGGAGCAGCGGAAGCATTGGTGGGCAGTTGGCTTATGTCTATTTATAGACTAAAGCAGATATAGCGGAGATAGATCATCTATTTCTGATGTGACAGTCATAGGTTTGACTTCATCAGAATAGGGGATGGATCTGTTAAAGAAGGTAGTAGGGTGTGGTGTCCTGGTATTAGGATGACATACACAGAGTAGGAAGTGATATTCCTATACTACGATCGGTTATACTTTGGTTGTCACACAGTGGTTTCTCCACACAGGACGTGGATATTATATCAGACATTCTGGTTACTAGATCTATGGTTTTAGATCTAGATTTGGGTGGTTTCCCAATCTGGGTACCTTGACAGCATTCTATGAGTATTTAGAATGGACGACTCCTGGCACGGTAGTATACCTGCAGGTAATGGAGTCACCCTCTCTAAAGGTGTCTTACAGACTAAAGGAGAGAGGGATGCGCATGATTGGCAGATCACTTGCTTAGGCAATTGAGTCAATCATGAGATGTCAAGTATCACACCAGATGTTGTTCTTGCAGTAGGTGCAATAAGTTGATATTGATCCAATCCTGGAGAAACAGTCGGAAGCAGTTTTAGGACATAAGTGCGTGTTCTAGGGATATGATAGCGGCTTTCTCCTTCGGGAGACAGTTATCATTCCAGGCTTCCAAGGTGACCTGGATGGCAGAGTGGCTGTCAGAGTTATAGTTTCTCCTTCTGACGAGGAGCAGTATTTTGGACAGGTGGTCTAAGGCAATACTGAGGGAGGCATGGCGATGGGTACTGATTAAGTTCAGTTATCGATACAGTCTAAGAAGTTTGGATTTGGAGTTCATTTATGAGCTAGGTCCTATCAGATATCCAAACATACTCTAAGACAGGTATTGCTCTTTTCGGGAGATGGCTTTCTCTGCGAACTTGAGATATAGAGAGATATAAAAAGAAACATCACAGCGGATCCACTCACTGAGGCTATTCCTCGAACGCAATAGTTTCGCAAACGAGCTTTGTGAGACTGACTAGTAGAGCGGGCTGTGAGTATGCGACATCGCAATAATTAGCCTTGAGTGCAAGTGGGATATTTGTTGGAGATAGTGCCCTCAGAGTCAATTATTGGATCACAGGCACGTGATTGCAATGATTGAGGGAGGACCCATCCCGGTAGGACAGTCTTACTCAAGATGATAGTATGCTATCTGGTTTACCTTTATCATCGTGTACTACTTCAGGTGACCTTACAGGTCGCTATTACACGCTGATAGAGCCCTTAGGATTCTTGCTTGACTGCCAGCAGTATGAGGGCGATCATATACGTGAGAGCTGATGGTCTATAAGCACATCCTTAAAAGGTCCCTAGTCGTGGGAGTTTCGAGACAGGGCATCGATTCTCCAGAGTAGACTAGTGTATACAGTCGAGACCCCGACGAGGGGCGGTGGCCGGTCTCACAAGCCACTGGTGTCAGTTGGTTCACCTAAGATGTATACAGGTGCTCATTGGGTTATGAGTACACCGGACATGACTCGCCGGGAACATGCTAGTTGGTCTTATACTTGACGTCAGATAGCAGTTCCCTGGTGACATGTGTACAGGTTAGTTCATCGACCTGAGATCGTCATTTGTCTCGTGTGAGTTCCTACTGTACTTTGATTACTACCCTACCACGGCTCAAAGGAGTCATGCAAACAGGTTTTAGTTGGGTACAGTCCCGAGCTACATGGAGGCAGTGAGCAGATCTGCAGGGGTTCGTCTCTCCCGGTATTGGGGGTGAGGTCTCGCTGTGTCTAGGAGAGCCATTACACAAAGCCCTCGGCCGAGGCAGGAGATTTACTGGTAGGTATTCCAGTAGTATCTCAGGGTGTTCTGGGCTACACTCCGACACGACTTGTACCGCTTTTGGGGGTCTGACTTTTACCAACCCCCTAGGCCCGCCATGCGATACTCATAGACGAACGGACCGGACTGTACGGATATTGTCACTGACAGGCTCAGTAGGGTGTAGGATGAGTTCGCTCATCGACGTCCCTTTTGGTCAGTAGCTGGTGGCCCGTCACGTATGGATAATACCTCTGACGTGCTAGTGGTTAAATCCACAGCCATAGTATTGACGAGTCTTTAGAGTCCACCACACAGACAGTTACTCAAGTTTCGGGCAAAACGTTGTAGAGGCCGTATGGAGATATGGCAGGGTCCGATCAGATACGGGCGGTATTGCACGGATCAGGATCGGACGGTTTGTACTAGAGGCCGTATAGATATATGGCAAGGTTCGATCAGATACGTGCGGTATTGCACGGATCAGGATCGAACGGATATTACTAGCTGGCTTTGGTTTAAGCCGGATCCTAGTTTAGTATAGTGTAGATTTTGTCTCATTGCATTTGTATCCGGTCGGATCCGGTCGGAATACAGATGAGGGTGTGTATGCACAGAATCGGGGTTTTCCTGTAATTTATTACGGGACCAGTTTTCTGGAGTTGCCAGTTTGCATTCCGTTCCGGCCGGTTTTCCTTTGTTCTTTCCCGGCCGGACTTTTCTGATGGAAGGGGTTATTTGCAAGTTTGCAAATAACTTTTTGTGGAGGGGTTTATTGCATTATGAGGCATTATGATTTATAAAGCATCTTTGCTTTTCTTGTTCTCATGATGGTGCAATAAATGTGATAAGAAAGGATTAGAGTTGATTTGGATTAATGATGTGAGCTTTGCGTTTTGGGGTGTGGTCACCCATTCTCTTTTCCTACACTCACATTCCTTCTTATTTTGAGATGACCTCCACCATTTTGTGAGAGGAGGGGCCAGCCACAATGAGAGATGGAGATGAGTGATTTTCATCTGGGGAAGTGGGGAAATTATCATCTCATTTTGATACACCAAAGTTCATCTCCATTTTGTTCATTACATTCCTCCATCTACAAAGGCAACAAAACCCCAAATGAGACACAACTCTACACATTCTACAGCAAATCTTGGGCATGTCGACTTGCCAGCTTCATGCCCGAGTTGCCTCGGTATAGAGGCGGGAGCCCGTAAAAGATGCAGACGATGTGGTGCCCTTCCGGCAAGGATGCGACGACCGGAGTTTCTGCGGGAGATCGGGACGACGACGAGAAGACCGGAGGACTCGGATCACTCGGTATATCTCTCACCCTTTCTCTTGATTGCTAGGATTAGGTTAATGGTTACGATCCGGGTTTATTGTCCGCGGTAGCGCCAGTTTAAAAGTTAAGAAAAATTTTGATTCCGCATTTTGGCCTCGGATTGACGGCCGGGGCGCTGCCGTGGCGCAACAAAAATATACAAGTAAAATGGTGGACACGATGCAAGTGTATACCACCAAAACAATGCAATCACCCGGAAGAAAGCGGTGTGCCAGCGAGCCGCAATGGAACCTGTGCGGTGAAACCTGCAAGAAAACTGTGGCACAATGGGGGTGAGTTGCCAACTCGTGAGTAGAAGACATCACCGAGTAGAAACCAAATGTATGACGGTCTTCTAGGTCATACAGTATAATACGATAATAATAATAACACGATAACATCGAGTAATGGCAAAGGTAATAATATAACCATATGTGTAATATCAAATACTCGTGTCCGTGTCACAAAGTAACTACATAACATGTGTATCATGTATAAATGCATCATCCAACATGTGTCCAGCAACGACACACAAAATCATGATAAAACTTGAGTACCAAGCATCGACACTCGAAAATATCATGAAAACCGTGTCCATCAGCAACACATAATCATCATATCTCGGGTTCCGTCAGTCCGGATCGGCCCATATCCATATGATCTAACGACTACGGTCGGTATCCTCCGGATATCCGCTACGCCAAACTATCACCGGTCGGTAGTGCTCCCCTACCGGGCTCAGCGTCTCTCTATACGGCCTTCTTGCCCCGGGATACCGCACCGGGTCTACCAAGTACCCGCAGACGGTGCCTCCTCTCTCTTCGAATCGGGTAAGCAATATAGCTCAAGAACCGAGAAAACTCATGGTGGACGCCACACATCATATCAAGGAAAACCGCATTTTTCTGTTAAAATGATCATAACTTTTCAAATTCGCATGCGGTTTCCCAAATCCAGAAATCTCATGAAAAACCGGAACCTCATAATCATGAGCCGATAATGAAACAATGATTATCGGCATATAACCAATCTATAGGGCACAACCAGAATATATGTATATGAATTCATGTGGCATCTAAGTAAGAAATGCAATGTCTAAACTAGCATGCGAAATCATGAATGCTAAACAATACAATTAACTACAAGCTATCAAGTTATATAAGTGAAGTAACGCTTTCTAATGTGTACGTGACATGGAAATTATCGATGATGATGTGTGTAAGCCGGCAAGCAAGTGCACGTGCAATATACGGATCATCGGTAATGGTGCAGGTGTACTAGCAGTCGAGATCATAACAGCTAATGAAAACACATGTATATATCTACAATGCAATGAGAACATTATGAGTATAACAGAAAGTAGATATTAAAAGCAACAACGTAATAAAATATATATCTATATACAAGCCGTATAGTTATAGTATTTGAAATAGCACGAATCGTTGTTTTTAGAAAAGTAGGGGCTACGGTGTTTTTGAGAAAAGATGTGTCTTTTGAAAATCCGTAGCGTCCCTCGAATTGTACTTTGGAAATACCCACGATTCGTTAGTTTTGAAAATAGGAATGACTCGAGCCTAATCTAACATCTACCTAAGCAACTAAAATACTAAACGAAGAACCGAGTCGAAAGTGATAAGAAATCTATAACATTTTCCGAGTCGATATATATAGTAGTCGGCGATCCAGCCTCATATCATAATGTACGACTGTGAGGAAAAAGGCAAGTAGGCCAAAAAGACAGGCTTTTAAGGACCTTCGACTGCTTGAATAAGCTAATAACAGATCTTTTGCTTCGAGATGCGAAGAGAAGTAAGAAGATCGGCCTATAAACTCGTTCGGAATCCTCGAGTCAAGAGTGCTGATCAATCATCATATATATCTCGTACGGTAAAATCCATCGTACGACATCCTCAAATCAAGGGTACGAGTCAAATATCATAATATATCATAATTCGTATGATATCATCCATCATACTATATGATATCAAGGGTACGGATCTAGGTCACGTACATTCTATTATATCATCAAGTCACATGTTATCGCATGTTACGTATACATCGCCTAACTATCCTTTAATACATCACTTCATATACGATGTCTCAACTCAATCACATATCATAACCTCACGACATCTGCTCGATAATATCGACTCATATCCAATCAACATCTCATATCCTCATCTTACGCGCGCGCGCGCGTGTGTGTGTGTATATATATATACATATATATATATATATATATATATATATAGACACACACACATATCATATCACGTGTAAGTGTGCACGCGCGCGCGACAATATAAACTAACGAATCACGACTATAGAAAATAGACTAAGAATAAACCTTCCTACAAGTACGCTTAATCTAACCTATAGTCTCCTAAAATCTATATTTCTAGGTATCCATGTCTCGCATTAACCTATATATAATATATCATTATCCTATCCTATGGTTGCGGTGGTGCTATACACCATCCACCCGACTTCCCCCATAGATATACATCTATTCACCTTCGATCCTCGCTTGCCGAAGTCGATGATGCCTTGCTCCCCCTTGTCGTCCCGAAGTCCACATGAAGGTACCTACAGTTTCAAACACGTCGTATCGTAAACAAAAATCCAACACAAAAACTGATACGGCACGTGAAGTGCACATAGGTTTGAACCTATGGCCTATGCATGCAAGAATAACCAACAAAACTTGACGTCGACGTACAAATGTCAACCAACCGAGTCTAAACTCAAGTCATTTAAAAGTTGTAAAACTAAAACAGCAACTTGGGAAAATCCCTCCAGATTTAACTCTAGGTTGAATTAGCCAATTTTGCATATAGGATATGTCGAATTATCTGATAAAGAAGCCATGTTCCAAGCACGAATCAGTTTTACCATACCCAGGGCATAAATTGCAGCCTTCTGGGTTAAATCTGCAGCCACTGTTTAGAATTGGAGTCTCAGGTTTCAGGGTTAGCTTCCTATATGCCTGCCCGTCTTACTGTGTTTGCTAAATATTTTTCAAGGCTCCTAAGTTATAGAAGATCTCTATATATCACCACAATTTCCACAAAAACAGATATCAGTGAAATTCCAGTTTTCATATTTGGGTTTCTAATATCAAGTTTGGCCAGAATTCTAACACTAGATGGGTTGTAGTCATGACTAAACCTCAATTACACCTTTACAACTCCAAATATTCCCTAAAGCTCATCATGGAAAATTCTAACATCACTAAACTACGCTAGTTTAGCTCTAAACCACTATAAGATATTAGAAAAACTAGAAACTTAACTAGAAGGATAGAAATATACCTCATGTGGCAACTCAAGAAAATTCTAGAGTTGCCCAAGTGCCTTAAAGTCCCAACTTGATCTACCCATAGGGTTTGTTGTGAGGTTTAGAGTGATTTTTGTTAAGGAAGCATGGTGTTTTGGCTAAGTTATGATGATGTTTGAAGGTGGTAGAGAAGGTGGATAATGAGGGTGATGAAGGAGATTGAAGAAGTGAATGAAGAAGGAAAGAAAGAAATATGAGCCATGGTGTGTGTGTGTGTATGTAGAAGTTTCTTCCTCTCTCTTTCTCGAAGCCCATGCCCCATAGTCTCCTCATGTCCCCCCCTCTCTTTGTCATTGTCTTTTCTTTTATTTTAAAAACAAAACCAAAAAACCATATAAAGGCAAATGAAGTAAGGTTCAAATGAATGTAACAAGTGTTTTGGAACATGTTATGTTGCATATCATGTAAATAAACAAGATTAATGCATAATTAGTGAAATCTTAATCGAGTTTAGTATTAAACTTGTATACAAATAATTGTATAATAATTTATAAAAAACCCAAATCACATAAATACATTCAAAATCAATAATTTAGAATAATTTTCCAATTATTTTCCAAACTATAAATATATAATCATACTACTTCATTAAAACCAATTTCCATAATTTTTGTAATATTCATAAAATATATTATTTTAATTATTTAAAATCCAAAAATAATATTTTATTTCTGAAATGTTGCAATTGTCCCCGCTTAAATAAATTCGGTCCCTGAATTTAAATTTGAACCCCCCAAATACTAAAACATTTCAGAAAATTAATCAAGTGGTCGGGGCTCCGAAATCATGAATGCATAAACTATATCTTAGCGCAATGCATGCGCATGAAAATAAGTGTAAAACTCAAAATCAAAACTCCGTCAAGAGTCACGCCATCATGGGAGTTAATACGAAAATACTGGTTTTCAAATCTATTGTTGAAGTCAAGCATAATATAATTAGAATTACAACATATTTATAGTACGCGTCGTTGTGAAATCGTCAAAACAACTGAGTAAAAGTGTATGCAAAATCCCTTTCAAATCGCCGTGCGGTGTGCATATCACGGTACAAGTAGCGGACGTTCATTTATAAAGAAAATAGCTATATATATATATCCTTTGTTCAATATATACGTCCCGCCTTTTGAAAATGTTTTAGAAGGGTTTTCTTCGTAAAGTGTCGTGTCATCATGGACATGTAGGAAAATATTGAGACTATAGCTCCTTTTGAAAATCCCCTCGGTAAATATGGATGCATGCAAAAATACTTAGGTATTGTCCTCAGACTAGTCCTGCTCGGTTATTAAACCATATAATGTATATCATGAACATGCTGCTCGAAAGAAATCTTTCCCAAAAATGTATACAAAGAATGCCACGTGCGTCTGGTGCGCACGGAAATCAAAATCAAACACTGGTGCCACGAATATGCACATAAACAAAACTAAGTGCAACGGGTGTGCACAAAAACATATGTCGAGTGCAACGGATGTGCACGACAATAATATCAGGTGCATCTGATATACACGAAGAATCTTGATTTAGTGTATCTAGTATGCACAATATCGTATCTAGTGCGCCATGTGTGTGCAGGAATCCTAATCGAGTGCACAAGGTGCACGAAAACATAAATCCAGTGCACTAGGGTGCACGAAAATGAATATCGAGTATAAAAATCGAAATCAAGGGTATATGACATACACCAATCAAAATCATGTATACCATGATATATAAACACATAAACATGTCCATCTGTGAACTAAAAACCATATCAATACTGAAAATTCGTATAACTACACCGAATGAATAAGTCAAAATCTTGTGCATACTGTATGCATGAAATCAAAATCAAATACCTCGGAATGCATAAAAATCAAAATCAAGTACAATAGGTATGCACAAAACGAACATATACATGAATATACGAATCAAGTGCAACTATGGACCGAAATCAAAATGATAAAAACGTGATATCCGAATCACCAATGCGCAAATCACGATAACTGCCGTTGAGGTGTCCCTCCTTTAATGTCGAAAGGTGCCGGTGCATCAAAGGCTGGCAGAGAAAGAGTATCTACTTGCCTCTTGCACACAGTCTGGCGTCTTCTGCTTTTAGATCCTTGTTTGTCTTTAAGGATTACCAGTTACATAACTCCTCGGCTTGACATCCCGATACGGATTAATGACGGAAACAATCCCGTTCTAGCGCTTCTTTGAAGATCTCCTGACCAATTAACAAGGTCACTCATAATGTACCACGTTAATGATGGTAATCTCTCGCCTACCAAGTATGCGCGATACAATCGATCCTGGTTCATGTCTTTATCGTGAAGTACTCCCGAAAGATCATGTCAGGGTCTCTTTTCAATCTCATCTCTGTCAGACTGCCTGGAAGTTATCCCCTTTACATTATTCGTTTCTTGTTACGGGACAGCTGCATTCTCATCACGACGTTCTTCTAGAAAGGTAGCTGTAATCGACGCCTCTGCGTTCGTATCAAGTGTCTGATATCGACGGAGAAGAACATCAACCCGCTACAATCTTGCACGAACCACTCACTCAGCTTCCTTTCAATATGGACCAATTCGGAATCATCTCTTCGTAGCTGTGTGGACTGCGCTCCAATTGGATGTACTATTATCTAGAGTCTCTTTTGAAGCTATGAACTCGGCATCTCTAATACCCTGTGAAAGGCATTTGGCCAATTACGTAGTCGGGAACTCATCAAAATCACCGGAGTAATACACTTTCGCCCGTCCTTTCTTGATCGAGTCACCATACGTCTGAGTGAGGTCCCCTTCTGGCTGAAGCTAGCCCAGTTGATGACCTTGCATCGGAGCATCTGAACGAACAAGGTGTCCTAGTCACATATCCAAGGGTGACTAGCGATCTTCTATCATATCTCGGTGTATGACCTCATGCTGCCTTAGTTTCAAAGGTCTGGCAGCGATACATAATCAAACTCGGCAACAACTGGCTCACTTGTCCCCACGTTAGAAAATACCTCAATCATCTGGAGTAAACAATATCTTAATAGCCTTCATAATCTAGATGGCCTCTAGCAATGGCCCGATCATCTAGTGCAGATCCCGAAATCTCGTGTCAACGGAAAATCCTAGTAGAACAATATATCAACGTGTTCGTGTGTTACCGGAATACATCCTGGTCAGTCCTTGTTCTTGACGAGCTCATTCTGACCACACCTCTAGCCGCAGCTTTCTCCGCTCGTGTAGCCAAGATAACAGAAACCGTAATCCAATATCGATGAGGATAGATCATAGGAACAAATAGAAATACAATGCATAAGAAATGTACATCCTAAGGCTACTTAAGCAAAGTAGCGTATCGTAAGTATGCCGCGGAATATACACACGGTACGCCACTCTACTTAAGTCACATACTTCATCAACCAAGGTCAACCTACACGACAAAAGTTTGGGTCTAATACCCCGTCGGTCAACTCTAAGTTCCGTAAGGTCAAGCCTAGGTTCAGAATATATATCTACACCCTTGACTCCGCATAGTCAAAACTAGACTCGAACCAAGGTTAAACCTAACGCTCTGATACCTACTTTGTCACGACCCGGAAAAATCACGTGCCTGGCACTTGAATCATATGAAATCTATAGGACCCCACCTAATTCATGTAATCCAAAAGCCCAGTAATCTAAACCTTTTTTGGGAAAATAGTGGAGGTGAAGTTTTGAAATAAAGGTTTACTGAAACCATGTTTTTTCTTTGAAAACACAACTAATATCATAAGAAATACCATGTTTTGTATCTATCTTGAAAACATTTTCATCATTTGAAATTTCCGCAGCACCTCTGTTGTTATTGTTAACCCGAAAATGAATACAAGCAATAATAAATATAGGCATCCCCAAGTGGGATCTAGCTCTTCGCCAATTGGCGGAAACAACCACGCAATAATATAAATATACAACGCTGAAGGTGAGAATCAAAATACATAATAAAGAAAAGAATCCAAAGCATCATCAAGAACCATAAATAAGAATAATAAATGAGCGTGACTCTAATCCGAAAGAATATACAATAAAGGTTTCTAAGTCTACAAATATACAACGCCTGGTTGATGGAGCTTTTAACTAGATACAACTGAAATAAAAATATACAAGTAAAATGGTGGTCACGATGCAAGTGCATACCACCAAAACAATGCAATCATCCAAAAGAAAGCGGTGTGCCAACGAGCCACAACGGAACCTGTGCGATGAAACCTGCAAGAAAACTGTTGCACAACAGGGATGAGTTTCCAACTCGTGAGTAGAAGACATCACCGAGTAGAAACCGAATGTATGACGATCTTCTAGGTCATACAGTACAATACGATAATAATAATAACACGATAACATCGAGTAATGGAAAAGGTAATAATATAAGCATATGTGTAATATCAAGTACTTGGGCCCGTGTTACAAAGTAACTACATGTCATGTATATCACGTATAAAAGCATCATCCAACCTGTTTCCAGCAACGACGCTCAAAATCATGATAAAACCTGGGTGCCAAGCCTAGACACTCAAAAACATCGTGATAACCGTGACCATCAGCGATACATAATTCTCATATCTCGGGCTCCGTCAGTCCGGATTGGCCCATATCCATAAGATCTCATGACTGCGGTCGGTATCCTCCGGATATCTGCCACGCCAAACTATCACCGGTCGGTAGTGCTCCCCTGTCGGGTTCAACGTCTCTCTATACGGCCTTCTTGCCCCGGAGTACCGCACTGGGTCCACCATTTACCCGCAGACGGTGCCTCCTTTCTCCTCGAATCGGGTAAGAAATATAGCTTAAGAACCAAGAAAACCCATGGCGAACGCCACACTTCAAATCAAGGAAAATCACATTTTTCTTTTAAATTGATCATAAGTTTTCAAATTCGCACGAATCTAGAAATCTCATGAAAAAACGGAACCTCATAATCATGAGATGATAACGAAACAATGATTACCGGCATATAGACAATCTATAGTGCACAACCAGAATATATGTATATGAATGCATGTGGCATCTATGTAAGAAAAGCAATATCTAAACTAGCATACGAGATCATGATTGCTAAACAATACAATTAACTACAAGCTATCAGGTTATAGAAGTGAAGTAACGTTTTCTAATGTGCACGTGACATGGCAATTACCGATGATGTGTATGTGAGCCGGCAAGCAAGTGTACGTGCAACATACGGATCATCGGTAATGGTCCTGGTGTCCTAGCAGTCGAGATCATAACAGCTAATGAAAATACATGTATAAATCTATAATGCAATGAGAACAGTATGAGTATAAGAGAAAGTATATATTAAAAGCAACAACATAATATAATATATATCTTTGTACAAGCCATACAGTTATAGTATTTGAAATAGCACGAATCGTTGTTTTTAGAAAAGTAGGGGCAACGGTGTTTTTGAGAAAAGATGTGTCTTTTGAATATCCGTAAAGTCCCTCGGATTGTCCATTTGAAATACCCACTATTCGTTAGTTTAAATATGTATGACTCGAGCCTAATCTAACATCTACCTAAGAAACTAAAAAACTAAACTAAGAACCAAGTCGAAAGTGATAAGAACTCTATAACATTTTCCGAGTCGATAGATCTAGTAGTCGGCGATCCAACCTTATATCATCACGTACGGTATATTCCATCGTACGACATTCTTGAGTCAAGAGTGTGGATCTATCATCATAGATATCTCATACGGTAAAATCTATCGTACGACATCCGTAAATCGAGGGTACGGGTCAAATATCATAATATATCATAACTCGTACGGTATCTTCCATCGTACTATATCATATCAAGGGTACGAATCTAAGGTCACGTACATTCTATTATATCATCAAGTCATATGTTATCGCATGTTACGTATACATAGCCCAATGATCCTTTAATATATCACATCATATACGGGGTCTCGACTCAAACACATATCATAACCTCACGACATCATGCCTGATCATATCGACTCATATCCATTCAACATCTCATATCCTCATCTTACAGGTATATATATATATAAATATATATATATATATATATATATATATATATATATATATATATATATACACACATATCATAGCACGTATCTGTGTGCGCGTGTGTGTGCGACAATATAAACAAACAGATCACGACTATAGAAAATAGACTAAGGATAAACCTTCCTACAAGTATACTTAATCTAACCAATAGTCTCCTAAAATCCCTATTGCTAGGTATCCAAGTCTCGCATTAACACACACACATACATACATATATATATAATACCATTATCCTATCCATTGGTTGCGGGGTTGCTATACGCCATCTACCCGACTTTCCCCGTAGATATACATCTACTCACCTTCGATCCTCGCTTGCCGAAGTCGATGACACCTTGCTCTCCCTTCTCGTCCCGAAGTCCACATGAAGTACCTACAGTTTCAAACACGTCGTATCGTAAACAAGAATCCCACACGAAAACCGATACGACACGTGGAGTGCACATAGGTTAGAACCTACAGCCTACGCATGCAAGAATAACCAACAACTCTCGACGTCGACGTACAAACGTCAATCGACTGAGTCAAAACCCAAGTCATTGAAAAGTTGTAACACCAAAACAAAAACTTAGGAAAACCCCTACAGATTTCACTCTAGATTGAATTATCCAATTTTGCATATAGGATAGGTCTAATTATCTGATAAAGAAGCCATGGTCCAAGCACGAATCAGTTTCACCATACCCAGGCCGCAAATTGCGGCCTTCTGGGTTAAATCTGCGGCCACTTTTGGGAATTGGAGTCTCAGGTTTCAGGGTTAGCTTCCTATATGCCTGCTTGTTTTACTATGCTTGCTAAATATTTTTCAAGGCTCCCAAGTTATAGCAGATCTCTATATATCACCACAGTTTCCACAAAAACCAATATCGGTGAAATTCCAATTTTCATATTTGGGTTTCTAGTCATAATTTTGACCAGAATTCTAAAACTAGATGGGTTATAGTCTTGACTAAACCTCAATTACATCTTTACAACTCCAAATATTCCCTAAACCTCGTCTTGGAAAATTCTAACATCACTAAACTACGCTTGTTTAGCTCTAAACCACTATAGGATATTAGAAAAACTAGAAACTTAACTAGAAGGATAGAAATATACCTTATGTGGAAACTCAAGAAAATTCTAGAGTTGCCCAAGTGCCTCAAAGTCCAAATTTGATCTACCCATAGGGTTTGTAGTGAGGCTTAGAGTGATTTTTGTGAAGGAAGCATGGTGTTTGGCTAAATTTTGATGATGTTTGAGGATGGTAGAGGAGGTGGATGATGAGGGTGATGAAGGAGGATGAAGAAGAGAATAAAGGAGGAAAGAAAGAAATATGTTCCATGGTGTATGTGTGTAGAAGTTTCTTCATCTCTTTCTCTCTCTCTAAGCCCATGCCCCATGGTCCCCCTCATGACCCCCTCTCTCTTTGTCTTTTCTTTTAAAAACAAACCAAAAACCATATAAAGGCAAATGAAACATGGTTCAAATGAATGTAACATGTGTTTTGCAACATGTTATGTTGCATATCATGTACATAAACAAGATTGATGGATAATTAGTGAAATATTAATCGAGTTTAGTATTAAACTTGCATACAAATAATTTATTTAATACCCAATTTATATAAATTCCTTCAAAATCAATAATTTATATTAATTTTCCAATTATTTTCCAAACTATAAATATATAATCATACTACTTCATTAAAAACAATTTCCATAATTTTTGTAATATTCATAAAATATATTATTTTAATTATTTAAATTCCAACAATAATATTTTATTTCTGAAATGTTACACCTATCGTCAGATATAAGTTCTCTGGTAACATATGTACAGGATAGTCTTTCGACCTGACATCCTCATTCATCCCTATTGTTTTCTCACTATACTTAGATTACTGCCTTACCGCGGCTTTAAAGAGTCGTGCAAACAAGTTTTACTTGGGTTCAGTCCTGAAGCACTTAGGGGTAGTGAGAGATAAAAGGAATTCGTCTCTTCTGGTATAGGGATCGATGTCGCGCTGTGTTCGATTGGTCATCATCATAAGACATTGGCTAAGGAAGTTGAGATTTACTGATTATGAGATTAGTAGTTTCCCGGGATAGTTTTAAACCACATCAACACGACTTATCAGGTTATTAGGGGTCTGACATTTTCCACCACTGGATCCGATCTACGATACTCTCAGACGAGAGATTAGATTGTACAGAGATTATAACTTTCAGGCTCAGTAGTGATATGAATGAGTTTTCTTGTCGACCTTCCTTTTGATCAATACCTAAGAAACCGTTATGTACAGCTAGTGCCATTGACGTGCTTATGGTTAAACCTATTGCCAACGTAATTTCGAGTCTTTAGAGTCCCAAACAAAGGATTTCTCAGTTTAGACGAAACGATATAGTGTACGTATTTTGATACGTACTCAGGTTCGATTAAATACGTGTTTTTGTACACGTACTTTTAATCAGACATTTTCTTAATACTAGACGGTTTGAAAGATAGCCAGATTATCACATTTGGATAAAATATGAGCTAGTATTATATATCTCTTTTTGGTATCTCTCTTATGATATTTTTATTTTGACAGAAGAAGGTATTTATACGAATAGTCTTGATACGAATACGGGTATTCATATTTTATACGAATACGGGTGTATATATTTTGATACGAATATTGGTATATGTATTTGTAGCATATACTTGTATTAGTGTATTTATACACACACATATGTATATGTGTGCAAAAGAGGTGGCCTTTCTTCTCTTCTCATTTCTTCTTGTTCTCTTTAGAATATTATGGACTTATGACTCATCATTGTAAGTCACAATTCCACTCATTGTAAAAAGAAAAAGAAGTAAAAAGAGAGTGAGATAATTAGTAGCTATGCTTTCTCATTCATCATTATCCTCATCTTGAGCTTCTTCTTCTCCTCTCTCTTGAGTTTAAGAAAAGAGAGAAAAGAAAAGGAAAAGAGAGAAAAACTAAGAGATAAACACTACTACATCTCTAGTGACCAATTCCTAGGAAGTCTTGTTCACTAGTTGCATCACTTAACTTTTTAGTTTGAATCTAAAACTCAGCTTAGGTTTCTTTCGGGTGGATCATCTTCGACAAGGAAGACCGACTGTCAAGCTCATTTCCGGTGGAAATAGAAGCAAAATAAGTGGAAAGAAGAAGAAGGACACGACTACAAAAGTAGCTATCATCTATCCGAGTAGTTAACCTTTTTCTTGCTTACTGATTTAGTGTTTGGATTCTATTCTAGGTCGTAGAGTTTGTGCTCTTGTCTTTGAAATTTTTGTTTTGTATTCCGCCTTAGCCGCAAGTTAGCGACACAAGCACGAGCATTTACTTACATGTGCCTCTTTCGAGGCCCCTCCAAACTCATCTCACTAATATAGCTCAATCGTGGATTCCATACTGTACCAAAGTATGGAACCACTTGAACTAGTAGAAACTTAGGAATATCTCTTACGACCTTCCGTCCCTAAAGAAAATACAAGTTCCCTACCCTTTTCGCCCTCATGACAATACAAGCCCCCCTGAAAATACTCATGGAATCTGTATCAATCACACATGCAACCATTCCCACCCAAAACACCTAATGAAATCAAGATCCTCCTCAAATTTGGCACGTGTCTAAATCTGTCGATGTCCTTTTATCATGCATGCAGATCCGAACAGTACCAATCCTAACAACTCTGCTCAACACACTATTCTCCATAAAGTCCGAGCCTTTATCAACTGAACAGTACGAAGCAAACCAACTCCGATTCGAAGTCACAAAGAACGAACTCCCCGAATCCAACATCCACGATCTATATGCATCTAAAGTCGCATATACCGAAAGAATCGAACCATCATTGCCCTCATTCGAATCCTCCACCACAACTGCGGCACCGAAAGAACCCTGCTTGCCTTTCTCCTAGCACTTCGAACAATCCCTTTTACAACGCCCGCTCTCCTTGCAGATAAAGAACTTGTTATTCTCGTTATTTCTCAATTTTCTCTTGAAACCTCCATCTAAACGATATCTAACGAACAACGCGTTATCCTGGCTACTCTTTTCACCTACTATCTTCTCTCTCAACACCTTGTTGTATAGACCCGATTTGATATCCTCTAAGAAAAACTTATCCCGGCTATACACCGTCAATTTGCCGAGCTGCCCGTACTCTGAAGTTAATGAACAAAGTAGAATTATTGCCTGATACTCATCCTCTATCTTCACTCCATATTTTGCAAGTCCATCACGATCTGGTTGAGTTCATCCAGGTGGACTTTGATGGATGTCCTCTCATTCATCATTAACGTGAACAACCGTTTCTTAAGATAGAGACGATTTGTGAGCGATTTCTTCATGTATTGTGACTCCAACCTGCTCCATAACCCCGGCATCGTAGTCTTTTGCTCGACCTCACAAGCAATGTTGTTAGCCAAATGAAGTTGTATCGCACTGAAGGTCTTGTCCTCCATCTCTTCTTTTTTTATCCTCGATGCTCGTCTTCGGAATATTGTCTTTTAAAAAAAAATAATCTTATGAACTCACTGCTGCTTAAGAATAGCTGCCATCTACAACCTCCGAAGGCTGAAATTGTTCCGCCATCAAACTTGTCTTTCTTGTAATGAGTAAATTCCATATCCCAAAATAATTCGAAAACACCGAATCTCAAGCTTTGATTCCACTTGTTGTAATTTCTATAGCCGTGATTCTCGAAAGAATTATAAACCATACCAAGAGTCCCAGCGGAAATCAATCAGGATCGTGTGAATCAAATCAATCTGAAAAAACTAACCAAACAACTACCAAAACACTTCAAGTTATCAGAACCACACAAAAAAAATCACAAACATAAGATTTTACCCAGATTCGACGTAACTGCACCCAATCGTGCAATCCGACGATGAAACTTCCACTATCAAGAAAGGATTATATGATAATTGCCCTTTCCGATCACCGGCTAATACAAGAATTTTTTTAACCCTAACAAAAACCTATCAATTTTGCGGTTGCCCTCATTTAATTGTGGAGAAATATTAACAGCCCTGTTTTTAAAATCCTTTCTTAATCATCGGTTTCTGCTCCATCTAGGCTTCAAATCTTAGGCCAAATCTTGATTAAATTAAATCAAAATCAACACCATCTTCATGCTCCTAATTTTTACAGAACATGCACCTTGTGTCCTACTAAACCAATTCATGCTTAACTCTCACCAAGCAAACAATGCAGTTAAAATTTCATTAAAAAATCAAAGTCCAAATTTTGCTATTAGTGAAGCAAATGAAACAACCTTAACAAGAGGATGATCACCACACTCCATTCCACTCGATTCCTTGTGTATTACAACAATTGGCTTGTGCCATTTAACAAGTCCTAGGACTTGATTGAGAAAGGGTATCTCATCATTACGTGGGGGATGCAATGATCACAGTTATATGTCTTGGCTACTTCAAAGGTCCTGCTTTACTGAAGCTTTTGTCCCCCCCCCCTCTCACTTTGGTGCAATCACTGCAGATGCCAAATGCTTCGATCATACTATTGTTAGAGAGCTTGTCCGTATGTATGTGGAACGTTGCATTATTTTTGGGAACCACAACCACAACAACAACAAAATGGCTTCTTTTGAAGCACTCTCCAATTCTTTATGATTCTCTGCGGGTCCATATCCTCAATCTTTTGTCTCTCCTAGTTCTGAACATTGGTCTAAATGGAGGACAAAAGATAAGACCCATTTTATCTTTTGTTATCTGTACAATATGGTAGGGTGTAAAAACATGTTAAACTTTTGCCTTTCTTCTAAGATACCCACAAAAAAAATATTATGTGTTTTCGATGCTTCTTCCGCTTGCATATCCTAATACAAAGATGGCTTTTCCTTACTGATGAGAAATTCGTAGAGACAATTTTAGGTTGACCATACAGTTTCTACCGTAGGGACAAATAGGGCCCCTAAGGTAGTAACCGTAGGGACATTTATACATAAAAAATTAACTTTTGTAATTGCCCCTACGGTGCCGCAAGTGAAATCTCTACTGTGGGGACCGTAGGAAAAAGCTAAGGGTTTTAAAAAAAATAAAACAGAAAATCCACTCCTCCTTTCCCCCATGTTCAATTATCACAAATTTCCCCCCAAAATTTTCCCCGGCCTCGATCCTCCTCTTCCTCCTCCTCTTTGTCTCGCCTTGAACCCTCCTCCTTCGCTCATCGCCGTTCGTCGCTCGGTCGTCGCCACCTCCTCCTTCGCTCGTCGCAAGGTCATTGCCGCTCGTCGCTCAGTCATCGCTCATGGTCGCCGCTCGTCGCTTCGCCACCGCCGCCTCTTCTCGCGATTGATTTAGGTGCAGTTTTCCACCTAATTTTAAAATTGTCTAATTTAGGGGTTTAATTTAGGGGCGGTTAATTGTTGTTGTTGCTTCTGCGATTGTTCGTTGAGAAGTGATGAGGGCGTTCGGCCGGTTAAGGGTTTGGGTTAGGTTTATGAAGATGTTAGGGCTTAAGGATAGTGTTAGTGTTAGTGTTAGGGTTAGGATTAGGGTTAATTGACGAAGGTGATTGGGTTAGGTGTTAGGGTTAGGGTTAATTGACGAGGGTGATTGGGTTAGGTGTTAAGGTTAGGCTTAGGGTATTTTAGTGAATTTTTTACACAGTTTAGTGAAAATAAAAATAGTTAAGGGTCTGTTAGTGAAAATCTACAATGGTTCAGGGTATTTTAGTGAAAAAAGTAAAACTAAACAAATGGGGGGGGGGGGTAAGTTAAAATTTTAAAGGTAGTTTAGTGCAAAAACAATAATAGTTAAGTGTATTTTAGTGAAATTAGTAAAATTGAAGAAGTTGATTGTTTAGGAAAATGTTTAAGGTAGTTTAGTGAAAAATAACAATACTTAAGGGTATTTTAGTATAATTAGTTAAATTGAGCAAATTCGAAGCGTTAGGGAAAATTATGCAAATTTTAAGGTATCGTGTCCCATATCCAAATACATGCTACTTAGTATATACATGCACCTAAACTAAATCGTTAATTGAAACTAAACTTAACAAATTCGTCAGTTGAATACTAACACTAAAACCTTATATACATATAACTAAATCGTCAATCTTACACCTAAGAGAAAACACACACATACACACTCAAAGCATACACATACAAAATGCACGCAAAATACACACATACACAAAACACATACACAGTAATAACCCTACATTTAAGCGAAATCATAAATTGAAACTTGGATAATTTATCATACTAAATTACACGCCGTAGTCCCCGTCTATCAGTTAATAGATGTTCGATATTCGTCGTGATATAAAACCACACGAAGGTTGTTAAAAATCGGACAAAATTGTTCGGTGTTAACAACCATCGTGTGTTCTATATGACGAGAAAATTCAATCGTATGATAACCGATAGATTTGTCCAGTGTGGACAAGTTAGGAAAATATATAAAGCAAACACCTGCATTCAATTGTGTTTTCATTCGTTTCGAGTTATTTCATCGGTATTTTTCCGCTAGTTCTATATGTACAAAGATAAATTAGATGTTCATTTTAATGTAATTTCACAGTATCGATATGATTATCTATTCTATTACAGTGTACTCGGAGAACAGCAGGGCGGTGCTGTCGAAAATTTCTCGATACGAATGAAAGCACAAGCGAATGTGTGTCTGCTCTATACATTCTTAATAGGATAGAAACCTTACCCCCGAAAGCCGTTACCCACGACATCCAATATAGAAACATTAATATCATCTTTCTTGGAAGAAGAATCCAACTCCCGAGCTATGACTATTTGCTCTCGGTCCTTGATAATCTTCATAACCGTCGAGAATGGTCCCCGAATATCTTAAACCCTGTGATGTTAATAACCAAAATCTTTTCAAATTGTATACCTTATTTGTTTTATTTTTAATGAAGACGAATGAATAGGTATAACAATGTTCTGACATGTAATAGGGTTTAAATCACATGTACAGCTCATAATTGAGAACGATAATCTTATACACACGAGTGCGCACATGTGCTTTTAGGATCTGTTAATGAGACACTGTTGTCATCCTTGTTCTTTATCAATAACCATCTCATTCTTATCTTTATCAATGTAGTCAACATCAAAAACCAAATTCCCCTTCCCTTTCGCTTCATATCTCGACCTCTCTAGCTTCATAGTCTCTGATTCAAGCACTGATTCCATAACATCACTACTTTCTTCCATTTTCGAAACTTACAATTTATCTGTTATACAATATAACATGGCCCATGAGTCTATCAGAGTTTAGGACTGGAAGTACATGGATCGGTAACAACACATGAACCCTAAGTTCGCTGCAGAAGTTTCTACTTTCATCGAATTTGCACGCGAACATTATAAGGTCGTGTAAGGGATAATCCTTTGTCCATGCGACTTGTGTAGGAAAAAGATGTACAAGAAGATAGGCGAGGTAGAGCTTCACATCATTAAGCATGGATATACCAGATTTTATACAACTTGGTTATATCACGGGGAAGAAGAAAAAGATGGTAATGCAGTGGAATAAGAATAAGATAACTTCTTTTCAGGAGAGAAAATGGAGGATATGGTAGATGTTGCTCTCAATGATAGTAATGCTACTGAAGAAGACTTTCCTTTTGGTCAAGGACAACGTGCAGATAAGTATGAGAAGTACATGAATGATATTAGGAGACAAATTTATGAGAATGCAAATTATTCCATATTATCATGGTTCATCCATATTTTCCAGATTAAGTGCCTAAATAGATAGAGTAACAAGTCATTCATGATACTTCTCAAGATCATGAAAGTTTCTATGCCCCGGAAAATAACATGCCTAAGAGCTGGTACGAAGCCCAGAAGAAGATGTCTAATTTGGTTCTGAACTGTGAGAAGATTCAAGCATGTCACAAAGATTTTGTACTGTACTGGAAAGAGAATTCAGATTTGAAAGAGTGTCCCACCTGCGGAGAGGACAGGTATAAACTGAAAGTATCTGATAAGAAGGAAGATATACTTGCTAAGGTAGCACGATACTTTCCCATAACACAGAGGCTATTCTGGTGTAAGAAGATAGAGGATGCAATGATTTGGCATCACCATGCTCCTCAAAGCGAAGATAGAAGAAAGTGTCATCCAAAAGATTCATCGGCACAGAAGGATTTCAATATGAGGTAGCTTATTCATCAGTGATCCTCGCAATATCAGGCTCTGACTGACTAGTGATGGTTTCTGCCCATTCAGCTATATGGGTGGTAATCACAGCATATGGCCCGTTGTAATATTGATTTATAATCTATCATCGTGGTTCGCTATCGATCTGTCATGACCCGGAAATTTGGTACATGACCGGCACGAGAACCATACAACGTTTAAAGGCGTAACGTAATTCAGGTAAGCTGAAACCCAGAAATCTAAACTTTTTTGCGGAAAATAGTGGAGGTGCAGTTTTGAAATAAGGGTATAATAAAATCGAGTGTTACTTTAAATGCATAAATAATGATATATGAAAATGCAAGTGAATTATATACTTGTTAAAAAAAAATTTCGTTCTTTAAAAATTTGGGTAGCACCTCCCTTGTATATTTTGATCCAAAACCACATACATACAAATAAAAGGCATCCCCAAGCGGGAGCTAGCTCACCGCCAATCGGCGGAATCACAACCATGAAATAAAGCAATATATATACGACGCACTACGGCGAAGATCAAACACAGAAAGGACAATAAATAAAGCAAGATATCAAAAACCTCAAAAAGAAAGCGAACAAACACCCATTGCTCTAAGTCTCGCAACACAAGTTTGTCTAGGTCTACCAATATACAAAAATCTAGTTTCTGATTTGATGGAGTTTATCTAGATACAATAGAATATAAAAAGTACAAGGGTGGGCACGATCCAATTTGTGTCTCCCCTACCGAAGCAAACACCCTTAAGGAACTGTGTGCCACCGATACCGCTACTGATCCAAGCGGTCGAACCTACAAGAAACTATGGCACAACGGGGGCGAGTTTCCAACTCATGAGTAGAAAAGATTAGCAGGTAGAAATCGAATAAACAACGATTCTTAGGTCATACTATATCATGAAGGTAATACTATGATATCTAGTGTGCCATGTATGCATACATGTCAACAATAGAGTCAATGCCAATGACATGTAAAAACAAACATCTGAAATCATATGCCTGTATGCAAGTGGATATCATCCACGTGTGTCCATCAACGACACATCAATATCATTGAAACCTGAAAGTCTAACATCGACACTCGAAAACATCGTGAAACCCATGTCCAGTATCGACACTTAAATCCTCATATATCCAGACGCCGCATCCTCAGATCGGCCTTCATATCAATCGCACGACTCTGGCTGGTATCCTCCGGATAACCGCCGGGTCCAACCTATCACCAGTAGGTAGTCCTCCCTCCTTCCAGGATCATCGTCTACATCTCGAGCTTCTTGCCCTGGGGTACCATACCGGGTCCACCATGTACCCATAGACAGCTCATCGAACTTTTCGAATCGGGTCTTGAAAACAAGCTCAAAACCGAGAAAACACATGGAGGACACGAAATATCATATCAAAGGAAAACCACGTTTTTAAAATAATACACAATTTCCATTGAAATATAACCACGATTCCCAAATCCAGAGATCTCATGAAAACAACATCTCGATGCATGTAACCATAAAGTACGATGTATGCAAACATAGAACAGTAATATGAGCATGTCAAGTATATCATGCAAGCATTTCCTATGCTAGTGCTGAATAATGAATGTACTTTAAGTTAAGAATAATATCATGATATGGCAGTTCTACTGTGCAAGTTGCATGGCAATTACCGATGATGAATTTGTGTGAGCTGGCAAATCGGTGTAAGTGTAACATGCGCATCATCGGTAATTTGCAGGTGTACTATCAGATGATATCATAAAGCGATAAATACTGGGAACATAACACGTATACGGACGAGGGATAAGCCAACAATAACACGAACTATAATAATGTATACAACTACACATGAACAATATGGTCAATTTAAATGATACGAATCGTAGTTTTGAAAGTGGGGGCCACGAAGTTTTTGAGGAAAAGAAACCATTTGAAAATCCATAGCGTTCCTTGAGCTTTCTATTTAAAAATGCATACGATTCATCGGTTTTGGAAATAAGTATGGTTTATGTGACATTTTTACGTCGGCGATCCAGCCTCATAGTATCCGATATGACAATATTCTCGATCATCATCCTCAAATCACAAGCGCGGATCAATCATCACGTAAAGTAATCCATCATACGGTAGCCTTAATCTGGATTAAGGATCTATCGTTCTATTCATCGATAAGGGTACGGATCTATTGTCTCGTCGGCAAATCATCTTTTATACTCATATATACATGCGTATATATATCTCAAGTCATATCCTTATCGATCTCATATCTTCTCATTAACAATCAGATTTCATATATAGGCATATGTATATAAATATCTACATCGCCTTACATCCTCATATTAAGCATATCCGCTCATATCCTGTTATATCTTCATATTGATATCTCAATTCATGTCATCTTGCATTAGTCATAACATCTCATACTAAATCTTTAGATCTTATCCGTAAGTTCATAGCATAGGTTTCTCTAAATCACATTCTATATATCGGTTTTCCATTATAAAATTGTGGGGGTTCTATACGCAATCCACCCGACTCCCACGTAAATATAAAACTACTCACCTGCTAAACTCCTTGCTTAACCGAAGTCGATATGCTTCGTCGTCTCGGAAGTCCATGCGAAGGTACTTACAAATCAACACACATCATAACGCTATTAAAATCCAAGCTCGAAAAACCGATACGGCACACGAAGTGCTCATAGGTTAGAACCTATAGCCTACGCGTGCAAAACAAAAAACAGTATCTAACGTCAATGTGCGAACGTCGAAAGACCAACTCACATCAAGAAATCCAAAAATCCAAGATCCAAATATCAGAAAACAATGTCAAAACCAACTCAAAATGCTCCTAGATTTTGGTACAGTTAGACTGGGACAAAACTAACAATACAATGGTTAAGTTATAAGGTGTGTGAGCTACATGCCAAACCCCAATATCAAACTCCAAAATTTGGCCGGCGAGATGTGCTACAGTAACCGGTGTCGACGGTTGCATTTTGGAGTTTGGGTCCCATTCTTCTGTCGTGATCTTCTAGTGGTCTAACTAGGTCAATGTAGTTGTTTGTTTTTCATATAAATACCCTCAAGTTGCTCCAGAATTCATTTGATCCTCAAAAACTCCACAAAACCGACATTGGAAAATTCTAACTTCGTGTTTTGGGTTTTAGTCTATGGTCTTGGCTAGAATTATCATCACTAAGGTCTTGTATACACTCACTACACCTCAATTACAACTTCATAAGTCCAAACATCTACTAGACATCAACTTAGAAATTTCCAAGATCACAACCCGACACTAAAATTGTTAGGTATGTGTATGCCGTAGAGGCCATTATTGTACATATGATGTATATTATAGTGGATGCTTGGACATATATAGAGAGGACTTTCTTGCTCGACATGATAGTATGCTATCGGTTACTCTTTATCTTAACATGTTGACTGGTTTTCTTTACTGTCTTGCTCTCACATGTTGATAAAGCCCATAGGATATGTACTTGACTACCAGGATTATGATGAGATCATACTAGTGTGGCCAGGGTGGTCCATAAGTACATCCTTTAATCAGTTCCTAGTCGTGGGAATATCGAGACCAGGGCATCGATATTCCAGTGTAGACTAGTGTGTACGTTTCTTGTCCCTTAGAGGGCGATGGTTGATCCTACAACCATTGGTGTATGGCATCAAAGATTGTACACATGTGCTCATTGGAGAATGGGTACACCGAACAGGACTCTCTGAGGACTCCTATGTGGTAGTATGCCAATCGTCAGATAGAGGTCCTCTGGTGACACTGGTACAGGTTGGTCTGTAGACCCGAGATCATCAAAGAGTCTTGTGTGGCTCCCACTGTGCTTTGATTTCCTCCCTACCACGGCTCAAACGAGTCGTGCAAACAAGTGGATTTTGGGTACAGTCCCAAGCCACATGGAGGCAATGAGCGATTGGAGGGGTTTCGTCTCTCCAGGTATTGGGGGTTGATGCGCTATGCTCGATTGGCTATAACTGGAAGTCTCTGGCCAGGGCTTCTGCTAAGATTTACTGATAAGAGTTATCAGTGGTTTCTCAAACTGTTATGGGCCAGACATCGGCATGACTTATCACGTTACTAGGGCCTGACGTTTACCATTCCTAGACATGATATGCGACATATCAGACGAAGAGACCGGACTGTACGGTAGTGTTACTGATAGGCTTCATGGTGAGTATGGACGAGCTTGTTTGTTGATCTTCATATCGCTCAATACCCGGGTAGCTGTTACGTCCAGCTAGTACCGCTGATGACTTGTGGGTGACTGATGTGATCATCACCTACTGCCGGCGTATTGACGAGTCTTTAGAGTCCCACACAGAAGTTTCCTGGTTCAAGCGAAGCGAAGTAGGACGCATATGTGATATGTGTGTGGGCCTAATTAACTACGTGTATGTGTTACCGTATTGTAATCTGGCAGTTATCTGTTATCGGTTCAGTTATATGTGATATAACCAGATTGTCGAATTAACTATTGATTTGATAATGTGATATACAGATAAATGATATTAGTCGGTCATATGTGATATAACCGGATTATTAAATCAAGTGTTGATTTAATAATGTGATATATAGTATATTTGATATAATTGTATATTAACTAATATCATTAGCTCGCTAAATATTTTCTTATATGTATTAATATATATATATATATATGATATATATAAAAATATATATATGTAGCATGGCATGATTTCTATTTTTGAGAAAAATAGAAAAAGAGGTGGAAAATGAGAGCATGGTTGCAAGCATGGGCTTTATTCATAGTTTATTCATCTTGACTCACTATTCAAGCATGGTTGCAATTTTATATTGCAAAATTGTATGCTTGAATGAGTGTGGGTCAAGGGTTGCCATTCATTCTAAGCTTATTATCAACACTTAGCCATTTTGTTTTCTTTTCTCCCATGGTTGTTGTCTAGCGTCTTCTTCTTCCTCAATCCCATTGTTCAAGCTTCAACCCTCACATGCGATGTGAACCATGAAGCTTGAACACAAACTAGTGAGCAAATTAAACCCTATTTCACCATCACACAATTGATTAGCAATTTGATATGGAATGTTTCCTTCACTAATGAGATTAGTGAAGGGCTAGCTTGAGCTTTTGGACTTCAGATGGATCTTCTTTGGCGCGAAGATCACGAAGGAGATTTGTTCAACTCGAAGAGGAGCCAAGTAGAGTCATGTGGACTTCAACCCGGAGCTATTGAAAAGAGGGACTTGAACTACAAAGGTCGTATGCTCTTTTCTCCTCTTTAGTTCATCACATCACTAAGGCAAACTCTAAATAATCTAGTAAAGATCTTGTTAGTCTAACTTAGCACCAAATAAAATTCAAATTTGGAATGCTTGATGCCTCTAGAACCTTATGGTGGTTCTAAGGTTGAATTTTATGGTATCAGAGCCAACCTAGAACATTAGGGTAACTTGTAGCGACGTTAGAAATCCGCCGTTTTTGTCACGCAAAAACTGTCGATAAAAATAGTTTTCCAAAATGATGTTTTGAGTTGTCAGCACACCCCGCGGGCCCACGGTCTGAACCGAGAAGCCGCGGGGGTAGGGGGTAGGGGGAGGAGCGTGCGTACCCCAAGGACACCCAAGGGGGGACCGAACAGCTAGGCCCACTCCCCAAGATCACCACAAGGTGGTCATGGCGGTGGGGACCCGAAACTGTCCCACCTTAGGCAGTTTCGGGTCTGCCTCACCTCTTGGACACCTTATGGTGGCCAAGGCGGTGGGGTACCCTCTTTAGGCCCCCCATTCGATACTTAATTTTGGTATCTTCGCTTCCGCGATGATTCGGGTGGTTTCGAGTTCGTTTCGACTCCCGGATCGGTTTAAAACGATCGGTTTTGAAACTTTAGCTCACTGGATTTTTCAAGTCTTGGAAAAATTGGTTAAGTTTGCTAATTGCGTGCTGGATTCTAATGTCGCGGTTACTTTACAATCTTTGTGATGTGTGTGATACAATTATTAGAATCCGGATTAATTAGTTTTATGAAAACTAGTTAGTATATTGTAAAGCTACCCGTTTAGTCTCAATTAATCGATTGCCACGAAGTTTTGATTCAGATCAAAACTCCGTCGCAATTGCGTTTTGTACGCGATCAATAAGCCGGGAATCTTGTTGAATTATCCGACAACCAATTGAAAAGTGTTTTCAATTTGAGACAAAAATGCAAGTTTTATAAGTTAGGCAGAAAAACCGGAAAATGAGATATTCCGTGTTTATAATGTCTAAGGATATTGCGGATTCTAATTATTGTAGTTTTCTGTTTCTTTTTTAGCGACCGTAAGTATAATATATGGGGTATCCCAATCTCGTTGCTATATGTCAACAAGTTTTAGGGAAACGCATATTTTCTTACGTTGATGATATGTGATATCTTGTGTTTCTGTTGATATGATTTATTCGATCGTCGTGAAAGAATAGCCGGGTTTTTTTTATGTGAGATGAGAGTTTTTATTTTCTTTCATGTAAAATTTGTATGTAATATTCTTTTATTGGGGTACTTCCAGGTTGAGGATGATATCACCATTGTTGTATATTATTTACTTTTCCGCATGAGGATAGACCTAAAACGGGGAGCACAAGTAACCAGGTTCTACAGTCCAGTGGGAGACCATCTCAAGGAGTTGAGACCGGGTCTTCTAACTCTAGAATTGGCAGGGTTACTTTCCGCTCTCGTAGGGGTCTAGGGATGTGGGTTTTGGCTGTTCATCACAACTGTGGAATCCGTGTTTTACATTATTGACTAAATTTAAAACACGGACATCCTAGTATATCTAATATTTCATATGTTGCTTCTGCTGCTTGTCTCTGTGTCACGACCCAAATTTAGGCACGTGACCCGCACTTAAACCACGTGACGTCAACAGGCGTACGTAATTTAAGTAAGCCGAAAACCCAGTAATCTAAACCATCAAAAGGAATAAGTGATGAAAACATTGTTAAAAAAATTTGGGAATCTCAAGTAAAAATCTTTAAACTTAAGTTTACTTTCTTAAAAATTTTGGCAGCACCTCCTTTGTAAAAACTAGCCCCGAAACGGGTACAACATAGAATATAAATAAAGCATCCCCAAACGGGAGGAAATTACGCCAACGGCGGAAACAACCACCACAAGCATACATATACGACGCCGTAGCGAAGAAATAGACGATATAAAAGAAAAACAACATAAGAGGTAAAACTAGATAACAAAGGCATGCTCACACGAGCAAGGCACCCAAAATCACAAAATAATATAATATCGTCCTCACAACTCGTCTCTAAGTCAATACATGAAGTGGTAGATAGAGAGTACTAGATACAATAAGAGATATATAATGTACATAAACGGATAACTGCGAACCCACCTATACCAAAGGGCTTAAAGCCAACCGTAGCGGTATCCGCAAAAAAAGATACAATATGAAGCCCTGCCGCGACTACTCTGAGGGTCAAACCTGCAAAACATTACGGCACAACGGGGGTGAGTTGCCAAATCGTGAATAGTAAGTAACATCATACCGATAATCGCAAGTATGCACGAACGGCGATAATCTATAACATGCAATCTGATAGCATAAATATGGCAATATGGATATGCAACAATCATGATCAAGGTATTCCATCAGGTACTACAAATACATGAAGCAATGCATATCAAATAAATACTGAGTATGGGATAAAACATAACATCATCAATGAATCATCATCGTGGAAAAACCAGGTGTCCATCAACGACACCCCAAATCCCAAAACCTCAGGCTCCGTCACTCTGATCGGCCCTCATCTCTGTAAATCTCATAGAACGTGAGTGCCCAACATCAACACTTGAAATCTCATGAAAACCCGTGTCCAACATCGACACGTAAATACTCATCTCTTAAGCACCGCATACCCAGATCGGCCCTCAATATATCTCATGTCATAACTCCCAAACGGTATCCTCCGGATATCCGTCGGGTTCTATACTATCACCGGTAGGTAGTGCTCCCTCCGCCAGGCTCATTTTCTATACCACAAAAAACTTTTCTTCCCTCTGGGTACCATGGCGGGCCCATCATGTACCCGCAGACGGAGTTTGCCGCGCCTCGAATCGGTATCTAACACAAGTCTCAGAACCGAGAAAACTCATGGTGGAAGCATCTAAATATCATATCAAGAGGAACCGGGTTTTCAAAACAAATGCATAATTTCGTGAAATATCCCCACGGTTCTCAAATCCATAAATCACATGAAATCCGTATCTTGCGAAAATCCATGAAATATGATATATGCAACATAAAACAGTAATATAAGCATATTAAGGGAAAACCGCTCTTTTAAATGAATCCAGTTTTGAAATTTATCCTGCGGTTCCCAATTCCTCCAAAATCAAATGCAACATCATATAAAGGTGTACATGTAGCTCTAGCAAGATATGTGTGTATACATGTAAGTATGTATGCATGATGCGTTTCATATGCGAAATAGCACAAGAATCAACGTCCAAATGTCAATAACAATACAATACCACAGAGGTGTATGTGTAGCTATAGCAGGGTATGTGTATATATACATGTCAAATAATGATACGACACCACATGGTGTATGTGTAGCTATAACATGGTATGTGTATATATACATGTCAAAGAATGATACAACACCATATAGGTGTATGTGTAGCTATAACAGGATATGTGTATATATACATGTCAAATAATGATACGACACCACATAGGTGTATGTGTAGCTATAACAGGGTATGCGTATATATACATGTCAAATACTGATACGACACCACATAGGTGTATGTGTAGCTATAACAGGGTATGTGTATATATACATGTCAAATAATGATACGACACCACATAGGTGTATGTATAGCTATAACAGGGTATGCGTATATGTACATGTCAAATAATGATACGACACCACATAGGTGTATGTGTAGCTATAAAGAGTATGTATATATATGCATGTCAAATAATGATACGACACCACATAGGTGTATGTGTTGTGCGTGTCATTGCAATTACCAACGGTGTGGGTGTAGCATACAGTTTAGTGCTCGTGCTACATGAACCATCAGTAATGGTGTGGTGTCCAATAGGTAGTAAGTCAAGGCACAACAAGCAATAATATGCAATGATGCTCATGCACAATCAACTCATATGCGTATAAACATTTGGCTATAATATCATATCTAGCCCTGACACATAACTCCATACGGGCGATTTCCCGTAGATGTTAAATCTACTCACCGATGATCTCGCTCAAAGTAAATCCGACCACCTGCTTCCCTTTCTTCGTAGTGTCCGTAGTCCCCGCTTGCGATCCAAAAATTTCACAAACACAATACATAAGGCTAAATATCCCGCGCCGACACAAAGGCAACGAAACGCAAGGATAACGTCCCTAAGATATACACATTGTGCACTTAGTGCACAGAACATGTACGACATCCCCACAACCATAGCTATGATCGCTAAACGACACAACCACCAAGCCTAGAAACCGATCGTACTGATCGCGCATTCATAACACAATATATATCGTAGAAGTCAATATATATATCATCACAATGTCCATTAAAACCCACGCCTAATTTTACCGAAAACTTAGTAAGCATCTTTTAACCATTTTAGCACAAATCTAGATCTTTGAACAAATCTAGTGGCCACAATCATCATATAATAGCTTAATTAAGCCACACAAACCCTTACTAAAATTTTAATCTCACCCATTTTATATTTAGTAAAAGTTAGTTTGCAATCAAGCTTAGTTTGGACAATTTGGAAAATAACCATTTACACTTTCACAACTATGTTAGATTGTCCATGTCTAAACATATTAAACTACACAAATAACCATAACTAATAATCAAAACCCTAACTTGATCATCATAACCCTCTCTTGAATTTCTAAACTTGCTAATTAAAACCATATTTAAACACTTAATAAGCTAGATTAAAGTATTTAAACAACAACTAAAACTTATGGTTAGGATTTTATACCTCACAACTTGATTTCTAAACTTGCAAATTGACTCCCAAAATAGCCTCCAAAATGCTAACTTTCTTCTTGTTCCTAGCTAGATTATGCTAATGAATAATGGGTGAGGATTTGTTTTAGAGTTTGTGGGATCTTTTGTTGATTTTATATGCTTTTTTGAAGAATTTTTGAAGTGGAATGAAGTGGGGGGAAATTTAGGGCTGTTGAAGGGGAGGGCTCGGCCAAGTGAAGGGGAGAGGGTTTAGTGTAAGCGTATGGAAATATCTAGATTAAGATAACCATTAAAGCTTAATTAATGAACCTCACATCAATCTACCTCTAAATCATTTTCTTTTCTAATTTCTTCTAATCCTAGAAACATCTAGAACCCTTAAGATATTTTGAGAAGAAGAAAACAATGTATAAACTTGTAATTAAGTTGGCATGGTTCACACTTGTATAGTTAACCCATTCCAATTTGTAATTACCACTAATTAAGTGTATAAATAAAAGCTTATAATAATATTTTAATTAAGGAAAAATATTTAAGTGAGCTAATAATTATAAGCGACTAAATAAATACTGCATACTAGCAATTTCCCAGTTAAACTAGGTGCATTTATGTTTATATTGATAAATGATCACATCTTGGGTTTTTCGGAAAACACAATTTATTTTACTTATTATCGGAAAATTCGCCTAAACGATTTCTAAAGCGTTACAATCTTCCCCCTTAAAGAAATCCGGTCCCCGAATTTAAAATTTTAACTACGCGTACCTTCATAGATACGAGGGAATTTCTTCTGTATCTCGCTCTCGGCCTCCCAAGTGACCTCTTCATTATTCGGGCTACGCCAAAGAACCTTCTCAGATGGAAATACCTTTGACCAAAGTTTCTTTATCTGCCGATTCAGTATGACTACCGGCTGTTCGGTGAACGAAAGATCGTATTCTAGCTGAACGGTCTGGTGCTGAATCATGAAGGTACTTGCGAAGTATCGACACATGAAATACGGGGTGAACATCTGGGAAACTGTACGGAAGTGCCAAACGATAGGCAGCGCTACCAACTCGCTCAAGGATCTCAAAAGGACCTACAAATCTGGGACTGTGTTTCCCTTTCTTCCCAAATCTCATTACGCCCTTCTTCAGAGAAATCCGTAGGAAAACATGATCCCCCACTGCGAACTCGAGCCTGTGACGACGACGGTCGTCATAAGACTTCTGTCTGCACTGGGCTGCTTTCATCCTATCCTGAATTAACTGGATCTTTTTCGTAGTCTCTTGAACTAGCTGGGGTCCCAAAATCCTGCTATCGCTGAGTTCGGTCCAACAGACTGGCGATCGACACTTTCTCCCATACAAAGCCTCAAAAGGCGCCATCTGAATCGTCTCCTTATAACTGTTATTGTAGGATAACTCTATCAACGACAAGTGACGATCCCAACTGCCATCAAAATCAAGCACGCACGCACGAAGCATATCCTCCAGAGTCTGTATAGTCCGATTTGACTGACCATCGATTTGCGGTTGGAAAGCGGTGCTAAAACTCAAGCGGCTACCCAAGGATTCCTGAAGCTTCTGCCAAAGATGGCTAGTGAACTGGGTGCCCCTATTGTATACGATGCATGTGGGAACACCGTGCAAACGCACAACCTCATCAATGTACAACTGAGCATACTGAGCATAACCGAAAGTGGTCTTCACTGGAAGGAAGTGAGACGCTTTCATCAACCGGTCAACAACCACCCAAATGGAGTCATACCCTCGATTGGATCTGGATTGACCCACAACGAAATCCATGGAGATCTGTTTCCATTTCCACTCCGGAACGGGTAAATGCTGCAACTCTCCTGCCGGTCTCTGATGCTCAGCCTTGACTTCCTAACAAGTCAGGCACCTCAAAACAAAATCGGAAACATCACTCTTCATCCCTGCCCACCAGTAGATATCTCTCAAGTCACGATACATTTTGGTGGAACCTGGGTGAACACTAAAAGCTGACTGATTTGCCTGCTCTAGGATCTCGCGTCTCAACCACTCTGTATCAGGTACACACAAATGAGTCCCAAAACGTAGCACACCATGGTCATCAATCAAGAATTCCGAATCTCTACCCTGCCGAACATGCTCAAGAATCTCATAAAAACGGGCATCGGCAGGCTGTGCCTCACGAATACGATCAAGTAGAAGTGGACGTGCGCGGATATGAGCAAGCTGTCCCCCAGTGGAAGCGAACTCAAATTGTACTCTACTGTCGCACAAGATCTGCCAATCTGCAGAAGACTGTCTCTGAACTGCGCTCAACTGGGACAAGCTACCCCCGGTCCTACGACTCAAAGCATCGTATACCAAATTTGCCTTGCCCGGGTGATAAAGGATCTCACAATCATAATCCTTTACAAGCTCCATCCAACGGCGCTGTCTCAAATTCAGATCCCGCTGCTGGAAGATGTACTTCAAGCTCTTATGGTTCATGCAAATCTGACACGACTCCCTGTACAAGTAGTGTCTCCAAATCTTCAACACAAAGAGCACCGCGGCAATCTCAAGATCATGAGTGGGGTAATTCTGCTCATGTTTCTTCAGCTTCCTAGAAGCATAAGCAATCACTCTATCATGTTGTATTAGTACACAACCGAGCCCCACTTGAGAAGCATCACAGTAAACAACAAATCCACCCGATCCAGAAAGCAAAAGATAGAACCGGTGCCGTCGTCAATCGAGTCTTCAACTGCTGAAACTCTGCTCGCACGCATCAGTCCAAAGAAAAGGAACCCCCTTCCAGGTCAGTCCGGTCTGTGGTGCAGCGATACTCGAGAAGTCCTTCACGAAACCACGGTAATAACCGGCTAAGCCCAAAAAGCTGCGGATCTCTGTCACTGATACATGTCTGGGCCAAAGCTGTACGGCCTCGATCTTCCTCGGGTCCACACAAATACCGTCTCCCGTGACCACGTGACCCAGAAAGTCAACACTATCAAGCCAGAAGGCACACTTCGAGAATTTAGCAAACAGCCGGTGCTCTCTCAATGTCTGCAAAGCAACCTCAAGTGTTGCTCATGCTCCTCTCGACTCTTGGAGTAAACCAGAATGTCATCAATAAACACAATAATAAACTGGTCGAGGAACGACCTGAAAATCTGGTTCATCAAATCCATGAACGATGCTGGGGCATTGGTGAGTCCAAACGACATCACCAAAAACTCATAATGCCCGTCGTGCGTACGAAAAGCAGTCTTCGGAATGTCATCATTCTGAACCCGCAACTAATGATAACCTGATCTCAAATCAATCTTAGAAAAATGTCCCTTACCCTGGAGCTGATCAAACAAATCGTCAATGCGAGGTAAAGGATACCTATTCCGCACCGTAAATCGGTTCAATTGACGATAATCAATGCACAACCTCAAACTGCCGTCCTTCTTCTTGAAAAACAGAACAGGAGCTCCCCAAGGAGAAACACTCTGATGTATAAGTCCCTTATCAAGAAATTCTTGCGGCTGATCCTTAAGCTCCGCCGGGGCCATCTGCTAAGGTGGTATAGAAATAGGCCCCGTGTCGGGGATCAAATCAATGAAAAACTCAATCCCACGCTCTGGCGGCAATCCAGGTAACTCATCTGGAAAAACATCGGGAAACTCTCTCACAATAGGAACCTAGTCCAATGAATCTACTGTGGCTCCAGTATCTCGTATGAAAGCCAAGAATCCCCGACATCCCTTCCTCAAAAGCCGACTAGCGCAAAGGGATGAAATAAAACTATGAGGGGCAGCACCATGGTCCCCTGTGCAACAAAGACTGACTCACAGGGAAAACAAAACCTGAATGTCTTCTCACGGCAGTCCACGGACACATAGCAAGTAGCTATCCAGTCTATGCCCAGGAGAACGTCGAAGTCCAACATGTTAAGAAGGATAAAGTCGACGGATGAATCTCTATCTCCTATCAGAATAGAAAACGACCGAAACACGTGTCGCGCAACAAACGACTCGCTAACAGGAGTAGTCACGACAAGCGGTTGATCTAGCAAACATGAATCTGGGCCCAACCTCGGAATGAAGTGTGAGAAAACATACGAGTGCGTAAACTCCAGATCAAACAAAATGTGTGCATCGAAAGAACATATAGAAAGAGTACCTGAAACCACTGCATTGGACGCCTGTGCGTCCTGATGAGTCAAAGCAAACACTCGAGCCTCCCCTCTTCCGGCAACTGGCTTTCCTCCGCCCCGGCCATCTCGTCCTCTCTGAACAAAACCTCCGTGACTACGACCTCTCTGCGCATGAGTCTGACGCGGAGCAACAACAGGAGTAAGAGGCAACATTTTCTGAGGTGAAGGTGGTAAGGTAACATGTGGAACCGCTGCCTCCCTCCGGCATATCACGGTACACTCCCTAATGAGGTGATGTGGACTGCCACACCCAAAACATCCAGACGGAGACTGCTGACCCCATGGGTAATAGCTAAATAACTGGCCTTGTCCCAAGCCTCTGCTACCCCCACTACTTGAACAAAATCTGTCGCGGTGTCTACCTAACTGCCTCTGAGCTACTACATCAGTAAGAACCCTCTTCGGTCCCGAAATGACCGAAGTCTCAGAAATTCCCTCCTTTACCAATAGGGTTGCGTCCACTGCGGCCGCATATGTGTCAAAATGCTGGGAGCAGATAGCAAGGAACAACTGGGTAATCAGGCTTCGACCAAACCACTTGATCCGCATCTCCTCAGTGTCCACCAAATATGGAGCATACACAGATAGCTGGGTAAACTGAACATCATACTCTGCCACCGTCATACCCGGAGTCTGGCGTAACGAATCAAAACTGTGAGCTCGAGCATCCTTGACGCTCTGTGGAAAAAAACGGACAAGAAACACCGTCACAAACTCAGCCCAAGTCATAGGAGAAAGATCCGCGGCTCGGCCCCTCTCCAAAGACTCGCACCAGGTCTGGGAAAGACCTTCCAGACGAAAACTCGTGAACTCTACCCATCTTGCGTCGAAACATCTCAGCGAAAGATAGATCCTGGCCATCTGATCAATAAACGACTGCGGATCCTCAGCTGTATCGGTGCCAGTGAAGACCGGAGGCTTCAGCCTCATGAACTCAAATAGTGATACGGTGATAACCTCCGTAGCTGTAGCTGCGACTGCCGGAATAGTAGGCACCATCACGGTCCCCGTAACAGGTAGGTCAACATCCTGTCTCTGCGCTCGACTGGCCTTAACTAACGACCCCATCATCTGGCGCAAATCCTGCATACCGGCCTCTAGCATAGTAATACGGTCTGTCGAAAGTGGATCAATCTACTCCTGTACAACGGGCGTACCGCCCTGGTCAGTCCTCGTCTCCGACGAGCCTGCCCTGACCTCGGCTCTCGCGGCCGCTCTCTGCACCCTCGTAGTCTTCGGCGGCATAATGGCTAGAAATGAAAATAGGATTCGATAAGAACATAAAAATCGAATCACAAGGATGTATATAATCACGGAAGGAATTTCAACCAACAAGTCCTAAGGTCACATAGGCGGAGTACCGTGTCGTAAGTATGCCGCGGAATATATACACGCTACGTCAATATGTTAAGCTACCTACTCCATCATACCAAGGTCATCCTACACTCCGAAAGGTAAAACCTAGCGCTCCCATAGAAACTTTGTCACGACCCAAATTTAGGCACGTGACTGGCACTTAAACCACGTGACGTCAACAGCCGTATGCAATTTAAGTAAGCCAAAAACCCAGTAATCTAAACCATCAAAAGGAATAAGTGATGAAAACATTGTTAAAAACATTTGTGAATCTCAAGTACAAATCTATAAACTTAAGTTTACTATCTTAAAAATTTCGGCAGCATCTCCTTTGTAAAATTTAGCCCCAAAACGGGTACAACATAGAATATAAATAAATTATCCCCAAACTGGAGCAAATCACGCCCAACGGCGGAAACAACAACCACAAGCATACATATACGATGCCGTAACGAAGAAATAGACGATATAAATGAAAAACAACATAAGAGGTAAAACTACATAACGAAGGCCGGCTCACACGAGCACAACACCCAGAGTCATAAAATAATACAATATCGTCCTCACAACTCGTCTCTAAGTTATTACATGAATAGGTAGATGGAGAGTACTAGATACAATAAGAGATATAAAATATACATAAACGGATAACCATGAATACACCTATAGTAAAGGGATCAAAGCCAACCGTAGCGGTATCCGCCGAAAAAGATACAATATGAAGCCCTGCTGCGACTACTCTGAGGGTCATACCTGCAAAACACTACGGCACAACGGGGGTGAGTTGACAACTCGTGAATAGTAAGTAACATCATACCGATAATCGCAAGTATGCACGAATGGCGATAATCAATAACATGCAATCTGATAGCATAAATATGGCAATATGCATATGCAACAATCATGATCAAGGTACACCATCAGGTACTACAAATACATGAATCAATGCATATCAAATAAATGCTGAGTATTGGATAAAACATAACATCATCAATGAATCATCATCGTGGAAAAACCAGGTGTCCATCAACGACACCCCAAATCCCAAAACCTCAAGTGTTGTCACTCTGATCGGCTCTCATCTCTGTAAATCTCATAGAACCTGAGTGCCCAACATCGGCACTCGAAATCTTATGAAAACCCATGTCCAACATCGACACGTAAATACTTATCTCTTAGGCGCCGCATACCCAGATCAACCCTCAATATATCTCATGTCATAACACCCAAATGGTATCCGTCGGGTTATATAGTATCACCGGTAGGTAGTGCTCCCTCCGCCAGGCTCATTGTCTATACCAGAAAAAACATTTCTTGCCCCTGGGTACCATGCCGGGCCCACCATGTACCCGCAAACGGAGTTTACCGCGCCTCGAATCGGGTATCTAACACAAGTCTCAGAACCGAGAAAACTCATGGTGGACGCATCTAAATATCATATCAAGAAACCGGGTTTTTAAAACAAATGCATAATTTCTTGAAATATCCCCACGGTTCTCAAATCCATAAATCACATGAAATCCGTATCTTAATGCGTAAATCCATGAAATATGATATATGCAACATAAAACAGAAATATGAGCATATTAAGGGAAAACCGCTCTTTTAAATGAATCCAGTTTTCAAATATATCCTGCGGTTCCCAATTCCTCCAAAATCAAATGCAACATCATATAAAAGTGTACATGTAGCTCTAGCAAGATATGTGTGTATACATGTAAGTATGTATGCATGATGTGTTTCATATGCGCAATAGCACAAGAATCAACGTCCAAATGTCAATAACAATACAATACCATATAGGTGTATGTGTAGCTATAACAGAGTATGTGTATATATACATGTCAAATAATGATACGACACCACATGGTGTATGTGTAGCTATAACAGGGTATGTGTATATATACATGTCAAAGAATGATACGACACCATATAGGTGTATGTGTAGCTATAACAGGGTATGTGTATATATACATGTCAAATAATGATACGACACCACATAGGTGTATGTGTAGCTATAACAGGGTATGCGTATATATACATGTCAAATAATGATACGACACCACATAGGTCTATGTGTAGCTATAACAGGGTATGCGTATATATACATGTCAAATAATGATACGACACCACATAGGTGTATATGTAGCTATAACAGGGTATGTGTATATATACATGTCAAATAATGATACGACACCACATAGGTGTATGTGTAGCTATAACAGAGTATGTATATATATACATGTCAAATAATGATACGACACCACATAGGTGTATGTGTTGTGCGTGTCATGGCAATTACCAACGGTGTGGGTGTAAAAAACAGTTTAGTGCTCGTGCAACATGAACCGTCAGTAATAGTGTGGTGTCCAATAGGTACTAAGTCAAGGCACAACAAGCAATAATATGCAATGATACTCATGCACAATCAACTCATATGCGTATAAACGTGTGGCTATAATATCATATCTAGCCCTGACGCATAACGCCATACGGGCGATTTCCCGTAGATGTTAAATCTACTCACCGATGATCTCGCTCTAAGTAAATCCGACCACCTACTTCCTTTTCTTCGTAGTGTCCATTGTCCCCTCTTGCGATCCAAAAATTTCTCAAACACAATACATAAGGCTAAATATCCCGCGCCGACACAAAGACAACGAAACGCAAGGATAACGTCCCTAAGATATACACATTGTGCACTTAGTGCACAGAACACGTACGACATCGCCACAAATTTAGCTAAGATTGCTAAACGACACAACCACCAAGCCTAGAAACCGATCGTACCTATCGCGCATTCACAACACAATATATATCGTAGAAGTCAATATATATATCATCACAACGTCCATTAAAACCCACGCCTAATTTACCGAAAACTTAGTAAGCATCTTTTAACCATTTTAGCACAAATCTAGATCTTTGAACAAATCTAGTGGCCACAATCATCATATAATAGCTTAATTAAGCCATACAAACCCTTACTAAAATTTTAATCTCACCAATTTTAGATTTAGTAAAAGTTAGTTTACAATCAAGCTTAGTTTGGACAATTTGGAAAATAACCATTTACACTTTCACAACTATTTTAGATTTTCCATGTCTAAACATGTTAAACTACACAAATAACCATAACTAATAATCAAAACCCTAACTTGATCTTCATAACCCTCTCTTGAATTTCTAAACTTGCTAATTAAAACCATATTTAAACACCTAATAAGCTAGATTAAACTATTTAAACAACAACTAAAGCATAGGGTTAGGATTTTATACCTCACAACATGATTTCTAAACATGCAAATTGACTCCCAAAATAGACTCCAAAATTCTAACTTTCTTCTTGATCCAAGCTAGATTAGTCTAATGAATAATGGGTAAGGATTTGTTTTAGAGTTTGTTGGATTTTTTGTTGATTTTCTATGCCTTTTTGAAGAATTTTTGAAGTGGAATGAAGTGGGGAAAATTTTGGGGCTGTTGAGGGGGAGGGCTCGGCCAAGTGAAGAGGAAGGGGGGTTTAGTGTAAGTGTATGGAAATATCTAGATTAAGATAACCATTAAAGCTTAATTAATGCATCTCACATCAATCTACCTCTAAATCATTTTCTTTTCTAATTTCTTTTAACCCTAGAAAAATCTAGAACCCTCAAGATATTTTGTAACACCTTAGAATGTGTTTTGTTGATAATTAAATTTTTATATATGGTTTTCAATAAAAAGTTTACCAAACTGGTTTTTATTTTATTTTATTCTAATTAATGAATATTTTATTAGAATTTTTCTAGCTTTGCATACACTTGTGCATGATAACTAGGGTGTTAAGTGGGGTTAAACCACGATTAGCAATCATGGTGGATTAACCCATTTGCCTTAACCTAGTTTTAAAATTTATAGTTAAGTGTTTTGGGTTTTAAGTATGGATGGTTGTTTTCAAAAAAAAAGAAAGAAAAAGGATTTAAATTTGACTTTCTTTGTTGACCTTGAGAGAGAGAGGGGCGGCATGGGGCTACATGGCTTATGCCATGCTTATTAAATGAAGTGAGTGAGAATGAGAAGAGGGGGTGTTTGAATTTCTCTCCTTCTCATCCCCACTCTCATTTCCTTTGTTCTCTCACTCTCAAACACACACACACACACACACACCAGCACCTGAAGCAAGCAGCTTCAGCAGCCACAACAGCAACATCAGCAGCAGCCATCAGCAGCAGCAGCATCAGCAGACGACAGCAGCAGCAACAGCAGGTAGCAGCAGCAGCAGCAGGAGCCCCAGCAACTTGCAGCAGCTCTTCTTCCTCCATACACTCCTTCACCTGCTTCCTAGGGTTGCATAGGGTATAATTCTTGAACCCAATTCCCCTAGTTGCTTAGCTTGTGTGTAGATTAGCTTCGGTTTGTATTTTAAGTGAGTTATATACTAAATTATGGTGATTTATGTGGAATGTTGATTAAGTGATGATTTTGCTAGTTAACCTAGCCTATTTTAGAATTATTGAGGTCACCTTAACTAAGTTCAACCCAGGATTCACTAAAATACCATAGGGTTTGCTTTTTGTGCATAATTAGCGTTTTTAAGCGATATATTAGTATTCTGTGATCTGCTTTTGACCCGGATCCTTCAGAACAAAATTGAGAAAACTGGGGCATGCTTATTAGGTCTAGAACACACCACCAGAACACGAGCCCCAAATGCTTCGTCTTGGCCGCAGATTTAATACATATGGCCGCAAATTGCGGCCAGGTAGGGGGCTGGGGTGTTGGGGTCTTGGCTAGGGTTCTCTGCAGTGTTTTCTAGTGTTTTGGCATGTGTAGTTTTGTGATATTTGACCTATAAGAAAATCTGAGACAATATATCGTATTTTTAGTTCGTTGTGTTTGCGCAATACGCGCGATACGTGAGTGGGTTCTGTGATCCAGTGTGTCGCGGTAGTTTTAGACGCGTATACACACGTTTCAGCGTATCGTGCACACGCTCGTTTAGTTCGCGACGCGAGTTTCTCTTTGGGTTCGATATCGTGTTTTGCGAGATATTTTTCTTATATATGGAATTCTTGTTTTATTTTCAGGTTTGCAGGCGGGGGCTACGGACACTGCAACAGAGGGAAACAGGTGGTAGGATTCACCTAGTTTGGAGCGTAGGTGAGTAGATTTAACATTTACAGGGGAATCGCCCGCATGGCGTTATGCGTCTGGGCTAGGATTCTAATACTTGTCGCATATTCTACGTCATTGTTAGAATTGCGCCTTTACCCTATTTACTTAGATATAGATGTACTGTGACTAGTAGTCGTAGGACACTGCACATACTATTGACGGTTCATGTTGCACGAGCACGGATTGTATGCTACACACACCGTCAATAATTGCCATGTCAGACACAAACCATTATAGATATTATATTACTTATCACGTTTTGACATTTAGCTACCGATATACCCTACTCACATATTCCACTCATACCCGGAGGGGGTATACTTCATCAGTTCTTATAGGTAGATACCTATACATTGCTACACCTGTATGTTACACATATATTCAGTTGCAGTTACATATTTACCTTTACTGATGTTACTTAGCTGTACCTTATTGGTTTCGCATACATCTGGTTTTAGCTGCATATTTTCATTTATATGCTCGCATTTCAGATATATCGCACATTCTTATTCCAGGATTTGCGCATTGTTATTTGGATTTTACATGATGTTTTCTGGATTTAGGAACCGCGGGAGTTCATGAAATTATGTATACATTGAAAAACTCGGTTTCCTTGATAAGATATTTGCGCAGCCACCATGAGATTTATCGGTTCTGATTTTATACCCTATACGAGGAGTGGGTGCCGTATGAGGGTACATAGTCGGGCCCGGTATGGTTCCCCGCGGTAAGAAGATCGATGGACTTTGCCGATTGAGCCTGGAGACGCGCGAGTACCTACCGGTGACAGTACCAATGACTCCGCGGGGATCATGGAGATACCGTTGGGAGTCTACGTTTTGATACGTCGAGAGGCGAGAGTGAGCTAGGCACTCGAGCTTTCGGGATAGCGTATTATACGTACCTATCAGAATGCTAGTCTTGGAGACGACATCTGATAGACCAGTATTTCTGTGTCGATGCTTGGCACATTGATTTCATGATATTTCTTTTAACACCTTTGTATATATAACAAGGGATTTAACCGTTGTTATATATACCCTTACACCAATATTATTGGAGTGGGACGCTAATATATGTGTATTGACCCCATCATATTTATTTCTGCAAATATATATCTAGGGTGTTAGAATTTTACTTGGGATTTAATTTGGAATATTAGGTGATTCATTGAGATTGGATACCAGATACATATGAGATTACTGATTTGTACATTCGGGATATAAGAGATTTCTCGATATTGTACATTGGGGAGATGTGAGACATATATGATATGAAAGCCCAACTTAGGGGCTGATCTGAGGAATTGGGATTTGAGTGTCTTGATGGATTGTGATCCTACCACGATGTCAGGTTTCCGTGGGAATGACATATTTTACTCCATACCTCATACCTATTTGTTTATGCACTGTTTCATGTATTAGCAGTACCTGTTAGTGTACCCTTCATGATTATTGCATAGCTACATTCTCATATCCCTATTGCATACTATTGTCATATCACTACTGCTTCATACATTGGTTGTACCTGCTAGTGTACGTTCCATTATTCTGTATTGATATGACCTGTTATTACTGCTAATTGCATATCTTAGATTCATGCTGTACTTACATACCTGCGATTACCTGCATATGTTATTTACTATTCACGAGTTGGCAACTCACCCCCGTTGTGCCACAGGTGTTGCAGGGTGTTCCCCAGAGTAGTCAAGGCAAGCTATTCGCCTATTATCTTTTGCTACAGATACCGCATCGGCTCACAGTGTGCTATTTTGCTTAGGTGGGTTGTGGTGGTTATCTGTATTTTGTATTGTACATTCGTTGTATCTTGTACTCTCCATCTGCTATTATGTTGTTGACTTAGAGTCTTGGTGAGGACATTATTGTATATTATTTATGGTTTTGTTGTCTTATATACAGCTTTATCTCTATTGTCTTTATTTCTTCGCTACGGCGTCGTATATTTGTGATGTGGATTGTTTTCCGCCTTTAGGCGTGTATTTACTCCCGTTTGGGGATGCTTTATTTATCTTATCTGTTGTACCCATTTTGGGGTTAGCTTTTACAAAGGGGGTGTTGCCAAAATTTTAAAGAAAGAAGTTGGACTTTTAAAGAATTTGGGTTGCGATTTCAATTATTTCAAAAACTTTTACTATCTTTTCCGTATTTTCATGGTTTAGATTTCTGGGTTTTTGCTTTCTTTTACTGCGTTACGTCTTTAGGCGTTGCGTAGTATTAGGGCCGTCACGTGCCAATTTCGAGTCGTGGCAAAGTTGGTATCAGAGCGCTAGGTTTTATCTTTCAGAGTGTAGGATGACCTTGGTATGATGGAGTAGGTAGCTTAAGCAGAGTAACGTAGTGTGTGTATGTCTGCAGCATACCCACGATGTGGTACTTCGTCTTAAGTGACCTAAGTACAAATTGCTTGAAATCCCTTCCTTGATGATTCATATTCTTGTGATTCGATTTCTGTATTCTTATCGAATCTTATATCTATTTATAGCCTTGCCACCAATGACTATGGGGACTCAGAGTGATGCAGCGAGGGCCGAGGTCAGAGTTAACTCGGGTGAGACGAGCACTGACCATGATGGCACTCCAGTTGCACCGGTGCAGACGGTTCAGCCTTCGACATATAGTATCGATAGGCTTGTGGTAGAGATGCAGGACTTCCGTCAGATTATGAGTTCATTGGTTGATGTCGTTCGTGTGATGCGACAGGAGGTTGTCACCCCTGTTACTCAGTTGTCCTTTGCGATCAGCATGCAGCAGTCCGTCGCCTACATAGCACCAGTGTTTGCAGCTCCAGTTGACGAGGCACATATTCCAGAGACGCTAAGAGTTCCAGGATAGTGGAGGACTCGTACCAGTGTACCAGCCTAGAGACAGAGGTTTGGTCGTCAAGACAGATTTCGTGGCCGTCGCGGGAGTAGCAGAGGCTTAGGACGAGGACAGTCGTTCAGCTCTCATTCCCAGGAGGGTCAGCGGTCAGCGCGTGGATGTTTTCGATGCGGAAGCCTTCAGCACTTCGTCAGGGATTGTTCTTTAGCACCCCGTCAGGATCATTTTCAGAGAAGTCATGGACGTGGAAGGTTCGCTCAAAGGAGTCAGTCTACCAGAGGAGTTCAGCCAGTTGCGAGTACAGGGCAGACACAGGAGTTTGGTTCTACTCATCGGGACGCGCAGGCGTCCAATGTGGAGTTTTTAGGTATCCTTAATTCGCATGTTCTTTTGATGTATTCATTTGTTTTTCACCTTGTGCCGTAGTTGGGATGAGTGTCATGTTAGGTAGATTATCCTTTTGTTTTGTTAAGTTCTGTCAGCGATTCTTTTGTTGCGCGACACGTATTTCAGTCGTGTGCCAATCGGATAGGAGATAGAGATTCGTACGTCGTTTCGATCCTTCTAGAGATGTTGGATTTGACGTTCTCCTGGGCACGGACTGGTCAGCTACGTGCTAGGCGTCTGTGGACTACCGTGAGGAAAACAGTTAGGTTATGTTTTTCCCGGCGAGTCAATTCTTGTTGTGCAGGTGGATAGTTGCGCCGCCTCTCACAGCTTGAATTCAGCCTTTTCTCTAGTCGGATTTTGAGGAGATGTCGTGGATTCTAGGCATTCATTAGTGATACCGAAGCCACAGTGGATTTTTTGGACCGGTTTTCCTTCGTGCGAGAGTTTTCCGACGTTATTCCAGATGAGCCGGCGAAGCTTAGGGAGCTAAAGGATCAGCTGAAGAGTTGTTTGTTGGGGAGTTTTATGCGTCTGAGTGTTTCGCTTTTTGAAGCTCCTATTTCTGTTCGTCAAGGAGAAAGACGACAGTTTAAGGTTGTATATTGACGGATCGTTAATTGAACCGGCTTACGGTGCGGATAGGTATCCTCTACCTCGCATTGACAATTTCTTCGATCAGCTCCAGAGTGCGAGACATTTTCTAAGTTTGTTCGGGATCAGGTCATCATTGTTGCGGGTTCGGAGTGACGGCATTCCGAAGACTGCCTTATGCGTGCTACGGGCTTTTGTGTGTTTCGGTGTATCATTGGATTCACTGATGCCCTGGAAGCATTCGTAGATATGATGAACCAAATTTCTTCAGGCCGTTCCTCGACCAGTTATGGTTGTGTTATTTACGACATTCTGGTCTATTTAATGTGTCTTGAGGGACAGGAGTAGCACTTGAGGATTTGTTATGCAGATTCTGGGAGAGCCCCAGCAGTCTGGTAGATTCTCGGAGTGTTTCTTCAGGCTTGTTTGTATTGACTCCTAGGCCTTGTTGTCACGGGAGACGGTTTTGTATGGTTCAGAGAAAGATCGTGGCCGTACAGTTTAGGCCCAGACTTGTGAGCAGGACGGAGGTCCGCAGATTTTTGGGGCTTAGCAGGTTTTTACCGCCGTTTCGTGCCGGATTGCTGGTGTAGTGCTGTACCGTTGACTGAATTGACCGGAAGGGAGGTTTCTTTTCTTTGGATAGAGGCATGTATGCGAAGTTTTCGGCAGTTGAAGATTCTGTTAACAACTTCATCAGTTCTTTCTTTGCTTTTGGTTCGGGCGACCTTGTTGTTTAACTGTAATGTTTCTTCAGTGGGGCTCGATTGTGCACTGATGTAGCACTATGGAGTTATCGCTTTTGCTTCTCTATTTTGGAGGAAGTACGAGAAGGATATTTCACTCATGATCTGGAAATGGCCGTGGTGGTTTTGCGTTGGAGATTTGGAGACACTATTTGATCAAGAGTTGTGTTAGATTTTCACGGACCATCAGAGCTTAATGTACATCTTCCTGCAGTGGATTTTGATTGTTGTGATAGTCCTCTGTAGATTTACAGTTCTTGTGCGATCGTTGAGTCCAGCTTAAGTTCGTCTCTACTGAGGGGACAACTTGCTCATGTCCGTGCCCAACCACTTTTCCTTAATCGCTTTCGCGAGACACTGCCCGTCGATGCTCGTATGTCAGAGATACTTGAGCATACTCGGCCGGGTAATGATTCAGAGACCTTGATTTGTGACACGGGTGTAGTAAGTTTGGGACGCGTTTGTGTACCTGATGTTATCGGGTGGAGACGTAAAATCCTAGAGCAAACACATCATTCAACTCTCTGTATTCATTCAAGTTCCACCAACATTGACGTGACTTGTGAGATAGTTACAGGTGGGTAGGGATGTAAAGAGAAGTTTCGGGTTTCATTTCAAAGTGTCTGTCTTGTTGTGTGTTTGGGTAGAGCATCTGAGGCCGGCTGGAGAGTTGCAACCTTTAACCGTTCCGAAGTAGGAGTGGGAGTAGATCTCCATGAATTTCGTTATGGTGTCTACCCAGGGTTAGTCAGGGTCTGACTCCATTCGGATTCTTGTCGTCCGGTTGTACTCAGTTTGCTCAGTTGTTCTTTGTTAAGATTTGTTCGTAGGTATTTATTGTTGTCAGCAGTTGGGGATCGTCACTCGCCATTGTTAGGGTTCTCCTTCGATAGCTGTTATCAGGAGACACTCCAATTGGCAACCTTTAGATTTAGGGGTTAGATCGTGTCGATCACCAGTCTGTTGTTTTTTTTACTCTGCATAAGTAGGATTTTGGATCCCAGCCAGTCTAGAGACTTTGGAGATAATCCGGTTGTTTCAGGTCAGGATGAGAGTAGCCCTGTGCAAACAGAGGTCTTATACCGACCGTGTTGGTCGTAGACTTAAGTGCACTGTGGCAGATCATGTATTCCTATGGATTTTTTCCGATGAATGACATGTTGGATTTTGGGAAGCTTGTCCCAGGATTTTAGGTCCTTTTGAGATCCTATAAGCAGGTTAGTTTCGTTGCCTTTAAATTTGGCACTTCCGCCCAGATTATTGAGTTTTCACCCCGTATTCCTTATGATGATACTTTACAATTACCTTCATGACCTTTCTCACATGATTTGGCTTGGACGCGATCGTTTCGCTCACCGACAGCCATTTGTGTTAATGGCTCGGCAGGTGGAGAAACGTCGGTCAAGGGTCTTGCAATCTGTGAAAGGTTTTTCTTGGACGTAGACGTATAGTGAGGTAATCACTTGGGAGGCTGCGAGCGAGATTTGAGAGTTGTAATCTTCTCTTTGAAGGTACACGTAGCAGTATATTTTTAAATTCGGGGATGAATTTCTTTTAAGGGGGGAGATTGTAATACCTTAGAATGTGTTTTGTGGATAATTATATTTTAATATATGGTTTTCAATAAAAAGTTTACCAAATTGGTTTTTAATTACTTTATTCTAATTAATGAATATTTTATTAGATTTTTTCTAGCTTTGCACACACTTGTGCATGATAACTAGGGTGTTAAGTGGGGTTAAACCATGATTAGCAATCATGGTGGATTAACCCATTTGCCTTAACCTAGTTTTAAAATTTATAGTTAAGTGTTATGGGTTTTAAGTATGGATGGTTGTTTTCAAGAAAAAAAAAAGAAAAGAAAAAGGATTTAAATTTGACTTTCTTTGTTGACCTTGAGAGAGAGGGGGGGCATAGGGCTACATGGCTTGTGCCATGCCCATTAAATGAAGTGAGAGAGAATGAGAAGAGGGGGATGTTTGAATTTCTCTCATTCTCATCCTCACTCTCATTTCCTTTGTTCTCCCACTATCAAACACACACACACACACCAGCACCTGAAGCAAGCAGCTTCAGCAACCATAACAGCAACATCAGCAGCAGCCATCAGCAGCATCAGCATCAGCAGGCAGCAGCAGCAGCAGCAAGAGCCCCAACAACTTGCAGCAGCTCATCTTCCTCCATACACTCCTTCACCTGCTTTCTAGGGTTGCATAGGGTATAATTCTTGAACCCAATTCCCCTAGTTGCTTAGCTTGTGTGTAGATTAACTTCGGTTTGCATTTTAAGTGAGTTTTATGCTAAATTATGGTGATTTATGTGGAATGTTGATTAAGTGATGATTGTGTTAGTTAACCTAGCCTATTTTAGAGTTATTGAGGTCACCTTAACTATGTTCAACCCAGGTTTTACTAAAATTCCATAGGGTTTGCTTTTTGTGCAAAATTAGCGTTTTTAAGCGATATATTAGCATTCTGTGATCTGCTTTTGACCCGGATCCTTCAGAACAAAATTGAGAAAACTAGGGCATGCTTATTAGGTCTAGAACACACCACCAAAACACGATCCCCAAATGCTTCGTCTTGGCCGTAGATTTAATACATCTGGCCGCAAATTGCGGCCAGGTAGGGGGCTGGGTTGTTGGGGTCTTGGCTAGGGTTCTCTGCAGTATTTTCTAGTGTTTTGGCATGTGTAGTTTTGTGAGATTTGACCTGTGGGAAAATCTGGGACAATATATCGTATTTCTAGTTCGTTGTGTTTGCGCGATATGCGCGATACGTGAGTGGGTTCTGTGATCCAGCGTGTCGCGGTAGTTTTAGACGCGTATACACACATTTCAGCGTATCGTGCACACGCACGTTTAGTTCGCGATGCGAGTTTCTCGTTTGGGTTCGAAATCGCGTTTTGCGAGGTATTTTGCTTATATATGGAATTCTTGTTTCATTTTCAGGTTTGCAGGAGGGGACTACGGACACTGCTACAGAGGGGAATAGGTGGTAGGATTCACCTAGCTTGGAGCGTAGGTGAGTAGATTTAACATCTACAGGGGAATCGCCCGCATGGCGTTATGCATCTGGGCTAGGATTATAATAATTTTCGCATATTCTACGTCATTGTTAGAATTGCGCCTTTACCCTATTTACTTAGATATAGTTGTACTGTGACTAGTAGTCGTAGGACACTGCACATATTATTGACGGTTCATATTGCACGAGCACGGATTGTATGCTACAAACACACCGTCAATAATTGCCATGTCACACACAAACCATTATAGATATTATATTACTTATCACGTTTTGACATTTAACTACCGATATACCTTACTCACATATTCAACTCATACCCGGAGGGAGTATATTTCATCAGTTCTTATAGGTAGATACCTATACATTGCTACACATGTATGTTACACACATATTCAGTTGCAGTTATATATTTACCTTTACTGATGTTACTTAGTTATACCTTATTGGTTTCGCATACATCTGGTTTCAGCTACATATTTTCATTTATATGCTCGCATTTCAGATATATCGCATATATTTATTCCTGGATTTGCGCATTGTTATTTGGATTTTACATGATATTTTCTGGATTTGGGAACCGCGGGAGTTCATCAAATTATGCATACATTGAAAAACCCGATTTCCTTGATATGATATTTGCGCAGCCACCATGAGATTTATCGGTTCTGATTTTATACCCCATAAGAGGAGTGGGTGCCGTATGAGGGTACATGGTGGGGCCCGGTAAGGTTCTCCTCGGCAAGAAGATCGATGGACTTTGCCGATTGAGCCTGGAGGTGAGCGAGTACCTACCGGTGACAGTACCAATGACTCGGCGGGGATCATGGAGATACCATTGGGAGTCATGTACGTATGGATACGTCGAGAGGCGAGGGTCAAAGCTAGGCACTCGAGCTTTCGGGATAGCGTATGATACGTACCTATCAGGATGCTAGTCTCGGAGACGACATCTGATAGACCAGTATTTCTGTGTCGATGCTTGGCACGTTGATTTCATGATATTTATTTTAACACCTTTGTATACATAACAGGGGATTTAGCCGTTGTTATATATATCCGTACACCAGTATTAGTAGAGTGGGACGCTAATATATGTGTATTGACCCCATCATATTTATTTCTGCAAATATATATCTAGGATGTTAGAATTTTACTTGGGATTTGATTTGGGATATTAGGTGATTCATTGAGATTGGATACCGGATGCATATGAGATTGTTGATTTATATATTCGGGATATAGGAGATTTCTCGATATTGTGCATTGGGGAGATGTGAGACTTATATGATATGAGAGCCCAACATGGGGGTTGATTTGAGGAATTGGGATTTGAGTGTCTTGATGGATTGTGATCCTACCACGATGTCAGGTTTCCGTGGGAATGACATATTTTACTCCATACCTCATACCTATTTGTTTATGCACTGTTTCATGTATTAGTAGTACCTGTTAGTCTACCCTTCATGATTGCTGCATATCTACATTCTCATATCCCTATTGAAAGATTATTGCATACTATTGTCATATCACTACTGCTTCATACATTGGTTGTACCTGCTAGTGTACATTCCATTATTCTGCATTGATATGACCTGTTATTACTGCTAATTGCATATCTTAGATTCATGCTGTATGTACATACCTGCGATTACCTGCATATGTTATTTACTATTCACGAGTTGGCAACTCACCCCCGTTGTGCCACAGGTGTTGCAAGGTTTTCCCCAGAGTAGTCAAGGCAGGATATTCGCCTATCATCTTTTGCTACAGATACCGCATCGGCTCACAGTGTGCAATTTTGCTTAGGTGGGTTGTGGTAGTTATCTGTATTTTTTATTGTACATTCATTGCATCTTGTACTCTCCATTTGGTATTATGTTGTTGACTTGGAGACTTGGTGAGGGCGTTATTGTATATTATTTGTGGTTTTGTTGTCTTATATACAGCTTTATCTCTATTGTCTTTATTTCTTCGCTACGGCGTCGTATATTTGTGATGTTGATTTTTTTCCGCCTTTGGGCGTGTATTTACTCCCGGTTGGGGATGCTTTATTTATCTTATCTGTTGTACCCATTTTGGGGTTAGCTTTTACAAAGGGGGTGTTGCCAAAATTTTAAAGAAAGAAGTTGGACTTTTAAAGAATTTGGGTTGCGATTTCAAATATTTCAAAAACTTTTACTATCTTTTCCGTATTTTCATGGTTTAGATTTTTGGGTTTTGGCTTTCTTTTACTGCGTTACGTGTTTAGGCGTTGCGTAGTATTAGGGACGTCACGTGCCAATTTCGGGTCGTGACATATTTTGAGAAGAAGAAAACAATGTATAAACTTGTAATTAAGTTGGCATGGTTCACACTTGCATATTTAACCCATTCCAATTTGTAATTACCACTAATTAAATGTATAAATAAAAGCTTATAATAATATTTTAATTAAGGAAAAATATTTAAGTGAACTAATAATTATAAGCGACTAAATAAATACCGCATACTAGCAATTTCCTAGTTAAACTAGGTGCGTTTAAGTTTATATTGAAAAATGATCACATCTTGGTTTTTACGGAAAACACAATTTATTTTACCTATTATCGGAAAATTCGCCTAAAAGATTTCTAAAGAGTTACACTCTGTGATGTTGATCATATAACTACATGAGACGAATGTAATATTATATATATGATATATAATAAACATTGCTTATGTTTTGCACCCACGCTAGTCCAGCCCCCGCTCTGCCGGTAGTTAAGTAACCTAACGGTGCATGACGGGACCTCGTGGCGAATGCGGATAGCATAAGCCTACGTTCTATTTTCGTTTCATTTTTCTGTGATGTTTTGGAAACATTAAATGATGTGACTTCATTAATGAGATTAATGAAAAGATAGAAAACAAAAGATGTTGTAAAATCAAATTTTCAAAAAGGGTAGCTCTAGTTTTTTCTTTGCACAGTGGTATTCCTTGATGAATATCCAGCACCTCATTCGATGAGGAAAGAGCCGAGATACCTTCACCGGGAGTGACCTCTTTAGCGAAACTAGCAAATGCTAAAACCCACTCGGTTTTGTCTTTTGACTGCTTCTCTAGTTCTTGCTTTGCATAGTGGTATTCTTGAATATCCAGCAACTAATTCGATGAGCAAAGAGCCGAGATACCTTCACCGAGAGTGATCTCTTTAGAGAAACTAGCAAAGGACTCAAAATCACTCCTTTTCAAAATCACTAGATTCTACAATGATATCAAGTTCATTACGCTCATGGTTTTCTTAAAAACCTGCGTATCCTTCCGTCATTTTAGATAAGTAATATTTAGTATTCGTGCTGCGTTTGTTGACCATAGCCAAGGAGTAGTGTGCGGTAGCTAATTAGTGCTTGTCTACAGCATGTGATGCGATTGGATTATGGTAGTCGTGCGGCTTTGTTGACCTTAGCCAAGGGTCGCACGGATGGGTTTCATTCAATCAAGAAATGACGGGTTGAACATGGCTAGAACTTAAGATTTGTTAACCATAGCCAAGGTCATAAGTTGCTATGGGTAAAAATCATTAACGGGAATTTCAAGTGTTGAAATTTGCAATGAGATTGCATACCTTCTATATGATAGTTGGATCTCGATACCCATTGCGAGTAAGAGTTACTCCTGGGAGAATTTTGCACTTTACAATTAGCCGATCAAGTAGGTGTCTAGAAAGGTGTCAATGGAGTTATGCCTATGGGGAAACGAATTTTATTTTAATTAGGTCCGTGGTGAAGGCACGAGGAACCTCCCTCGGAGTACCGATACTTGCCTGGCCGAACGGTTGGCGAACCTGCAGGATGTAATTAATCCCGACTAATCTTACCTTTTAGGGTTTGAAGGAAGATTTGATAAAAACAGTGGGAGCCATCCTGATTAGATTGGATAATAACCAATCTAATCTTGCAAAGAGCGCATGCTAATGCGTTTCCTTCTTCGTCTCTCCAGGCAGCAACCAATGTCACGGATTATTCAAGATAATATGTGATATAACCAGAATGTCGAATCAATTGTTGATTTGATAATGTGATATACAGATAAATGATATTATTCGGTCATATGTGATATAACTGGATTATTAAATCAAGTGTTGATTTAATAATGTGATATGTATTATATTTGATATAATTGTATCTTAACTAATATCATTAGCTCACTAAATATTTTCTTATATGTATTAATATATATATGATATATATATAAAAATATATATGTAGCATGGCATGATTTCTATTTTTGAGAAAAATAGAAAAAGAGGTGGAAAATGAGAGCATGGTTGCAAGCATGGGCTTTATTCATAGTTTATTCATCTTGACTCACTATTCAAACATGGTTGCAATTTTATATTGCAAAATTTCATGCTTGAATGAGTGTGGGTTAAGGGTTGCCATTCATTCTAAGCTCATTATCAACACTTAGCCATTTTGCTTGCTTTGCTCTCATGGTTGCTCTCTAACTTCTTCTTCTTCCTCAATCCTATGGTTCAAGCTTCAACCCTCACATGTGATGTGAACCATGAAGCTTGAATAGAAACTGGTGAGCAAATTAAACCCCTACTTCACCATTACATATTTGATTAGCAATTTGATGTGGAGTGTTGCCTTCAATAATGAGATTAGTGAAGGGTTAGCTTGTGCTTGTGGACTTCGGGTGGATCGTCTTTGGCGCGAAGATCACGAAGGAGATTCGGTCAATTCGAAGTGGAGCCTAGTAGAGTCGCGTGGACTTCAACCCGGACCTATTGAAGGGAAGGACTTGAACTACAAAGGTTGTATGATCTTTTCTTCTCTTTAGTTCATCACATCATAGAGGCAAACTCTAAATAATCTAGTAAAGATCTTGTTAGTCTAACTTAGCACATAATAAAATTAAAATTTGGCATGCTTAATGCCTCTAGAACATCATGGTGGTGCTAAGGTCGACTTTTAAAAACGAACTCTATATTTGACTAGAAGGTTAGGAAACAAATTATAAGATGAGAAAAGAAGGTTATACCTCTAGGAAGCAAATCAAGAAAAACCATAGATGGTTGGAAGTCTTCAAAATCAAAACTTGAGCTTGCCATGGTGTGATGGATGAGGTGGTGATCATGTTTAATGAAGGTGGTATGGGGTTTTGGTGATGATTTGGGGTGGCTGTGGAGGAGATAGAGGAGGTGGAGGAAGTGAAGAAGAAGATGAAGAAGAGTTGAAGAAATGAAGTGAGGAATGAGATGAAGAAAAGGTAAGTGTAGGAGCCATAGCCCCCTCTCTCTCCCTCTTTCTCTCATGCCCATGCTACATGTCATAGTTGGTCCCTCCACTCTCTCTCATCCAATTATCTTCTCTTTTATTTTTCCTTTCTCTCACAAAAATAAAACCAAAATGCAAATGAAACAAACACAAATGAAAACAACATGCAACAAAATAAAACATGTCATGGTGCACTAACCATGTTTAATTAAAAAGAAGGATTTGGCCTAATCGTGATTAGTAGTGCACTAATCATGTTTAATTTAAACTTGCATATAATTAATTATAAAATGCCAAAATCCAATAAATACCTTTTTAATAATTAATACATATTAATCTCCAAATATTTTCCAAATATTGGTATATATAATTATACCATTTTACGAAAACCCAAATTCGCAAACCGAATAGTTTTCGTGAAATATATTATTTTAATATTTAAATTCTAAAAATAATATTTTCTATTTATGAAATGTTACAATCTTCCCGCCTTAAATAAATTCGGTCCTCAAATTTAAATTTAAACCCCAAAGTACTAAAACATTTCAATAATCAGCTTAAATCAATGGGGCTCCGAAATCACGGAATACTCAAAAATATCACAGCTCATCGAGTGCGCATGAAAACGAATGTGAAACTCAAAAATCAAACTCTGTCAAGCGTCATGCAATCACTAGAGTAATAAAGGAAACACAAATCATGAAAACAACTGCTGAAATCCAATATACTATATAGTCAAAATCATAATACGTATATATTACGCATCCTTGTAAAATCCTCTAAAAACTGAATAAAAAAAACGCAAAATCTTTTCTGAATCCCCGTGCGATGCGTAACTCACGGTACAAATAGAGGATGCTCATTTTTAAAGTAGTAATTATATTTTCATATATGTTTTGCTCAAAATATACGTTCCGCCTTTTTGAAATATCCCAAAAGGTTTTCCTTTAGAAAAGTTTGTGTCACTCCTGGGCACGTAGTAAATAGCGAGACTATAGCTCCTTTTTGAAAACCTCTCGGTAAACTTTTATGAATGCAAAAGTACTCAGGTGCTATCCTCAGATCTGTCCTGCTAGGTTACTATATAGTATAGTACCCAACATCGAAATATGATGCTCAAGAGTAAAGATCAGCCTCAAAAGGTGTATCCAATATCACATGCGTCTGGTGCGCACGGAAATTAAAGCCAAATACAAGTGCCACGAATGTACACAGAAGTAAAAACTAAGTGCAATGGGTGTGCATGAAAGCATCTGTCAAGTGCAATGGGTGTGCACGACGACAATATCAAATGCATATAGAGTGCACGAAATCTCAACAAAGTGCAACTAACATGCACGAATAAAATCTCAATCAAGTGCACCTGGAGTGCACAAAATAACATCAGATGCGCCAAGTGTGCACGAAAATCTAAATCGAGTGTGTCAGGTTCAAACAAAAACATCTAGTGCAGTGGTGTGCACGAAAACATCAATCTAGTGCAACAAATGTACAAAAATAAATATCAGGCACGCTAGGTACCCGAAAACTCGTCAATATACCAAAAACGCACAAAAACAACACTGAGTGTGCCAAGGTGTATAAAACCATAAGCATGTGTCACTTCATCCAATTTTTCTCAAAGAAATTTAGTACAACTGTGTGCACAAAACACGTACCAATGTACTACAAACACATGTGAGCTATACCGAGTGCAAAAAACAAGTCAAGTGCCTACAACATGCACGAAATCAAATCGGCTATATCGAAATACACTAAATCATAAATATGTGCAGCCAAAGCACAAAAGCGATATCAAGTACAAAAAATATGCACAAATTATAAACCAATGTAACAGTGTATAAAACATAATTCAAGAGCAATAACTGTGCACAAAACGCAAATATCCAGTTGGTGCAGCCATGGTGCACGAAAACAAATATTTCACGACCCGAAATTGGCACGTGACGGCCCTAATACTACGCAACGTCTACAGGCGTAACGTAGTAAAAGAAAGCCAAAACCCAGAAATCTAAACCAATGAAAGACAAGAACAGATAAGAAACATTTTTAAAAGTCTTTGAAATCACAATCCAAATTCTTTAAAAGTCTAATTTTTCTTTCATTAAAATTTTGGCAGCACCTCCTTTGTAAAAACTAGCCCCAAACATGGGTACAACATAAATAAAAGTAAAGCATTCCTAAACGGGAGCAAATACACGCCGAAAGGCGGAAAACAACCACGACAACAAATATACGACGCCGTAGCGAAGAAATAAAAGACGATAGAAATGAACTTTATAAAAGACAACCAAGTCACAAAATAATATAAAATATCATCCTCACCAAGTCTCTAGGTCAACAAGAAAATAGTAGATGGAGAGTATAAGGATACAACGAATATACAATACAACAATACCGATAACCACAAAACCCACCTAAGCAAAACTGCACACTATGAGCTGAAGCGGTATCCGCAGCAAAAGATGATCAAATAGATGAATAGCCTGCCTCGACTACTCTGGGGAACACCCTGCAAAACAATTGTGGCACAACGGGGGTGAGTTTCCAACTCGTGAATAGTAAATAACACATGCAGGTAATTGCAAGTATCCACGTACAGCGTGAATCTAACATATGCAATTAATAGCAATAAAAGGTCATATGAATGCAATAATCATGAAAAGTACACTAGCAGGTACAACTAATACATGAAGCAATAATAATATGACAATCGGTATGCAATAATCATGCACTAATGATATGAAAATGTATATATGAAACAATCATGAAAGGTACACTAACAGGTACAACTACACATGAAGCAATGCATATAATAAAGGTATGTAAATATAACAGTCATGAAAGGTTCTCTAACAGGTACTACTAATACATGAAGCAGTGCATAAATAATAAATGTGGAGTATGGAATGAAATATGTCATTTCCACGGAATGCTGACATTGTGGTAGGATTACAATCCATCAAGATAGTCCAAATCCCAATTTCTTCAAATCAGCCCCCAAATTGGCTCTCATATCATATAAGTCTCACAAATCCTTAATGTACAATATCGAATAAATCTACTATATCTTGAATGTACAAAATCAAGTGAATCTCATATATCCTTTATGTACAATATCAAGTAAATGTCATATATCCTAAATCCAATATCAAGTGAATCTCTTATAACCTAGGTATATTTGCATGACTAAATATGGTGCGGTATATAAATTGATATGCATACATATATAACAGCGTCCCATTCCACTGTTATATATACTTAGGAGTAAAAATATCATGAAACCAATGTGTCAAACATCCACACAGAAATGCTGATCTATCAGGTGCTGTCACTAAGACTGGCATCCTGATAGGTACATACCATACGCTATACCGAAAGCTCCAGTGCCTAGCTCTGACCCTCGCCTCTCGAAGTATCCATACGTACATGACTCCCGTCGGTATCCCCATGATAACCGCCGAGTCATTGGTAATGTCACCGGATGGTAAGGTTCCCCTGACAGGCTTAATCGGCAAGGTCCATCAATCGTCTTGCCCCGGGGTACCTCCGGGCCCCACCATGTACCCTCATACGGCCTCAACGCCTCCTCGCAGGAGTATATATATCAAAACCGATAAATCTCATGGTGGATGCTGAAATATCATATCAAGGGAAACCGGGTTTTTCAAATAATGCATAATTTCATGAACTCCCACGGTCCCCAAATCCAGAAAAGATCATGAAAAATCCATAACTAAATGCGAAAAATCCATGAATATAATATATGCAACATAAAACTGAAATGTAAGCATATAAAGGAAAAGAAGCTAATTAACTGCAACAAGTTAATATAAAATATCATGCGGTTCCTATTTTCTCCAATTCTAAATAAGATCAAGTAAAGTTAAATATGTATCTATAACTGATATATGTGTAAACATAAAGGTATAGCAAGGTATATGTATCTACCTATAAGTAATGATGTAATATACCCCCTGGGTATAAGTGAAGTATGTGTGCAAGGTATATCTATAGTTATGTCATTAAGTGTGTATGTACCTATCACTAATGATAAAATACTCTATGGGTATACAGATATCTAGCAGGTAAGTATGTCAAGGCATATATGTAAGCATGTAAGTATACAGGTATGCTATATGTCATATGCGTAAAGAAATATGAATCAATGTCTCAATGTCCCTAACCAAACAATATCATAACTATAAGTGGGTTGTGCGTGACATGGCAATTATTGACGGTGTGTGTAGCATACAATCAGTGCTCGTGCAACATGAGTCGTCAATAATATGTGCAGTGTCCTAAGGATACTAATCCAAGCACAACAATAACTAACTAGTAGGGTAAATGCGCAAATTCTAAATATGATATAGAATATGCGACAAGTCAAATCAATTCTAGCCCCGACGCATAACGCCATGCGGGCGATTCCCCTGTAGATGTTAAATCTACTCACTAACGCTCCTGGCTACGTGAAGTCTACCACCTGTTTTCCCTTTGTAGAAGTGTTCGAAGTCTCCACCTGCGAACCTGCAACATTAAAACAATAAAACAAGTATATATTAATAGTAGACCCAAAACACATACAATCTACATGGACCAACACGACACACATACGTACTCTAAAAGGTTCGTGTTGTAGCTAACGCGTATAGCGACACTACGAAACCAACTCAGAGCAACAGCAATATAGAACACGCACCGTATCGGATAACGTATCGCGCGAAACGAAACACTAGTAATACGCAAAGTGGTCCCAGATTTTTCTGTGCTAATAATTTGTAAAAATTGTAAGTACCATGAGATTACAAATCACTCCAGAGACCCCTACACCAAAAACCCAAACCCCAACTCCCCAGTCTGGCTGCAATTTGCGGCCAGAACCAATAAAACTGTGGCCCGATCATGGAGGAATTGGCTCGTAATTTCATGGTAAGTTCTAGGTCTCTACACTAGGTTATTGTCATGCCAGCTTTTGCAACAAATACTTGGTTTAACAGCAGATCATCCGAAACTCAAACAAAACACTAAAAATACGATATTTACCCGAAACGATACGATAAGCGATAAAAACTAAAACTAACAAGCTAAGCTACACATAATTAACTTAAAGAACAGAAAAAAATCATTACCTACACAAAATAATTTGAAGATCCAAGCTTGGCACACTCCAAGGCATCCAAGAGGAAAAAGTGATCAAAGATGTGATTTTTGATGAGATTTGTGATGTTTAGTAATGGATTTGTGTAGGAAATGGAGAGTGTTCAATTTGATGAGTGAGAGATGAAGAATAATTGAAAAGAGATTAGAAATGAGAGAGAGTGTGATGAAATGAGAGAGGGAGGTGAGTGTTGGGTGTGAGATGAGGGTGAGTGTATCCAATGCATTAAATGCTAACCATGCTTTCACATTTAATGCTTTCATACAACTCATCAATCCAAAAGAAAATATCACTCTCTCTCACTCACAAAAGATCTAGGGTTTAGCAAATGGTGGATTAAACAAGGATTAGGTTAAGTGCCATAGTTGCTAAGAACAAAATTAACACAAACAAATCTCACATTTACGTGCACACGTGCATGCATGCTTATAACAAATAATAATAAATTATTAATTAAATGTTAGAAAATGTGACGAACCCGAATTCGTAAACTTTTTACAGTAAACACGCATTAACGTCTAAATGAACACTAACCGAAATCTAAGACGTTACAATCTCCCCCCTTATAGAAATTCGTCCCCGAATTTAAAATTCTCACTGAGCGTACCTTCAAAGAGAAGATTACAAACTCTCATATCTCGCTCGCAGCCTCCCAAGTGGTTACCCCACTATACGACTACGTCCAAGAAAAGCCCTTCACAGATGGCAAGACCCTTGACCGACGTTTCTCCACCTGCCGAGCCATTCACACAATTGGCTGCTGGTGAATGAAAGATCGTGTCCAAACTAAATGGTCTGGTGCTGAATCATGTGAGAAAGGCCATGAAGGTGATTGAAAAGTATCAACACAAGGAATACGAGGTCAATACTCAATAATCTGGGCGGAAGTGCTAAATTAAAGGGAACGAAACTAACTCACTTTAAGGATCTCAGAAGGACCTACAATTCTGGGATAAGCTTCACAAAACTCAACACGTCATTCATCAGAAATCCGTAGGAATACAGGATCTTCCACTGGATCATCTCTGAAGTCTCTAGACTAGTTAAGGTCCAAAAATCCTACTACGCAGAGTCAGAAAAACAGATTGGAGATCGACAATACCTAACAACTAAACCTAAAGGTTGCCAATTGGAGTGCCTCCTGATAAACGCTATCGAAGGAGAACCCTAACAATGGCGAGTGACGATCCCCAACTGCCGACACAACTAATACACACGCACAAGCATATCCTCCAGAGTCGGTATAGCCCGCTCACACAAAACCATCATCCTGCGGATGGAAAGACGGAGCTAAAGCTCAACCAGTACCCAAGGCTTCCTGAAGCTCCTGCCCAAGACAGCAAGCGAACAGGGTGCCTTCATTGGATACGACCTATGAAGGAACTCCGTGCAACGCACAAACTTAACAAAGGACAACTAAGCAAACTGAGCATAACCGGACAACAAGCATCCGAAAAGAGTCATACCCTGACTAAACCTGGGTAGACACCATAACGAAATTCGTGGAGATCTACTCCCATTCCCACTTCGGAACGGTTAAAGGTTGCAACTCTCAAGCCAGTCTCATATGCTCAACCAAAGTATACAACAAGACAGACACCTTGAAACAAAATCCGAAACTTCTCTTTACACCCTTTTCCACCCGTAACTATCTCACTAGTCACGTCAAATATTGGTGGAACTCGAATGAATACAGAGAGTTGACTGATGTTCCTGCTATAGTATTTTGCGTCTCTGCCCAATAGTATCATGTACACAAATGCGTCCCTAACCTTAGCACACCCTTGTCACAAATCAAGGACTCCGAATCATTACCCAGTCGAGTATGCTCAAGTATCTCTGACGAACGAGCATCGGCGGGCAGTGCCTCGCGAAAGCGATTAAGGAATAGTGGTCGGGCGCGGACATGAGCAAGCTTTCCCCCTCAGTAGTGGCGAACTTAAGCTGTACTCAACGATCGCATAAAACTATAAATCTGCAGAAGACTATCTCAATGATCACAACTCGCTGCAGGAAGATGTACATTAAGCTCTGGTGGTCCGTGAAAAACTGACATGGCTCTCGAACAAGTAGTGTCTCCAAATCTCCAATGCAAGACCACCGTGGCCATCTCCAGATCATGAGTGGGATATCCAGCTAGTACTTCCTCCAATGTAAGGAAGCAAAAGCGATAACTCTATAATGCTACATCAACGCAAAATCGAGCCCCACTCGTGAAACATCACAGTTAAACAACAAAGTCTCCTGTACCAGAAAGCAAAGAAAGAACTGATGCAGTTGTTAATCGAGTCTTCAACTGCTGAAAAACTCTGCACGCATGCCTCAGTCCAAAGAAAAGAAACCTCCTTTTCAGTCAGTCCAGTCAACGGTGCAGCACTACACTAGCAATCCTGCACGAAACGGTGGTAAAAACCTGATAAGCCCAAAAATCTGCGGACCTCCGTCCGTACACAAGTCCGGGCCAAAGCTGTATGGCCTCGATCTTCCTCGGGACTATACAAAAACCGTTTCCCGTAACTACAAGACCTAGGAGTCCACACAAACAAGCCTGAAGGAACACACCGAGAATCTAGCAAACAGCTGGTGCTCTCCCAGTAACTGCAAAACAAATCCTCAAGTGCTGCTCCTGTTCCTCAAGACACATTGAATAGACCAGAATGTCATCAATAACACAACAATAACTGTTTAAGGAACGGCCTTAAGAAATCTTGTTCATCATATATACGAATGCTACTGGGGAATTGGTGAGTCCGACGACACCACCAAAACACACAAAGCCCGTAGCACGCAAAAGGCAGTCTTCGGAATGTCATCACTCCGAACCCGCAACAATGATGACGTGATCCCACATAAACTTAGAAAATGTCTCGCACTCGGGAGCTAATCGAAGAAATCGTCAATGCGAGGTAAAGGATACTTATCCTCACCGTAAGCCGGTTCAATTGACGATCCATCAATACGTAACCTCAAACTGCCATCCTTCTCCTTGACGAACAGAAATAGGAGATCCCCTATGCGAAACACTCAAACGCACAAGCCCCCCAACAAACAACTCTGCAGCTGATCCTTAAGCTTCTTAAGCTTCGCCGGCTCATCTGGAACAACGTCGGAAAACTCTCACACGAAAGGAACCCGGTCCAACAAACCAACTGTGGCTCCGGTACCACGAATGAATGCCAAGAATCCATGACAGCCTCTCCTCAAAAGCCGATTAGCAAAAAAGGCTGAATTCGAGCTGTGAGAGGCGGCACGACTATCCACCTGCACAACAAGAACTGACTCACCGGGGAAAACAACACCTGACTGTTTTCTCACGGTAGTCCACAGACGTATAACACGTAGATAACCAGTTCGTGCCCAGGAGAACGTCAAATCCAACATCTCTAGAAGGATCAAGTGACGGACGAATCTCTATCTCCTATCTGATTGGCATACGACCGAAATTCGTGTCACGTATTAAAAGAATCGCTGACAGAAGTTAACACAACAAGCGACTGCTCTACCTAACACGACTCTCGTCCCAACCACAGCACAAAGTGTGTAAAAAAAAACAAGTACATCAACAGAACATACGAATTTAGAATACCTGAAAACTCTGCATTGGACGCCCGCGCGTCCCGATGAGTAGAACGAAACTCTCGTGTCTGCCCCCTACCCGCAACTGGCTGAACTCCTCTTCTGGTAACCTTTCCCTTCTGAGCGAACCTTCCGCGTCCATGACTTCTCTACAAATAAGCCTGACGTGGTGCTAAGGAACAATGTCTGACGAAGTGTTGAAGGCTCCCGCATCGAAAACATCCATGCGATGACTGCTAACCCTCCCGGGGATGAGAGCTGAACGACTGTCCTCGTCCTAAGCCTCTGCTACTCCCGCGACGGTCACAAAATCTGTCTCAACGACTAAGCCTCTGTCTCTAGGCTGGTACACCGGTACGAGTCCTCCACTGTCCCGAAACTCTCAAAGTCTCTGGAGGGCGTGCCTCGTCAACTGGGGCTGCATCCACTGGTGCCGTGTAGGTGACGGACTGCTGCATGCTGATCGTAAGGAACAACTGGGTAATAGGGTGACAACCTCATTTCACTACGCTCGAACGGCCTCAACCAATGAACTCATCGTCTGGCGCATGCCCTGCATCTCCGTCACAAGCCTAGCGATAATATCTGTCGAAGGCGGATCCGTCTGCATCTGTGCAACTAGCGCGCCATCCTGGTCCGTGCTTGACCCACCGGAGTCAACTCTAACCTCGGCCCTCGCTGCACCTCTCTGAGTCCCCATAGTTATCGGCGGCATGGCTATAAATGGAAATAAGATTCGATAAGAACACGGAAATCGAATCACAAGGATATGAATCATGAAGGAAGGAATTTCAAGCAATTTGTACTTAGGTCACTTTAGGCGGAGTACTGCATCGTGAGTATGCTGCAGACATACACACACTACGTTACTCTGCTTAAGCTACTTACTCCATCATACCAAGGTCATCCTACACTCCGAAAGGTAAAAACCTAGCGCTCTAATACCAACTTTTTCACGACCCGAAATTGGCACGTGACGGCCATAATACTACGCAACGTCTACAGGCGTAACGTAGTAAAAGAAAGCCAAAACCCAGAAATCTAAACCAATAAAAGACAAAAACAGATAAGAAACATTTTTAAACGACTTTGAAATCACAACCAAAATTCTTTAAAAGTCTAACTTTTCTTTCTTTAAAATTTTGGCAGCACCTCCTTTGTAAAAACTAGCCCCAAAAATGGGTACAACATAAATAAAAGTAAAGCATTCCCAAACGGGAGCAAATACACACCCAGAGGCGGAAAACAACCACCACAACAAATATACGACGCCGTAACGAGGAAATAAAAGACAATAGAAATGAACTGTATAAAAGACAACCAAGTCACAAAATAATATACAATATAGTCTTCACCAAGTCTCTAGGTCAATAAGAAAATAGTAGATGGAGAGTACAAGGATACAATGAATATACAATACAACAAAAAGGATAACCACAAAACCCACATAAGCAAAACTGCACACTATGAGCTGAAGCGGTATCCGCAGCAAAAGATGATCAGATAGATGAATAGCCTGCCTCGACTACTCTGGAGAACACCCTGCAAAACAACTGTGGCACAACGGGGGTGAGTTGCCTACTCGTGAATAGTAAATAACACATGCAGGTAATCGCAAGTATGCACGTACAACGTGAATCTAACATATGCAATTAATAGCAATAAAAGGTCATATGAATGCAATAATCATGAAAGGTATACTAGCAGGTACAACTAATACATGAAGCAATAATAATATGACAATCGGTATGCAATAATCATGCACTAATAATATGAAAATGTATATATGCAACAATCATGAAAGGTATAAGTCCACGTTTCTCACCCCGGTTCTTACGGGGAGGCGGAAACAGCGAAAAACAATTTTTGGCGCAAAGCAACATGGACTAAAAGCCGGATCTTTGCTAAACTAGAATCTAGCAAACTACTAGAGGCTTTAACTACTATGCCATAGAAATTATACCTCACGGAACCGGTCCTTCGGGTCTTCATTCCGCTGTCCCGCTCGTCAGTCCAAGCTCTAAGGTACGATTCGGATCTTGGTCACCTCCGCGGCCTTATTGAGTCGAAGACGATCCACCCGAGAGTTGTACACCTAGCTCCACCTCGAGCCGAGGCAACTAGGGCAACGAGATCTCTAGTCTAGATGCCCTAGGTTGTGTAGTAGAGATATATGGAAGTGTTTGTCTTTGTGGGATTTTTTTCTCTCAACACATGAGATCAAAAGAAGAAATCAAGAGGAGGAAGAAGAAGGAGAGTTTTGCAACCATGGAGCTCTTTCTCCTTTTCTTTTCTAAGAGAGAGAATGAGAATAAGAAAATGAATATCATCACCAAAGAAAAAGGGCACCATGGTTGCAATAATAGTAAAACAACGTCATTACAAATCCTATCATGATAAAGTTGATGCTGTTAGTGTATATGCCCTAGGGGCCATTATTGTATCATACTAGTTTGTATATTACTTAATGGAAGCTTGGGATATTCACATGTATATAACAGTCTTGCTAAATATGGTAGTATGCTACTTGGTTTTTCTATCTTAATATGTGAGTATACGTATTGATAGAGCTCTTAGGATCTTGCTTGACTACCGGCGTTGTGATGGCAGTCACACTAGTGGGGGCTGGGTAGTCTACAAGCACATCCTTATTCAGGTCCCTAGTCGTTGGATTATCGAGACAGAGCATCGATACTCCGGAGTAGACTAGTGTGTACGCTTCTCATCCCAGTTGGGGAGATGGTCTGTCCCACAGCCGTCAGTACGTCGTACTGGAGATAGTATGCAGGTGCTCGTTAGGTTACGGGTACACCGGACAGGACTCACAGGGAACTGTTGGTTGGTTTTATACCAGTCGTCAGTGAACAGTTCCCAGGTGACATGAGTACAGCATAGTCCGCAGACTTGACACTGCTACTTCGCCTCGAGTGTGTCCCACTGTTCTTAGATTGCTGCCCTACCACGACTCAAAGGAGTCGTGCAAACAGGTAGCAGTTGGGTGCAGTTCCGAGCACTTGGAGGCAGTGGCGGTTAGACAGGATTCGTCTCTCCCGGTATTGGGGGTTGATATCGCGCCGTGTCAGAGAGCCATTACGCAAAGTCCCTGGCCAGGGCAAGCGAGATTTGCTGGTAGGTTCCAGTAGTTTCTCAGGGTGTAATGGGCTACGCTCCGACACGACTTATACCGCTATTAGGGGACTGACGCTTGCCGCCCCCTAGGCCCGATATGCGATAGTCTTGGACGAACGGACCGGACTGTATGGAGATTGTCACATCAGACTCAGTAGGAGTTCAGATGGGTTTCCTCATTGGCCTTCTTATCGACATCTACCTGGGGACCGTTACGTACAGCTAGTGCCGCTTGCGGTCTGTGGTTAAACCCACTGCCGGCGTAGTAGTCGAGTCTCTAGAGTTCACACAGAGAGTTTCCCTACTCCAGGAGAAACGATATAGAGGTCGTATGGTTTTACGACAAGGGTTCGGACGCATACGTGTGTTTACGCACGTACGACTTTCGGACAGTTTTTACCAGTCGGCTTTGGTTTAAGCCAGTTACTGGTATCCGGTTATTGGATTTATACAGTCTAAAGTTTTTCCGTATTTTTGCGGAAAGGAGGGGCGTTCTCGTAATTGTGCGAGAAGCTTCTGGAAGGTGGTGACTAAGGAGGTTAAGGTGGCATATACAATGATTGTGATTAGTGAGTCACCTAGATGATTCATATATGTCTTTTATCCATGGAGATGAATCATCACTAGATATTATCAAGCATGGTTGTTAAATTGATATATTTTCTTTTCTTGATAAAAAGAAATGCTTGATATATATCATGTTATCTCACTATTCTCATTTCATTATCATTATCATCTTCTCTCTCCTCAAGCTCTCCCTCTTGAAACACTAATCCTCCCCTCTCATGAGTTGAGTACAAGGATTAGTTAGACTAACTAAATCATAACCCTCACTCTATATCACCTAGCTTCTTTGATTAGCACTTAAAGAAGGTTAGTTTCCTCAAGTTTAGAGGCTAAGCGTGGAGTAAAGCTCTCGGGTGGATCGTCTACTACTTCGAGAAGGCCGAGGAGGAGGAGGAGTTCACAAAGACGAAGGACACGATTCATTAGGTATAATCCCTAAACATAGTAGTATAGAACTTCTATGTTTCATGTTAGTTATCGTTTAGCTTCGATTCATGCGGTTAGTCGATGTTTAAGCAAAGAACAAGATCGTTTTTTAAATTTCCGCCTCCCCGCAAGTCGTGGGGTGTTCTACATCGACTTAAAGTGATATCAGAACCTCGCTAAACAATAATTAACTTACTTGCAAATTTGTATGAATTTCGAACGGAAAAAACAAAACCGGAAAAGCCCGAAATCACAAGTTTCTGTCGATTTTTAAATGAAGTCCAAAAATTTTTCAGGGATGTTCAGAAAGCTTAAAAAGACACCAGAAGAACACCCAAGAAAATTGGGGTCATGAGTCGACCAAACAGCCGCGGAACCGCGGCGGATCCCACCGATCCGCCGCGATTCCGCCGCCGAGTTGGTGAGTCATGAACCTAAATTTCTTGTGTGGGTCCTCTGTTTGATTTGGTATTTTCTGGAAATTTTTAATTTTGCTCAGGTTTCAGATTTACAGAGAAGTATTGGAGCAAGATTAAAAGTGATTAATCGATCGAAATTATACAGTATTTGCTTGTTGGATTATATCTGTGTTTGTATAATGTGTTCGTAAACCTCCCCTAACTGGTAGTATGTCGGTTGGCAGGGGGTTGCACATTTCTGTAATGGATTTTATCTGTTTGTGCATATGAACTGTGTTGGACTGTTGTGATGTATAGCCGGGGTTATGTGATGGGTTATTATTTAATTCATTTGATGTAAATGTAATCTGTTGTAATATTATTTTGCGGGGCACATCCAGGTTGCGGTTATAGCCACCGTTGTATTATTTCATTTTACTGTTTTTGCTCCTAGGACAGACCCAAGGAGGGGTGCACAAACTGCCGGGCGGGTAGTTTGCCGCACCCGCAGGGGGTCTTGGGTGGGGTAATAGCTATTCATCACAACTGTGTAATCCGTCTTTTGTTGCAGGCTCAAAACAAACACGGATTGCTTGCAAATCCAATTAAGTTCATCTGTGATCTGGAATGAATATCATTGCGTCAGACGAATGTAAAATATCTATATATATGATAGCTATTTAGACGTCACTTATGTTTTACACCCGCGCTAGCCCAGCCCCCGCTCTGTCGTTAGTTAAGTAACCTAATGGGTAATGACGGGACCCCGTGGCGAATGCGGATGGCATAAGATGACGTTGTATTTTCGTTGTTTTCTGCAATGATAGGTTAATGATGGGACGCATTATCTATAATGCAAAGAAAATAAACCAAAGTTTTAATTGTTGGAACAATTTAAAAGAAACCACTCGGTTAATTTTAAAACAGATATTTTTAAATACGGAGCTTTAACCACTCCTTTTAAAAGCTATCAGGTTCCTTCGGTTATATCAAGTTCACTACGTTCACGGTTTCGCCAAAACCAGTCGTAGCCCTCCGTCATTTCTTATGTATAGTCAGTAGTATTCAAGCTATGTTTGTTGGCTTTCGTCAAGGCATAGTGTTTGGTAGCTACTGGGTATTCATTTGTTACATAGATAGATGTGTTGGTTTGGGACAGTCGCATTACCTTGTTGGCTTTCGTCAAGGGTATATACGGGTGGGTTCAAATTAACAAGATAATGATGGGCAGAACTTGACATGTGACTTATGATTTGTTGGCTTACGTCAAGGTCATAAGAGCATGGGGCAAAAACTTATATCGGGAATTTCTAAAGAAACTGAAATTTGCAAAGAGATGCATACCATTTGGAGTTTGATGAATGTTGGTAGGATTCCTTCAACATTATCATACGATGATATTTGGATCCCGATCCTACTGTGAGTATATGCTACTTATCAGGATATTCGTCACTTAACGATCAATGCTATAAACCTAGTAGGTGTCCAGAAAGGTGTCAGCGGGGTTACGCCCCCAGAGAAAAGAGGTTATTTAATTAAGGAACTTCGCGAAAGCGTTGGAAAACCTCTCTCGAAGTATCGACACTAGCCTGGCTGAACGGTTAAGCAAGTATTGTACGGTGAGAATAGTCCTGGCTAATTCTTCTTTTATGGTTTGAGGAAGGATTCGAGAAACAGTGGGAGCCATCCAGTTTAGATAAACTAAAAACCACTCTAAACTTGCAAGAGCATCATGCTAAAGAGTTTTCTTCTCTCTCTCCTAATTGCAGCGACCCTGAAAATGACTGGACTTAAGTTACTTTTAGAGAAAAATATACTGACAGGGACAAACTATAAAGATTGGCTGCGGAATGTCAAAATGGCTTTGACCTATGACAAATTGGGGTACGTCCTCACCGCTACGGCACCTGCTGTCCCTGGTCCCAAATCCAGTAATGCGGATAAGGAAATCCGCAAAACCCGGGATTTCGATTGCGTGAAAGCCAAGTGCATCGTGCTTGCCTCGATGAACAATGAACATCAGAGGAGGCACGAGGATATGGAACTTGATGCCATATTTCTCCATACAAAGGAACTTTATGGAGAGCAATCTCGTATAGCAAGATACGAGATCTCTAAGAACTTGTTTCGAGCGAGGTTGGCTGTCGGGTCATCGGTAGGAGAACATGTCCTAAAGATGATCGGCTATATTGAAGAGCTCGCAGACATTGGGACGACTTTGGATAATGAGCTCTATACAGACCTTATTCTCCAGTCCCTTCCTCACACCTACGCCCAGTTTATCCTGAACTTCAACATTCAAAGAAAAGAAGTTGAACTTCCGGAACTCCTGAACATGTTAAGGAGTGCAGAGGGCACTTTGCAGAAGACAAGGGAAACACCCGCTATGTTTGTTGGCGGTGCATCTTCTTCCGGGTCCAAGGCAAGGGCCAAAGGAAGGAAGAAGAAGGCCGCACCCAAACCTAGAGGAGGTGTTAGTAAGGTGGGAGGGAAGGGAAAGAAAAAGTTTGCAGTACCGGTAGTTGGCCAGGATGAGTGCTTCCATTGTCACAGGAAAGGGCACTGGAAGAAGGATTGCAAGGCGTGGAACGCCAAGAACCAGGAACCGAAGCAAGCTGTGGCTTCGACTTCAGGTGTGTTTGTAATTGAGAATTGTCTGTCGATCAACTCTACTTTCTGGGTATTAGATACCGGATCGGGATCTCATATTTGCAATTCATTGCAGGCACTGAGAAACCGTAGAGTCCTGAAGGAAGGTGATATGACCCTAAAGGTTTCTAACGGAGTTACCGTGGGAGCTGCGTCCGTCGGGAATTCTCACCTAGGATTGACGAGTGGACATATTTTGGTTTTACATAACTGTTTTTTTGTGCCAAGCTTAACGTGTAATATCATATCAGTTTCCTTGTTATCAAATAATGGTTATGATTTCACGTTTGTAAGAGATGTTGTTAACATCCACCTTAATCATGGTTTGATTGGGTCCGGTATACTAAATAACGGTATATATGTTTTAAACCAACTCCAAATTTTCAATGTCCAGAACACACTAAAAAGAAAGTCTCCAGATTTAAAAAAAGCTTTCTTATGGCATTGTAGACTGGGTCACATCAATGAGAGAAGGTTGACTAAGTTGCATAGAGAAGGATATTTGGACTCGTTCGAATATCAAACTTATGACACTTGTCAATCTTGTCTCAAAGGAAAGATGACAAAGACTCCATTCACTGGACAAGGAGTAAGAGCGAGCGAGCTCTTAGGACTCATACACAGCGATGTATGCGGTCCAATATCTACACATGCGAGAGGTGGTTATTCCTACTTCATTACTTTTACAGATGATTTCTCTAGGTATGGACATATCTTCTTAATGAAGCATAAATCCGAGGCCTTTGAGAAATTCAAGGAATACAAGAGTGAAGTGGAAAACCAAACAGGCAAAAGTATTAAGACACTGAGATCTGATCGAGGTGGAGAATACTTAAGTGCCGAGTTTCTAGGTTACCTAAAAGAGAAAGGAATTCTCTCTCAGCTTACTCCTCCATACACTCCACAGCATAACGGTGTATCGGAGAGACGGAATCGAACCCTATTGGATATGGTACGATCCATGATGAGTAATGCTGAGTTACCACGATCTTTCTGGGGTTATGCGCTAGAATCAGCAGCATATCTTTTGAACAGAGTTCCAACCAAAACTGTGCTTACTACACCATATCAGATATGGAGTGGGAAGAAACCCTATCTTCAGTACCTGAAGACATGGGGATGTCCAGCTTTTGTAAAAAAGCAGCATCCGTACAAGCTCGAGGCACGCTCAGTTGAGTGTAAGTTTGTGGGATATCCAAAGAACTCTATGGGATATTGTTTCTATTACGTAGAGGAACAAAAGGTTTTTGTTTCTCGTCATGCCCGCTTCTTAGAAACTGAATTTTTAGAAAATCAGAAGAGTGGGAGCGTAGTAGAACTGGAAGAAATTCCAGAACCACAAACTGCTACTGAAAGTTTGGTAGAACCGGAAGTTCAAGAAGTACAGGACATTCCCGCACCCCTCCGCAGGAGTAGTAGGCCGTCTCATCCGCCTGAGAGATACTACGGTTTTCTCATAGACGGGGATAGAGAGGATTGCATCATAGATGATGATGAACCTACTGACTTCCAGCAGGCCATCCAGAGCGGCGACTCGGTACGATGGCTAGATGCAATGCGGACCGAAATGGAGTCCATGTACACCAACAAAGTATGGAATTTGGACTTTGCTCCAGATGGGGTAAAACCCATAGGATGCAAATGGATCTTCAAGAAAAAGATTGGTGTAGATGGACAGGTGGAAACCTATAAGGCTAGACTTGTTGCAAAGGGTTTTCGTCAAAGACCTGGTTTGGACTTTGCCGAAACTTTTTCTCAAGTGGCTATGCTCAAATCCATTCGTGTCCTTCTTGCTGTTGCTGCCTTCCATGATTATGAAATCTGGCAGATGGACGTAAAGACGGCTTTTCTAAATGGAAATTTAGAAGAGTGCGTCTATATGGATCAGCCAGAAGGTTTCAATCAGAGTGGGAGCAGCGGTAAAGTATGCAAGCTGCTTAAGTCCATTTATGGACTAAAGCAGGCATCGCGGAGTTGGAACATCTGTTTTGATGAGACAGTCAAAGAATATGACTTTATCAAAAATCTAGATGAACCGTGCATATATAGTAAAGTTGTAGCCAGAAGTGTCGTATTCCTCGTCTTGTACGTGGATGACATTCTATTGATAGGAAATGACATTCCTATGCTGCAATCTGTCGAAGGATTCTTGTCACACAGGTTCTCCATGAAAGACCTGGGTGATGCCTCTTACATTCTGGGGATCCGGATCTATCGTGATAGACCCAAGAGGATGTTGGGACTTTCACCGTCCAGGTATATCGACACTGTACTGAAAAGATTCAGTATGGAAGATTCTAAGTGCGGTAATCTACCGGCTTGTCACGAAATCACCCTCTCCAAAGAGATGTCTCCCAATACTGATTTGGAAAGGGAACGCATGTCAATTATACCCTACGCTTCTGCGGTAGGCTCTATAATATATGCGATGTTGTGTACCAGACCAGATGTAGCTTACGCATTGAGCGTGGTAAGCCGGTATCAGTCAGACCCAGGGGAGAAACACTGGATAGAAGTAAAGAACATTCTTAAGTACCTGAGAAGGACTAAGGAGATGTTCTTGGTTTACGGCGGAAAAGACCTCAGGTTGGAGGCCTTTGCTGATTCCGGCTTCCAGAGTGATAAGGACGATTCCAAGTCCATGTCGGGTTATGTCTTTACCCTCAATGGAGGGGCGGTGTACTGGAAGAGCTCCAAGCAGGACACCGTTGCTGACTCGACGATGGAAGCGGAGTATATAGCTGCTTGCGATGTCGCAAAAGAAGCAGTCTGGATGAAGAAGTTCCTAACAGAACTTCAGGTGGTTCCTACCATAGTTGATCCAATACCTCTGTATTGCGACAACAACGGAGCTATAGCTTTAGCGAAGGAACCAATGTCCCATCAGAAGTCCAGACACATCTTAAGGCGGTATCACCTGATCAGGGAGATCATTGATCGCCAGGAGATCGAGGTTCGGAGAGTTGCTTCTGAAGAGAACATTGCTGATCCATTCACAAAGGCCCTACCTCAGATTCAGTTCGAGAGGCTACTCGAGATTATCGGTCTTCGATATGCCAGTACATGGCCCTAGTGCAAGTGTGTAACATTTTAGAAAAATAAAATTTTATTTTCGGAATTTAAATAACTAAAATAATAAATATTACAAATAATTTTAAGTATAGAGATTGGTTGTAAATGAAAGGGTATAATCATATACCGATAGTATGAAAAATATTTGGAAAATTTATATCAAATATTGATTTTTGAAAGAGTTAATGTGATTTAGACATGTTATAACCATTATAAAGTTTATTATATACAAACTTGTTGCATGCACTTGCTACACTTATATTTAACAGTGCTTCATTTGCATTTAAGTGGGGTTTCTTCAATTTTATAAAAAAAAAAGAAAGGGAAGGATATTTTATGTGACATGGGTGCTGTGGCTGTGGAGGCTCACTAATAATAACCCCCACCCTCTAATTAAGTTTATGGGTTGGTGATTTCTCCTATTTTTTGTGGCGACTTCATTCCTCAATCAAAAAAAAAAACCCATCTCCTTCAATTTGGATGGTTTTCGAACGAAGCGGCCGAGATCCTACGATGAAGACGCCGACAGAAGCAAAGAGAGATCGGATCGTCACCACCGCAGATTCTAGACCGATCGATCGAGGACGATCGCAACTCGTCGAGGCCGCCTCACCGCTGGCGCTTCGATCACGACCCAAGCTTCGATCGGTATAGAATGGCAGCGGCGGAGGCGGAGGCGAGCGGATGCATCGATCGGCGCAGAGCGTAAGGGATCGAGCATGGCAGCAGCAGCAGCAATTCGCCATCGTCGTGGTCCTCATCCCCCACCGCCTCTTCTCGCAATAAGCCGTGCAAGGATTTCTCCTCATTCTTCAGCCGCAAGGGCGGCGGCGGCGGCGATCTCGGCCACCCCGCCTCAGCCGCCAGCGCAAACTCCGCCGCCTCACTGACCTCGATGTCCCAGCCACCTCGACACCTATATAGAGATCTCCAAGCAATCTCGATCTCGCGCCGTCAAGATCCCCTTCATCCCCGCGTCGATGAACTCGGTCGTCGCCGTCGGGAACGAGGTGATCGAGTCGAATGGCGCGGGGCTGGCGTCTCAGCTGCTGCCTAGCTTCAGGTTTGTTTGATTTTGTCAAAGACTCAAAGCATTCCATGGCCTCTCAATTTACCATTGTATGAACCTTGGCATGTTCCAGTACTACACCCTCATCAACATGTACTTCGAATCCAACAACCCAAAAACCGCACTCTACGTGTTTGATCGAATGCCGCAGAGAAATGTTGCTACTTACAACACCGCGAATTCTAGGGTAAAACTAGAAATTTCGAAAAAGGGGAATGAGCTTGTTACAGTGACTATATGCATACAGTGTGCTCTTTTTGTATTTCTCATCTTTCTACTGCATCCAATTGAGCGATGATTTAGCGAGTGGTGATATTTATAAAGAAGTCGATTTAAGATCCGAGAAAAAAAAAAGAAGTTCTGGGAGGAAATACAAGAGGATTGGTTGACAAGGTTGCATTCTTGAGGAAGCAGATTCTTCAGATGAGTATATTTCATGCAATGGGACCTCGTCACATTCTAATATCACAAAGAAGAGTAAATGGGCTAAAAAAGAAGCCAAGTCCTTAGGTGTCGGAGCAGTTTTCCATCTTAGACATGGTTATTTCGACAGTCAAGAATATGGAAGGCTTTATTCTTGTTATATGAAACGCTTGAAGACTACGACACACACTTAGTCGAGGCTGCTTGGACTCATCAGGTATCCGTGTGGACTTGATACAACAAGGGAAGAGCATGGTGGCATCGACTTCGTCAAGCAAAGATCAAGGTGAGTAGATGTATATCTACGGGGGAAGTCGGGTGGATGGCGTTTAGCACCCCCGCAAACGTAGAATAGGAATATTACTTATTGTCATTAGGAAGCCAGACGTGACCTTAGATTCTTGGTGTGTAGGACCCTAGTAATGACCTTAGGTTGGACTAGACTGATTTAGAAAGACCTTACCAGAGAACGAATATCTTGGAGGAGATTCGTAGGTTTCAGGTAGACACACACATACGCACACATAGAAACTTGACTTGGTGTATATGTGTATGTGTATATATATAGAACTATGTGTAGGTATATATACACACAACATGTATATGCGATATAAGGTTGTGATATGATACATGGGGATGAAACGATATAACTGGGCTTGATGCCGTGATTTCTTGGCTATACAGTCGTGTTATGATGTTAGCGGATCATTAGAAAATGAGATAATGGATATGTATACATAAACAATAATAGGTGGTGATGATATTGATGTACATGAGACTCTAAAATAGAACCCAAACTGTAACCTGTGACTTAATCACGATATGATACATGTGATATGATATTTCTGAGGATAAATTGACGATGTATATTTATGCTGGCAATGATATTGTGATGTATGCGATTACAGTACAGTACCTTTGATCATGACATTATTTGACGATGATATTAAACGAATGATGTACGTAGGTGATACTTGACTCGTACCCCGATATTTGGATGTCGTACGATGTATTTTACCGTACGACGCATAGAAGTGATGATTGATCCGCACTCTTGATTCGAGGAAGTCGTACTACGTACGTGACGCTATTGAGGATGGATCGTCGACTATTAGAGATATTGACTCAGACCCTAGGTGGATTCCTATTTCTTATCGACGAGTTCCTTTAGTTTAGTTTCTTAGGGGGTTAGATAGATACTAGTTTAGGCTCGAGTCATATAGTTGCATGTTCATACATATATTTCTGTAGTTAATATGAAACTCTGCCCGTTAGGACACCAGCACCATTACCGATGATGCGCATGTTCCACGTACACTTATTTGCCGGCTCACACACACATCATCGGTAATTGCTATGTCACGTACACTTTAGAACATATTATCTTTTATGGATAGAATCAGCCAACGGCTAGATCAATATAGTATTGTGATTACTTTCAGGTGTTAGTCTAGACATTGCATTTATTACTTAGACATTTCATGCATTCAAATTTTCATGTTATCATGCAGTATTGTGGGGCTTATGCCGACACTTATCATTTACTTACTATTGATTTTGGGATTTTGGATTTCTATGAGATTTCTGGATTTTGGGGAAAACCGCAAGAATATATATCTATAAACTTCTCTCTCTCCTCTTCTCTTTTTAAAATATAAGTTGCGGTTTTCTCGTGATGTATGTGTCGTCCACCATGAGATTTCATGTTTTCTGTTGGATTTCGAGACCCGATTCGAGGAGTGGATGAACCGTCTCGGGTACATGGTGGGCCCGGTATGGTACCCCGGGGCAAGAAGATCGAGTTGTAGACGATGAGCCTGGCAGGGGAAGACTACCAACCGGTGATGTCTGGCGCGGCGGATATCCGGAGGATACCGATTTGTTGTCGTGAGATTTGATGATATGGGCCGATCCGGACTGACGGAGCCCGAGATATTGAGACCATGAGATATCGAGACTTGAGATTTACATGTTTTGTGTTGATGCTTGACACGGATTTCTATGGATTTCATCGATAATATTTCAGATTTCTATACAAATTTTACCAGGATAAAAGTTAAAGATTTCTTATACAGATATATCCAAAATTCAGGATTGATTGTTTTACTTCCATGGTGCATGCATACTCAATTCACAGGACATATTACTATTTTAAGCACTGACACGAGCACGGAGCATTTGCACTTACACATAGTTTATTACCCTGCCATTACTAGATAACCAGTAATATATTAGTATATTATTATGGCCTAGGACAGCGTTGTGCATTCGATTTTTTTTCGCAGATGTATTCTACTCACGAGTTGGCAACTCACCCCCGTTGTGCCAAATTTTATTACAGGTTCGATGTACAGGTTTCCTTGGCAGCTTGCTGGCACATCATTTCATTCAGGGTGATTTGCACGGTAGGTTGGTTCACTTGTATCAGGACCGCCGTTGTACTTTTATTATTTCATTCGTATCTAGTAAACTCCATCAACCAAAATTTTATTACTTGATAAGTTTAAAGGACCAGTTATTTATTTCGACCTTAGAGCCGCGCTTGTATTATTATAGTATCTGGTGGATTTGTTTTCTTTTGAGTTTTGAGCCTCGCCCCTGTGGCGTTGTATATTATTGTGCTTGGTGTGGTTGTTTTTGCCTGTTGGCGTAGAGGTAGCTCCCGCTTGGGGATGCTTTTTATTGTTTGTATATATATTATTCTTGTTTGTACCCGTTTGGGGCCAGTTTTTACAAAGGAGACTCTGCTGAAATTTTTTAGAAAATTGGATGTTGCTTTTAAACTTGTTTTCTACATGTTTTCCTTTACTTATTCTTTTATATGGGTTAGATTTCTGGGCTTCGGCTTACTTAGATTACGTTGCGCCTCTAGACGCTTCGTAATTTAAGTGCCGGTCACGTTCCGTACCTTCGAGTCGTGACAAAGTTGGTATCAGAGCGCTAGGTTTAACCTTTGTATAAGTCTAGGGTGACCCTTGGTTGATGGAGTAGGTGACTTAGGTAGAGTGACATACCGTGGGTATGATCCGCGGCATACTTACGATACGCTACTCTGCTCAAGGAGCCTTAGGATGTACATTTCTTTGCACCGTATTTCATTCGTTCCTTTGATCGATCTTCGTCGATGTCGGAGGGTGGTTTCTGTTACCACGGTCGCACGGGCAGAGGGAGCTGCGGATCGTATGTGATGACCAGTAGGGTATCCTTTATTCTTGAGAATTGAAGCATTGTTTAGCGTGCGGACGAAGGGTATTCACATGCCGTCCAGACGAAGTTAAAGGATTCGAACGATTGTTAGAAAACCCATTTTTCCAAGTTTAAGGTATTCGGAAGAACATGCAGGTATTTCTATGGACCCTCTAGAAGAATGAAACCTTAACTCGACATAATGACCACGAGAACGCCGTTGAACCTTAGGGTTTACGGCAGTTCCGCGGTGTCATTAGTGAGGCTTGGGTTTGCCCTTCTACGGCTGGACCATTGATGCTGGGGTATGTACCGGATATTTTTAAACTGTACTTGAGTGTTGAGCTCTCGGGGAATTATGGGATTTTGATGGATCGATTGAAAAGTTTAATGTAGTCCAGATATCAGGTGAAGGGATAGATTACGTGGGAGACTCTAGATATGAGTATTGCCATTGGCAGCGCAGTCAGCACACCTATGAGGAGACAAGTTCGAAGCAGTCGACACCAGAGGAAAGGGGGAAAGAGGCACACATTGACAATAGGGTTTACAATTGTGATTTGGTGATTTGAATTTCATATTTTCGTTGATTGGATTTTGGTATTTTGAGGATTTTCTTCTACGATTGGTATTTCTTATGTGTACATTCATTACACTCTAATCGTGTTTCATATATCAGTTGTATTGATGTTGTTTTGTACATACCCAGTGCACTCGATTTGGTTTTATACCTTTTGAGATATTGATTTGATTTCGTGTATATGCGTTGCACATGATTTTGACGTATGCTTCGACATAGTTTTCATGCATTTTTTTTCGTACCGTGATTTCGATTTTGATATTCGGTGTATGTTTTTCATACACCATGTGCACTTTTCTGAGATTCTCGCGCACACTTGGCGCACTTGATGCGATTTTGTGCACACCAGATGCACTAAATCAGGGTTTTGTGCAGATTAGATGCACCTGATATTAGTGTCGTGCACGCCCGCTGCACTTGACATATGTTTTTGGTGCACACCCGTTGCACTCGGTTTTGTTTCTGTGCATGTTCGTGGCATCCGTATTTGGTTTCAATTTCCGTGCGCACCGGACGCACGTGGTATTTTGTATGCTGTATTTGAGATTGATTTCATTCTGAGCGTCACATTTTTATGATACATACTATAGGGTGTAGTAACTGAGCAGGACTGTTTGAAGGGCAGTACCTGAATATGTTTTTGCATGCATTGATAGTTGCCGAAGGGATTTCCAAAATGAGCTATAGACTCGATATTTTCTTATGTGGCTGAGATGACACGAAATATTTTATAAAGGAAATCCTGCAAAATTATTTACAAAAATGGCGGGACGTGTATGTTAAATAAAAGATATATATATATATGTATAGCTATTTTTCATTACATGAGTGTCCGCTACTTGTGCCGTGATACGCGCATCGCACGGCGATTTGAAAAAGGTTTTGCATGTGTTTCTTTTCGGATGTTTGGACGGTTTTACAATGGTGCGTACTATACACAAGTTATAATTTTGAGTATATCATATTGGTTTTTCGTGTTGGATTTTGATATTGTATTTCCACCACAACTCCGATGATTGCTTGAGGCTTGACGGAGTTTTGATTTTTGAGTTATATACTCATTTTCATGCGCATGCATTGCGCTAAGATATGTTTATTATATTTATGATATCGGAGCCCCAATGGCTTGATTCCTTTTACTGAAATGTTTTAGTATTTGAGGGGTTTAAATTTAAATTCGGGGACCGAATATATTTAAGGGGGGAGGATTGTAACATTTTAGAAAAATAAAATTTTATTTTCGGAATTTAAATAACTAAAATAATAAATATTACAAATAATTTTAAGTATAGAGATTGGTTGTAAATGAAAGGGTATAATCATATACCGATAGTATGAAAAATATTTGGAAAATTTATATCAAATATTGATTTTTGAAAGAGTTAATGTGATTTAGACATGTTATAACCATTATAAAGTTTATTATATACAAACTTGTTGCATGCACTTGCTACACTTATATTTAACAGTGCTTCATTTGCATTTAAGTGGGGTTTCTTCAATTTTATAAAAAAAAAAGATAGGGAAGGATATTTTATGTGACATGGGTGCTGTGGCTGTGGAGGCTCACTAATAATAACCCCCACCCTCTAATTAAGTTTATGGGTTGGTGATTTCTCCTATGTTTTGTGGCGACTTCATTCCTCAATCAAAAAAAAAACCATCTCCTTCAATTTGGATGGTTTTCGAACGAAGCGGCCGAGATCCTACGATGAAGACGCCGACAGAAGCAAAGAGAGATCGGATCGTCACCACCGCAGATTCTAGACCGATCGATCGAGGACGATCGCAACTCGTCGAGGCCGCCTCACCGCTGGCACTTCGATCACGACCCAAGCTTCGATCGGTATAGAATGGCAGCGGTGGAGGCGGAGGCGGAGGCGAGCGGATGCATCGATCGGCGCAGAGCGTGAGGGATCGAGCATGGCAGCAGAAGCAGCAATTCGCCATCGTCGTGGTCCTCATCCCCCACCGCCTCTTCTCGCAATAAGCCGTGCAAGGATTTCTCCTCATTCTTCAGCCGCAAGGGCGGCGGCGGCGGCGATCTCGGCCACCCCGCCTCAGCCGCCAGCGCAAGCTCCGCCGCCTCACTGACCTCGATGTCGCAGCCACCTCAACACCTATATCGAGATCTCCAAGCAATCTCGATCTTGCGCCGTCAAGATCCCCTTCATCCCCGCGTCGAAGAACTCGGTCGTCGCCGTCGGGAACGAGGTGATCGAGTCGAATGGCGCGGGGCTGGCGTCTCAGCTGCTGCCTAGCTTCAGGTTTGTTTGATTTTGTCAAAGACTCAAAGCATTCCATGGCCTCTCAATTTACCATTGTATGAACCTTGGCATGTTCCAGTACTACACCCTCATCAACATGTACTTCGAATCCAACAACCCAAAAACCGCACTCTACGTGTTTGATCGAATGCCGCAGAGAAATGTTGCTACTTACAACACCGCGAATTCTAGGGTAAAACTAGAAATTTCGAAAAAGGGGAATGAGCTTGTTACAGTGACTATATGCATACAGTGTGCTCTTTTTGTATTTCTCATCTTTCTACTGCATCCAATTGAGCGATGATTTAGCGAGTGGTGATATTTATAAAGAAGTCGATTTAAGATCGGAGAAAAAAAAAGAAGTTCTGGGAGGAAATACAAGAGGATTGGTTGACAAGGTTGCATTCTTGAGGAAGCAGATTCTTCAGATGAGTATATTTCATGCAATGGGACCTCGTCACATTCTAATATCACAAAGAAGAGTAAATGGGCTAAAAAAGAAGCCAAGTCCTTAGGTGTCGGAGCAGTTTGCCATCTTGGCCATGGTTATTTCGACAGTCAAGAATATGGAAGGCTTTGTTCTTGTTATATGAAACGCTTGAAGACTACGACACACACTTAGTCGAGGCTGCTTGGACTCATCAGGTATTCGTGTGGACTTGATACGACAAGGGAAGAGCATGGTGGCATCGACTTCGTCAAGCAAAGATCAAGGTGAGTAGATGTATATCTACGGGGGAAGTCGGGTGGATGGCGTTTAGCACCCCCGCAAACGTAGAATAGGAATATTACTTATTGTCATTAGGAAGCCAGACGTGACCTTAGATTCTTGGTGTGTAGGACCCTAGTAATGACCTTAGGTTGGACTAGACTGATTTAGAAAGACCTTACCAGAGAACGAATATCTTGGAGGAGATTCGTAGGTTTCAGGTAGACACACACATACGCACACACAGAAACTTGACTTGGTGTATATGTGTATGTGTATATATATAGAACTATGTGTAGGTATATATACACACAACATGTATATGCGATATAAGGTTGTGATATGATACATGGGGATGAAACGATATAACTGGGCTTGATGCCGTGATTTCTTGGCTATACAGTCGTGTTATGATGTTAGCGGATCATTAGAAAATGAGATAATGGATATGTATACATAAACAATAATAGGTGGTGATGATATTGATGTACATGAGACTCTAAAATAGAACCCAAACTGTAACCTGTGACTTAATCACGATATGATACATGTGACATGATATTTCTGAGGATAAATTGACGATGTATATTTATGCTGGCAATGATATTGTGATGTATGCGATTACAGTACAGTACCTTTGATCATGACATTATTTGACGATGATATTAAACGAATGATGTACGTAGGTGATACTTGACTCGTACCCCAATATTAGGATGTCGTACGATGTATTTTACCGTACGACGCATAGATGTGATGATTGATCCGCACTCTTGATTCGAGAAAGTCGTACTACGTACGTGACGCTATTGAGGATGGATCGTCGACTATTAAAGATATTGACTCAGACCCTAGGTGGATTCCTATTTCTTATCGACGAGTTCCTTTAGTTTAGTTTCTTAGGGGGTTAGATAGATACTAGTTTAGGCTCGAGTCATATAGTTGCATGTTCATACATATATTTCTGTAGTTAATATGAAACTCTGCCCGTTAGGACACCAGCACCATTACCGATGATGCGCATGTTCCACGTACACTTATTTGCCGGCTCACACACACATCATCGGTAATTGCTATGTCACGTACACTTTAGAACATATTATCTTTTATGGATAGAATCAGCCAACGGCTAGATCAATATAGTATTGTGATTACTTTCAGGTGTTAGTCTAGACATTGCATTTATTACTTAGACATTTCATGCATTCAAATTTTCATGTTATCATGCAGTATTGTGGGGCTTATGCCGACACTTATCATTTACTTACTCATGATTTTGGGATTTTGGATTTCTATGAGATTTCTGGATTTTGTGGAAAACCGCAAGAATATATATCTATAAACTTCTCTCTCTCCTCTTCTCTTTTTAAAATATAAGTTGCGGTTTTCTCGTGATGTATGTGTCGTCCACCATGAGATTTCATGTTTTCTGTTGGATTTCGAGATCCGATTCGAGGAGTGGATGAACCGTCTCGGGTACATGGTGGGCCCGGTATGGTACCCCGGGGCAAGAAGATCGAGTTGTAGACGATGAGCCTGGCAGGGGAAGACTACCAACCGGTGATGTCTGGCGCGGCGGATATCCGGAGGATACCGATTTGTTGTCATGAGATTTGATGATATGGGCCGATCCGGACTGACGGAGCCCGAGATATTGAGAACATGAGATATCGAGACTTGAGATTTACATGTTTTGTGTTGATGCTTGACACGGATTTCCATGGATTTCATCGATAATATTTCAGATTTCTATACAAATTTTACCAGGATAAAAGTTAAAGATGTCTTATACAGATATATCCAAAATTCAGGATTGATTGTTTTACTTCCATGGTGCATGCATACTCAATTCATAGGACATATTACTATTTGAGGCACTGACACGAGCACGGAGCATTTGCACTTACACATAGTTTATTACCCTGCCATTACTAGATAACCAATAATATATTAGTATATTATTATGGCCTAGGACAGCGTCGTGCATTCGATTTCTTTTCGCAGATGTATTCTACTCACGAGTTGGCAACTTACCCCCGTTGTGCCAAATTTTATTACAGGTTCGATGTACAGGTTTTCCTTGGCAGCTTGCTGGCACATCATTTCATTCAGGGTGATTTGCACGGTAGGTTGGTTCACTTGTATCAGGACCGCCGTTGTACTTTTATTATTTCATTGGTATCTAGTAAACTCCATCAACCAAAATTTTATTACTTGATAAGTTTAAAGGACCAGTTATTTATTTCGACCTTAGAGTCGCGCTTGTATTATTATAGTATCTGGTGGATTTGTTTTCTTTTGAGTTTTGAGCCTCGCCCCTGTGGCGTTGTATATTATTGTGCTTGGTGTGGTTGTTTTTGCCTGTTGGCGTAGAGCTAGCTCCCGCTTGGGGATGCTTTTTATTGTTTGTATATATATTATTCTTGTTTGTACCCGTTTGGGGCCAGTTTTTACAAAGGAGACTCTGCTGAAATTTTTTAGAAAATTGGATGTTGCTTTTAAACTTGTTTTCTACATGTTTTCCTTTACTTATTCTTTTATATGGTTTAGATTTCTGGGCTTCGGCTTACTTAGATTACGTTGCGCCTCTAGACGCTTCGTAATTTAAGTGCCGGTCACGTTCCGTACCTTCGGGTCGTGACAAAGTGGGAGATTGTTAGTGTATATGCCCTAGGGGACATTATTGTATCATACTAGTTTGTATATTACTTAATGGAAGCTTGGGATATTCACATGTATATAACAGTCTTGCTAAATATGGTAGTATGCTACTTGGTTTTTCTATCTTAATATGTGAGTATACGTATTGATAGAGCTCTTAGGATCTTGCTTGACTACCGGCGTTGTGATGGCAGTCACACTAGTGGGGGCTGGGTAGTCTACAAGCAGATCCTTATTCGGGTCCCTAGTCGTTGGATTATCGAGACAGAGCAACGATACTCCGGAGTAGACTAGTGTGTACGCTTCTCATCCCAGTTGGGGAGATGGTCTGTCCCACAGCCGTCAGTACGTCGTACTGGAGATAGTATGCAGGTGCTCGTTAGGTTACGGGTACACCGGACAGGACTCACAGGGAACTGTTGGTTGGTTTTATACCAGTCGTCAGTGAACAGTTCCCAGGTGACATGAGTACAGCATAGTCCGCAGACTTGACACTGCTACTTCGCCTCGAGTGTGTCCCACTGTTCTTAGATTGCTGCCCTACCACGACTCAAAGGAGTCGTGCAAACAGGTAGCAGTTGGGTGCAGTTCCGAGCACTTGGAGGCAGTGGCGGTTAGACAGGATTCGTCTCTCCCGGTATTGGGGGTTGATATCGCGCTGTGTCAGAGAGCCATTACGCAAAGTCCCTGGCCAGGGCAAGCGAGATTTGCTGGTAGGTTCCAGTAGTTTCTCAGGGTGTAATGGGCTACGCTCCGACACGACTTATACAACTATTAGGGGACTGACGCTTGCCGCCCCCTAGGCCCGATATGCGATAGTCTTGGACGAACGGACCGGACTGTATGGAGATTGTCACATCAGACTCAGTAGGAGTTCGGATGGGTTTCCTCATCAGCCTTCTTATCGAAATCTACCTGGGGACCGTTACGTACAGCTAGTGCCGCTTGCGGTCTGTGGTTAAACCCACTGCCAGCGTAGTAGTCGAGTCTCTAGAGTCCCACACAGAGAGTTTCCCTACTCCAGGCGAAACGATATAGAGGTCGTATGGTTTTACGACAAAGGTTCGGACGCATACGTGTGTTTACGCACGTACGACTTTCGGACAGTTTTTACCAGTCGGCTTTGGTTTAAGCCAGTTACTGGTATCCGGTTATTGGATTTATACAGTCTAAAGTTTTTCCGTATTTTTGCGGAAAGGAGGGGCGTTCTCGTAATTGTGCGAGAAGCTTCTAGAAGGTGGTGACTAAGGAGGTTAAGGTGGCATATACAATGATTGTGATTAGTGAGTCACCTAGATGATTCATACATGTCTTTTGTCCATGGAGATGAATCATCTCTAGATATTATCAAGCATGGTTGTTAAATTGATATATTTTCTTTTCTTGATAAAAAGAAATGCTTGATATATATCATGTTATCTCACTATTATCATTATCATATTCTCTCTCCTCAAGCTCTCCCTCTTCAAACACTAATCCTCCCCTCTCATGAGTTGAGTACAAGGATTAGTTAGACTAACTAAATCATAACCCTCACTCTATATCACCTAGCTTCTTTGATTAGCACTTAAAGAAGGTTAGTTGCCTCAAGTTTAGAGGCTAAGCTTGGAGTAAAGCTCTCGGGTGGATCGTCTACTACTTCGAGAAGGCCGAGGAGGAGGAGGAGTTCACAAAGACGAAGGACACGATTCGTTAGGTATAATCCCTAAACATAGTAGTATAGAACTTCTATGTTTCATGTTAGTTATCGTTTAGCTTCGATTCATGCGGTTAGTCGATGTTTAAGCAAAGAACAAGATCGTTTTTTAAATTTCCGCCTGCCCGCAAGTCGTGGGGTGTTCTACATCGACTTACAGATTCTACATTGAATTGACCATTTTCATAATCAAAAAGAAAAAGAAAGTCCAAAGAAGAGTGTAGACCTCTCATGAAGGTCAATGGTCAACTCCGGTCAACGGGTCAACAAAGTCAAGAGAGGTCATGGTGGTCAAATGGTCAATGCAATTAGCCATCAAGAAATTATCACTAAAAGGATCAGTAAAATAATGTCTCCGGCTTATAATGGTTTTGACCGAACGAATTGTCAAAACCCTAATGAGCCTGCCACATAACGGTTTTGGCCGAACCAACTGCCAAAACCCTAATGGGGCACCTCCACCTTTATCGCTCCTAAAAACTGTGCATACACACCCGCATCCGCATTCCGTAGAATGCGAATGTACAGAAGAAAAAACAAATCCATCCATGCAATACTAGGATCCGGCTTAAACCAAAGCCCACTAGTATTGCCTGCCCGAACAGCATACGCACACAAGTGCACGTAAGTGATCGTAGCTCTGCCGTAAAACCATACGGCCTCTACACGTTTCGCTCAGTGCAGGGAAACTCTCTGTGTGGGACTCTAAAGACTCGACACTACGCTGGCAGTGGGTTTAACCACAGACCGCAAGCGGCACTAGCTGTACGTAACGGTCCCCAGGTAGATGTCGATAAGAAGGCCGATTAGGTAAACCCATCCAAACTCCTACTGAGCCTGTATGTGACAATCTCCGTACAGTGCGGTCTGTTCGTCTGATACATCGCATGGCGGGCCTAGGGGGTATTAAACGACAGTCCCCTAATAGCGGTATAAGTCGTGTCGGAGTGTAGCCCAGAACACCTTGAGATAACACTGGAAACCTACCAGTATGTCTCGCTTGCCCTGGCCAAGGACTACTCGTGTAATGGCTCTCCAAGACACAGCGCGATGTCAACCCCCAATACCAGGAGAGACGAATCCTGTCTAACCGTCACCGCCTCCAAGTGCTTCGGGACTGCACCCAACTACTACCTGTTTGTACGACTCCTTTGAGCCGTGGTAGGGTAGTAATCTATGTACAGTGGGAACAGACTCGAGGCGAAGTGACAGTGTCAAGTCAGTGGACTAAGCTGTACTCATGTCACCTAGGAACTGATAACTGACGATAGGTATAATACCATCCAACAGTTCCCGACTAGTCATGTCCAGTGTACTCGTAACCTAACGAGCACCCCCATACTATCTCCAGTACGACGTACTGATGGCTGTGGGACAGACCACCTCCCGTGCTGGGATGAGAAGCGTATACGCTAGTCTACTCCGGAGTATCGATGCCCTGTCTCGATAGTCCTACGACTAGGGACCTGCATAAGGATGTGCTTATAGATTACCCATCCCCCACAAGTATGACTGCCATCACAACGCTGGTAATCATGTAAAGATCCTAAGGGCTCTACTAATATGTATAAGCGATATGATAAAAGAAACACATACACATATTGAAGTAGAAACAAACCAAGTAGCGTACTACCATTTTGAGAAAGATTGTCTATACAACTGTGAATATTCCAAGCTTCCATTAAGTAATATACAAGCTAGTATGATACAGTAATGGCCTCTAGGGCATATACACTAACAATCTCCCACTTGCACTAAGGCCATGTACTGGCGTATCGAAGACCTATTATCTCGATCAGCCGCTCGAACTGAGTCTGGGGTAGGGCCTTCGTGAGTGGATCTGCAGTGTTATTCTCCGTATTTACTCTCTTCACCTCGATCTCCCGACGATCTACGATCTCCCTGTTCAGGTGGTACCGCCTCAAAATGTGCCTGGACTTCTGATGGGGCCTGGGTTCCTTCGCTAAAGCTATAGCGCCGTTGTTGTCGCATTACAGCGGTATTGGATCAACAATGGTAGGAACCACCTGAAGCTCCGTGAGGAACTTCTTCATCCAGACAGCTTCCTTTGCGGCATCGCAAGCAGGTATGTACTCCGCTTCCATAGTTGAGACATGCGATCCCTTTTCAAATCAGTCTTGGGAGACATCTCTTTGGAGAGGGTGATCCCGTGACAAGCCGATAAATTACCGCGCTTGGAATCTTCCATACTGAATCTTTTCAGTATGGTGTCAATGTACCTTGACTGTGAAAGTCCCAACATCCTCTTAGATCTATCATGATAGATCTGGATCCCCAGAATGTAGTTGGCATCGCTCAGGTCCTTCATGGAGAACCTCTGCGACAAGAATCCTTTGACTGACTGTAGCATAGGAATATCATTTCCTATTAGGAGAATGTCATCCACGTACAAGACGAGGAATACTACAGTTCTCCCTACAATCTTACTGTAAATGCATGGTTTATCTGGGTTTTTGATAAAGTCAAATTCTTTGACAGTATAATCAAAGTAGATGTTCCAACTCCGCGATGCCTGCTTAAGTCCATAGATGGACTTTAGCAACTTGCACACTCTATCGCTGCTCCCACTCTGAATGAATCCCTCCGGCTGATCCATATAGACGCACTCTTCCAAATTTCCATTTAGGAATGCCGTCTTTACGTCCATCTGCCAGATTTCATAATCGTGGAAGGCAGCAATGGCAAGAAGGATCCGAATGGATTTCAGCATAGCCACTGGAGAAAAGGTCTCGTCATAGTCCAAACCAGGTCTTTGACGAAAACCCTTTGCAACAAGTCTAGCTTTATAGGTCTCAACCTGCCCACCTACACCAATCTTCTTTCTGAAGATCCATTTGCAGCCTACAGGTTTTACCCTTTCTGGAGCAAAGTCCAAAGTCCAAACTTTGTTGGTGTACATGGACTCCATCTCGGTCCGCATTGCATCCAGCCATTTTACCGAGTCACCGCTCTGAATGGCTTGCTGGAAGCTAGTAGGCTCACCATAATCCATAGTGCAATCCCTCTATCCCCGTCTATGAGAAAACCGTAGTATCTCTCGGGTGGATGAGACTGCCTACTACTCCTGCGGACTGGTGCTGGGTTGTCCGGTTCTCTTGAAACTTCTGGTTCCTTCAAGCTTTCAGTAATAGCTTGTGGTTCTGGAATTTCTTCCAGTTCTATTGCGCTCCCACTTATCTGATTTTCTAAAAATTCAGTTTCCAAGAAATGGGCATGCTGAGAAATAAAATCCTTTTGTTCCTCTGCGGAATAGAAAAGATACCCCCTGGAGTTCTTTGGGTATCCCACAAACTTACACAGTACTGAGCGTGCCTAGAGCTTATCCGCATGCTGCTTTTTTACAAAAGCTGGACATCCCCATGTCTTAAGGTACTTGAGACAGGGTTTCTTCCCACTCCACATCTGATATGGGGTGGTAGGCACAGTCTTGGTTGGAGCCTTGTTTAAGAGATACGCAGCTGTTTCTAGTGCATAACCCCAGAAAGATTGCGGCAACTCAGCCTTACTCATCATGGAACGAACCATATCAAATAGGGTTCGATTCCTCCTTTCCGATACACCGTTGTGTTGTGGTGTGTATGGAGGAGTAAGCTGAGAGAGAATTCCATTCTATTTTAAGTAGCCCAGAAACTCGGCACTCAAGTATTCACCACCTCGATCAGATCTCAGTGTCTTGATACTTTTGCCTGTTTGTTTTTCAACTTCATTCTTGTATTCCTGAAATTTCTCAAAGGCCTCGGATTTGTGCTTCATCAAGAAGACATGCCCATACCTAGAGAAATCATCTGTGAAAGTAATGAAGTATAAATAACCACTTCGCGCATGTGTAGACATTGGACCACACACATCACTGTGTATGAGTCCCAAGAGCTCGCTTGCTCTTTCGCCGTGTCTAGTGAACGGAGTCTTTGTCATCTTTCCCATGAGACAAGATTCACAAGTGGCATAAGACTGATACTCGAACGGATTCAAGTATCCCTCTTTATGTAACTTTGTTAACCGTGTCTCATTAATGTGACCCAGTCTACAATGCCATAAGAAAGCCTGATTTATTTCCGGAGACTTTCTTTTAAGTGTGTTCTGGACACTGAAATCTGACCTTGATTTAATACGTATATACTGTTTTCTAATGTGCCTGACCCAATCAGAACTTGATTTTGGTGGATGTTTACTACATCGCTTACAAAAGTAAAATCATATCCTTCCCTAGAAAGTAAGGATACAGATATGATATTACACGTCGCACCTGGTACATAAAAACAGTTACGCAGAATCAATATCTGCCCAGTTATCAGTCCTAGATGATATTCCCCTACGGATTCAGCATACATGCTCATTCCGTTAGCAACCCTGAGAGTCATATCACCTTTCTTGATAACCCTACGGTTTCTTAGAGCCTGTAACGAATTACAGAGATGAGATCCTGATCTGGTATCCAATACCTAGGAAGTAGGGTTAACTGACATACAGTTTTCTATCACAAACACACCCGAAGCCGAAGCCACAACATGCTTCGAATTCTGGCTACTGGCTATACTAGCCCTGCAATCCTTCTGCCAATGTTCATTCCCGTAACAATAGGAACATCCCTCTTTTACTACATCCAATGCCGAAACTTCTGCCCTTCCCTTTCTTTCTACTTTCCTGGTTTCCTTCAGGGTAGTAGGTAGAGACTGTTGAACTAAATCAGTATCTAACCCATTCTTCAATGTGGTCTTCAGGTCCGTGAGCTCAAAAGAGCTGGTCTCTGTAAGGACGTTGCCCCCTACAGATGACCCGATAGCCAACCTCGTTGGAAGCAATTCGTTCGAGTTCTCATATCTTGCGATACAAGATTGCTCTCCATATAAATCTTTGTTATGGAGGAAGATAGAAACTAAGTCCATCTTCTCGTGCTGCCTCTGGTATGCACCATCAATTGAGGCTAACACGAAGCACTTGGCTTTCGCACAGTCTTTTTCCGATGTCCTACGGATATGAATATCCATGACAGGGGAAGCTGGACCTGAGACGGCAGAGGTTGGATTAGTTAAGGGCTGTCCCAGCTTGTCATGGGCATGGACATCTTAACAGATCTTTGCCAGTCATAACAGTCAGATTCAGTCATTTTATTATCTAGATATAACCTAGGTGCGGTCACTGGGTTGCTGCAATTAAGAGAGAGAGAAGAAAACACTCAGCATGATGCTCTTGCAAGTTTAGATTGGTCTTTAATTTATCTAAACAGGATAGCTCCCACTGTCTCTCGAATCCCTCCTCAAACCATAAAGGAAGAATTAGTCGGAATCAATCTCACCGTACAATACTTGCATAACCGTTCAGCCAGGCCAGTGTCGGTACTTCGAGGGACGTTTTCTAACGCTTTCGTGAAGTTCCTTAATTAAGTAACCTCTTTTCCTTGTGGGCGTAGCCCCGCTAACACCTTTCTAGACACCTACTTGGTTTATAGCATTGATCGTTAAGTGAGAAAGTTTCCGAGGAGTAGCATATACTCACAGTAGGATCGAGATCCAAATATCATCGCGTGATAAAACTGAAGGAATCCTACCAGAATCATCACACTCCAGATGGTATGCAGCGCTAGCAAGTTTCAGTACTTTTGAAACTTCCGATATGGATTTTTGCCCCATGCTCTTATGACCTTGACGAAGGTCAACAAATCTTAAGTAACATGTCAAGTTCTACCCGTCATTGTCCAGGTTAATTTAAAACCACCCGTACATACCCTTGACGAAGGTCAACAAGGTAATACGACTGTCCCAAACCAACGCATCTATCTATGCTACATATAAACACCCAACAGCTACCAATCACTATGCCTTGACGAAGGTCAACAAACATAGCTTGAATACTATTGAATATCCATACGAAATGACGGAGGGCAACGAATGGTTTTGGTGAAACCGTGAACGTAGTGAACTTGATATAATCCATGGAACGAGATAGCTTTTAAAAGGAGTGGTTCAAGCTCCGCGTTTAAAAAGCTGGTTTTTGAAAAGAACTGAGTGGTTTTGAAAGTGTTCCAACGACTTTTACTTGGTTTATTTTCTTGCATTAATTCCAATGCGTCCCATCATTTAATCCTACCATTGCAGAAAACAACCAAAATATGGCGTACGCTTATGCCATCCGCATTCGCCACGGGGCCCCGTCATCACCCGTTAGGTTACTTAACTAACGACAGAGCGGGGGCTGGACTAGCGCGGATGCAAAACATAAGCAACACTTAAATAGATATCATATATAGATATATAGCAATGATAGCCATTCCAGATCACAGATGAACACTTTGGATATACTAGGTATCCGCGATCCGTTCGAGCCTGCAGCGAAAAACGGATTACACAGTTGCGATGAATAGCCAAACCCCACCCTAGACCCCTACGGGTGCGGCAAACTACCCGCCAAGTACCCGAAGTGAAGCAACCTCCATCAACAACGTAAGTAAGCCATTCGGCACTTCGAGATACCCGGTAGTTTATGCACCCCACCTTGGGTCTATCCTAGGAGCAAAAACAGTAAAAAGAAATTATACAATGACGGCTACAACCCCAACCCGTGTGTGCGGCCATACAAATAATATTACATCAATTTACAAATTTTACAATGAATGAAAGAAAAAGAAACTCTCATCTCACATCCACCCCGGCTATTCATCCGCGACAATCCAACGAGTTCATATACACAAACCATCAATATTACAGATCACAGATATGTATAACCCCCACTAATCGACGTATAGCGATTAGCGAACGTTCAATACATATATCACATCACAGAAAATATTCATTAGCCAAAGTGTACGGAATATCGATCAAAATACGAATTTGTAACCACCCCAAAAAGTCAATTTGCTCTCTGGAAAATCTGGGAAGAAACAACATGTATTAAAATTCCCAAAACAGCCAAACAAAAACACTGCACAAAACCCGGTCCACGACCGAGTCAAATCAGCCGCGGAACCACGGCAATAAGCATGTTATTGCCGCGGAACCGCGGTGGTTTGATCGAGTCACTGGATCATTTTTCTGCTGTGTTTTTACAAAACCCTGAGACGATTTTTCATATATGTTAAATCACTTTTTGAGCAGCATAAAAAATCGACAGAAACTTGGTTTTTCCGGGCATGTTTTGCGACTTTTTTCCGATCGATATTCTAAACACTTTGCTAACTTACTAGTTTATGTTTAGCTAGGCTCTGATACCACTGTAAGTCCACGTTGCTCACCTCGGTTCTTACGGGGAGGCAGAAACGGCGAAAAACGATTTTTGGCGCAAAGAAACATGGACTAAAAGACGTATCTTTGCAAAACTAGAAACTAGCAAACTACTAGAGGCTTTAACCACTATGCCGTAGAAATTATACCTCACGGAACCGGTCCTTCGGGTCTTCATTCCGCTGTCCCGCTCGTCCGTCCAAGCTCCAAGGTACGATCCGGATCTTGGTCACCTCCGCGGCCTTCTTGAGTCGAAGACGATCCACCCGAGAGTTGTACACCTAGCTCCACCTCGAGCCGAGGCAACTAGGGCAACGAGATCGCTAGTCTAGATGCCCTAGGTTGTATAGTAGAGATATATGGAAGTGTTTATCTTTGTGGGATCTTTTTCTCTCAACACATGAGATCAAAAGAAGAAATCAAGAGGAGAAAGAAGAAGAGTTTTGCAACCATGGAGCTCTTTCTCTTTTTCTTTTCTAAGAGAGAGAATGAGAATAAGAAAATGAATATCATCACCAAAGAAAAAGGGCACCATGGTTGCAATAATAGTAAAACAACATCATTACAAATCCTATCATGATAAAGTTGATGCTACATTGAATTGACCATTTTCATAATCAAAAAGAAAAAAAAATCCAAAGAAGAGTGTAGACCTCTCATGAAGGTCAATGGTCAACTCCGGTCAACGGGTCAACAAAGTCAAGAGAGGTCATGGTGGTCAAATGGTCAATGAAATTAGCCATCACAAAATTATCACTAAAAGGATTAGTAAAATAATGTCTCCGGCTCATAATGGTTTTGACCGAACGAATTGTCAAAACCCTAATCAGCCTGCCACATAACGGTTTTGGCCAAACCAACTGCCAAAACCCTAATGGGGCACCTCCTCCTTTATCGCCCCTCAAAACTGTGCATACACATCCGCATCCGCGTTCCGTAGAATGCGAATGCACAGAAGACAAAACAAATCCATCCGTGCAATACTAGGATCCGGCTTAAACCAAAGCCCACTAGTATTGCCTGCCCGAACAGCATACGCACACAAGTGCACGTAAGTGATCGTAGCCCTGCCGTAAAACCATACGGCCTCTACACGTTTCGCTCAGTGCAGGGAAACTCTCTGTGTGGGACTCTAAAGACTCGACACTACGCTGGCAGTAGGTTTAACCACAGACCGCAAGCGGCACTAGCTGTACGTAACGGTCCCCCGGTAGATGTCGATAAGAAGGCCGATGAGATAAACCCATCCGAACTACTACTGAGCCTGTATGTGACAATCTCCGTACAGTCCGGTCTGTTCGTCTGATATATCGCATGGCGAGCCTAGGGGGTGGTGAACATCAGTCCCCTAATAGCGGTACAAGTCGTGTCGGAGTGTAGCCCAGAACACCCTGAGATAACACTGGAAACCTACCAGTATATCTCGCTTGCCCTGGCCAGGGACTACTCGTGTAATGGCTCTCCTAGACACAGCGCGATGTCAACCCCCAATACCGGGAGAGACGAATCATGTCTAACTGTCACTGCCTCCAAGTGCTTCGGGACTGCACCCAACTACTACCTGTTTGCACGACTCCTTTGAGCCGTGGTAGGGTAGTAATCTAAGTAAAGTGGGAACACACTCGAGGCGAAGTGACAGTGTCAAGTCAGCGGACTAAGCTGTACTCATGTCACCTGGGAACTGATAACTGACGATAGGTATAATACCATCCAACAGTTCCCGACGAGTCCTGTCCAGTGTATTCGTAACCTAACGAGCACCCGCATACTATCTCCAGTACGACGTACTGATGGTTGTGGGACAGACCACCTCCCGTGCTGGGATGAGAAGCGTATACGCTAGTCTTCTCCGGAGTATCGATGCCCTGTCTCGGTAGTCCTACGAAAAGGGACCTGCATAAGGATGTGCTTATAGATTACCCAGCCCCCATAAGTATGACTGTCATCACAACGCTGGTAATCAAGCAAAGATCCTAAGGGCTCTACTAATATGTATAAGCGATATGCTAAAAGAAACACATGCACATATTGAAGTAGAAACAAACCAAGTAGCGTACTACCATTTTGAGCAAGATTGTCTATACAACTGTGAATATCCCAAGCTTCCATTAAGTAATATACAAGCTAGTATGATAAAGTAATGGCCTTTAGGGCATATACACTAACAAAAGGTACACTAACAGGTACAACTACACATGAAGCAATGCTTATAATAAAGGTATGTAAATGCAACAATAATGAAAGGTACTCTAACAGGTACTACTAATACTTGAAGCAGTCCATAAACAATAAATGTGGAGTATGGAATGAAATATGTCATTTCCACGAAATCCTGACATCGTGGTAGGATCACAATCCATCAAGATAGTCCAAATCCAAATTTGCTCAAATCAGCTCCCGAATTGGCTCTCATATCATATAAGTCTCACAAATCCTTAATGTACAATATCGAATAAATCTCCTATATCCAGAATGTACAAAATAAAGTGAATCTCATATATCCTTTATGTACAATATCAAGTAAATGTCATATGTCCTAAATCCAATATCAAGTGAATCTCTTATAACCTAGGTATATTTGCAAGAATAAATATGGTGAGGTATATAAATTGATATGAATACATATATAACAGTGTCCCATTCCATTGTTATATATACCTAGGAGTAAAAATATCATGAAACCAATGTGTCAAGCATCGACACAGAAAAGCTGATTTATCAGGTGCTGTCACCAAGACTGGCATCCTGATAGGTACCTACCATACGCTATACCGAAAGCTCGAGTGCCTAGCTCTGACCCTCGCCTCTCGACATATCCATACGTACATGACTCCTATCGGTATCCCCATGATAACCGCCGAATCATAGGTAATGTCACCGTATGGTACGGTTGCCCTAACATGCTCTATCGGCAAGGTCCATCAATCGTCTTGCCCCGGGGTACCTCCGGGCCCCACCATGTACCCTCAGACGGCCTCAACGCCTCCTCGCAGGGGTATATATATATATCAGAACCGATAAATCTCATGCTGGATGCTGAAATATCATATCAAGGGAAACCGGGTTTTTCAAATAATGCATAATTTCAAGAACTCCCACGGTCCCAAATCCAGAAAACATCATGAAAAATCCATAGCTCAATGCGAAAAATCCATGAATATAATATATGCAACATAAAACTGAAATGTAAGCATATAAAGGAAACGTCGCTAATTAACTGCAACAAGTTAATATAAAATATCATGCGGTTCCTATTTTCTCCAATTTTAAACAACATCAAGTAAAGTTAAATATGTAGCTATAACTGATATATGTGTAAACATAAAGGTATAGCAAGGTATTTGTATCTACCTATAAGTAATGATGTAATACACCTCCTGGGTATAAGTGAAGTATGTGTGCAAGGTATACCTATTGTTATGTCATTAAGTGTGTATGTACCTATCACTAATGGTAAAATACTCTATAGGTATACAGATATCTAGCAGGTAAGTATGTCAAGGCATACATGAAAGAATGTAAGTATACAGGTATGCTATATGTCGTATGTGTAAAGAAATATGAATCAGTGTCTCAATGTTCCTAACCAAACAATATCAAAACTATAAGTGGGTTGTGCGTGACATGGCAATTGATGACGGTGTGTGTAGCATACAATCAGTGCTCGTGCAACATGAGTCGTCAATAATATGTGCAGTGTCCTAAGGATACTAGTTCAAGCACAACAATAACTAAGTAGTGGGGTAAATGCGCAAATTCTAAATATGACATAGAATATGCGACAAGTCAAATCATTTCTAGCCCCGACGCATAACGCCATGCGGGCGATTCCCCTGTAGTTTTTAAATCTACTCACCAACGCTCCTTGCTAAGTGAAGTCTACCACCTGTTTTCCCTTTGTAGAAGTATCCGAAGTCCCCACCTGCGAACCTGCAACATTAAAACAATATAACAAGTATATATTAACAATAGACCAAAAACACATACAATCTATACGGACCAACACGACACACATACGTACTCTAATGGGTTCGTGTTGTAGCTAACGCGTATAGACACACTATGAAACCAACTCAGAGCAACAGCTACACAGAACACACACCGTATCGGATAACATATCGCGCGAAACGAAACACTAGTAATACGCAAAGTGGTCCCAGATTTTTCTGTGCTAATAATTTATAAAAAATGCAAGTGCCATGAGATTACAAATCACCCCAGAGACCCCTACACCAAAAAACCAAACCCAACTCCCCAGTCTGGCCGCAATTTGCGGCCAGAACCAATAAAACTGCGGCCCGATCATGGAGGAATTGGCTCGTATTTTCAGGGTAGGTTCTAGGTCTCTACACTAGGTTACTGTCATGCCAACTTTTACAACAAATACTTGGTTTAACAGCAGATCATCCGAGACTCAAACAAAACACTAAAAATACGATATTTACCCGAAACGATACGATGCACGATAAAAACTAAAACTAACAAGCTAAGCTACACAAAATTAAGTTAAAGAACAGAAAAGAATCATTACCTACACAAAAGAATTCAAAGATCCAAGCTTGGTACACTCCAAGGCATCCAAGAGGAAAAAGTGATCAAAGATGTGATTTTTGATAAGATTTGTGACGTTTAGTGATGGATTTGTGTAGGAAATGGAGAGTGTTCAGTTTGATGAGGGAGAGATGAAGAATAATTGAAAAGAGATAAGAAATGAGAGAGTGTGTGATGAAATGAGAGAGGGAGGTGAGTGTACGGTGTGAGATGAGGGTGAGTGTATCCAATGCATTAAATGCTAACCATGCTTTCACATTTAATGCTTTCATACAACTCATCACTCCAAAGGAAAATATCTCTCTCTCTCACTCACAAAAGATCTAGGGTTAAGCAAAGGGTGGATTAAACAAGGATTATGTTAAGTGTCATGGTTTCTAAGAACAAAATTAGCACAAACAAATCTCACATTTACGTGCACACGTGCATGCATGCTTATAAAAAATAATAATAAATTATAAATTAAATGTTATAAAATGTGAGGAACCCTAATTGGTAAACTTTTTACAGTAAACCCGCATTAACGTCTAAACGAACACTAACCGAAATCTAAAGCGTTACAATCTCCCCCCCTTATAAAAATTCGTCCCTGAATTTAAAATTCTCACTAAGCGTACCTTCAAAGAGAAGATTACAAACTCTCATATCTCGCTCACAGCCTCCCAAGTGGTTACCCCAATATACGGCTACGTCCAAGAAAAGCCTTTCACAGATGGCAAGACCCTTGACCGCCGTTTCTCCACCTGCCGAGCCATTCACACAATTGGTTGCTGGTGAATGAAAGATCACATCCAAACTAAATGGTCTGGTGATGAATCATGTGAGAAAGTCCATGAAGGTAATTGCAACGTATCGACAAAGGGAATACCGGGTGAATACTCAATTATCTAGGCGGAAGTGCTAAATTAATGGCAACGAAACTAACTCGCTTTAAAGATCTCAGAAGGACCTACAATTCTGGGATAAGCTTCCCAAAACTCAACACGTCATTCATCAGAAATCCGTAGGAATACATGATCTCCCACTGCGAACTCAAGTCTACGACCACCAGGGTCGGTATAAGACCTCTGTCCGCAATGGACAATTCTCATCCTGACCTAAAACAACTGGATCTTCTCCGAAATCTCTAGAATAGCTGGGGTCCAAAAATCCTACTACGCAGAGTCAGAAAAACAGATTAGAGATCGACAATACCTAACAACTAAACCTAAAGGTTGCCAATTGGAGTGCCTCCTGATAACTGCTATCGAAGGAGAACCCTAACAATGGCGAGTGGCGATCCCCAACTGCCGACAACAACTAATACACACGCACAAGCATATCCTCCAGAGTCGGTATAGCCCGCTCTCATAAAACCATTATCCTGCGGATGGAAAGATGGAGATAAAGCTCAACCGGTACCCAAGGCTTCCTGAAGCTCCTGCCCAAGACGGCAAGCGAACTGGGTGCCTTCATTGGATACGACCCATGAAGGAACTCCGTGCAACACACAAACTTAACAAAGGACAACTGAGCAAACTGAGAATAACCGGACAACAAGCATCTGAATGGAGTCATACCCTGAATAAACCTAGGTAGACACTATAACGAAATTCGTGGAGATCTGCTCCCATTCCCACTTCGAAACGGTTAAAGGTTGCAACTCTCAAGCCGGTCTCAGATGCTCAACCAAAGCACACAACAAGACAAACACCTTGAAACGAAATCCGAAACTTCTCTTTACACCCTTGCCGACCCGTAACTATCTCACAAGTCACTTCAAATGTTGGTGGAACTCGAATGAATACAGAGAGTTGACTGATGTGCCAGCTATAGGATTTCGCGTCTCTGCCCAATAGTATCATGTACACAAACGCGTCCCTAAACTTAGCACACCTTTGTCATAAATCAAGGACTCTGAATCATTACCCAGCCGAGTATGTTGAAGTATCTCTGACGAACGAGCATCGGCGGGCAGTACCTCGCGAAAGCGATTAAGGAATAATGGTCGGGCACGGACATGAGCAAGCTGTCCCCCTCAGTAGAGACGAACTTAAGCTGTACTCAACGATCGCACAAGAACTGTAAATCTACAGAAGACTATCTCGATGATCACAACCCGCTGCAGGGAGATGTACATTAAGCTCTGGTGGTCCATGAAAATCTGACACGAATCTCGAACAAGTAGTGTCTCCAAATCTCCAACGCAAGACCAACGCGGCCATCTCCAGATCATGAGTGGGATATCCAGCTAGTACTTCCTCTAATGTAAGGAAGCAAAAGCAATAACTCTATACTGCTACATCAACGCAAAATCGAGCCCCACTCGCGAAACATCACAGTTAAACAACAAAGTCGCCCGTACCAGAAAGCAAAGAAAGAACTAATGCAGTTGTTAATCTAGTCGTCAACTGCTGAAAAACTCTGCACACATGCCTCAGTCCAAAGAAAAGAAACCTCCTTTTCGGTCAGTCCAGTCAACGGTGCAGCACTACACTAGCAATCCTGCACGAAACGGCGGTAAAAACCTGATAAGCCCAAAAATCTGCGGACCTCCGTCCGTACACAAGTCCGGGCCAAAGCTGTATGGCCTGGATCTTCCTCGGGACTATACAAAAACCGTCTCCCGTAACTACAAGGCCTAGGAGTCAACACAAATAAGCCTGAAGGAACACTCCGAGAATCTAGCAAACAGCTGGTGCTCTCCCAGTATCTGCAAAACAAATCCTCAAGTGCTGCTCCTATTCCTCAAGACACATTGAATAGACCAGAATGTCATCAATAACACAACAATAACTGGTCGAGGAACGGCATGAAGAAATCTGGTTCATCATATCTACGAATGCTGCTAGGGCATTGGTGAGTCCGACGACACCACCAAAACACACAAAGCCCGTAGCACGCACAAGGCAGTCTTCGGAATGTCATCACTCCGAACCCGCAACAATGATGACCTGATCCCACACAAACATAGATAATTTCTCGCACTCGGGAGCTATTCGAAGAAATCGTCAATGCGAGGTAAATGATACTTATCCGCACCGTAAGTCGGTTCAATTGACGATCCATCAATACGTAACCTCAAACTGCCGTCCTTCTCCTTGACGAACAGAAATAGGAGCTCCCCTATGCGAAACACTCAAACGCACAAGCCCCCCAACAAACAACTCTGCAGCTGATCTTTAAGCTCCTTAAGTTTCGCCGGCTCATCTGGAACAACGTCGGAAAACTCTCGCACGAAAGGAACCTGGTCCAACAAACCAACTGTAGCTCCGGTACCACGAATGAATGCCAAGAATCTATGACATCCTCTCCTCAAAAGACGATTGGCGAAAAAGGCTGAATTTGAGCTGTAAGAGGCGGCACGACTATCCACCAGCACAACAAGAACTGACTCGCCAGGGAAAACAACACCTGACTGTTTTCTCACGTTAATCCACAGACGTCTAACACGTAGATAACCAGTTCGTGCCGAGGAGAACGTCAAATCCAACATCTCTAGAAGGATCAAGTGACGGACGAATCTCTATCTCCTATCCGATTGGCACACGATCGAAATACGTGTCGCGTAACAAAAGAATCGCTGACAGAAGTTAACACAACAAGCGGCTGCTCTACCTAACACGACTCTCATCCCAACTACGACACAAAGTGTGTAAAACAAACAAGTAAATCAACAGAACATACAAATTTAGAATACCTGAAAACTCTGCATTAGATGCCCGCGCGTCCCGATGAGAAGAAGCAAACTCTCGTGTCTGCCCCCTACCCGCAACTGGCTAAACTCCTCTTCTCGTAACCTGTCCCCTCTGAGCGAACCTTCCGCGTCCATGACCTCTCTGCACATAAGCCTGACGTGGTGCTAAGGGACAATGTTTGACGAAGTGTTGAAGGCTCCCGCATCGAAAACATCCATGCGATGACTGCTGACCCTCCTGGGGATGAGAGCTGAACGACTGTCCTCGTCCTAAGCCTCTGCTACTCCCACGACGGTCACGAAATCTATCTCGACGACTAAGCCTCTGTCTCTGGGCTGGTATACCAGTACGAGTCCTCCACTGTCCCGGAACTCTCAAAGTCTCTGGAAGGCACGCCTCGTCAACTGGGGCAGCATCCACTGGTGCTATGTAGGTGATGGACTGCTGCATGCTGATCGCAAGGAACAACTGGGTAACAGGGGTGACAACCTCCTATCGCTGCGCTCGAATGCCCTCAACTAATGAACTCATCGTCTGGCGCATACCGTGCATCTCTGTCACAAGCCTAGCGATACTATCTGTCGAAGGCGGATCCGTCTGCACCTGTGCAACTAGCGCGCCATCCTGGTCAGTGCTTGACCCACCCGAGTCAACTCTGACCTCGGCCCTCGCTGCATCACTCTGATTCCCCATAGTTATCGGCGGCATGGCTATAAATGGAAAAAAGATTCAATAAGAACACGGAAATCAAATCACAAGGATATGAATTATGAAGGAAGGAATTTCAAGCAATTTGTACTTAGGTCACTTTAGGCGGAGTACCGCATCGTGAGTATGCTACAGACATACACACACTACGTTACTCTGCTTAAGCTACCCATTCCATCATACCAAGGTCATCCTACACTCCGAAAGGTAAAAACCTAGCGCTCTGATACCAATTTTGTCACGACCCGAAATTGGCACGTGACAGCCCTAATACTACGCAATGTCTACAGGCGTAACGTAGTAAAAGAAAGCCAAAACCCAGAAATCTAAACCAATGAAAGACAAGAACAGATAAGAAACATTTTAAAAATTCTTTGAAATCACAACCCAAATTCTTTAAAAGTCTAACTTTTCTTTCTTTAAAATTTTGGTAGCACCTCCTTTGTAAAAACTAGCCCCAAAATGGGTACAAGATAAATAAAAGTAAAGCATTCCCAAAAGGGAGCAAATACACGCCCAAAGGCGGAAAACAACCACCACAACAAATATATGACGCCGTAGCGAAGAAATAAAAGACGATAGAAAGGAACTGTATAAAAGACAACCAAGTTACAAAATAATATACAATATCGTCCTCACCAAGTCTCTAGGTCAACAAGAAAATAGTAGATGGAGAGTACAAGGATACAACGAATATACAATACAACAATACGGATAACCACAAAACCCACCTAAGCAATACTGCACACTGTGAGCTGAAGCGGTATCCGCAGCAAAAGATGATCAGATAGATGAATAGCCTGCCTCGACTACTCTGGGGAACACCCTGCAAAACAACTGTGGCACAACGGGGGTGAGTTTCCAACTCATGAATAGTAAATAACACATGCAGGTAATCGCAGGTATGCACGCACAGTGTGAATCTAACTTATGCAATTAATAGCAACAAAAGGTCATATGAATGCAATAATCATGAAAGGTACACTAGCAGGTACAACTAATACATGAAGCAATAATAATATGACAATCGGTATGCAATAATCATGCACTAATGATACGAAAATGTATATATGCAACAATCATGAAAGGTACACTAACAGGTACAACTACACATGAAGCAATGCATATAATAAAGGTATGTAAATGCAACAGTCATGAAAGGTACTCTAACAGGTACTACTAATACATGAAGCAGTACATAAATAATAAATGTGGAGTATGGAACGAAATATGTCATTTCCACAGAATCCTGACATCGTGGTAGGATCACAATCCATCAAGACAGTCCAAATCCCAATTTCCTCAAATCAGCCCCCAAATTGGCTCTCATATCATATAAGTCTCACAAATCCTTAATGTACAATATCGAATAAATCTCCTATATCCTGAATATACAAAATCAAGTGAATCTCATATATCCTTTATGTACAATATCAAGTAAATGTCATATGCCCTAAATCCAATGTCAAGTGAATCTCTTATAACCTAGGTATATTTGCATGAATAAATATGGTGAGGTATATAAATTGATATGCATACATATATAACAGCGTCCCATTCCACTGTTATATATACTTAGGAGTAAAAATATCATGAAACCAATGTGTCAAACATCCACACAGAAATGCTGATCTATCAGGTGCTGTCACCAAGACTGGCATCCTGATAGGTACGTACCATACGCTATACCGAAAGCTCCAGTGCCTAGCTCTGACCCTCGCCTCTCGAAGTATCCATACGTACATGACTCCCGTCGGTATCCCCATGATAACCGCCGAGTCATTGGTAATGTCACCGGATGGTAAGGTTCCCCTGACAGGCTTAATCGGCAAGGTCCATTAATCGTCTTGCCCCGGGGTACCTCCGGGCCCCACCATGTACCCTCAAACGGCCTCAACGCCTCTTCGCAGGGGCATATATATATCAAAACCGATAAATATCATGGTGGATGCTGAAATATCATATCAAGGGAAACCGTGTTTTTCAAATAATGCATAATATCATGAACTCCCACGGTCCCCAAATCCAGAAAATATCATGAAAAATCCATAGATCAATTCGAAAAATCCATGAATATAATATATGCAACATAAAACTGAAATGTAAGCATATAAAGGAAAAGCCGCTAATTAACTGCAACAAGTTAATATAAAATATCATGCGCGTCCTATTTTCTCCAATTCTAAATAACATCAAGTAAAGTAAAATATGTAGCTATAACTGATATATATGTGTAAACATAAAGGTATAGCAAGGTATATGTATCTACCTGTAAGTAATGATGTAATATACCCCCTGGGTATAAGTGAAGTATGTGTGCAAGGTATACCTATAGTTATGTCATTAACTGTGTATGTACCTATCACTAATGGTAAAATACTCTATAGGTATACAAATATCTAGCAGGTAAGTATGTCAAGGCATATATGTAAGCATGTAAGTATACAAGTATGCTATATGTCATATGCGTAAAGAAATATGAATCAATGTCTCAATGTCCCTAACCAAACAATATCATAACTATAAGTGGGTTGTGCGTGACATGGCAATTATTGACGGTGTGTGTAGCATACAATCAGTGCTCGTGCAACATGAGTCGTCAATAATATGTCCAGTGTCCTAAGGATAGTAGTCCAGGCACAACAATAACTAAGTAGTAGGGTAAATGCGCAAATTCTAAATATGACATAGAATATGCGACAAGTCAAATCATTTCTATCTCTGACGCATAACGCCATGCGGGCGATTCCCCTGTAGATGTTAAATCTACTCACCAATGCTCCTGGCTAGGTGAAGTCTACCGCCTGTTTTCGCTTTATAGCAGTATTCGAAGTCCCCTCCTGCGAACCTGCAACATTAAAACAATAAAACAAGTATATATTAATAATAGACCCAAAACACATACAATCTACATAGACCAACACGACACACATACGTACTCTAAAGGGTTCATGTTGTAGCCAACGCGTATAGCGACACTACGAAACCAATTCAGAGCAACAGCAACACAGAACACGCACTTTATCGGACAACGTATCGCGCGAAACGAAACACTAGTAATACGCAAAGTGGTCCCAGATTTTTCTGTGCTAATAATTTATAAAAATTGCAAGTACCATGAGATTACAAATCACCCCAAAGACCCCTACACCAAAAACCCAAACCCCAACTCCCCAATCTGGCCGCAATTTTCAGCCAGAACCAATAAAACTGTGGCCCGATCTTGGAGGAATTGGCTTGTATTTTCAGGGTAGGTTCTAGGTCTCTACACTAGGTTACTGTCATACAACTTATCACTCCAAAAGAAAATATCTCTCTCTCTCTCTCATTCACAAAAGATCTAGGGTTAAGCAAAGGGTGGATTAAACAAGGATTAGGTTATGTGTCATGGTTGCTAAGAACAAAATTAGCACAAGCAAATCTCACATTTACGTGCACACGTGCATGCATGCTTATAACCAATAATAATAAATTATTAATTAAATGTTATAAAATGTGAGGAACCCGAATTGGTTAACTTTTTACAGTAAACCCGTATTAACGTCTAAACGAACACTAACCGAAATCTAAGGCGTTAAATAATATCACGAAACCAAAAGTCCAAGCGATAAAAGTGTGATACTCGGATCACAAAACGCAAATCGCAATAAATGACATTGAGGTACACCACTTTCAACGTCGAAAAATGCCAGTGCGCCCAAAGCTGGCAGAGTAAGAACATCCGCTTGCCTCCTGCTCATGGTCAGGTGTCCACTGTCTCTGGGCCCTTGTTTTCTTTCTAGATTACTAATCTCACAATACTTCTGCTCGTTGGCCCGATCAGGTGTGATAACAGAATAGCTCAGCTCTGGTATTCCGCTGATCCTCTTTTGTGTTAGGTTACGGCAATGCCCCGGCCATCAAACCGTTGCCAAATACGGAAGAAATTTTTTCAAAACTGGCGCTACCATTACTCGATGCCCGGATCTACCTTAAACCCTATACTAGAAAGCTATAAAAAGAAGTTAGAATGGTTATACCGAGTTGATCCATGTCCTTCAGTCTTCAACCATCATCCCCAAGCTCCTAGTGGCTCCTTGATCGAATTTGGTTGTCGGTCTTCCTCCATCTACGATGATCCCCCTAAGGGAAACGGCGCAAGCTTCACCCTCATCGAGCGAGTAGCAATGGAGAGTGGAGGTGTATGAATGTGTCACTATAATTTTCTCTCATCACAATGCTCAAAAGAGCAACTCAAAAAGATGTAGGAGGTGAGGAAAACATGTGGCATGAGCAACTCAAGAAAGTACTTAGTGTTTTCTCCAAATGAGAAATGAGTGAGTGAAGAGAGCAAGTGAAGAATCAAGTCATCAAAGACCAAGTGAATGATCAAGTAAAGAATGAGCAAGCCTATCATGAAGTGGCTGCCTCTCTCTCTCGCATGCACAAAAATATCTCATCTCAATTTCCAAAAAACAATTAAGACCCGTGCCTCTCTACATGCCCAAGCCCATACTCATGCCACCTCACTCCTCCACCTTATTTATGAAACAAATAAATTTCCAACAAAGGAAAATCATACAAATGAGGTGTCCACTTCTGGAAGATATTCCGTATAAATACGGAATACAACCCGGAACATGTATCAAAATACATATACGCGTATTCGTACAAAAATACGAATAGCCAAGAGAGAAAATGAATAGTGAACAATAATACTAGAATACATATATATATAAATACATATATAAATTATTAAATCAAAACCTGATTTAATAATCCGGCTCAATCCTAAGCCGCTAGTATTATCAACCGTCCGATTAAAGTCTGTGTAGCATGTGCACATATTTAATCGGACACCTGTATGTACCTATATACGTCATCTACACCATATCACCTGAACCGTGAAAACCTTTTGTGTGGGACTTTAAAGACTCGTCAATACGCTGGCAGTGGGTTTAACCACAAGCACGTCAGCGACACTAGCTGTACGTAACGGTACCCAGGTATTGAGTGAAAGGAAAGCCAACAAGAAAACTCATCCTGAACCCCTACTGAGCCTGACAGTGAAAATATTCGTACAATCCGGTCTGTTCCTCTAAGAGTATCACATATCGAGTCTAAGGGGTGGATAAAGTCAGACCCCTAACAACGCGACATTTAGTGTCGGCATTAAACCCATCACCACCTGAGAAACTATCGATCCTCGATCGGTAATTCTCATCCACCATGGCCACGGATTTATGGTGATAGCCACCCGTGCACAACACGCCATCAACCCCCAATACCGGGAGAGACGAATCGCCGACGATCCAATCACTGCCTCCATGTGGCTCGGAACTGTACCCAACTAAAACCTGTTTGCAAGTCTCCTTTGAGCCATGGTAGGATAGTAATCAAAGCACAGTGGGAACTCACACGAGACAAATGACGATCTCAGGTCGACAAACTAACCTGCACACATGTCAATTAGGAACTGCTATTTGACAATAGGTATAATACTAACTAGCAGGTTTCCGGCGAGTCCGTCCAGTGTATTCATAACCCAATGAGCTCCTGTTTACTATCTTATGTGAACAAACTAACACCAATGTCTTGTGAGACCTGGCCACCTCCCCTCATCGGGGTCTCGATCAGTATACACTAGTCTACACTGGAGTATCGATGCCCAGTCTCGATACTCCCACGACTAGGGACATTTAAAGTGTGCTTACAGACCCCCAGCTCCCACATATATGATCACCATCATAATGCTGGTAGTCAGGCAAGAATCATATGGGCTCTATCAACATGTACATGATGATAAAGACTAACTAGATAGTATACTATCATCTCGAGTAAGACTGTTCTACCGGTATAGGTCCTCCCTCAATCATCATAATAACCCACCCGCGACTATGATAATTTCCTTAATGGCACTATTGCCAACAATCTCTCACTTGCACTTAAGGCCAATTATTGTGGTGTCGCATACTCACAGCTCGTGTGATACCGAACACCCAACTTCTCTACTAATCAGTTTCGCAAAGCCCATTTGCGAAACTATTGCATTCAAGAAATTGCCTCAATGAGTGGATCTGCTCCAATGTTTCTTTCTGTATCTCTCTATATCTTAACTTTGCGGAGAAAGCTATCTCCCGAAATGAGCAATACCTGTCTTAGAATTTGTCTGGATATCTGATGGGACCCAGTTCACAAATGAACTCCAAATCCAGCAAACTTCTTAGACTGTATCGTCCACTGAACTTAATCAGTATACTTCGCCATGCCTTTCTCAGTATCCACTTGGACCACCTGTCCAACATACTGTCCCTCAAAAGAGGGAAAACTATAACTCCGATAGCCACTCTGTCATCCATGTCATCTTGGAAGCCTGAAATGATAACTGTCTCCCGAAGGAGGCTGCCATTACCATATCCCTAGAACATCTATTTATGTTCATAAACTGCTTCCCAACATTTCTCCAGGATTGGATTAATATATGTTTATTGCATCTAGTGCAAAAGTAATATTTGGTGTTGTACTTGACATCTCATGGTTGACTCAATTGACTAAGCAAGTGATATGTCAATCATGCATGTCCATCTCCCCTTTAGTCTGAAAGACATCCTTTAGAGAGGGTGACTCCATTACCTGTAGGTACACCACCATGCCAGGAGTCATCCATTCTAAAATCACTTTAGAATCATATCAAAGTACCCTAATTGGGATACTTTCCAAATCTAGATCTAAAACCATAGATCTAGTAACCAGAAACCCTGATATTATATCCATATCCTATGTGGAGAAACAACTTTGTGACAACCACAATATATTGATCGTAGTATAGGAATATCTCTTCCTATCAAGTGCATGTCATCCTAATACCTGGACATCACTCTCTACTACCTTCTTAGTAGATCCATCTCCAATTCTGATGCAGTCAAAGCCTATGACCGTCACATCAAAAATAGATGATATATTTCTGCTATACCTACTTTAGTCTATAAATAGACACATGCTACTTGCCCACTATGCTTCTGCTGCTCCCACTGACTACAACAACCCTCTGGCAGAGTCATATACTCGTGCACTTCTAAAGCTAGTTTAGAATGACTCTATACTCATCCTCCTGCCAGGTCTTATAGTCTAGAACAGCAGCAATGGCAAGTCTGGGTAAACAAGAACCTCCCTGTCACTATCACTGAGAAGACCGAAGTACCTCTCGGGTGCCTGAGGTTACCCACCAAATCTGTGGAGTGGCTAATGGAATGTCGAAACTAATTGAATCCTTAGGTTCTATTAAATCTTCAGTGATCGTTAGTGGTTCTTGAATCACTTTCAGTTCTACAATAATCCTACTTCTGTTTTTCTGAAAAAATCTATTTTACTAAAACTGTGGCGAGTTAAGAACAATATAAATATTAATCTTCCTGATGGTTGAAAGTTAACTCTCGTCAAAGCCCGGGATAACCCACAAACTGACATTACTGAAACGTGCCTCGAGTTTATCCGGATTCTGCTTTTATGCATCAGCCGGACAACTCCTTATACCTTAACATCGTTAAGATATAAATTGATTCTATATATAGAAACAAAAGCACTAATTTAATTGGAAACAGATTCAAAATCATGCAACTGTCTCCAGTGCATATCAACCAAATGGAAAGATACCAATTAACATTACTCATCTAGGAGTGCATCCATATATGAGTAATCTGAAAGAGAAGCAAGTTCTTAAAACCATTACTATCAACGGAATACCAAACACAAGTATCTATATCTTCTACTCCCTCGAAGAATCCTGATACTTCCAACAAATGGTTCTCTACTTTATTCTTATACCTATAACTTCTCAAAATCTAAACCTTGTATTTCAACGAAATACTTGTCTAGAACTAGAGAAGTTATGAGTAAACAAAATATAGTATGAGTACTAACCCCATTGTCCTAATGGACACTTGACAACATACAATACTTTGTATAAGTCCACTGAGTTCAATAACGCAAACCTTATGCGTCGTAGGTTGAAAAAATGTACTATGGTTAAGAAGAATTACACCGTTGTTGAATGCACCTTATCTAATCACCAACTGATATAGCTAAATGTCATATACATAATATCAAAAAGTTATATCTCACTTTAAAATAAACGTACAGATATATCAATTTGAAATTGGTGCATACTAACGGATATTCAAAACCAAATATTTGCCATCCGGCAAAATCCAGATGATTTCCTCAAATATCACCAATTACAACGAATTCCGATATGATGAGGATCTAATCACCCAATTCCCAATATCTTACTCCCACTCACCATCCGTAATAACATACAGATGTGAGAAACTTATCTGGTAAACACATACCCTGGAGTTAGATTCCAATTGGGAAAACAATTTTCAATTAACATCGCACAGTGAAACTGAAACATGAAAATGTTTCAAAAGGGATTAATTGGTATTCCTAGTAACGCCTCTTCCACTATCCTGATTCATGACAGTAACCATATACTTACCTGCCCTCACTCCAATCCCTTTATTATGTCTTTACTTATTACCTTCTGTACACCTTCTTTTGGCTAATTGGTTTTCTTCCTTCCCTACCCTTCGGCACCAGCCTAAGGTTTGGAAGAAGACTATCCAATAAGCGCAATTGGTGTACTCTCTTAATCCTAGGAGCCCTCACAACCTGAGAAAGGGTAATAGGAAAAGACATCTAAATAATCCTATTCTATTTCTCCTGAACTGGAAACCATCCTCGAATCTGGAACGAATTCCTTCGAGTTCGTATGTAACTATACGATGGAATATCCAATAGGCGTGGATATCCGTAGTGATACGAAGTATTCTGGAGAAATCCAAAGTGGATGTGGGAGTGCCAGGGGTATACACGGTTTTGTCGTGAATGATGGTGGTCGTAATTTTCTTTACCCTTAATCTAATTTTTTTATATGTCTTTACTTATTATCTTCTGTACACCACACCTAGGCTTACTTGGTTTTCTTCCTTCCCTACCTATCGGCACCTGCCTATGGTTTGGAAGATGTTTATCCAATAAGCTCAATAGGTGTACCCTCTACTAATCCTAGGAGCCCTCACAACCTGAGAGAAGGTAAATGGAAAAGACAACCGAATAATCTTATTCAATCTCTCCATAACCAGAATCCATCCTCGAATCTGGAACAAGTTCCTTCGAGTTCGTATGTACCTATACGATGGATTTATCCAACGGAAGTGGATGTTCGTAGTGATACGGGGTGTTCTGGAGAAATGCAAAGGTGATATAGAAGTGGCAATGATGTATGCGACACCGTGACATTCCAAAAGCCAAAGTGTTTTAAGAAGGTTCGGTTAACTTGGTTCATGAGTTTTAGTTTAAGGTCAGGTCATGGTCGCTGCCAGAGAGAGAGAGAAAAGAAACACTCAGCGTGCACTCTAACCTGAATCAGAATGGTTAATCACTTTATCTAATCAAGATGACTCCCTCTGTATCCATGAATTCTCCTCCAAACCCTAAAGGAGAATTAGTCGGGATCATCTAAAATCACCCGAGGAGTAATCCTACTCATCAGTAAGAATCGGGATCCAACTATCATCGCATGATAACTTGATGGAATCCACTCAAGTCACCACACTCTAGAAGGTATGCGCAAGACTCGCAAGTTTCCTATATGTTTGAAACTCCCGATGTAGCTTTTACCCCTTCGACCCAAGTGACCTTGACAATGCCAACATATCAAAGATTCCTAGTCAAGTTCAACCCGTCGTTATCTTGATTGCGTTAATATAACGTTTTAGAAATCGTTATGCGAATTTTTCCGTTTTAGTGTAAAATAGTCGGTATTTTCCGTTTTAAACCGATTGTGATCAAACATCCGTATAAACTTGTCGGCATCTACTTTAGCTAAAATAAAGCTAGTGCGCGAGCTATGGGGGTATATGGGATGTTTTGGTTCAAATAGGATTTTTTCCCTAATAAAATATTGTTTTTTGAATTTAATATTAAAATAATATATTTCGCGAAAACTACCCGATTTGTGAAAAATTAGGATTTTTGTAAAGTGGTATAAGTGTATACGAATATTTGGGAAATTATGAAAGTGTAAAATGATTTATTTATTTTAATGATATTTATCGGATTTTTGGTAAAATCCGTGTTTTTACATTTTCCGTGACTTGTGCACCATGTCATGTGCACGATGGATTTATTTTTGTGACTTGTGAGAATAAAGAGAAAGAGAAAGGAAAAGGGGAACAAAGAGAAAGAGAAGAAAAGAAAGAGTTGTGTGTGAATGGAGTTATAAATGAAAAATAAAAAGTGATAATTGAGAGGGTGAGTGTAGGGGGGGTATTTATGAAGGAGAGTGAGGCTAAGAGAGAGAGAGAGGGTTATACTTGCTGCCCATTCCTTCCTCCTCCATTGTTTCTTCATGAATTTCTCCATCTTCTTCAACCCTCACTACCTCTATGCATCATCTCCATTCCGTTGCCAAAACCCTATGTCCCCTTCTTTAAAAACATTCACAAACCCATTCTAAGACCTTTGAACCATACAAGTTTAGATTTTGAAGACTTGGGCATCTCAAGAAAGTTCCTTGGTTGATATTAAGGTAATCCTTACACTCTAGTTTAGTTTTAGTGTTAAATATCGTATTTTTAGTTTAGAATTGAAGTATTGGGGATATATGATCTTAGAAAGTTACAAGTTGTTGTTGTGTGGCCAAATGAGGTGTATTGAATGTTTACTAGACCTTATAGAGTGATTTAGAGGTGTGGAAGTGAGTTTAGAACAAGATACACGAAGTTAGAATTTGTTTCGTATCGGTTTTGTAAAACCTTAAGGCCTACAGGGAATCTGGGAAGGCCTACAGGGAATCTGGGATGACCTGGAATATTTATGAGATAAGCAAACAATACCAGGGACCAAATTAGGGAACTAGGAGCCCACCATGACCAGACGAACCACATTGGAGCAGAGGGGGCCGAGCTCGCCCGAAATTTAGGGTAGGTGGCCGGCCACTTGGTGGTGGTAGGTGCGTGATTTGGTTCAGTAGCTCATATATTTCATATACAACACCCTATACTTGTTTGTGTGGTTCCAGTTTATCTGAAACAAAATCTGGGATCTATTGTGAGTGGTTTTGGTAATGGTTTTCGGTATTTTGAAATCCTTGGTTTTTGTAATTGGTATTGTATTTGGTTGTTGTTTGTATGTCAACAAAAAGGGTTGTTTGGTTGTTTCTCCATGCGTAGGCTATAGGTTCTAACCTATGAGCGCACCGCGTGCCGTTTAGGATTTTGGAACTCGTTATTAATGGTATTGCGATACGTGTTGATATTGTAGGTACCTTCACGTGGATTCCGAGAAGACGAAGCATATCGAGTACGGCTAAGCGAGGAGTTTAGCAGGTGAGTAGATTTATATCTACGGGGGAAGTCATGTGGATGGTGTATAGCACCCCCGCAACCATTGATATGGAATATCGTTTGTTTCTGTTATCCTGATAAATGATATGCGATGGACATGATTGTAGGATTTACAAACGATAATATGATTGAAGTTGATGCTAATGAACAATTGACTTAAGAGAAAATGATATGATAAGTGAATCATGATAAGTACTATTTAAAAGAGAACAAGTGTGATATTTATTTAAATTGATGTGAGATATTAATGTGATGAACGAGTATACGATGTGATATTAGGACTTAGTGTGATATGTCATTTTTATGGATTCGAGTCGATATGAGATTGTTGATACCTTGTGGGTCCCCTGATACGAGTTTGACATGGATGTGACCTGAGAGATAGGTATATATATTTATATGGATAATGATTGCATAATGAGTGATATGTCGTACGAGACTTAGATCCGTACCCCGATGATGTATAGGTTGAAAGAATCCTTATTTGTTAATGCCGTTGTACGTTAGATTACCGTACGCGATAACTTTTGCCTGTTGATTTATCCATACCCCTGATTAGAGGATGTTGTACGATGGATTGTATCGTACATGTTGTTGTGAGGCTGGATGCGGATTGATAGACTCACCGACTCGGTCTTGTTGACATGTATACCTTTTAGAATTTGATTCACTATTTGTATTGTGCAGCATTCATGCTATTCTCATTGCATTTCTTATACCTGTGTTAGTACACCTACACCATTATCTATGATGCGTATGTTACACTTACACAGATTGCCGGCACACACACTTCTTCATCGATAAATGTTATGTCACTTACACAGTAGAATTGCTATATCATGCTATGATATTCTGCCATGTTCATATCACTATGCTAGGTTACCTTATATATTGACATGTACACCCACATACTTTGCTGCAGCTACATGTACATCGTGCATACATACTGACGTGTACACCCACATATCTCGCTACAGTTGCATAGACCCTTAGGTGGTATTGCATTGACATGCGATATTGAGACGTTGACTATTGCGCCATTGCACTTATGAAATGCATCATACATACTTGATTACATGTAGATACTTATACCTTGCCACAGTTACATGTACACTTCATATGATGCTGCACTTGTTTTCGGAGGATTTGGGAACCGCAAGATATATTTTAAAGCTGGATTCATTTAAAAGAGTTGTTTTCCCTTTATATGCTCATATTGATGTTTTATGTTGCATATATCAGTTTTATATGGATTTTACGTATTGAGATATGGATTTCATGTGTAGATTTGAGAACCGTGGGGGTATTTTCAAGAAACTATGTATTGTTTGAAAACCCGGTTTCTCTTGATATGATATTTTGATGCGTCCACCATGAGATTTCTCGGTTCTGAGATTTGTGATATATACCCGATGCGAGGAGTGAGTGGGCCGTGTGCGGGTACATGGTGGAGCCCTGTACGGTTCCCCTCGGCAAGATGTTCGTAGTTCAGACGATGAGCCTGGAAGGTGGGCAAGAACCTACCGGTGATAGTATTTGGACTCGGCGGTTATCGTGGGGATACCGACCGGAATGATGTACGCACATGACATCAGGGCCAGTCGTGGTGACAGCACCTGAGTTATGAGGATTTACGTATCGATGCTAGACACGGGTTATTCATGATGTTTCGGGTGTCAGTGATAGACACCCAGCTTTCCATGATTGTGAAGTGGCATTGATGGACATACATTCTTTGATGTCTTCATATTTACCTGCATATGCTTTTATGATATTTACATGTAGGATTTTTTGTGTCAGTGGTTGACACGTGGACGAGATCCACTTCATACATGCATTGATTTTATTGTTGGACGAGATCCACCTGCATACATGCATTGATTTTATTGTTGGATGGTATCCACTTGCTACTAGGCAGTTATTTATGTGTTGGCATATATGCAGATACGGTCACCCTAAATATCATAGTATTACCTTTATGATATAGTTGACCTAGGAATCATTGTTTATTTCGATTTCTACCTGATGATGTTTTCCTTTTCATGAGTTGGAAACTCACCCCCGTTGTACCACAGTTCTTGCAGGTAGACCGCAGGGATCAGTTGCGGCATCGCTGGCACACAGCTGTTTTTGGGTGACTTGCTTATGGTTGGTAGTACATATTGGATCGTGCCCCTGTTGTATTCATTATTCCTATTGTATCTAGTCACTCCATCAATTCAGAAACTAGCAAATTGTATATGTTGCAGACTTAGAGGACTTGTAGTTGCGAGACTTGAGCGATGGGTTTTATGTTCGCTATCTAGGGTTGATTTCTTGCTGTACTTTTCCTTATGTGGATCTTCGCCATTGGGCGTCCTATACTTGCTATTTATACTTGTGGTGGTTGTTTCCGCCTTTGGGCGTGATTTTCTCCCGTTTGGGAAGCTTTATTTATATTCTGTGTTGTACCCGTTTTCGGGGTTAGTTTTTACAAAGGAGGTGCTGCCCAAATTTTCAAAAGACAAAACATGATTTATTGTATCTTTATCTCTTAAAAAAGTTTTGATTTCTGGGTTTCAGTTTACTTGAATTACGTTACGCCTTTATACGTCGCATGATTTAAGTGCTGGTCAAGAGCTAATATTTTGGGTCGTGACAAAGTTGGTATTAGAGCGCTAGGTTTAACCTTTCAAGTCTAGATTTGACTATGTGGGGTCTAGGGCGGATATAATTGGAACCTAGGCTTGACCTTACGGAACTTAGACTTGAACAAGGGGGAGTTAGACCCGAACTTTCATTTCATAGACTGACCCTGATAGATGTAGTAGGTAGCTTGAGTAGAGTGACGTACCGTACGTATGTTCCGCTGCATATTTACGATACGATACTCCACTTAAGTGACCTTAGGATGTACATATCTTGAGGCTGGTGATTCTCTTCGTTCCTTTGATTATACATCCATTGAGATACTTGATTTTATTCGCTTCCATGATCATACTCTTAGTGATTTGACTCCGCCTTATGATCATGTATCCATTTTGGGATCTGTTGACTCTTTCATCCCTTTGATCTTTTTCGTCGATACTTGATTAAGGTTCCTGTCGCCATGGTTTGAGTGCAGATTGAGCTGCTGCTGGTGATGCAGTCAGGGTGAGCTCGTCGTGGATGAGGACTGACCATCGTGTTTTCTGGTGACATGGGAACGTATCGATGTAGTGCTGTATTGTTGTGACCCCTCATGTGAGACGAGTGTGCGGTTTTGTACCGGATGACCGGGCCTTTGTTAAAGGCTTCCTGTTGGGAGAGGACTGTTGATGTACAGCATACCCCAGAGATTGTGATGTCATCTACCGTGCTGACAGATGACCCAGCTGTTGCTGAGATTGATGTGAGGCCGCTTCCAGAGCTTTCGAGATGAGATCGCTAGAGCTTTCAGGCAGAGAGGAGACAGGTGATAGCTAGTCTATCTTGAGTTGTAAGACGAAGGAGATTCGTCTGATTGATGCGCCGACGTAGACCCAGTTGAGTTGAAGATTGCCAGTGTGGAGAGTCTTACTCAGGTCTAGAATAGACCGACCCAGAGATGACCGTTGATGTATCATCTATCCTTGAGGATTGGGGGCATTGTTTAGCATGCGGACAAAGGGTGTTCACATGTCGTCTGGGCGGAGTTGAAAGGTTCGAACGATTGTCAGAAAACCCATTTTTTCCAAGTTTAAAGTATTCGGAAGGAAATGCAAGTGCTTCTGTGGACTTTCTAGAAGAATGAAACCCTAACTCGACGTGATGACCATGGAACCGCTTTTGAACCTTAGGATTTGCGGCAGTTAGCGGTGCCATCAGTGAGGCTTGGGTCTGCCCTTCTACGGTCGGTCCATAGGTATTGTGGTATATACCGAATATTATTAAACCGTGTTCAGGTGTTGAGTTCTCGGAAAATTTTGGGACTTTGATGACTCGATCGAAAAGTTAACGCCGTCCAGATATCCTGTGATAGGAGATCAGCAACAAGACCAGCTTCGGATAGAGGACCTCACCCAGGTGTGTGTGACTTGATCGAGAACAGACGAGTATTGAGTATTCCTCCGATTGTTAGGATGGATTCACTAGGACGTGTTCGGCTAGATATCTTCAATAGAGTGCTGAAGATACCGTGTTCGTAGTTCGAGTCCGTGTGAGAGACTCCGGATTGACTGTAGCCGAGAACATTTGCGGTACGCAGATAGCATGATGCGACGTCAAGTGGAAGATAATGAAGACGAGTGGAGCAAGTGGTTCATGCTAGACGTTAACGAGCTGTTGTTACTCCCCGTTGAGATTACAAATCGGATATGTGTATAGAGGCGTTGAGATGCGGCCAGTTTCCGAGGAAAGGTTGTGCTGAGGATGCAGATGTCCAGAGAACGAGAAAGATTTTGTAAGAGTACCAGCCTCCGTATAGTTCGGCATAGGCGAGATCGGAAGAGACCTTGAGCCGGTTCCTTCCATGACACTGCCGCAATAAGATTTGCACCGAGGATCAGATGTGTACGTGTGTTCTGAGGACCCAGAGACAGAGGACGCCAGACTGTGAGCAGGAGGCAAGCGGATGTTCTTGCTCTGCCAGTTTGGGTGCACCGACTTTTCTTCGACATTGTAGGAGATGTACCTCAATGCCATTTGCTGTGATTTGCGTTATGATCTGAGTATCACTCTTATATTGCTTGGATTTTGTGTTTCATGATATTTTGTGCACTATGGCTGCACCTACTGGGTATTTACATTTTGTGCATAGTTGTTGCACTAGATATATGTTTTACACTCTGTTATATTGGTTAGTGATTTGGGGATATTTATTTGCACTTGATATTGATTTTGTGCCTTAGCTGAACATGTTTATGATTTCGTGGATTTCATACAGTTGATTTAATATGTTTGTGTAGTACACACTCGATTTGATTTTAGCACTCGGTATAGCTCATATGTGCTTGCAGTGCATTGATACGTGTTTTGTGCACGCAGTTGCACACTTTAATGATTTTTATACACCTTGGTACTCTCGTGTGGTTTTCATACGCATTTGAGTTATTGATGAAATTTCGTGCATGGGATGAACATGATTTGATATTTCGTGCATTGGTTGCACCCGATTTATACCTTTGAGCATTCAATTTACCGGATTTGTGTTTTTGTACGCGTGTGTACTTGAGGTTCGTTTTCGTGCATGCTACTGCACTTGATGCTTATTACAGACCTTACGCGCTTGGGTCGGATTTTGCGCATAATAGGCGCTTGATTTAGATTTTTATTCGTGCATGTGGGATGCATTTGACTTCGATTTTTTTATTCGTGCATGTAGGATGCACTTGATATCGATTTCGTTCGTGCATGATAGTTGCACTGGTTGAGATTTTCGTGCACTATAGATGCACTAGATGTTGTTGTCGTGCACACCTGTTGAAGTGGACAGATGCTTTCGTGCACACCCGTTGCACATATATTCTATTTCGTGCATATTGGCACTTGTATATGGGTTAGATTTCCGTGCGCACCAGACGTACGTGATTGTTGGATACGCCTTATGAGGCTGATTTTGCTTTTGAGCACTTTGTTTTCATGATGAGGCCCTATACTTTGTAGTACCCTAACAGGACTGATCCGAGGACGGTACCTGTGTACTTTTGCATGCATAAAAAGTTACCAAGAGGTTTCAAAAAGGATCAATAGTCTCGCTATTTCTTACGTGTCTACGAGTGACACGAACGTTTACAAATAAACTTTTTGGGATGTTTCAAAAAGGCGGGACACATATTTTAGAAAAACATGTATGCTGGTATATTATTAATTTACAAATGAGCGTTCTTCACTTGTGCCGTGAGTTGCGCATTGCGCGGCAATTCAGAAAAGATTATGCATATCATTTATTCGGTTTTGGAGATTTTTTCAAACAGAATGCGTGCTATATATGTATTATGGTGTTTGATTATTGCATATGGTATTTCGGTAGTGGAATTGAAGTTTGCATCTCTTTTGTGACTCCGATGATATGCGTGCGAGTCCGATGATTTGCGTGACACTTGATGGAGTTCGGTTTTGAGTTTCGTACTCATTTTTCCGGTGCGCAGGATGCGCTGTGGTTTTCTGTTTCTTCCGTGATTTCGGAGCCCTATTGATTTGAGTTGATTATTGAAATGTTTTAGCATTTGGGATTTTAAAGTTAAATTCGGGGACCGAATTTCTTTAAGGGGGGAAGATTGAAACGTTTTAGAAATCGTTATGCGAATTTTTCCGTTTTAGGGTAAAATAGTCGGTATTTTCCGTTTTAAACCGATTTTGATCAAACGTCCGTATAAACTTGCCGGAACCTAGTTTAGCTAAAATAAAGCTAGTGCGCGAGCTATGGGGGTATATGGGATGTTTTGCTTCAAATAGGATTTTTTCCCTAATAAAATATTATTTTTGAAATTTAATATTAAAATAATATATTTCACGAAAACTACCCGATTTGTGAAAATTGGGATTTTTGTAAAGTAATATAAGTGTATACCAATATTTCGGAAATTATAGAAGAGTAAAATGATTTATTTATTTTAATAATATTTATCGGATTTTTGGTAAAATCCGTGTTTTTACATTTTCCGTGACTTGTGCACCATGTCATGTGCACGATGGATTTATGTTTGTGACTTGTGAGATTAAAGAGAAAGAGAAAGGAAAAGCGGAACAAAGAAAAAGAAAAGAAAAGAAAGAGTTGCGTGTGAATGGAGTTATGAATTAAAAACAAAATGTGATAATTGAGAGAATGAGTGTTGGGGGAGATATTTGTGAAGGAGAGTGAGGCTAAGAGAGAGAGGGGGTTATACTTGCTGCCCATTCCTTCCTCCTCCATGGTTTCTTCATGAATTTCTCCATTTCCTTCAACCCTCACTACCTCTATGCATCATCTCCATTCCCTTGCCAAAACCCTATGTCCCCTTCTTTAAAAACATGAACAAACCCATTCTAAGACCTTTGAACCATACAAGTTTGGATTTTGAAGACTTGGGCATATCAAGAAAGTTCCTTGGTTGATATTAAGGTAATTCTTACACTCTAGTTTAGTTTTAGTGTTAAATATCGTATTTTTAGTTTAGAATGGGAGTATTGGGGATATGTGATCTTAGAAAGTTTCAAGTTGCTGTTGTGTGGACAAATGAGGTATAGTGAGTGTTTACTAGATCTTATAGAGTGATTTCGAGACCTGGAAGTGAGTTTAGAACCCGATACACGAAGTTGGACTTTGTTCCGTATCGGTTTTGTGAAACCTTAAGGCCTAGAGGGAATCTGGGATGACCTGGAATATTTATGAGATAAGCAAACAATACCAGGGACCAAATTAGGGAACTAGGAGCCCACCATGAACAAACGAACCATATTGGAGCAGAGGGGGCCGAGCTCGCCGGAAATTTAGGGTAGGTGGCCGGCCACTTGGTGGTGGTAGGTGCTTGATTTGGTCCAGTAGCTCATATACTTCATATACAACACCCTATACTTGTTTGTGTCGTTCCAGTTTACCTGAACTAAAATCTGGGAGCTATTGTGAGTAGTTTTGGTTATGGTTTTCCGTATTTTGAAATTCTTGGTTTTTGTAATTGGTATTGTATTTGGTTGTTGCGCGTTTGTACGTCAACAAAAAGGGTTGTTTGGTTGTTTCTCCATGCGTAGGCTATAACTTCTAACATATGAGCGCACCGCGTGCCGTTTTGGATTTCGGAACTCGTTATTAATAGTATTATGATACGTGTTGATATTGTAGGTACCTTCGCGTGGATTCCGAGAAGACGAAGCATATCGACTACGGCTAAGCGAAGAGTTTAGCAGGTGAGTAGATTTATATCTACGGGGGAAGTCGGGTAGATGGCGTATAGCACCCCCGCAACCATTGATATGGAATATCGTTTGTTTCTGTTATCTAGATAAATGATATGCGACGGACATGATTGTAGGATTTTCAAACGATAACATGATTGGAGTTGATGCTAATGAACAATTGACTTAGGAGAAAATGATATGATAAATGAATCATGATAAGTACTATTTAAAAGAGAACAAGTGTGACGTTTATTTAAATTGATGCGAGATATTAATATGATGAACGAGTATACGATGTGATATTAGGACTTAATGTGATATGTCATTTTTATGGATTCGAGTCGATATGAGATTGTTGATACCTTGTGGGTCCCCTAATACGAGTTTGACATGGATGTGACCTGAGAGATAGGTATATATATTTATATGGATAATGATTGCATAATGAGTGATATGCCGTATGAGACTTAGATCCGTACCCCGATGTTGTATAGGTTGATAGAATCCCTATTTGTTAATGCCGTTGTACGTTAGATTACTGTACGCGATGACTTTTACCTGTTGATTTATCCATACTCCTGATTAGAGGATGATGTATGATGGATTGTACCATACGTGTTGTTGTAAGGCTGGATGCTGATTGATAGACTCACCGACTCGGTCTTGTTGACATGTATACCTTATAGCATTTGATTCACTATATGTATTGTGCTGCATTCATGCTATTCTCATTGCATTTCTTATACCTCTGTTAGTACACCTATACCATTATCGATGATGCGTATGTTACAATTACACAGATTGCCGGCGCACACACTTCTTCATCGATAATTGCTATGTCATGCTATGATATACTGCCATGTTCATATCACTATGCTAGGTTGCACGATATATTGACATGTACACCCACATACTTTGATGCGGCTACATGTACATCATACATACATACTGACGTGTACACCCACATATCTCACTACAGTTATATATACCCCTAGGTGGTATTGCATTGACATGTGATATTGAGACGTTGGTTATTGCGCCATTGTACTTATGAAATGCATCATACATACTTGATTACATGTAGATACTTATACCTTGCCACAGTTACATATACACTTCATATGATGCTGCACTTGCTTTCGGAGGATTTGGGAACCGCAAGATATATTTTAAAGCTGGATTCATTTAAAAGAGCGGTTTTCCCTTTATATGCTTATATTGATGTTTTATGTTGCATTATATCAGTTTTATATAGATTTTACGCATTGAGATATGGATTTCATGTGATTTATGGATTTGAGAACCGTGGGGGCATTTTCAAGAAACTATGTATTGTTTGAAAACCCGGTTTCTCTTGATATGATATTTTGATGCGTACACCATGAGATTTCTCGGTTCTGAGATTTGTGATATATACCCGATGCGAGGAGTGAGTGGGCTGTGTGCGGGTACATGGTGGAGCCCGTTACGGTTCCCCTCGGCAAGATGTTCGTGGTACAGACGATGAGCCTGGAAGGTGGGCAAGTACACACCGGTGATAGTATTTGGACTCGGCGGTTATCGTGGGGATACCGACCGGAGTGATGTACGGACCTGACGTCAGGAACAGTCATGGTGACAATGCCTGAGTTATGAGGATTTACATGTCAATGCTAGACGCGGGTTATTCATGATGTTTCGGGTGTCGGTGATAGACACCCAGATTTCCATGATTGTGATGTGGCATTGATGGACACACATTCCTTGATATCCTCATATTTACCTGCATATGCTTTTATGATATTTACATGCAGGAGTTTTTGTGTCTGTGATTGACATGTGGACGGGATCCACTGCGTACATGCATTGATTTTATTGTTGGACGAGATCCATCTGCATACATGCATTGATTATATTGTTGGATGGTATCCACTTGCTGATAGGCAGTTATTTATATGTTGGAACATATGCAGATACGGTCACCCTAGATATCATAGTATTATCTTTATGATATAGTTGACCTAGGAATCGTTGTTTATTTCGATTTTTACCTGATGATGTTTTTCTATTCACGAGTTGGCAACTCACCCCCGTTGTGCCACAATTCTTGCAGGTAGACCGCAGGGATCAGTTGCTGCATCGCTGGCACATGGCTGTTTTCGGGTGACTTGCTTGTGGTAGGTGGTACATGTTGTATCGTGCCCCTCTTTTATTCATTATTTCAATTGTATCTAGTCACTCTATCAATTCAGAAACTAACAAATTGTATATGTTGCAGACTTAGAGGACTTGTAGTTGCGAGACTTGAGCGATGGGTTTTATGTTCGCTATCTTGGGTTGATGTCTTGCTTTACTTTTCCTTATGTGCATCTTCTCCATTAGGCGTCATATACTTTCTATTTATACTTGTGGTGGTTGTTTCCGCCGTTGGGCATGATTTGCTCCCGTTTGGGAAGCTTTATTTATATTCTGTGTTGTACCCGTTTTCGGGGTTAGTTTTTACAAAGGAGGTGCTGCCCAAATTTTCAAAAGACAAAACATGATTTATTGTATGTTTATCTCTTAAAAAGATTTAGATTTCTGGGATTCAACTTACTTTAATTACGTTACTCCTGTAGACGTCGCGTGATTTAAGTGCTGGTCGCGAGCTAATATTTTGGGTCATGACAGTTAAACCCACCCGTACGAGTCCTTGACAATGCCAAAATAACCGTACGACTGTCCTAACATATCCACATATCCATGCGACAGAATAACATTACAGAGCTACCGAACACTATGCCTCGGCAATGCACGACATACGTAGCACGAATACTATGCAATACTAATCTGAAATGACGGAGGGCTACGGCTGGTTTTTTTGGCGAAAAACCTTTAACGTAATGACCTTAACATCGGTGAAGGAACCGAGTGGTTTTACAAATATATAGTGGCGAAAACTTTTGCTAAAGAGGTCACTCCCGGTGAAGGGATTTCGGCTCTTTCCTCGTCGAATGGGATGCAGGATATTCTAAACTGAATACCACTGTGCAAAGCAAAAGATTCGACTATAGTAAAGTTATTACGTTGACGCATTCATTTACTCAAGGGGTCACTCCCGATGAAGGGATTTCGGCCCTTGCCTCATCGAATGAGGTGCTGGATATTCATAACCGAATACCACCGTGCAAAGCATAAGAGAATGTCTGTAATGTCAGTTGTTAGAAAGTTGGTTCCAACAACATCATATAGGTTTGTTTTATCCTTGCATGTATAAGAATCACACAGTCCCATCAATTAATCACACCAGAAAAGAACGAAAATATTATGTACGTATATGCCATCCGCATTCGCCATTGTGTCCCGTCATCACCCGTTAGGTTACTTAACTAACGACAGAGCGGGGGCTGGGCTAGCGCGGGTGCAAAACATATACAATATCTACTAGTATATATATAAATATATATATAACAATCATCCCAGGCATGATATAATGTAACATCACAGAAGTATCACAGAAGTATCAAAGAAGCAACACAGAATGGTGGATAATCTTGGAGCCCCGGGTTTCATTTGAGCCGCAAATGAGACCCGACGTTCCCTGTCGTGTGGATAGCCTCTGCAATGAAAACCTAGACTCCTACGAGCGCAGCAAGTTACCCTCCAAAACCAGAAGTGAGGCAACCCCCTTCAACAACGTGAATGGGCCACCCCGCTCTTCATGGAATCCAGTAACTTGAGCACCCCTCCGTGCGTCAACCTATACGCCTTACGGGTGCGGCGAATAGCCCGCCAATTCTAGAGTAAGGTCCCCTCCGTCTCAACGCCATGAGATGCGGTTTCGTTGCCTTCTAGAACCCGGCTATTCGTGGACACCACCGCGGGGTAATCCTAGTACAGAAAAGAAAATAATATACAAGGGTGACATCGACCTCAACCTGGTCGTGCCCCAAACGAATAATATACAAACTGGCAATGACGGCAGTCCACATGTCAGACGCTCGCCCCGCAATATCAAATGTACAAATGAAACTAAACTGTACTAACATTGCACCATAGTTATCCACCACGACGATCCAACCAGAACATAGCACAACACAGAACATCAACGTGAATGTCACCTTCGCAAACCTGTCTAAAAGAACTATAGCAATTAGACAAGTTGTACCGATCTAATGACATTCAGGGTCGCAAATAGTAATGTAAGTACTTTAAACATTTAAACAGTGTTAAATTGTCGACTTCGAAACACCCCGAATTGCCCCTGAACAAAATACAACACTATATCCAAACTGGGCAAAACAAGCAATACCACTGAACCAATATTCTAGAGACCAGACCACACCAAAATGCGAAGCCCTAACTCTCTCCCCAAGCCGACCAGCACGGATTTTGTGAGCATGTTCTGTAGGGTTCCTAGGCACTCTCAAGAGGTCTCACAAGGCATCAACCATGCCAATTTCAAAATTTACGGTGCCGAGAAACCCTAGACTACGGATCGTTGACTAGAGATTAGGCGACATAGGAAACTAGTTAACTACTTTAACTAAAAGAACGGAAATACAACCTTTTTAGATCCGGTCCTCCACCTCCATAGCTCCATGATGAAGTCCCCTTGCTGTCCAAATCCAATCCCGGGCTCTAGCGTCGGCTTCATCGGAGAAATGGGCGGGCTAGGTCATCGACTACGATGCCGAAGATGATCTACGTCGAGGCATCACAAGATCAAGCTCCCACTTCACCAAGTCATGAAACATGTGAAGAAAACACCCTATACTACTTGGCAAGTGGTAGAGGATGAAGAAATAGGAGGTGGGTTCACTTTAGAATTGGATTTCTCACTCATATTCACAAGTTGCCATTGATGGAGCAAGCTTTCTTCATCTTTGAAAAAGAAGAAGATAATGAAAAGAATGTAATAAGTTATTTTCAAATAGAAAATAAAAACAATACTTATCATATGGCAACCATGGTTAAGTGTAGAGAATAAATCATGGTTAGATGGAATGGTTAGGGTTAAGCATGAAGACAAAATGGTCACTTAGTCAAAACTTCATGAAGCTTCAACTTAGAAACAAAAATAGCCACCATTTTCCCTTTTGCCAAAATGAATAAATAAATGAATAAGTAAATAAATTCAAAACCCTAACCATTACATAACCATGGTTTAGTCTAAACATACACTTAAACATTCATGTATCATCAAACAAGATACAATCAAGTGTACAAAATATATCACATATACAATGTGCACATCAAGTGAGAAAAACCATTTAAAGTGAACCGATACTAGTTAATGCAAAGTAATATATCAAATATATAATTATGCATTAAATCATTAAATCAACACTTGATTTAACGATCCGGTCATATCGCATATAACCGACTAGTATCCTATGTATCGGCTTACCGAATCAATCCTTGATTCGATAACTAAGTTATATCGCATACAACCATTCGATACATTCATCACGAGAATGGAATACGGTATCACATACACGCATTATTCTCGGTCCCGCACATATCTGATATGCGCTCCTATTTCGTTTCGCTTGAGCCAGGAAACCTCTGTGTAGGACTCTAAAGACTCGTCAATACGCCGGCAGCAGGTGATGATCATATCAAACACACACAAGCCGCAAGCGGTCTGATAAACGTAACGGCCACCCAGGTATTGAGCGATCAGAAGATCGACGAGCAAGCCCGCTCACACTCCTGTGAATCCAACCAGTAACACTTACCGTACAGTCCGGTCTGATCGTCTGATATGTCGCATATCTCGCCTAGGGGTGGTAAACGTTAGACCCCAATAGCTCGATAAGTCATGTCGATCTGAGGTCTATAACAGTTCGAGAAACTACTGGTAACACTTACCAGTATATCTCAGCAACCCTGGCCTGGGATTTCCGGTTATAGCCAATCGAACACAGCGCAACATCAACTCCCTATACCGGGAGAGACGAATCCCCTCCTATCGCTCATTGCCTCCATGTGACTCGGGACTGTACCCAAAAGCCACCGTTTTGCACGCCCTCTTGTACGTGGTAAGGTGGAAATCAAAGCAAAGTGGGAACCACACAAGACTCTATGACGATCTCGGGTCAACAGACTACTCTGTACCAGTGTCACCAGATAACTGCCATCTGACGTAAGGTATAATACCATCTGGGAGTTCTCGGCGAGTCCGTCCAGTGTACCCAGTCTCTACTGAGCACCCGTATATCATCTCTGATGTCAAACACGAATGGATATGGGATCATCCATCGCCCATCTGTATGGGTCGAGAAGGTATACGCTAGTCTACACTGGTATATCGATGCCCCGTCTCGATACACCCACGACTAGGGACTTTGAAGGATGTACTTATAGACTACCATGTCCCCACTAGTATGATCCGCATCATAGTACAGATAGTCAAGTACACATCCTAAGGGCTTTACCAACATGTAACAGAGAGACAATCAATGTACACGTTAAGGTAAAGAGTAACCAGATAGCATACTATCATGTCGAGCAAGAAAGTCCTCCCTATATAAGTCCCAGCATCCACTACTATATACATCCAATGTACAGTAATGGCCTCTAGGGCATACATATAACTAACAATCTCCCACTTGCACTAGGGTCATCTGATAGCAGTGGTTGTAGTATCCCATACTCAACCATCCCATAAAAGTCTCTCTCTGGGAAAAGGCCTTTGTGAGTGGATCCGCCGTGTTTTCCTCTGTGTCTGTTCTCCTAACCTCGATCATTCTGGAGATCAAACATCTCCATGATCAGGTGATACTGCCATAGATCATGTCTGGATCACTGATGGGACCTTCGTTCCTTGGCATAAAGCCACAACTCCATTGTCTCATAATGGTAAGAACGTAGTTCATCTCATGAACCAATATACACCCAAACAGCCTCTTTGGTAGCATCTTTAAGTAGCGATATATCCTGCCTTTATCGTCTAGCAAGCCACGGTATTTAGCTTGGAACTCTTCCAACATACCGTCCCTCCACTCGTCCCTCCACTGAGGGTAAAGATAATGCCTATGACTGACATTCAGTCGTCTTTATCACCCTGGAACCCTTCCAGTGATTCTCCCCAGGATCGATTGATACCATCTCACTACAACTAGTGAGTATCCTAATATCCAATTAGATCTATCTCATAGATCCAAAACCCAGGATTTAGTAGGTATCACTTTGATCCTATGTGGAGAATCATTGTGATAAGCGGAGATTGATCGAGCGTAGCATAGGAAACTTCTTCCCTATCAAGAGTATGTTATCCACGTACTCTACGAGAATCGCCACCATACTCCCTACTACCTTTTTGTTTATACAAGGTTCATCTACCATTTTGATGATGTCAAACTCTTTGACTAATTCATCAAAACAGATGTTCCAACTCCGCGATGCCTGCTTTATCCTATAAAGCATCTTGCACACGTTTCCGCTGCTCCCACTGTCTACGAGGCCCTCTGGCTGTGTACTTATAGACGTTCTCTTCTAAAACATCATTTAGAAAAGCAGTCATGACACCTAACCACCAGATATCGTAGTCATGGTATGTAGCCATGACAAGTAGGATCTGGATGGACTTAAGCATAGCCACTGGAAAAGGTTTCATCATTATCCACGCCTGGTCGATGACGGAAACTTTTAACAAGTCTAGCTTTGAAAGTCTCAACCATTCCAAGTACACCAAGTAATCTTCTCAAGATATACTTGCTCCTGATGGGGATTTAACCCTTCAGATATAGCAACCAAAGTCCATACTTTGTTGGTGTATAAGGATTCCATCTCAGATCACTAAGCATCCAGCCATTCTTACAGAGTCTTACTCCCGATGGCCAGCTCGAAGCTAGTTGGGTCATCATCTCATGTTGCAATCCTCGCTCCCACTGTCATAGAGAAACAGAAGTATCTCTCAGGTGGGTGAGGAACCCTACTAGATCGGCGGAAAGGCTGAGGTTCGTTGGCATCTACTGAATCCATTGGTTCTACCAAATTATCTGCTGTATTTTGTATAGCTGGAACCTTTCCAGTTCTACATTACAGACCTTGCCTCGAGCTTGTCCGGATTTTTCTTTTAGACATAGGCCGGACAACCCCAAATCTTAACTAGCTTAAGACATGGGCTCTTCCCATACCATATCTCATATGGAGTGGTAGGCAACTGATTTGATTTGAACCTAATTCAATAGGTATGCAGCTTCTCAAGTGCATAACCCCTTAAAAGGAAATAGGTAACTCAGTATTACTCATCATAGAGCACACCTTATCATATAGGGTGTGATTGCTCTGTCCCGATATACCATCGTGCAATGGTGTATACGGAGGAGTAATGCTGAGAGAGAATCTCATTCTCCTTTAGAAAAGTCCAAGAATTCCGTGCTCAAGTATTCTCCTCGTTGATCTCATCAAAGGACATAATACTTTTACCCGTATTTTGGTTCTCTACTTCTAACTTATATTCTGTGAATATCTCAAAAGTTTCGGACTTGTGTTTCAACAGGAACATAGGTCTGAATCTCGAAAGATCATCAGAGAATGTAATGAAGTAAAAAGAACTGTTCTTGGTATGTGTAGACTGGGGACCTTCATACATCAACATGTATCATCCCAAGAGTTCAAATAACTCTTTCTCTGTTTCCAGTAAACGGAGCTATGGTCATCTTATCTTTGTGACATGACTGGCAAGTTTCAGAAGATGTAAATTCAAACTGATTTAAATATACATCTAAATGTAACTTCAGCCAGTCGGGTTGCATTGATATGACCTAGTCTACAATACCTTAAGAAGAATTCGTTCATTTCTGAACTCTTCCTTTTTTGTGTGTTCTTTATACTAAGAACTGTAGTTTGATTTAGAACATCAATGCTTTTAGATAACGTGCCTGAACCGATCAACTTTTGATATAGGAAATGTTCAAAACATTATCCAACAATACAAAATTTTACCGTATCTTTACTAATAAAGAGACAGATATGATTTTGTATATCAGGTTCGGTATCTAATAACATTCGTTCAGAATCAATGTATTTGTAATACAAGGTGACAGTGACCAACAGACTTGGCTGCAACACTAGCCCCGTTTTCTGCCTCATGAAACTTATCACCCGTTCTAAGTTTTTCTACCTTTTTGTAGCCCTATGTAACAGATTACATATCTAGGATCCTGATCCGGTATCAAATACCCAGGATTCGGAGGATACTGAGAAACAGTTCTTTGTAATGAACACACCTGAAGATGATGCATCAGCATGCACTCTCTTCGTTTGGGCGGCACGGGAATTCTGGTAATCCCCAATTTCCTGCTCTGTCTTATAACAATTATAAGTTGGAGCGGGACCAACGTTCCCCAGCTCAGTATAACAAGCGGGTTCGGTCAAAATTCCGTATTATTATCTTGATTAAGGCGTGACATGGTCGCTACCTGGAGAGAGAGAGAAGAAAACACTCAGCGTGCGCTCTTGCAAGAATAGATTGGTTATTATTTTATCTAATCAGGATGGCTCCCACTGCTTTTTATCAAATCTTCCTTCAAACCCTAAAAGGAAAGACTAGCCGGGATTAATTACACACTACAAGTTCGCCAATCTTTCAGCTAGGCCAGTGTCGGTACTTTGAGGGAGGTCCCCCGTGCTTTCGCACGAACCTAATTAATGTAAACCTCGTTTTCCCAGAGGCGTAACCCCATTGACACCTTTCTAGACACCTACTTGATCGGCTAATTGTAATGTGTAAAACTCTCCCAGGAGTAACTCTTACTCGCAGCGGGTATCGGGATCCAACTATCTCATAGAAGGTATGCAATCTCATTGCAAATTTCAACACTTGAAATTCCCGATAATATTTTACCCCTAGTGTTCTATGACCTTGACGAATGCCAAACAACCCATAGTCCACTAGTCAAGTTCAACCCGTACATTTCTTGATCGAATTAAACCCACCCGCACGACCCTTGACGAATGCCAAACAACGTCGTACGAATTCCCTAATCCAATCTGCATCATATGCATAAGCAGATAAATACTAGTTAGCTACCGTACACTACGCCTTGACGAATGCCAAACTACCGCAGCACGAATACTAACTAGTACTTATCTGAAATGACGGAGGGCTACGACAGGTTTTTCATGAAAACCTATTGCGTAATGAACTTGATATCGTTGTAGAATCAAATGATTTTAAAATGGAGTGCTTTTGAGGCTTTTCTAGTTTTGCTAAAGGAGTCACTCCCAGTGAAGGGATCGTCGATCCTTTCCTCGTCGAATGAGGTGCGGGATATATCATATATATCACTGTGCAAAGCAGAAACTATAGAAGCAATCAAAAGACAAACCGAGTGTGTAGCATCTGCGAGTTATTGCTAAAGGAGTCACTCCCGGTGAAGGGATCTCGGTCCTTTCCTTATCGAATAAGGTGCAGGATATATCATATATACCGCTGTGCAAAGCAAGAACTGTAGCTACCTATTTTATTTTTGAAATTCGATTCTACAACATCTTAGGTTTCTTTTATTTCATTAATCTCATTAATGAAGTCCCATCATTTAAATACCTAAACATCACAGATAAATACGACGTACACTTATGCCATCCGCATTCGCCTCGATGTCCCCTCGTGCACCGTTAGGTTAGGTAACTAACGGCAGAGCGGGGTAGGGCTAGCGCGGGTGTAAAACATAAGTAACGTTTATATAATATATCATATATACTATATACAGTATCTATTACAGAACATCACATGATCACATCACAGATATCGCAGCAGAAGAAACATATGATATATTGGATATACTAGGATGTCCGTGTTTTCAATACGAGCCAGTATAAAACACGGATTCCACGGTCGTGACGAATAGCCAAACCCACACCCCTAGACCCCTACGAGAGCGGCAAGCAACCCTACAAATTCTAGAGTTAGGAGACCCGGACTCGACTCCTCGAGTTAGTCTCCCACTGGACTCCAGAACCCGGTTACTTGTGCCCTCCTCCTTGGGTCTATCCTAGTGCGGAAAAGTAAATAATATACAAAAGGTGACATCATCCACAACCTGGAAGTGCCCCAATAAAAGAATATTACATACAAGTTTTTTACATGAATGAAAATGAAAAACACTCATCTCACATAAAAAACCCCGGCTATTCAAACACGGCGATCCAATATAACATATCCAGCAATACATAACATCACATGTCATCAACGTAAGTAAACATGCGTATCCCAATTTTCGTTGACATATAGCAACGAAACCGGCGATATCACATATTACACTTACGGTCACAGAAAAGAAAGTGTAAAACTACAACAGTTGGAATCCGCAACTTCTTTAGACATCGCATGCCTAATCAAATGAATTCCTTAGACATCACATGCCTAACAATTATAAACCCCGCATTTTAGTCTCATTATCGATAACACTTTTCAATATCAAGTCGGGCAATTCAACAAGATTCCCGAAAAACTGATCGAATGCTCGTCGGAAACTTCAATAGGCGGCCGCACCCCCGATATCGTCAACGAAGTGCACTAAGGCGGAACACCGCTACCGCGAGCACCCGAACGGATGCTTTCGGCGATGGGGTTCTCCTATAGTGACTTGGTCGGGGCTATGGGGTGAGGCTGTCTATTATGTTTACCCGGCGAGTATCCGCGTACGCTACGTGATTGCGACGGACTTTTGATCACTTCAAAATTCCGTGGCAACCGATTAAGTGAGACTAAAGTGCTGTGTTTATAACATTCATTCAGTTATCTCATAACTATTTGCGAATTCCAAGTATTGTATCACATTCCGGATAAATAGAAAATGTTAAACTTTCCGATCGAACATTCAAACACCCAAGTTTTCCCGAAACAGCTCAACACATGAAATAAGTTTAAAAACATCCAGTTCATGCCTCAGTACCAACGGTCCAGCCGTAGAAGGTTCAAGCCAACGCCTCACATGTGGCACGCCGTACCGCCCCAAACCCGAAGGTTCAAAGGGCAGTTCAAGACGGTCACATAATCGAGTTAAGGTTTGTTGTCTTCTAGAGGGTCCATTACGTTACTTGCACTACTTAGAACGTTATTAAACCACGGAAAAATCCAACACTTGGAAATTTCCCGACAGGGAAAAAAGTGGGTATTTTTATCCGGTCGAACATTTTAACATATTCAAAAATACCCGGAAAGCCACAAAGACAAAATTAGACAATCCGATCGAAACACCGAGTCCCCAATACAACCCAGAAAACTCAACTCTTGAGTCAGATTTAAAAATTCCCAGGAAAACCAGCACTGCAAAATAGGAATTACTGTGCAATTTTTAAAACGTGATGTGACTACTTGGCCGCGGAACCGCCGCAGAAGCCAGGCTTCTGCCGCGGTTCCGCCGCGACTTAGTCGAATTAGCAACTCGAATTTTACAGTAACTCTTAGATATTCCTTTTGATTTTTCTGCATATTTTTAATTCTCAAAAATCCAGAAATTCAGAAAATGTCCAGAGAGCATGGAAAAATAAGGGTTTCGGTTCGATCGGACTTCAAACTCCGTCTAGACTTCGCCTAAGGCTCTAGCTAGGCTCTGATACCACTGTAGGATTCCTAGGCACTCTCAAGAGGTCTCACAAGGCATCAACCATGCCAATTTCAAAATTTACGGTGCCGAGAAACCCTAAACTACGGATCGTTGACTAGAGATTAGGCGACATAGGAAACTAGTTAACTACTTTAACTAAAAGAACGGAAATACAACCTTTGTAGATCCGGTCCTCCACCTCCATAGCTCCATGATGAAGTCCCCTTGCTGTCCAAATCCAATCTCGGGCTCTAGCGTCGGCTTCATCGGAGAAATGGGCGGGCTAGGTCATCGACTACGATGCCGAAGATGATCTACGTCGAGGCATCACAAGATCAAGCTCCCACTTCACCAAGTCATGAAACTTGTGAAGAAAACACCATATACTACTTGGCAAGTGGTAGAGGATGACGAAATAGGTGGTGGGTTCACTTTAGAATTGGATTTCTCACTCATTTTCACAAGTTGCCATTGATGGAGCAAGCTTTCTTCATCTTTGAAGAAGAAGAAGATGATGAAAAGAATGTAATAAGTTATTTTCAAATAGAAAATAAAAACAATACTTATCATATGGCAACCATGGTCAAGTGTAGAGAATAAATCATGGTTAGATGGAATGGTTAGGGTTAAGCATGAAGACAAAATGGTCACTTAGTCAAAGCTTCATAAAGCTTCAACTTAGAAACAAAAATAGCCACCATTTTCCCTTTTGCCAAAATGAATAAATAAATGAATAAGTAAATAAATTCAAAACCCTAACCATTACATAACCATGGTTTAGTCTAAATATACACTTAAACATTCATGTATCATCAAACATGATACAATCAAGTGTACAAAATATATCACATATACAATGTGCACATCAAGTGAGAAAAACCATTTACAGTGAACCGATACTAGTTAATGAAAAGTAATATATCAAATATATAATTATGCATTAAATCATTAAATCAACACTTGATTTAACGATCCGGTCATATCGCATATAACCGACTAGTATCCTATGTATCGGCTTACCGAATCAATCCTTGATTCGATAACTAGGTTATATCGCATACAACCATTCGATACATTCATCGTGAGAATGGAATACGGTATCACATACACGCATTATTCTCGGTCCCGCACATATCTCATATGCGCTCCTATTTCATTTCGCTTGAGCCAGGAAACCTCTGTGTAGGACTCTGAAGACTCGTCAATACGCCGGCAGCAGGTGATGATCATATCAAACACCCACAAGCCGCAAGCGGTCTGCTAAACGTAACGGACACCCGGGTATTGAGCGATCAGAAGATCGACGAGCAAGCCCGCTCACACTCCTGTGAATCCAACCAGTAACACTTACCGTACAGTCCAGTCTGATCGTCTGATATGTCGCATATCTCACCTAGGGGTGGTAAACGTCAGACCCCAATAGCTCGATAAGTCGTGTCGATCTGAGGTCTATAACAGTTCGAGAAACTACTGGTAACACTTACCAGTATATCTCAGCAACCCTGGCCAGGGATTTCCGGTTATAGCCAATCGAACACAGCGCAACATCAACTCCCTATACCGGGAGAGACGAATCCCCTCCTATCGCTCATTGCCTCCATGTGACTCGGGACTGTACCCAAAAGCCACCGTTTTGCATGCCCTCTTGGACGTGGTAAGGTGGAAATCAAAGCAAAGTGGGAACCATACAAGACTCTATGACGATCTCGGGTCAACAGACTACTCTGTACCAGTGTCACCAGACAACTGCCATCTGATGTAAGGTATAATACCATCTGGGAGTTCTCGGCGAGTACGTCCAGTGTACCCAGTCTCTACTGAGCACCCGTATATCATCTCTGATGTCAAACACCAATGGATATGGGTTCATCCATCGCCCATCTGTATGGGTCGAGAAGGTATACGCTAGTCTATACTGGTATATCGATGCCCCGTCTCGATACACCCACGACTAGGGACTTTGAAGGATGTACTTATAGACTACCATGTCCCCACTAGTATGATCCGCATTATAGTCCAGATAGTCAAGTACACATCCTAAGGGCTTTACTAACATGTAACAGAGAGACAATCAATGTACACGTTAAGGTAAAGAGTAACCAGATAGCATACTATCATGTCGAGCAAGAAAGTCCTCCCTATATATGTCCCAGCATCCACTACTATATACATCCAATGTACAGTAATGGCCTCTAGGCCATACATATAACTAACATGTGCTCCGGTCAAAACGAGTGGAATTGGTTCGTATTTGGGGTGCAGTCTAGTTGTCACTCAAGTAGACTTCTGCAGTTGCTTAAAATTTTTTTAAGACTTTAAAAATCAAGATTAACTGGAATGTACAGTGCACTATTTTGGGGTTGTTTCGATTTCGATACTTTAACATCGTCTAAACAAGCTAGCTTAGGGTTTAGAAGGCTGACTCTGATACCATGTTGGGTTACGGCAGCGTCCCGGCCATCAAACCGTGGCCAAATGCGGAACAAAAATTTTCTAAACTGGCGCTACCATTACCCGATGCCCGAATCTACCCTAAACCATATACTAGCAAGCTATAAAAAGAAGTTAGAATGGTTATACCGAGTTGATCCGTGTCCTTCGGTCTTCAACAATCATCCCCAAGCTGGTAGTGGCTCCTTGAACGAGTTTGGTTGCCAGTCTTACTCCATTTACGATGATCCACCTGAGGGAAACGACGCAAGCGTCAGCCTCGTCGAGCGAGGCAACCGATGCTCCAAGGTTCGTAGCAATGGAGAGTTGAGGTGTAGGAATGTGCCACTATAATTTTCTCTCATCACAATGCTCAAAAGAGCAACTCAAGAAGATGAAGGAGGTGAGGAAAACATGTGGCATGAGCAACTCATGAAAATGCCAAGTGTTTTCTCCAAGTGAGAAATAAGTGAGTGAAGAGAGCAAGTGAAGAATCAAGTCATGAAAGACCAAGTGGATCGAGTAAAGAATGAGCAAGCCTATCATGAAGTGGCTACCTTTCTCTCTCTCTCTCTCTCAAGCACAAAAATATCTCATCTCAATTTCCAAAAAACAATTAAGACCCATGCCTCTCTACATGCCCAAGCCCATGCTCATGCCACCTCACTCCTCCACCTCATTTGTGAAACAAATGAATTTCCAAAAAAGGAAAATCATACAAATGAGGTGTCCACTTCTAGAAGCTATTTCGTATAAATACGGAATATAACCCGGTACATGTATCGAAATACATATACGTGTATTCGTACAAAAATACGAATAGCCAAGAGAGAAAATGAATAGTGAAAAATAATACTAGAATCCTTATATATAAATAAATATATAAATTATTAAATCAAAACCTGATTTAATAATCCGGCTCAATCCTAAGCCGCTAGTATTATCAACCGTCCGATTAAAGTCTGTGCAGCATGTGCACATATTTAATCGGACACCTGTATGTACCAACATACGTCATCTACACCATATCGCCTGAACCATGAAAACCCTCTGTGTGGGACTCTAAAGACTCGTCAATATGCTGGCAGTGGGTTTAACCACAAGCACGTCAGCGGCACTAGCTGTACGTAACAGCTACCCAGGTATTGAGCGAATGGGAGGCCGACGAGCAAACTCATACTGAACCCCTACTGAGCTGGACAGTGACAATATCCGTACAGTATGGTCTGTTCGTCTAAGAGTATCGCATATCGAGTCTAGGGGGTGAATAAGCTCAGACCCCTAACAATGCGACATTTAGTGCCGGCATGAAACCCAACGCCACCTGAGAAACTATCGATCCTGGATCGGTAATTCTCGTTCACCATAGCCACGGATTTCTGGTGATGGCCATCCGTGCACAACGCGACATCAACCCCCAATACCGGGAGAGACGAATCCCCGACGATCCAATCACTGCCTCCATGTGGCTCAGGATTGTACACAACTAAAACTTGTTTGCATGACTCCTTTGAGCCTTGGTAGGGTACTAATCAAAGCACAGTGGGAACTCACACGAGACAAATGACGATATCAGGTCGACAGACTAACCTGTACACATGTCACTTGGGAACTGCTATCTGAAAATAGGTATAATACTAACTAGCAGGTTCCTGGCGAGTCCGTCCAGTGTACTCATAACCCAATAGGCACCTGTATACTATCTTACGTGAACAAACTAATACCAATGGATTATGAGACCTGGCCACCGCCCCTCGTCGGGGTCTCGATCAGTATACACTAGTCTACATTGGAGTATCGATGCCCAGTCTCGATTCTCCCACGATTAGGGACATTTTATGATGTGCTTATAGACACCCAGCTCCTATGTATATGATCGCCATCATAATGCTGGTAGTCATGCAAGAATCCTATGTGCTCTATCAAATTGTACATGATGATAAAGACAAACTAGATAGCATACTATCATCTCGAGTAAGTCTGTTCTACCGGTATAGGTCCTCCCTCAATCATCATAATCACCTGCCCGAGACTATGATAATTGCCTTGAGGGCAATATAGCCAACATCTTGGCCAATTAACATGACCACTTGTAAAGCGGCACGTAACTGATGGTAGCATCTAGCCCTAAGAATAAGCGTGACACAACTGATGCTGGTTGCAAATCTTAATCGCTGTGGTGTCCTGGAAAGAACCTGCTTAGGGTCTCTTCCGATCTCACCTATGCTGAACTATACGAATGTTGGTACTCTTTCTTAACTTTTTTTCTCATCCGGATGACTGCGTCCTCCGCACGGCTTTTCTCTGGAATTTGGCCGTATCCAACGCCTCTGGCATCAATGGGAGTAACACCAGCTCGTTAAAATCTCGCACGAGCCTATTGTTTCACCCGCCATCATTATCATCCACTTCGATATCAACTCTTGCTGTCTTTGTATGGCAATTCAATCTCGGCTATAGTCAATCCGGAGTCTCTCACACGGACTCAAAATCCGAACTCGGGTATCTTAGCCACTCTGTGGAAGATATCTAGCTGACTACGTCTTCAGGAACTCGTCCAAATTATCTGAGGAATACGCTTCATTCGTCCGTTCTCGATCAACTCACAACACATCTAGGTGAGGTCCTCCTATCCGAAGATGGTGAACATACTGAACTCACATCAGATCATCCAACGACGATGTCCTCTCTCGATCGATTTACTTTAGATCTAAGTAAAATCCTCCAAACTGGAATTCTTCAACTTAACTGAACTTGTGCCGGTGCATCCAATTAAACGAATCATCTCCGTCACTCTATCCAAGATGGACTATGGGTCTTCTGCCATATCTCTGAAATCCCCAGCGGTTTCAGCTCAAAAACTCTGGAGGCAATATCCCATCAATCTCTGCAACAGCTGGGTCATCTGTCTGCATGGTAGACAACATCACGACCTCTGGGGTAGGATGTACATCAACAGTCTTCTCAATCTGGTAGCTTCTATCAAAGGACCAATCATCCGGTGCAAATCCGAACACTCGCCTCTAATGAGATATCTCAATACAAACACTATACAGATGCGTTCCTATGTCATTAGAAAACATCATGGTCGGCCCTCATCCATGACGAGCTCGCTCTGACCGCAACTCTAGCAGTAGCTCTCTCTGCACTCAACACCCTAATGATAGGAACCTTAAGCAGGTATCAATGGAGATATATCGAAGGGACGAAAGAAATTAATAGGTCCAAAATGGATATATGATCATAGGAAAGAATGAAATCAATAAGAGTATGATCATAGGAATAAATAAAATCACGGATCTCAAGAAATGTACATCCTAAGGTCACTTTAGTGGAGCAGCATGTTGTAAGTATGTGCGGAATATACACACGGTACATCACTCTAATCAAGCTACCTACTCCATCAACTAAGGTCAACCTACGCGACGAAAGTTTGGGTCTAATACCCCCTCAGTCAAGTCTAAGTTCCGTAAGGTCAAACCTAAACTTGAACCAATGTTAAACCTAATGCTCCGATACCAACATTGTCACGACCCAGAAATTTGGCACTTGACCGGCACGAGAATCATGCAACGTCTAAAGGCGTAACGTAATTCAAGTAAGCCGAAACCCGGAAATCTAAACCTTTTTACGGAAAATAATGGAGGTGCAGTTTTGAAATAAGGGTATAATGAAATTGTGTTTTTCTTTAAATGCATAAATAATGATATATGAAAATGCAAGTGAATTATATACTAGTTGAAAACATTTTTCTTCCTTTAAAAATTTGGGCAGCACCTCCCTTGTATATTTTGATCCAAAACCACATACATACAAATAAAAGGCATCCCCAAGTGGGAGTTAGCTCTTCGCCAATCGGCGGAATCACAACCACGAAATAATGAAGTAAATATGTAAATCGATGTCGCTCACCCTACGTGTCCGCGGGGAGGCGGAATATTTTTAAAAAACGGATTTTATAAAGATCGCAACACCGACTTGAACTCCAGGATAGTTGCTAAACCCTAACTAGAAAACATGCAAGAGGTTAACTACTCGGAAAGAAGTTTATACCTCATGAATTCATGTCCTTTGGGTCTTCTTGTCGTTGTCCTCCACCTTGTCATAGGCTCTACGGATCGTAACGGATCGGCGCTTCCTCGTCGGCCTCCTCGAGTCGAAGATGATCCACCCGAGAGTCTGTAGATCGAGCTCCCACCTCAAAACTGAAGTAACTAGGCCACCTAGTTCGCTACACTAGATGACATAAGTGATGTAGAGAATATAGATGGATAGGTAAGTCTCTTTTAGATTTATGATTCTCAACACATGAGACAAGAAAAGCTAGAGGTAGAAGAAGAACTATATGAAGAAAAGCTAGTGAGAACATAGCATGAAAATGAAGAATTTGCTCTTGGTGGTAAACTGAAATCTTTCTTATTTTCTCATAGAATAAACATATTAACAAAATAAGAATGGTTAAATAATCACCTTAGTGAGTCATGGGTTGAAAACACACTCCATGTGTCACTAAGAGCCATGCTCAAAATCATACATAATTCCACCTCATTTCCTCCACCTCAAATATGAATAATCATTTAACCTAAAATGATAAATACAAATTATGAGTGTAGGGTTCCTAGGCACACTAATGAAGTCTCACAAGTGATCAAACATGGCCAATTAATATTTTACAAGTGCCGAGAAACCCTAATACGGATCGTTAACTAGATATATAGGCGATGCGATGCAAGTAAACAACTTTATCTAAAAGGAAAGAGGCTACAACCTTTGTAGATCCGGTCCTCCACCTCCTAGGCTTCGTGATGATATCCCTCCGCTGTCCATGTCGGATCCCGGACTCTAGCATCGGTTTCATCGGAGAAATGGGCGGGCTAGGTCGTCGGCTTCGATGCCGAAGATGATCTACGTCGAGGCAACACAAGATCAAGCTCCCACTTCACCAAGTCATGAAACATGTGAAGAAAACACCCTATACTACTTGGCAAGAGGTAGAGGATGAAGAAATAGGAAGTGGGTTCACTTTAGAATTGGATTTCTCACTCTTTTTCTTAAGTTTCCATTGATGGTGGCATGGTTTCTTCATGTTGAAGAAGGAAGATGAAGAAGAAGATAATATGATAAGTATATCTAAAATAGAAAAGAAAATGATACTTATCATATTTGCAACCATGGTTAAGTAAACAAGTGTAGAGAATAAACTATGGTTCAAGTGAATGGTTAGGGTTAAGGAAAGAAACAAAATGGTCAATGCTTCAAAGCTTCATGAAGCTTCAAAGAAAAAACAAAAATAGCCACCCTTTTGTTTCTTTCCAAAATAATAAATAAATAAATAAAAAGAATAACTAAATAAGATCAAAACCCTAACCATTACATATAACCATGGTTTAATCTTTACACAAACTCAAGTTAGCATGTATCATCAAACATGATACAAACAAGTGCACAAAAGTATATCACATATACAATGTGCATTTTAAGTGAGAAAATCCATTTAAAGTGAACCAATACTAGTTAATGCAAAGTAATATATCAAATATATAATTATACATTAAATCATTAAATGAACACTTGATTCAATGATCCGGTCATGTCGCATATAACCGACTAGTTTCCAATGTATCGGCTTATCGAATCAATCTTTGATTCGATAATTAGGTTATATCGCATACAACCAATCGATACTTTCATCGCGAGAATTGGAATACGGTATCACATACACGCATTATTCTCGGTCCCGTACATATCTCATATGCGCTCCTATTTCGTTTCGCTTGAGCCAGGAAACCTCTGTGTAGGACTTTAAAGACTCGTCAATACGCCGGCAGCAGATGATGATCATATCAAGCACCCACAAGCCGCAAGCGGTCTGCTAAACGTAACGGCCACCCGGGTATTGAGCGATCAGAAGATCGACGAGCAAGCCCGCTCACACTCCTGTGAATCCAACCAGTAACACTTACCGTATAGTCTAGTCTGTTCGTCTGATATGCCGCATATCTCGCCTAGGGGTGGTAAACGTCAGACCCCAGTAGCTTAATAAGTCATGCCGATGTAAGGTCCATAACATTCGTGAAACTACTGATAACTCTTACCAGTATATCACTTCAACCCTGGCCAGGGATTTCCAGTTATGGCCACTCGAGCATAGCACAACATCAACCCCCAATACCGGGAGAGACGAATCCCCTCCTATCGTTCATTGCCTCCATGTGACTCGGGACCAAAGCCCATCATTATAATACTAGGATCTGGCTTAAACCAAAGCCCACTAGTATTATCTGTCCGAATCATCATCCGTGCACAAGTATACGTACGTGATCGAACCCTGTCGTAAAACCATACGACCTCTACATCTTTTTCCCGATGCAGGGAAACCCGCTATGTGGGACTCTAAAGACTCGACACTACGCTGACAGTGTATTTAACCACAGGCCACAAGCGGTACTAGCTGCACGTAATGTCCCCCAGGTAAATGTCGATGAGAAGGCCGATGAGCAAACTCATCCGAACTCATACTGGGCCTACCTGTGACAATCTTCATAGAGTTTGGTCTGTTAGTCTAAGAGTATGGCATATCGGGCCTAGGGGGCGGTAATCGTCAGACCCCTAATAGTGTAATAAGTCGTGTCGGAGAGTAGCCCAAAACACCCTGAGAAACTACAGGAGTACCTACCAATAAATCTTGCTTGCCTTGGCCAAGGACTTTGTGTAATGGCCTTCCGAACACAGCGCGATATCAACTCCCAATACCGGGAGAGACGGAGTTTATCTAACCGCCATTGTCTCTAAGTGCTTCGGGACTGCACCCAACTACTACCGGTTTGCACGACTCCTTTGAGCCTTGGTAGGGTAGTAATCAATGTACAGTCAGAACACACTAGAGGCAAAGTAGCAGTGTCAAGTCAACAGACTATGTTGTACTTATGTCACCTGGGAACTGCTACCCGACGATAGGTATAATACCCACCAGCAGTTCCTGACGAGTCATGTCCAGTGTACTCATAACCCAATGAGCACCTGCATAGTATCTCCAGTACGACTAATGGCTGTGGGACAGACCATCTCCCCTGCTGGGATAAGAAGCTTATACAGTAGTCTACTCTGGAGTATCGATGCCTTGTCTCGGTAATTCTACGACTAGAGACTTGTATAAGAATGTGCTTATAGACTACGTAGCCCCCACTAGTGTGATTGTCATCACAACACTGGTAATCAAGCAAAGATCCTAAGGGCTCTACCAATATGTTAAAGCGATATGTTAAAAGAAACACATGCACATATTGAGGTAGAAACAAATCAGGTATCATACTACCATTTTGAGCAAGACTGTCACTATATCCGTGTATATCCTAAGCTTCTATTAAGTAATATACAAACCAGTATGATACACTAATGGCCTCTAAGGCATATATAACTAACAATCTCCCACTTGCACTAAGGCCATATATTGGCGTATCGCGGACCTATGATCTTGAATAGCTTCTCGAACAGTGTCTGAGGGATAGCCTCGGAGAGTGGATCTGCAGTGTTGTTCTCCATATCTACCTTCCTCACCTCGATCTCCCTAATCAGGTGGTTCCACCTCAAGATATGTTTGGATCTCTGATGGGACATGGGTTCCTTCCCTAAACCTATACCGCCGTTTGTTGTTAATACTAAAGTATTGGATCAACAATGGAAAGAACCACCTGAAGTTCAGTTAAGAACTTTCTCATCCAAACTGCCTCTTTTACGGCATCTCATGCAGCGTAATACTCTGTTTCCATCGTTGAGTCAGCAACGGTGTCTTGCTTGGAGCTCTTCCAACAGACCGCCCCTCCATTGAGGGTAAAGACATAACTCGACAAGGACTTGGAGTCATCCTTATCACTCTGGAAGCTGGAATCAGCAAAGGCCTCGATCTGGAGGTCTTTTTTGACATATACCAAGAACATCTCCTTATTCCTTCTTAGGTACATGAGAATGTTCATTACTGCTATCCAGTGATTCTTCCCTGGGTTTGACTGATATTGGCTTACCGTGCTGAGGGGTTTGACTGATATTGGCTTACCGTGCTGAGTGCATAAGCAACATCTGGTCTTGTACACAATATCGCATACATTATAGAGCCTACTGCAGAAAGCGTAGGGTATAATCGACATGCGAGCCTTTTCCAAATCAGTCTTGGGAGACATCTCTTTGGAGAAGGTAATTCCGTGACAAGACGGTAGACTACCGTTCTTAGAATCTTCCATACTAAATCTTTTCAGTATGGTGTTGATTTACCCTGACTGTTAAAGTCCACGCAACTCCACTAGGCTCCTCTTGAAGTTGGATCGAGCTTCCTTTGTGATCTTCGTGCCGAAGATGATCTACCCGAGGCTCCGCTAATCCAAGCTACCTCTTCACTAAATTCTTTAGTGAATGAAACTGTTGGGTTACGGCAGCGCCCCGGCCATCAAAACGTGGCCAAATGCGGAACAAAAATTTATTAAACTGACACTACCATTACCTGATTCCCGGATCTACCTTAAACCCTAAACTAGCAAACTAATAAAGAAGTTAGAATGGTTATACCGATTTGATCCATGTCCTTCGGTCTTCGTTCCAAGATCCTAGTGGTTCGTTGATCGAGTTTGGTTGCAGGTCTTCCTCCATCTCCGATGATCCACCCGAGGGATGTGATTCCGGCTCTAGCTCCACTCCAAGATACAAATGGAGCAACTAGGGTCTCTAGGATGCTACCCTAGAGAGCCTAGGATGTAGTGAGTGTATTCAAAGTGTTTACTATCTCATATCATGAAGGTGGAAGCAAAATATAAAGCTAGAGGAGGATGAAGCTAATGGTGAGGGAGGAGATTAAGAAAAACCCAAGTAAAGAAAAACTTAGCATGCTTGCAAAATGAGCTCAACCTTGGAAAGAGAATGATGCATGCTTGGTTTTGTTAAAACCATTTTTCCATTTTTAAAAACCCACCATGCTTGAATAGTGAACACAAATGAATTAATAATTCATTTGTTTGCACTATTACAAGCATGGTTCTCACCATAGCTCCTCATGCTATTTTCCACCTAATTATCCATTTTATGAAAATGGTCAAATCCAAAATGAGGTGGCACTTTCTAGAATGTTATACAGTAAAAAATACGAATTACATTCTACTGTATATATATACTTGTATCCGTACCGAAATACGAATACCTAAAGAGATAGAATAACACAAAGAATATAATACTATTTTCACGCCCCGCTTCCCAGAGTACGCAAGATTGGGCGCGTGACATAGCCAACCATGCTACCTGTGGATAGGAAGTATCCATCCACAGTCACATTACGGCTGTAGAGATATCAAGAACAAGATAAAACTATCTAACACATGTCCACAATCCAGAATAACAAGAGTCAATGATAAATAAATGCGGAAGGAAATGATCCAATACAATATTAGAAAAGTATGTCCCATAATGCGGGCTCACATCTGGAAATAAAAATGCAGGAAATAAAACTGACCGCTACAGAACCCACAACTCAGCCTGCTGGCTGAAGTACTCCGGCTCGGATAGCGACAGTGGTAAAGAATCTGGGCCATGCAAAACCCAGACGTCAGCGCGTCATGTCAACCAATAATATAATGTGAACAGTGTAATAGGCAATACAGAAATAAACATGAATGAAGCAATAGTATGAATCAAGCAGTGCAGGCTAGTGTGCAGTGGGTAACTAAACTGTTTTATCGGGTTTTCTATTCTAAAGTCTTTGATATCAATTCGAGCAATCCTCCATGTAACTCAAAGGATATGTCCCGTTACCCCCCGGGACCACGGATCAGGAAGATGGGAACCAATAGTGGTTCTGTCCCGTTGCCCCCCGGAACCACGGATCAGGAAAATGTAAGAGTCACGAATGGCTCTGTCCCGTTACCCCCCGGGACCACGGATCAAGTAATACCCTTTTAAGTTACACTTTAGATTACCCTTTTGATTTTCCCATACCCCCAAGTTATAGGTGTCAGGTCAGGTATTCAGTAGTCAAGAACTAATGCCAACACAAGTTCAGGTAACAGTAGCTTTGTCTGGATAGACAACAAGATTGGTCCATGAGGACTCCTTGTCAGGTTTGTTGGCATTAGGCATGAGATTAGGTAACAGGTCAGGTCATGGTACATCAGGTCAAGTCAATAGTAAGAAGTACCATGTCAGGTGCATCAGTATATATCATGTGTAGCAAGGTCAGGTCAAGATGTAACGATATCGTGGGTGTGCTCACAACAGATATATAATCGAACAGGGATTAACTGCAGGAAATAAGCAATAAATTAAACAACAATAAGCAGTTCATTCAATCACAATAGTGCATTAATATGGTGCAGCCGTTTTATCATATTAACAGGTTTTGAGCACCCTTCGCGGTGCAATAGATCAAATGATGGTGCAATACCGTTACATCAATATCTGACTGTAATAGAACTACCGGTGTAAAGGCTATCATCCTTTAAACAGTAAAATGTGATTAACGGGTAAACTTCGTTATCAGGGTTAAAGTGGCAAACTGTAATTTTAGGTTAACTGTAATATGATATATGTCATATTGCAACCAAATGAGAAAATAACTATACCGAGTTAGGTTTTGCTGGTTTAATGAGTCAAAACATATATAATTGTATAGTATAGCATGTAGCAAGTGATACTTGCCTCGACGGTTCGCGAACCAGGAAAAACGGACGTAACGTCGGCGGGGAAACACGCGACGGACGCACGGTTCACGGATTGAACCCAAACAACGAACAATGGGACCACGCGGATCGGGGTACCTTGCTGGAATGTCGGGTCAAGTCGTCGGTACGGCCGGATTCCGGCGAGATGCAAAACAGCGACAACAAGTTCAGAAATTCTATGTACAGTCAATGATAAACCAGTGGGGAAAAAGGAAGGAGGAAGATGAAGGAAAGCTTACTGGGATTGCAGAGGTTGCGACCGCGATGGGGTCGACGGCGGTGGGGCGCCGGCGGGGATGATGCAGGCGGTGGGGCGCCGGCGGGGATGAAGGTGGAGAGGGAGAGGAAGTGGTCGGGTCTGGTGCGTAGGTGAAGAGGAGATGCCGACGGTGGCGCGGGTGACGACGACGAGGGTCGCCGATGATGTCTCCGGCCAACCAGAGAAGGCACGGGGCTGGCCGGGATTGCTGCGGTGGTGACGCGCACACAGGGAGAAGGAGAAGGTGCTGAGGTTGGGAAGAGGATGCGGAGGCAACGGTGACGCCGGCGTCGGAGCTGGGGCGGCGACGGTGACGAGGCGGCAGGGTTAGGCCGTAGGGTTTTCTCGCGATGGGTTTTCTTCTCTGGGAAAAATTTGCGAAGGGAGAACTGTATATATATTTATATGAGAGAGAGAGAGATGTGAGGGATGGAGAAAGAAATAGAGAGAGAGAGATAGGAGGGGCCCACGGTGAAAGAAGAGCTTTGATTGGCCAGGGGAGATTTCTTTAGTTGTGAAAAAATTATTTTAAAATATTTAAATAACAGCAAGGTTTAGTGTAGAAACGATTTCTTTAGTTGTAAAAAATTATTTTAAAAGATTTAAATGACAGCAAGGTTTAGTGTAGAAACGAAATAACATAAGGTTTGAATATTTTATTAATTTAGGATTTTGGCGCTAAATGAAACATTTCCAAATCGCGCCCGGGTTGGGTCCAAAAATTCGAAATTCAAATAATAGGATTTTAAGCGGGTTCCAAATTTTAAAATGAAATGTTTTATGATTAAAAAGCATGCCCCCAAGTCGGACATCTGCACGTGCGCGTAGTCGTCCATACTCGCCCGTTTCACCGAACGGGATGAGAACTCGACGCACGGACGCTACCACGCGGCTAGGGGTGACGAGTAGGCCAAGATAGATAGTTTAATTTTGTTTTAGGTGCTAAAATTTGTTATATGCAGAAATGGCTTAGCCAGTTAAAATTTTACAGCAAGACCCAAACAAGCGAGATAAATGAAATGAGTAATATCTAACACGCAACCAGTAACAGAAATAGTGGTATTGGGCTCGGGTGTTACATTATACCCAACTACAAAAGAATTTCGTCCTCGAAATTCCAAGAATACAAGATAGAAAACTACAGGAAAAGGTGAGGAAACTTCTGTCGGATCTCGTCTTCTCGCTCCCACGTGGATTCTCCATGCGATCGATTACCCTAAGAAACAAGCACAAGGGGGATAACCTTGTTCTTAAGAACCTTTTCCCTTCGATCCATGATTTCAACCGGTCTCTCCTCAAAAGTTAGGTCCTCCCGTACTGTTAACTCCGAATGATCCAAGACGTGTGTTTCATCTCGAACATACCTTCATAGTTGAGATACATGAAACACATCGTGCACACCTGCCAAGGACTGCGGTAACGCCAAACGGTACGCTACCTCTCCAACACGCTCCAATATCTCGAAGGGTCCAACGAATCGAGGACTAAGTTTTCCTCGACTCCCAAAACGAATCACCCCTCTTGTCGGTGATATTTTTAAGAATACCAAATCACCCATGGCGAACTCTAGAGGTCTTCTTGACGTGTCAGCCCAACTTTTCTGTCTGTCTTGAGCTGCCTTCATATGCTTTCTGATGGCGTTAACCTTCTCAACGGTCTGTACTACCAAATCTGTTCCCAATAATCTTCGTTCACCAACATCATCCCAACAAACAGGTTAACAGCACTTACGACCATACAAAGCTTCAAACGGAGCCATCTGAATAGTCGCTTGGAAACTATTGTTGTAGGAAAACTCCACCGAGTGTAGGTGATCCTCCCAAGAACCCTTGAAGTCCAACATGCATGCTATCAACATATCTTCAAGAGTTTGGATCGTTCTCTCCGACTGACCATCAGTTTAAGGATGATAAGCTGTGCTAAACTTCAATCGCGTCCCCAAACTTTCCTGTAAACTCCTCCAGAAGTGTGATAAGAACCGAGTGTCCCGATCGGACACGATGCTTACCGGTACGCCATGTAATCTTATAATCTCCTGCATGTACCGTTCTGCCAAAGTCTCCGTTGATTGACCAACCCAGAAAGGAATAAAGTGAGCTGCCTTGGTCAACCGATCGACGATCACCCATACTACATTGTTGCCCTTTGGACTCCGCGGTAAAGCCGTCATGAAATCCATGGTTATATGTTCCCACTTCCACTGAGGAATCGGAAGTGGTTGCAACAAACCAGCAACCCTTTGGTGTTCAGCCTTGACTTGCTGACATACCAAGCACCTAGCCATGAAGCGAGCAATCTCCCGTTTCATGCCTTCCCACCAGAAATGCTGTCGAATATCACGGTACATCTTCGTGCCTCCCGGATGTACAGAGTAAGCTGAACTATGTGCCTCCTTCATAAGCTCTTCACGCACATCTCCCTTTGGCACACACATACGGCTACCATACCTCAACGAACCATCTTCGTGGACCTGTAAATCTGTTCGTAGTCTGGCTTCAACCTGCTCTCGAAACTTTTGCAGTCTAGGATCCTGCGATTGTGCCGCTTTAATCTTCTCAACTAAGGACGACTGTACTTGCAACTGCATCAACTGTCCCGTAGAATGTGGTAGCACAACCTCCAAGTCAAATCTTCGAAAATCCGCAATGATCTCCCTCTGCGTAGTTAATACCTGAATCGCTGGTAACCGACTAAGCGCATCCGGCACGACGTTAACTTTTCCCGGATGGTACTTAAGATCAAGGTCGTAGTCGGCCATCAGCTCCAACCATCTACGTTGCCTCATGTTCAACTCCTTCTGAGTGAACACATACTTCAAACTCTTATGATCTGTAAAAACTTCGACTCTCTCACCCAAAAGGTAGTGTCTCCAAATCTTCAAAGCGAAGATCACAGCCGCAAGCTCCAAGTCATGAGTCGGATAATTCTTCTCATGGTTCTTCAATTGTCTTGATGCGTAAGCTACGACATTCCCATGCTGCATCAAAACACATCCCAATCCTTTCCCAGATGCGTCTCTATGAATCACCAGTCCTCCGGAATTGTCTGGTACGGTCAGGATAGGGGAGGTTATCAACTTCTGCATCAACGTCTCGAAAGCCATTGCACATTTATCCGTCCATACAAAAGGTACCTCCTTGCGCGTAAGCTTGGTCAATGGCTCTGCCAAACGAGCGAAGTTCTCCACAAACCTCCTGTAGTATCCGGTTAATCCAAGGAAACTTCTTATCTCGGCTACATTCCTTGGAACAGGCCAATCTCGAACTGCTGCAATCTTTTCGGGATCGACGGCGATTCCATCGCCCGACACAACATGCCCCAGAAACTTCACTTCTTCCAGCCAAAATTCGCACTTACTCATCTTTGCATACAATTTCTCCTGTCTTAAAGTCTGCAGTGCGATCCTCAAATGCTCCGCATGCTGCTCCGAACTCTTCGAGTAAACCAGAATATCGTCAATGAATACCACAATAAACTGATCCAAGAATGGTGAAAAGATTCGGTTCATCAAGTCCATAAATACCGCCGGCGCATTTGTTACTCCGAAGGGCATTACTAGATACTCGTAGTGTCCATACCGAGTTCGAAACGCCGTCTTGCAAATATCTTCTGCTTTCACTCGGACCTGATGATATCCGAATCGCAAATCCAGTTTCGAGAATACCCTCGCGCCACTAAGCTGCTCAAAAAGTTCTCCAATGCGAGGGATCGGGTACTTGTTCTTAATAGTCACCCGGTTTAATTCTCGATAGTCGATGCACATCCTTCTCGTGCCATCCTTCTTCTTTACTAGAAGGACTGGAGCTCCCCAAGGCAAGTTGCTGCTTCGAATCCAACCCTTCTCAAGCAATTCACCAACTTGTTTCTTAACTTCTTCCAATTCCATTGGTGCCATTGGATAATAAGCTTTAGATACTGGCGCTGCACCAGGAATAAGGTCAATCGCGAACTCCACGTCTCGCTTCGGCGGTAAGTCCGATATATCTTCAAATACGTCCATAAAGTCGCGAACAACTGCCGGCTCTTCATTACTATCAACTTCCATAGCTGCAAGAACACTGTTTGTCGGCCTAGCCCTAAACTCGACTGGCCCGACAGAACTGCTTCCCCCAGTGAAGGTAAACTCAGGATGTCCGGGAATCTGGAAAATTACCTTCCTTTCCCTACAGTCAATGTGGGCGTGGAAAGTGCCAAGAAAATCCATTCCCAAGATAACTTCATAGCTGCCCGTATCAATTACCAAGAAATCGGCAAAGAGTTCCCGTCCGCACACAACAACTGTACAATCTCTACATTCCCTACTAGCTATGATTTTCCCATTCCCAGTGTGTATGTCCCAAAAACTAGACAGGGTCGTGCAGGTAATCGAGTGCGTAGTTATAAATTTGGATGACATAAAACAGTGGGATGCACCGGAATCAAATAATGCCAATGCGGGAAAACCATGAACGAGTAAAGTACCTGAAACCACTTCTCCTGATGCCTTAGCTTCCTAAGCTGTCAAGGTGAAAGCTCGAGCCTGATTAGGTCCCTGAGTCAGCTATTTCTGCCCTTGGAACGGTCTCTGCGGAGGCTTCTGTATATCATCTCTCGTGCGAAGCTTCGACGGACAGGCACCAATTGCGTGACCAGCCGCTCCACAAACCAAACAAAGTCCCAGCTTCCTTTCGACAATCCTTCTGCATATGCCCAGGTAAATGGCAGTAGTCACAAATCACGCTCTTTCTTCGATCAACGACCACGGCCCTTTTCATAGGTGCTACACCACGTCGATCCACTGGAATACCCTTGCGCCCATGATCTCGGTTAGGTACAAATGCGGTCTTCCTGGCCGCAACTGCTGTCTGCTGCAGGCTCCCTTTCATCCCCGATAAACTCTGTTGCTCCCGGGCTGCCGTAAGAACCTGTGAGAAAGTGGTCAAACCCAGGGAGACAATCTGCCTCTGGATGTCCACATCCAAACTGCGCATGAACCTTCGTGCCCTGTCTGCCTCGTTGGTGACTAACGGTCCAGCGAAACGGCTGAGTCTCGTCCACTCCGCTGCATGCACGTCCACGGGTGCTCCATTTTGCCTCAGCCCAATAAATTTCTCTTCCATTTCCTCCCGTGCAGTCCGCGGGAAGAATTTCTCCAGGAAACTCTTAGAAAACTCTGCCCAACTGATCGGCTTGGGCAAGCGGGTCTCCTCCACAAGCCACCACTCTCGGGCGTAATCCACTAGCTGAATGCGCACCACATCAACTCTTTTGTCCTCTGGGATCTGTGCCGCAATTAGCAAATTCTCCGTGTCAACTAGCCACTGCTCGGCTGGCAACGGCTCCTCCAGACCAGTGAAAGTAGTTGGACCCAAACGTCTGAAATCTACCACGGTCCCTACCCGGTCAACTGGTTTAGCTCTAGCGTTGTTTACAGACTGCCGAATGGCCTGCAAACCTTCCTGAAACGAATCTGCTTGCTGCTGGATCAGCTCAGTATGCCTCTTCTGATTTTCCAGCATTCCACGTATCACTCCCAACATGGCGGCTTCATCCACGCGCCTCTGATACGTCTTGAAATTCTTATCTGCCATATTCCTGAAATCAAAACACCCAACATTAGCATGATGATAGATTCAATATATAAATCAAGGCTAGAACTCCAAGATACTTAAATAGAGTACCGCATTGTAACTATGCCGCAGTATCATAGCCACAATTACTTAACTCCACCCAAGTCACCTAAGTCCTAGGGATAACAAGAAATCAGGTTTTCGAGTCGACACGCAAAGTAAGTTTGCACGTCGATATAATCAGGAAGAATGTGATTCAAGAATGGTAAAACGGTCAAGGCGGTAGAACATGTTTCCTAAGCACGGATATTCTGATTCGTGTATCGGGTACAATACCCAACTACAAAAGAATCAACCAAACTAACTTAGGCTCTGATACCAAAAGAACCATGTCACGCCCCGCTTCCCAGAGTACGCAAGATTGGGCACGTGACATAGCCAACCATGCTACCTATGGGTAGGAAGTATCCATCCACAGTCACATTACGGCTGTAGAGATATCAAGACCAAGATAAAACTATCTAACACATGTCCACAATCCAGAATAACAAGAGTCAATGATAAATAAATGCGGAAGCAAATGATCCAATACAATAATAGAAAAGTATGTCCCATAATGCGGGCTCATATCTGGAAATAAAAATGCAGGAAATAAAACTGACCACTACAGAACTCACAACTCAGCCTGCTGGCTGAAGTACTCCGGCTCGGATAGCGACAGTGGTAAAGAATCTGGGCCATGCAAAACCCAGACGTCAGCGCGTCATGTCAACCAATAATATAATGTGAACAGTGTAATAGGCAATACAGAAATAAACATGAATGAAGCAATAGTATGAATCAAGCAGTGCAGGGTAGTGTGCAGTGGGTAACTAAACTGTTTTATCGGGTTTTCTGTTCTAAAGTCTTTGAAATCAATTCGAGCAATCCTCCATGTAACTCAAAGGATATGTCCCGTTACCCCCCGGGACCACGGATCTGGAAGATGGGAACCAATAGTGGTTCTGTCCCGTTGCCCCCCGGGACCACGGATCAGGAAAATGTAAGAGTGAGATGTAGCCCTCGGTCCTTTTTATATTCCCAAAACCAGTAACCGAAGCCCCTAACAAACAAAGTTTGTTGTGAAGAAGATTCCAGAAAATTTGCAAACCCTAATTCCTTGAATCGGCCGCGGATCCGCCGCGACTCCGCCTGACTCGGCTGCGGTTCGGCCGCTTCTTGGTGAGATCTTGGCTTCAAACTTCCGGAGTCTTCTTATGTTGGTATTTGGGTATTTATTTGATGTCTGGAACCTTCTTATCTTTTCTGAGTCTCTGCCAGTATTTGATTCTTCGACTTTCTTTACTTTATCGGCAGATTCTTGATTCCTGATATCTGACATGAGCTAAACTTGCACAATATCTCAAGATACAATTTGATATGATAAGTATATCAAAATATTAAGCACATTTTCCTTCATAATGTTGATTATAATATATAAACACATAGTAAATGGTATTTTGCAGATAAACTTCTAATATGTGTTATATTTATAACAAACACATTTAGATGATTAAGAAAAGTAAGGAAATTGTCATGTTAAAAGTGCAATATTTTCGACTGAACAAATACCCCCAAACTTGACTTTGATCGTCCCGAGCAATCTGTTTATTCAAGAAAAGGAGAAAAGAAAATAGAAAGAAAAAGAAAATCTAACTAGCATACTTTTGTAGGGAACACGATTGCACTGAGCACGTGCAACAAGCCGTTAAACCTCTAGATGACCCTAGTAGGAGGAGTGTTGTCTCCTGAGGGTTTTCAGCAGATTACACCCACAAAATCCCATAATAAAAGAAAGATGGTGAAAGTTACATATAAAGTTAAGAACTATAAAAGAAATAACTTGAAAATAAGTGTTTCCAACTACACTAGCTTTTCGGTTGCCATGAGCCCTATCTTAATGGTCATGAAAAGATGTTAGAAATCACATCATCCCTCAAAACATCGCCTTTAGTCTTCCTCCCTACCTTTCTTCCAAACACCAATCATATACCCCTACGTATGTGTAAAAGACATCCCTACACTCGGAGAATTCAATTCAAGCTATCACACTCTTATCCATCAACCTCAATACTTTTTAGTCGGTGAATATTTTAGATGGAATTGCTCACACATTCTTCATGTGACCATTAATACTTCTTGAGGTACTAACCGACCGATTACTAAATGTGCTCAATTATTAGGCGTAATTAGCAATTTTCTCGTCTTGCAACACCTAATGCTTAGCAGTGGTTCCCAAACCAGTTGGTCTAAGGCACTAGGTGATAAAGCACCCTCGCTATATTTTTTTATGCTGCCTTGGTGATTATAAAACCATTGTTCATTTTTCTTCACCATTTTATACTTTTATGCTTCATTTATATTTTCTTCGTACTTTGGCTTTTAGACAAGAGCATTTCAAGATATCCTCTACTATCCCGAGTTTCAAGACGTGTGTAAGTGCGTATAGTAGGGTATCAACGTTCAAATATTTGGCCTCAAGAATAGAGACTATTTTTCAGATTTATTTTTATCCATAGATTAGTGACTTCCTTCATCTTACTAACCTCTGGGACAACGGCTCATAACTACTTATTACTAGTTTCGTTTAAGAAAACATCTAACTTTCTTGTTTTTCTCAAAGTTTTCCAATATTTTAAATGTAATTTTTCACTTTCTAATCTTTCATTATTAAAGAAAAAAATTGTGCTTATGCAAAGTGTAAAGCAAAGTAATGCGTAAATAAGCACAAATCTCTCCCAAACCTGTTTGCAGCAGTGTCCTCACTGTTGTCATCTTTTAAATCTAAAAAAACTGTAGACTTGGGAGGAAAAATTATTAACGGGGATAAAAATAAATGAACATGAAAAATCTCCCCCAAACTTATTTTTGATCATACGGATATTCAGTTAAGTCTTTTTTCACTCACCTCCATTCTAGGATGAGACAATATTATCGAGACATGGAGGTGGGGCGGGGGAAATTTAGTTATGATAAAACGGCTCCTGTAAAAATATAACCGTTTTAATCTATGCCCGTTCACTTTAAAAATATAATCGTTTTTAATATTTTCAACTTCAACTGCCTCGTGCGGGTATACATACCGTACCACAAATGGTCCTTTCCAACGAGATCTTAGCTTACCCGCATGAAGATGGAGACGGGAATAATAAAGAAGGACTTATTGTCCCGGGGTAAAAGTTTTTCTAAAAAGATTTTTATCGTTGAACACTTTAGTCCGGCTCTTTACTATAACCGCATTATCGTAAGCTTCATCGCGAAGTTCTCTTAGCTCATTTAATTGCATCTTCTGAAAGGTGCAGGCTTGATTGAAATCGAAGGTAAGATCTTTAATGGCCCACATTGCTTTATGTTCGATCTCGACAGGAAGGTGGCAAGCCTTTCTAAACACTAGGCGGTAAGGAGACATACCAAGATCAATCTTATAAGCGGTACGAAATGCCCAAAGAGCATCCGTAAATTTGGTTGACCAATCTTTACGGTTTTTAGAAACTGTCTTCTCTAAAATTTGTTTGATCTGCCTATTGGAAATCTCAGCTTGCCCACTCGTTTGGGGATGATAGGGCGTAGAAAGTTTATGGCTGATTGAATATTTCTGCATCAAAGTCTCGAAAGACCGATTACAGAAATGAGTCCCGTTGTCGCTAATTATAGCGCGAGGGTGTCTGAATCGCGAAAAGATATTTTCTTTAAGGAACTTAATAAAAACCTTGTTGTCATTAGTGCGACACGATATCACTTCCATCCATTTTGAAACGTAATCAACCGCTAACAAGATATATAAATTCCCAAAAGAGTTGGGAAAGGGGCCCATAAAATCAATACACCAAACGTCAAAAATTTCCACAACTAAGATAGGTTGGAGTGGCATCTCATTTCTTCGAGAAATCCTACCCGTGTGTTGACACCGTGGACAATTTTTGCAATGATCATATGCATCTTTAAATAATGTAGGCCAGTAAAAACCACATTGCAAAACTTTCTCCACCGTTTTACGTGGACCAAAGTGACCGCTACATGCCTGATCATGACAAAAACACAATACACTCTTGAATTAATCATTAGGGACACATCTGCGAATGATTCGGTCAGGACCATACTTAAACAAATAAGGTTCATCCCAGTAAAAGTGCTTTCCTCGGATAGAAATCGATGATTGTCTTGTTTAGACCATTCGCTAGGAATAAGTCCCATTGCTTGATAATTCACAATATCCACGAACCAAGGTTCATAGGATACAGTCAGGAGCTGTTCATCAGGGAAAGAGTTGTTTATTGGCAAGGTCACTGTAGGTGAAGAAGAAATGCGTGAAAGATGGTCGGCTACTAAGTTTTCACATCCACTGTTATCTCGTATGACAAGATCAAATTCTTGTAATAACAGGATCCAAAGTATTAACCTGGCCTTAGCATCCTTCTTCAATAAAAGATGTTTAAGGGCGGAGTGATCGGTGTAAACTACTATCGGTGAGCCAATCAAGTAAGGCCTGAATTTTTCTAATGCAAATACAACTGCCAAGAGTTCTTTCTCGGTAGTTGTATAATTAATTTAGGCATCATTCAAGGTCTTACTTGCATAATAAATTGCATGTGGCATCTTATCAATGTGTTATCCTAAGACTGCACCAATAGCAAAATCTGATGCATCACACATTAGCTCGAACGGGTGGTTCCAATCAGGAGATGATAGAACGGGGGATGTAGTGACGGAGCTTTTAACTGAGTCAAAAGCAGCCTCGCAATCCGAATCGAAGTGAAATGTTGTATTCTTGGCCAAGAGAAGAGTTAAGGGTCTAGAAATTTTGCTAAAATCCTTAATGAATCTCCTATAAAATCCTGCATGACCAAGGAAGAATCATATATCTTTGATACATTTGGGATGAGGAAGGTTATGGATGACATCTATTTTAGCTCTGTCTACCTCAATGTCTTTTCATGAAATGACATGTCCAAGCATGATACCTTCTTGGACCATGAAATGGCATTTTCCCCAATTCAAAGTTAAGTTCTTATCTTTACAGCGGGTAAGAACCGCGTCAAGATGACGTAGGCAATCCTCAAAGGAGTCCCCAAATATAAAGAACTCATCCATAAATATCTCCAGAAAATTTTCGACCATGTCTGAGAATATCTCCATCATACACCGCTGAAATGTAGCAGGAGCGTTGCAAAACCCAAAGGACATGCGTCTATAAGCAAAGGTACCGAAAGGACAAACAAATGTTGTTTTATCTTGATCCTTTTCGGCAATGAGGACCTGGTTATAGCCAGAGTATTCGTCCAAGAAACAATAATATTCATGTCCAGCTAATCGTTCCAACATCTGATCAATGAAAGGTAGAGGGAAGTGATCTTTCCTCGTTGCGGCATTGAGTTTCCTATAATCAATACATACACGCCACCCAGTTTGGGTGCATGTTTGGATAAACTCATTAGCCTCATTAGTTATGACCGTGATGCCAGACTTTTTAGGGACTACATGAATAGGACTTACCCATTGGCTATCAGAGATTTGGTAAATTATACCACTATCTAGGCACTTGACGATTTCTTTCTTTACCGCCTCCTTCATGACGGGATTTAACAGTCTTTATGGGTCTCGGGTTTGTTTGGCTTCATCCATCAATGTGTAGGGTTCCTAGGCACACCCATGAGGTTCTGCAACTGATCAACCATGCCAAATGCAAAAATTTATGTGCCGAGAAACCCTATGCATGATCGTTAACTAGAGGATAGTCGAAAACACAAGCAAGTTAAAACCTTAACTTCAAGTGAAAGGGATTACAACCTTTGTAGATCCGGTCCTCCACTTCTTTAGCTCCGTGATGATGTCCCTCCGTTGCAATCATCGGGATCCCAGACTCTAGCGATGGTTTCGTCGGAGAAATGATCGGGCTAGGTCGTTGACTTCGATGTCGAAGATGATCTACGTCGAGGCGACTCAAACTCAAGCTCCATCTTCACTAGGTCATGAAACTTATGAAGATAACACACTCTACTACATGGTAAGTGGTAGAGGATGAAGAAATAGGAAGTGTGTTCACTTTAGAATTGGATTTCTCACTTGATTTCATCACTTGGAAATTTTCAAGAATGGTTTTCTTCACTTGGAGAAGATGAAGAAGAAGAAAGAAAAAGAATTATCTTGAAAATATTAAATCAAGTGAATACTTATCATCATGCAACCATGGGTGAAGTAAACACATGTAGAGAACAAACTAGGGTTTAGGTTTAATGGTAAGGTTAAGGCATAAAATAAATGGCTAGAGTTTTCAAAGCTTCATGAAGCTTCAAGTAAAAACCAAAGAAAGCCACCATTTTATTTCTTGCCAAAAATAAATGAATAAGATAAATAAATAAGTTAAAACCCTAACCATTAACCTAAACATGGTTCAAAGCATACACACACCCAAGTTTGCATGTATGATCAAACATGATACAAACTAGTGCACAAACATATATCATATATACAATGTGCACAATCTAGTGAGAAAATCAATCTTAAGTGAACCAATATTAGTTAATGTAAAGTAATATATCAAATATATAATTATACATCAAATCATTAAATCAATACTTGATTTAATGATCCGGTCATACTGCATATAACCGACTAATATCAAGTGTATCAATGTATCGAATCAACATTTGATTCGGTAACCCGGCTATATCTCATATAACCGTCCGATGATACAAATCGCGAGAATAGAATACAGTATCTCATACTAGTATTATTCTCGGTCCCGCACATATCTCATATGCGCTCCTATTTCGTTTCGCTTGAGCCAGGAAACCTCTGTGTAGGACTCTAAAGACTCGTCAATACGCCGGCAGTAGGTGATGATCATATCTAACACCCACAAGCCGCAAGCGGTCTGCTAAACGTAACGGCCACCCGGGTATTGAGCGATCAGAAGATCAACAAGCAAGCCCGCTAGTACTCCTGCGAATCCAATCAGTAACACTCCCGTACAGTCCGGTCTCGTCGTCTGATATGCCGCATATCTCGCCTAGGGGTGGTAAGCGTCAGACCCCAATAGCTTGATAAGTCGTGTCGATATGAGGTCTATAACAGTTCAAGAAACTACTGGTAACACTTACCAGCAAATCTCAGCAACCCTGGCCAGGGATTTCCGATTATAGCCAATCGAACACAGCGCAACATCAACTCCCTATACCGGGAGAGACGAATCCCCTCCTATCGCTCATTGCCTCCATGTGATTCGGGACTGTACCCAAAAACCACCGTTTTGCACGCCCTCTTAGACATGGTAAGGTGGAAATCAAAGCACAGTGGGAATCACACAAGACTCTATGACGATCTCGGGTCTACAGACTAACCTGTACCAGTGTCACCGAGAACTGCCATCTGACGTAAGGTATAATACCATCTGGGAGTTCTCGGCAAGTCCGTCAAGTGTACCCAGTCTCCACTGAGCACCCGTATATCATCTCTGATGTCAAACACCAATGGATATGGGATCATCCATCGCCCATCTGTATGGGTCGAGAAGGTATACGCTAGTCTACTCTGGTATATCGATGCCCCGTCTCGATACACCCACGACTAGGGACCTTGAAGGATGTACTTATGGACTACCATGTCCCCACTAGTATGATCCGCATCATAGTCCAGGTAGTCAAGTACACATCCTAAGGGTTTTACCAACATGTAACAGAGAGACAATCAGTGTACACGTTAAGGTAAAGAGCAACCAGATAGCATACTATCATGTCGAGCAAGAAAGTCCTCCCTATATATGTCCAAGCATCCACTATAATATACATCCTATGTATAGTAATGGCCTCTAGGGCATACATATAACTAACAATCTCCCACTTGCACTAGGGCCATCTGATAGCAGTGGTTGTTGTATCTCATACTCAACCATCCCATAAAAGTCTCTCTCTGGGAAAAGGCCTTTGTGAGTGGATCCGCCGTGTTGTCCTCTGAGTCTACTCTCCTAACCTCGATCTCCTTGGAGATCAACCATCTCCATGATCAGGTGATACTGCCTTAGAATTATATCTGGATGTCTGATGGGACGGGCGTTCCTAGGAGACAGCCACAACTCCATTGTCACACAATGGTAGGAACGAAGTTCATCTCATGAACTTATATATATATCCAGACTGCCTCTTTGGTAGCATCTTTGGTAGCGATGTATCTAGCCTTTATCGTCTAGTATGCCAGGGTATCTAGCTTGGAACTCTTCTAACATACCGTACCTCCACTGAGGGTAAATACAATGCCTGCGACTGACATTCAGTCATTCTTATCACCCTGGAACCTTTTCAGTGATTCTCCCCAGGATCGATTGATACCATCTCACTACATCTAGTGAGAATCCTTACATCCAATTAGATCTATCTCATAGATCCAAAACTCAGGATTTAGGAGGTATCACTTTGATCCTATATGAAGAATCATTGTGATAAGCGGAGATTGACTGAGCGTAGCATAGGAAACTCCTTCCCTATCTAGAGTATGTCATCCACGTACTCTACGAGGATCACCACCATACTCCCTACTGCCTTTTTGATTATACAAGGTTCATCTACCATTTTGATGATGTCAAACTCTTTGATTACCACATCAAAACTGTTCCAACTCCGCGATGCCTGCTTTATCACATAAAACATCTTGCTCACATTTCCGCTGCTCCCACTGTCTACGAAGCCCTCTGGCTGTGTACTTATAGACGCTCTCTTCTAAAACATCATTTAGAAAAGCAGTCATGACACCCAACCACCAGATATCGTAGTCATGGTATGTAGCCGTGGCAAGTAGGATCTGTATGGACTTAAGCATTGCTCCTTAGAAAAGGTTTCATCATAATCCATACCCGGTCAATGATGCAAAGCTTTAACAAGTCTAGCTTTGAAAGTCTCAACTTTTCCATGTGCACCAAGTAATCTTCTCAAGATATACTTGCTCCTGATGGGGATTTAACCCTTCAGATAAAGCAATCAAAGTCCATACTTTGTTGGTGTATAAGGATTCCATCTCAGATCGATTAGCATCCAACCATTCTTACAGAGTCTCACTCCTGATGGCCAGCTCGAAACTAGTTGGGTCATCATCTCATGATGCAATCCTCGCTCCCACTGTCATAGAGAAACTGAAGTAACTCTCAGGTGGGTGAGGAACCCTACAAGATCGGCGGAGAGGCTGAGGTTCGTTGGTTACTATTGAATCTTTTGGTTCTACCAAATCATCAGCTGCGGTTTGTATAGCTGGAACCTTTCCAGTTCTACATAACAGACTTTGCCTCGAGCTTGTCCGGATTTTGCTTTTAGACATAGGCCGGACAACCCCAAATCTTAACAAACTTAAGATATGGACTCTTCCCTTTCTATATCACATATGAAGTGGTAGGCAACTGATTTGATTTGAACCCTATTCAATAGGTATGCAGCTTCTCAAGTGCATAACTACCAAAAGGAAATAGGAAACTCAATAGTACTCATCATAGAGCACACCATATCACATAGGGTGCTATTGCTCCGCCCCGATATACCATCGTGCCATGGTGTATACGAAGGAGTGATGCTGAGAGAAAATTTTATTCTCCTTTAGAATAGTCCAGGAATTTCGTGCTCAGGTATTCTCCTCCTTGATTACATCAAAGGACATAATACTTATACCCGTTTTGGTTCTCTACTTCTAACTTATATTCTGTGAATATCTCAAAAGGTTCGGACTTGTATTTCAACAGGAATATATGTCTGAATCTTGAGAGATCATCAGAGAATGTAATGAAGTACAAAGAACCGGTCTTGGCATGTGTAGACAGGAGACTTTCATACATCAGCATGTATCAATCCCAAGAGGTCACTAACTCTTTCTCTGTTTCTAATAAACGAAGCTGTGGTCGTCTTATCTCTGTGACATGACCGGCAAGTTTCATAAGATGTAAATTTAAACTAATTTAAATATGCATCTATATGTAACTTCAGCTAGCCGGGTCGCATTGATATGACCTAGTCTACAATGCCTCAAGAAGGATTCGTTCATTTCTGAATTCTTCCTCTTGTGTGTGTTCTGTATACTAAGAACTGTAGTTTGATTTAGAACGTCAATGCTTTTAGATAACGTGCCTGAACGGATCAACTCTTGATATAGGAAATGTTCAAAACATTATCCAACAATATAAAATTATATCCTTCTTTACTAATAAAGAGACTGATATGATGTTGTACATCAGGTTCGGTATCTAATAACATTTGTTCAGAATCAATGTATTCTGGTAATACAGGGTGACAGTGACCAACAGACTTGGCTGCAACACTTGCACCATTTTCTGTCTTATGAAACTTATCACCCGTTCTCAGTTCTCTACCTTTCTATAGCCCATGTAACAGATTACATATGCGGGATCCTGATCCGGTATCAAATACCCAGGACGTAAAGGATACTGAGAAACAGTTCCATGTAATGAACACACCCGAAGATGATGCATCAGCATGCACTTTCTTCGTTTGGGCGGCACGGGAATTCTGGTAATCCCCTATATCTTTCTCTGTCTTATAACAATTATAAGTTGGAGTGGGACCAACGTTCCCCAGCTCAGTATAACAAGCGGGTTCGGTCAATATATCCATTTTATTATCTTGATTAAGACGTGATATGGTCGCAACCCGGAGAGAGAGAGAAGAAAACACTCAGCGTACGCTCTTACAAGATCAGATTGGTTATTATTTTATCTAATCAGGATGGCTCCCACTGTTTTAATCAAATCTTCCTTCAAACCCTAAAAGGAAAGACTAGCCGGGATTAATTACACGCTACAAGTTCGCCATTCTTTCAGCCAGGCCAGTGTCGGTAATTTGAGGGAGGTTCCCCGTGCTTTCGCACGGACCTAATTAAAGTAAATCTCGTTTTCCCAGAGGCGTAACCCCATTGACACCTTTCTAGACACCTACTTGATCGGCTAATTGTAATGTGTAAAACTCTCCCAGGAGTAACTCTTACTCGCAGCGGGTATCGGGATCCAACTATCTCATAGAAGGTATGCAATCTCATTGCAAATTTCAACACTTGAAATTCCCAATAATATTTTACCCCTAGGGTCCTATGACCTTGACGCAGGCCAACAAACCACAGTGCGCTAGTCAAGTTTAACCCGTCATTTCTTGATTGAATTAAACCCACCCGCACGACCCTTGACGCAGGCCAACAAAGTCGCATGACTACCCTAATCCAATCTGCATCATATGCATAAGCAGATAAATACTAGTTAGCCACCGCACACTACGCCTTGATGCAGGCCAACAAACGTAGCATGAATACTAAGTAGGACTTATCTGAAATGACGGAGGGCTACAACAGGTTTTTCTGAAAACCTATTACGTAATGAACTTGATATCGTTGAAGAATCAAATGATTTTAAAATGGAGCGTTTTTTAGGCTTTTCTAGTTTTGCGGTCACTCCCGGTGAAGGGATCGTCGGCCCTTTCCTCATCGAATAAGGTGCAGGATATATCATATATACCGCTGTGCAAAGCAAGAACTATAGGAGCAATCAAAAGACAAACTGAGGGGTGTAGCAACTGCCAGTCATTGTTAAAGGGGTCACTCCCGGTGAAAGGATCTCGGCCCTTTCCTTATCGAATAAGGTGCAGGATATTCTACAAGCAACACCGCGATGCAAAGCAAGAACTGTAGCTACCTGTTTTTGAAAATTCGATTCCACAACATCTTTTAGGTTTCTTTTCATTCATTAATCACATTAATGAAGTCCCATCATTTAAGTCCACCTAAACATCACAGATAAATATAACATGCACTTATGCCATCCGCATTCGCCTCGATATCCCCTCGTGCACCGTTAGGTTAGGTAACTAACGGCAGAGCGGGGCAGGGCTAGCGCAGGTGTAAAACATAAGTAACGTCTATATAATATATCGTATATACTATATACAGTTTCTATCACAACATATCAAATGATCACATCACAGATATCGCAACAGAAGAAACATATATGAAATATTGGATATACTAGGACGTCCGTGTTTTATTTTGAGCCTCTATAAAACACGGATTCCACGGTCGCGATGAATAGCCAAACCCACACCCCTAGACCCCTACAAGAGCGGCAAGCAACCCTTCCAATTCTAGAGTTAGAAGACCCGGACTCGACTCCTCGAGTTGGTCTCCCACTGGACTCCAGAAACCGGTTACTTGTGCTCTCCTCCTTGGGTCTATCCTAGTGCGGAAAAGTAAATAATATACAAATGGTGACATCAACCTCAAACCGGAAGTGCCCTAATAAAAGAATATTACATACAAGTTTTTACATGAATTAAAATGAAAAACACTCATCTCACATAAAACCCCCTCGGCTATTCAAACACGACGATCCAATATAACATATCCAGCAACACATAACATCACATGTCATCAACGTAAGTAAATATGCCCATCCCAATTGTCGTTGACATATAGCAACGAAACCGGCGATATCACATATTACACTTACGGTCGCAGAAAAGAAAGTGTAAAAATACAACAGTTGGAATCCACAACCTTTTTAGACATCGCATGCCTAATCAAATGAATTCCTTAGACATCGCATGCCTAACAATTATAAACCCCGCATTTTAGTCTCAAAATCGAAAACACTTTTCAATATCAAGTCGGGCAATTCAACAAGATTCCCGTCATCCAGAACGAATGCTCGTCGCAAACTTTAGTAGACGGCCGTACCCCCGATACCATCGATGAAGTGCACTAAGGCGGAACACAGCTGCCACGAGCACCCAAACGGATGCTTTTTGGCGACGGGGTTCTCCTACAGTCACTTGGTCGGGGCTATGGGGTGTAGCTGTCTATTAGGTTTACTGGCGAGTATCCGCGCACGCAACGTGATTACGAAGGACTTTTGATCACATCAAAATTCCGTGGCAACCAATCAAACGAGACTAAACTGCTAGATTTATAACATTCAAATTAGTTATCTCATAACTATTTGTGGATTCCAAATATTGTATCATATTCCAGATAAATAGAAAATGTTAAACTTTTCGATCGAACAATCAAATACCCAAGTTTTCCCGAAACAGCTCAACACATGAAATAAGTTTAAAAACATTCACTTCATGCTACAGTACCAACGGTCAAGCCAACGCCTCACATGTGGCACGTTGTACTGCCCCAAACCCTAAGGTTCAAAGGGCAGTTCAAGATGGTCATATAATCAAGTTAAGCTTTGTTGTCTTCTAGAGGGTCCATCGCGTTACTTGCACTACTTAGAACGTTATTAAACTACGGAAAAATCCAACAATTGGAAATTTCCCGGCAGGGGAAAAATTGTTAGTGTATATGCCCTAGGGGCCATTATTGTATCATACTAGCATGTATATTACTTAATGGAAGCTTGGGATATTCACAGTTGTAAATAACAGTCTTGCTAAAAATGGTAGTATGCTACTTGGTTTGTGTCTACTTTAATATGTGGATATGTTTCTTGTAACGTATCACTTATACATATTAGTAAAGCCCATAGGATCTTTGCTTGATTACCAGCGTCATGATGGCAGTCATACTAGTGGGGGCTGGGTAGTCTGTAAGCAACATCCTATACAGGTCCCTGGTCATTGGATTATCGAGATAGGGCATCGATATTCCGGAGTAGACTAAGTGTATACGCTTCTCATCCCAGTTGGGGAGATGGTCTGTCCCACAGCCATCAGTACGTCGTAATAGAGATAGTATACAGGTGCTCGTTAGGTTACGGGTACACCGGACAGGACTTGCCGAGGAACTGATTGGTTGGTATTATACCCATCGTCAGTTATCAGTTCCCAGGTGACATGAGTACAGCATAGTCCGCAGACTTGACACTGCTACTTCGCCTCGAGTGTGTCCCACTGTTCTTAGATTGCTACCCTACCACGGCTCAAAGGAGTCGTGCAAACAGGTAGCAGTTGGGTGCAGTCCCGAGCACTTGGAGGCAGTGGCGGTTAGATAGGATTCGTCTCTCCCGGTATTAGGAGATGATATCGCGCTGTGTCAGAGAGCCATTACGCAAAGTCCCTGGCCAAGGCAAGCGAGATATACTGGTAGGTTCCAGTAGCTTTTCAGGACGTAATGGGCTTCGCTCCGACACGACTTATACAGCTATTAGGGGACTGACACTTGCCGCCCCCTAGGCTTGATATGCGATAGTCTTAGACGAACAGACCGGACTGTACAGAGATTGTCACATCAGGCTCAGTAGGGGTTCGAGATGGTTTTCCTCATCGGCCTTCTTATCGACATCTACCTGGGGACCGTTATGTACAGCTAGTGCCGCTTGCGTTCTGTGGTTAAACCCACTGCCAGCGTAGTGTCGAGTCTTTAGAGTCCCACACAGAGAGTTTCCCTGCTCCAGGCAAAACGATATAGAGGTCGTATGGTTTTACGACAAGGGTTCGGATGCGTACGTGTGTTTACGCACGTACGACTTTTCGGACAGTTTATACTAGCCGGCTTTGGTTTAAGCCAGTTTCTAGTATCGGGTTATTGGATTTATACAGTCTAAAGTTTTTCCGTGTTTTCACGGATTATAGGGGCATTCTCGTAATTTGTCGGGAACCTTCTAGAAGAGTGGTGACTAAGGGGTTAAGGTGGCATGAGCATTAATTGATTAATGATTCATTCTTTGCACTTAATGACTCATTAATGAGATAATGAGTCATATGATGAATCACACAAGGTGAATGCATCAACCATAATGATTAAATCATTTATTTATTTATTTGATTAAATTGTTATGGTTGTTATATTCAAAATGAGTTCATTATTCTTTTGATTCTCATCTTCTCCTTCTCTCTCCTCAAGCTCACTCTCTCTTGAAACCCTAACCCTAACCTCTCATGTGTTGAGATCAAGGGTTAGCTAGACTAAAACATCCATAACCTCACTCTATATCCCCTAGGTAGCTTAGATTAGCACTTTAAGAAATCTAGTTATCTCAAGTTTGAGATTTAGCTTGGCGTAGGAGCTTTCGGGTGGATCGTCTTTGATTCAAGGAGGCCATGAAGTTGCCGATGTTCCACGGAGCCTACGAGGAGTGGAGGACAGCGATGAAGACCCGAAGGACATGTAACGTGAGGTATAACTCTGGTACCAAGTAGTTAAACCTCTTGTATAACGTTAGCAATGGTTTAGATTACGATTCATGGGCTCAAGTCCGTGTTACGAAGCTTTGACAATCGTTTTTCATATATTCCGCCTCCCCGCAAGTTAGTGGGGTGCGTGACATGGACTTACAAAAAATGGGTATTTATATCCGGTCGAACTTTTTAACATATTCTAAATAACCCGGAAAAACACATAGACGCTGTTAAAGTTTCCGATTGAATCATCGAATCCCCAAAACACCCCAGATTACTCAACTCTAGAGTGTAAATTAAAACTTCCCAGAAAACACAGGAAACACCTACTGTTATTACTGTAGAAAATAGAGTCCCCAATCATCACATACGGCCGCGAAACCGCCGCAATAACTAGGGTTAGGTCGCGGTTCCGCGGCGCTACTGTAGAGATAGGGTGTCGTTTTCTGCAGTATTTCTTAGAATTTCCTGCTCTATTTTCTGAGAATTTTTAATTAGGAAAAATCCACAGTTCCAGAAAATGTACAGAGAGGGGTCAAGTTTAGGGTTTCGGGGTTCGATCGGATTTCTAATATCGTCTACTCATTGCCTAAAGCTCTAGCTAGGCTCTGATACCACTATAGGGTTCCTAGTCACACCCATGAGGTTCTACAACTGATCAACCATGCCAAATGCAAAAATTTATGTGCCGAGAAACCCTATGCATGATCGTTAACTAGAGAATAGGCGAAAACACAAGCAAGTTAACAACTTAACTTCAAGTGAAAGGGATTACAACCTTTATAGATCCGGTCCTCCACTTCTTTAGCTCTGTGATGATGTCCCTCCGCTGCGATCATCGAGATCCCAGACTCTAGCGATGGTTTCGTCGGAGAAATGATCGGGCTAGGTCGTTGACTTCGATGCCGAAGATGATCTACGTCGAGGCGACTCAAACTCAAGCTCCATCTTCACTAGGTCATGAAACTTGTGAAGATAACATACTCTACTACATGGCAAGTGGTAGAGGATGAAGAAATAGGAATTGGGTTCACTTTAGAATTGGATTTCTCACTTGATTTCATCACTTGGAAATTTTCAAGAATGGTTTTCTTCACTTGGAGAAGATGAAGAAGAAGAAAGAAAAAGAATTATCTTGAAAATATTAAATCAAGTGAATACTTAACATCATGCAACCATGGGTGAAGTAAACACATGTAGAGAATAAACTAAGGTTTAGGTGTAATAGTTAGGTTAAGGCATAAAACAAAATGGCTAGACTTTTCAAAGCTTCATGAAGCTTCAAGTAAAAACCAAAGAAAGCCACCATTTTATTTCTTGCTAAAAATAAATGCATAAGATAAATAAAGAAGTTAAAACCCTAACCATTAACCTAAACATGGTTCAAAGCATGCACACACCCAAGTTTGCATGTATCATCAAACATGATACAAACTAGTGCACAAACATATATCATATATACAATGTGCACAATCTAGTAAGAAAATCAATCTTAAGTGAACCAATATTAGTTAATGTAAAGTAATATATCAAATATATAATTATACATCAAATCATTAAATCAATACTTGATTTAATGATCCGGTCATACTGCATATAACCGACTAATATCAAATGTATCAATGTATCGAATCAACATTTGATTCGGTAACCCGGCTATATCTCATATAACCGTCCGATGATACAAATCGCGAGAATAGAATACAGTATCTCATACTAGTATTATTCTCGGTCCCGCACATATCTCATATGCACTCCTATTTCGTTTCGCTTGAGCCAGGAAACCTCTGTGTAGGACTCTAAAGACTCGTCAATACGCTGGCAGTAGGTGATGATCATATCAAACACCCACAAGCCACAAGCGGTCTGCTAAACGTAACGGCCACCCGGGTATTGAGCGATCAGAAGATCAACAAGCAAGCCCTCTAGTACTCCTGCGAATCCAATCAGTAACACTCCCGTACAGTCCGGTCTCGTCGTCTGATATGTCGCATATCTCGCTTAGGGGTGGTAAGCGTCAGACCCCAATAGCTCGATAAGTCGTGTCGATATGAGGTCAATATCAGTTTGAGAAACTACTGGTAACACTTACCAGTAAATCTCAACAACCCTGGCCAGGGATTTCCGGTTATAGCCAATCGAACACAGCGTAACATCAACTCCCTATACCGGTAGAGACGAATCCCCTCCTATCGCTCATTGCCTCCATATGATTCGGGACTGGACCCAAAAACCACCGTTTTGCACGCCCTCTTGGACGTGGTAAGGTGGAAATCAAAGCACAGTGGGAATCACACAATACTCTATGACGATCTCGGGTCTACAGACTAACCTGTACCAGTGTCACCAGAGAACTGCCATCTGACGTAAGGTATCATACCATCTGGGAGTTCTCGGCGAGTCCGTCCAGTGTACCCAGTCTCCACTAAGCACCCATATATCATCTCTGATGTCAAACACCAATGGATATGGGATCATCCATCGCCCATCTGTATGGGTCGAGAAGGTATACGCTAGTCTACTCTGGTATATCGATGCCTCGTCTCGATACACCCACGACTAGGGACCTTGAAGGATGTACTTATGGACTACCATGTCCCCACTAGTATGATCCGCATCATAATCCAGGTAGTCAAGTACACATCCTAAGGGCTTTACCAACATGTAACAGAGAGACAATCAATGTACACGTTAAGGTAAAGAGCAACCAGATAGCATACTATCATGTCGAGCAAGAAAGTCCTCCCTATATATGTCCAAGCATCCACTACAATATACATCCTATGTATAGTAATGGCCTCTAGGGCATACATATAACTAACACAATGTATATGATGTTCAACAATCAAGGGACTAATCCCTTTGATATCTGCCATATTCCAACCAAATGCTTGCCGATTTGATCTCAAGACCATCAAAAGAGTGTTCTCTTGCTCTAACGCTAGAGAAGCGGATATGATCACTGGCAAAGACTCATTCTCATCTAAATATGCATATTTAAGATGAGAAGGTAGCATCTTGAGATCTAATGTCGGCGGAGAGACGATAGATGGTGGGGTAAGGGAATGATACTCGGACTCCCTAAGAAGTTCATATCTTGCGTAGGATATTGACTCGGAAAGTGCTACTGACTTTTGCGATGAGTCAAAAGGTTCAAACTCAAGGGTGGACTCGTCAAAGGTGGCCTCACTATGATAATTTGCTAGATCAAACAATGATATACTAGTGTCGTTGAGATCATTATAGCAAAATTCCTCGACCTTGCTGCTGTCGGAAGCTATCTTGTTGACAGAACATACATCAATTAGATGAGCAGAAGGTTCAGATGGTTGACTTCCTAGCTTGTAAATGTTAAGCTCAATTGTCATCTTCCCGAATGATAAGTTCATAGAACCATTACGACAATCAATGACAGCATTGGAAGTGGCTAAGAAGGGTCGACCGAGAATCACCGGAATTTGGTTTCGTGGGTTCGCTACAGGCTGTGTATCTAGAACAATAAAGTCCACAGGGAATATAAATTCCCTGAATTTTATCAACACATCCTCTAGCTCACCCCTAGGTTGGGTGATAGATCGATCTGCCATCTGGAGAGTGCAGTGGGAAGGTTTCAACTCTCCCATACCTAACTGCTCATAGACAGAGTAAGGAAGCAAGTTAACACAAGCGCCAAGTCTAGTAGAGCACGATTGATATTTTTACCCCCAATAGATGTTGGAGATAGTGCCCTCAGAGTCAATTATTGGATCACAGGCACGTGATTGCAATGATTGAGGGAGGACCTATCCCGGTAGGACAATCTTACTCGAGATGATAGTATGCTATCTGGTTTATCTTTATCATCGTGTACTGCTTTAGGTGACCTGGCATGTCGCTATTACACGTTGATAGAGCCCCTAGGATTCTTGCTTGACTGCCGGCAGTATGATGGTGATCATATACGTGGGAGCTGGTAGTCTATAAGCATATCCTTAAAAGGTCCCTAGTCGTAGGAGTTTCGAGACAGGGCATCGATTCTCCAGAGTAGACTAGTGTATACAGTCGAGACCCCGACGAGGGGCGGTGGCCGGTCTCACAAGCCACTGGTGTCAGTTGGTTCACCTAAGATGTATACAGGTGCTCATTGGGTTATGAGTACACCGGACAGGACTCGCCGGGAACATGCTAGTTGGTCTTATACCTGACGTCAGATAGCAGTTCCCTGGTGACATGTGTACAGGTTAGTTCATCGACCTGAGGATCGTCATTTGTCTCGTGTGAGTTCCCACTGTGCTTTGATTACTACCCTACCACGGCTCAAAGGAGTCGTGCAAACAGGTTTTAGTTGGGTACAGTCCCGAGCCACATGGAGGCAGTGAGCGGATCTTCAGGGGTTCGTCTCTCCCGGTATTGGGGGTGAGGTCGCGTTGTGTCTAGGAGAGCCATTACGCAAAGCCCTCGGCCGAGGCAGGAGATTTACTGGTAGGTATTCCAGTAGTATCTCAGGGCGTTCTGGGCTACGCTCCGACACGACTTGTACCGCTTTTGGGGGTCTGACTTTTACCAACCCCCTAGGCCCGCCATGCGATACTCATAGACGAACGGACCGGACTGTACGGATATTGTCACTGACAGGCTCAGTTGGATGTCGGGGTGAGCTTCCTCATCGACGTCCCTTTTGGTCAATAGCTGGTGGCCCGTCACGTATTGGCTTATACCTCTGACGTGCTAGTGGTTAAATCCACAGCCATAGTATTGACGAGTCTTTAGAGTCCACCACATTTTCAGTTACTCAGGCTTTCGGGCGAAACGCTGTAGAGGCCGTATGGAGATATGGCAGGGTCCGATCAGATACGTGCGGTATTGCACGGATCAGGATCGGACAGTTTTGTACTAGTGGCCGTATAGTTATATGGCAGGGTTCGATCAGATACGTGCGGTATTGCACGGATCAGGATCGAACGGATTTTACTAGCCGGCTTTGGTTTAAGCCGGTACTAGTTTAGTACAGTGTAGTTTTTGTCTCATTGCATTTGTATCCGGTCGGAATACAGATGCGGGTGTGTATGCACAGTATAGGGGTTTTCCTGTAATTTATTACGGGACCAGTTTTCTGGAGTTGCCAGTTTGCATTCCGTTCCGGCCGGTTTTCCTTTGTTCTTTCCCGGCCGGACTTTTCTGATGGAGGGGGTAATTTGCAGTTTTGCAAATTACATTTGGTGGAGGTTTTATTTGTAAGATGATTTATTATGAAAGCATCTTTTGATACCTTTCTTATCATTTGCTTTTTGTTGATGAGAAAGGATTTGATTCATGATTAGAAGTGATGTGAGATTGTTATGATGATGTTTAGGATATAGTCACCATTCTCTTTATCCTACACTCACCTCCCTTCTTATGGTTAGCATTCTCATTCCTCCACCACTCTCATTCTCACAAGATGATAAAGTTTTTCATTAGAAAAAAGAGAAGAAGAAAATGGTAGAAAGAAAGAAAGAAAGAAAAAGATGAGAGTTCTTCCTTCTTGAGAGTTTCATTCTTCTTAATCTCTTTTTCATGCTAGAAAATTGCAAGCACCATTTTTCTAGTCTTGATTCCTCCATCACCATGGCAACAAACCCCAAATGAGACAAGCATCATCTACACTACATTCTACAGCATATCTTGAGCATGTCGAGTTGCCGGCTTCATGCGCGAGTTGCCTCGGTATTGAGGCGGGAGCCCGTAAAAGAAGAAGGCGATGTGGTGCCCTTTCCGGCGAGGTGGCGACGATGTGGAGGCAAGACTTTCTGCGGGAGATCGGGACGATGACGAGAAGACCGGAGGACACGGATCACTCGGTATACTTCTCACCCTATCTCTTGATTGCTGGCATTAGGTTAATGGTTACGATCCGGGTTTTCATTGTCCGCGGTAGCGCCGGTTTCCGAGTAAGGAAAATTTTTGATTCCGCATTTTGGCCTCGAGTACGAGGCTGGGGCGCTGCCGTGGCGCAACATGGTATCAGAGCCACGCCATTAACCTTGCCTAGCTTGTTCTAATGTGTTTTTCAATTCCGATCGACCGAAATTCCAAAAACCGTATTTTTCCTTCACATCAGTTTCTGTCGAAATTTTTTGGAGTCTAAAAATTTTTCAGGTGGTCTCAGAATGATGTGCAGGGAGTTCTAAGAATACTGAAAAAATTTGGTAAAGTGATCGTTCTGTACGACCGCGCAAGCGCGGCCTAAGCCCCTCATTGGCCGCTCTTCCGCCGCAAGAAGTAGGCTTCACTTCACCAATTTTTCTCAATGGTCTTGTGGGCTTAAATTAGGGGTTTTGGAATATTAAAATTGGGCCCAGGTTTTCTGTAAGTGCTACAGTTTTGATTGGGGGCCCACTTGTTAATTTTTGGTCAATCGGAAAATTTTAAACACATTATTTCACAGTATTTACATTATATCTGCGACCGTGAATGTCACTCGATCGATAAATCCGGTCTAACTGCTATAGCCCGGTTAGACGGATTTGCGAACGTGACTTTCACGTTGATGTTCTATGTTTATGCTGTGATGTTGCGGATCGTTCGTGGGGGATAGCCTGGATGCAATGCTAGTACTGTGTTGTTGTATTATGTACATTTGTTATTGCGGGGCGAGCGTCCGACATGTGGACTGCTGTCACTGCCTGTTTGTATTATTCTTTTGGGGTACGACCTGGTTGCGGTCGATGTACCCGGTGTATGTATATTTTACTTTCTGTACTAGGATTACCCCACGGAGGAGTGCACGGATAGCCGGGTTCTAGGGGGCAACGGGCCCGCATCTCATGGCATTGAGACGGAGGGGGCTTCACTCTAGGATTGGCGGGCTATTCGCCGCACTCGTAGGGGGTACAGGTTGACCCAGGAGGGGTGCCCAAGTTACCGGATTCCATGAAGTGCTGGGTGGTCCATTCACGGTGCTGGAGGGGGCTGCCTCGCTTCAGGTTTTGGCGGGTGACTTGCCGCGCCCGTAGGGGTCTAGGTTTTCATTGCACAGGCTATCCACACGACCAGGGAAACGTCGGGTTTCAGCAGCGGCTCTGTGAAACCCAGGGCTTCCAGATATCTGTATTGTTCTGTGATGCTGTACATTTCTGTGATGTTGCTTTTTATCACGCCTTGAGCGAAATATAATATATTGGTATATATATTAGTAGATGTTGTATATGTTTTACATCCGCGCTAGTCCAGTCCCCGCTCTGCCGTTAGTTAGCTAACCTAACGGGTGATGACGGGACCCAGTGGCGAATGCGGATGGCATATACGTACGTCAGTATATTTTCGTTCTTTGTGGTGTGATAAATTGATGGGACTGCGTTGATTCGGATCAATGCAAGAAAAACAAACCTATTCTGATGTTGTTGGAACACTTTTCAAAAAGCTGTTATTGCAAGGACATTCACTTTTGTTTTGCATCGTGGTATTCATTTGGAATATCCTGCTCCTCAGTCGACGAGGCAAGGGCCGAGATCCCTTCACCGGGAGTGACCCCTTGGACAGAAGTTTGCGTCAGGGCAATAACTTCACTATAGCCGATTACTTTTGCTTCGCATCGTGGTATTCAGTTGGAATATCCTGCACCTCATTCTACGGGGAAAGAGCCGAGATCCCTTCACCGGGAGTGACCTCTTTAGTAAAGGTTTTCGTCACTATATTTTATAAAAGGTTGTGCAGTTCCTTCAACGATATCAAGTTCATTACGTTAAAGGTTTTTCGCCAAAAACCAGTCGCAGCCCTCCGTCATTTCAGATTAGTATTACTTAGTATTCGTGCTGCGTATGTCGTGCTCAGCCGAGGCGTAGTGTTCGGTAGCTATGTAGTGCTTTTCTGTTGCATGGATATGTGATTGGTTAGGACAGTCGTACGGTCATTTTGGCTCAGTCAAGGACTCGTGCGGGTGGGTCTAATGCAATCAGGATAATGACGGGTTGAACTTGACTAGGACTCTTTGATTTGTTGACTGTGTCAAGGTCACTTGGGTCCTAGGGGTAAAACTTTCATCGGGAGTTTCAAAAGAACTGAAACTTGCCAGGCATGCGCATACCTTCTGGAGTGTGGTGACTTGAGTGGATTCCGTCAAGTTTTCATGCGATGATAGTTGGATCCCGATTCCCACTGATGAGTTGGTTTACTCCTCGGGTGACCCCGACTAGTTCTTCTTTCAGGTTTGGAGGAGAATTTGAGGTACAGTGGGAGGCTTCCAGATTAGACAAAGTGATAACCATTCTGATCTAGGTTAGAGTGCACGCTGAGTGTTTCTTTTCTCTCTCTCTTTGGCAGCGACCATTGACCCGACCCTAGACTTTGACTCAGTGACCAAGTTGACCGAACCTTCTTAACACTGGCTTTTGGATTGTCAGAGTTGCAGACCTCATTGCCACTCCTACTTTTACTCTTTTCTCCGGGACACCCCGTATTACTACGAACGTCCACTTCCATTGGACAAAACCATCGTATGGTTAGATACGAACTCGAAGGACTTCGAGGATGGTTTCTGGTTCTGGAGAAAACGGATAGGACTATTCAGTTGTCTTTTCCTTTTACCTTCTCTCAGGTTGCGAGTACTCCTTGGTTTAGGAGATAGTACACCTATTACGCAAATTGGATAGTCTTCTTCCAAACCATAGGCTGGTGCCGACCGGTAGGGAATGAAGAAAACCAGTTAGCCTAAACGGTGTACAGAAGGTATTAAGATTAAGACAAAGCAAGGGATTAGTAAGAGGGCAAAGTAAATTGCGACTGATATTCACGACCAAACCAAGTATTTCTTCGCCAATCCTAAATCACCTTTGTATTTCTCCAGGACACTCCGTATCACTACGAAGATCCACAGTTTATTGGATACTCCAACGTATGGTTATATACGAACTCGAAAGGAACTTGTTCCAGTTCGGGGATGGATTCTGGTTCAGGAGAAATAGGAATAAAGTACATTCAGATGTCTTTTATCTTCACCTTCTCTCGCGTTGCGAGTGCTCCTAGGATTAGGACAGTACACCCTTTATGCTTATTGGATAGTCTTCTTCCAAACCATAGGCTGGTGCCGAACGGTAGGGAAGGAAGAAAACCATTTGGCCTAAAGGGGTGTACAGAAGGTAATGACTAAAGACATATGAAGGGATTTGGAGAGGTGGCAAAGAATTATACGGTTATAGTTGTGAATCTGGATAATGGAAGAGGCATTACTAAGAATACCAGGATACCCCAACGAAACATTTCAATGTTTCAGTTTCACTGTGTACTGTTAATAGAAAACTGATTTCCCAGTTATACACTTGCTTCAGGGTATGTATTTACCAGGTATGATTCTCACATCTGTATGGTTTTACAGATGCTGAGTGGGAGTAAGTTATTAGGAATTGGGTGATCATCCTCATTATATCGGGATTCATTGTAATCGGCGATATTTGAGGAAGTCACCTGGGTTGTTTGCCGGACGGCAATTATTTGGTTTTGAATATCCGCGGTTATGCACCAATTTCAAATTGAAATATCTGTACGTCTATTTTTATAGAGTGAGATATACCTTTTGAAGTTATGTCGATGACATTTACCTATATCAGTGGATGGTTAGGTAAGGAGCATTAAACAGCGGTGTAATTCTTCTTAACCATAAGTACAGTTTTCAACCTACGACACACAGTGAAAGAGTTGTTAGACTCAGCGGACTTATACAGAGTATTGTATGTTGTCCAGTGTCCATTAGGACAGAGGGGTTGGTCCTCATACTATATTCTGTTTACTTTTAACTTCTCTAGTTCTTAGACAAGTGTTTCGTAGAAACACAGGGTCTAAGTTTTGAGGAGTTATAGGTATTTGAATAGAGTAGAGAACCAGGTATAGCAAGTATCGGGATTCTTCAAAGTGATCGAAGATGTAGATACTTGTGTATGGTATTCAGTTGATAGTAATGATAAAGAGAAATTGCTTCTCTTTCAGGTTACTCATAATTGGAAGCATTCCTAAGTTGAGTAACGCTGATCGGCCTCCTTCCATTTAGTGTACATGCACTGGAGATAGCTGCATGATTTGAATCTGGTTCAATTGAATCAGTGCCTCTGGTTCTATATTGGATATAGAACAGTTCATATCTTAACGATGTTAAGGTACGGGGAGATGTCCGGCTTATGCTTAAAACCAGACACTGGACAACTCAAGGCACGTTTCTGTAATGGCTGTTTGTGGGTTGACCCAGGCTATGACGAGGGTTGACTTTCTACCATCTGGATGAACGATAGCAATATTGTTCTAGACTCGCCACAGTTTTTATTAAAAATGGATTTTTTCAGAAAAAGTAGTGGGAGTATGGTAGAACTGGAAGTGATTCCAGAACCGCAAACGATTACTAAAGATTTGATAAGCAACCTAAAGATTCAATCTGGTTTGACATTCCATTGGCCACTCCGCAGATACGGTGGGTAACTTCAGGCACCCGAGAGGTACTCCGGTAGCCTCAAGGACGGTGACAGGGAAGTTCTTGTTTACCCACACTTGCCATTGCTGTTGTTCCAGGCTGTGAGACCCGGCAGGAGGATGAGTATAGCGTCGTTCTAAACTAGCTTTGGAAGTGCACGTCTATATGATTCTGCCAGAGGGTTGTCGTAGTCAGTGGGAGCAGCGGAAGCATTGGTGGACATCAGGCTTATGTCTATTTATAGACTAAAGCAGATGTAGCGGAGATAGATCATCTATTTCTGATGTGACAGTCATAGGTTTGACGTCATCAGAATAAGGGGTGGATCTGTTGAGAAGGTAGTAGGAAGTGATATTCCTATACTACGATCGGTTATACTTTGGTTGTCACACAGTGTTTTCTCCACACAGGACTTGGATATTATATCAGACATACTGGTTACTAGATCTATGGTTTTAGATCTAGATTTGGGTGGTTTCCCAATCTGGGTACCTTGACAGCATTCTATGAGTATTTAGAATGGACGACTCCTGACATGGTAGTGTACCTGCAGTTGATGGAGTCACCCTCTCTAAAGGTGTCTTATAGACTAAAGGGGAGAGAGATACTCATGATTGGCAGATCACTTGCTTAGGCAATTGAGTCAATCATGAGATGTCAAGTACCACACCAGATGTTGTTCTTGCACTAGATGCAATAAGTTGATATTGATCCAATCCTGGAGAAACAGTCGGAAGCAGTCTTAGAACATAAGTGGATGTTCTAAGGATATGATAACGACAGCCTCATTTGGGAGACAGTTATCATTCCAGGCTTCCAAGGTGACATGGACGACAAGGAGGTTGTCAGAGTTATAGTTTTCCTTCTGACGAGGGGCAGTATTTTGGACAGGTGGTCCAAGGCAATACTGAGGGAGGCTTGGCGCAGGATACTGATTAAGTTCAGTTGACGATACAGTCTAAGAAGTTTGGATTTGGAGTTCATTTATGAGCTAGGTCCCATCAGACATCCAGACATTCTAAGACAGGTATTGCTCATTTCGGGAGATGGCTTTCTCCGTGAACTTGAGAAATAGAGAGACAAAGAAAGAAACATCACAGCGGATCCACTCACTGAGGCTATTCCTCGAACGCAATAGTTTCGCAAACAAGCTTTGTGAGACTGACTAGTAGAGGAGTTGGGTGTTCGGTATCACACGGGCTGTGAGTATGCGGCATCGCAATAATTAGCCTTGAGTGCAAGTGGGAGATTGTTGGAGATAGTGCCCTCAGAGTCAATTATTGGATCACAGGCACGTGATTGCAATGATTGAGGGAGGACCTATCCCGGTAGGACAATCTTACTCGAGATGATAGTATGCTATCTGGTTTATCTTTATCATCGTGTACTGCTTTAGGTGACCTGGCATGTCGCTATTACACGTTGATAGAGCCCCTAGGATTCTTGCTTGACTGCCGGCAGTATGATGGCGATCATATACGTGGGAGCTGGTAGTCTATAAGCACATCCTTAAAAGGTCCCTAGTCGTAGGAGTTTCGAGACAGGGCATCGATTCTCCAGAGTAGACTAGTGTATACAGTCGAGACCCCGACGAGGGGCGGTGGCCGGTCTCACAAGCCACTGGTGTCAGTTGGTTCACCTAAGATGTATACAGGTGCTCATTGGGTTATGAGTACACCGGACAGGACTCGCCGGGAACATGCTAGTTGGTCTTATACCTGACGTCAGATAGCAGTTCCCTGGTGACATGTGTACAGGTTAGTTCATCGACCTGAGGATCGTCATTTGTCTCGTGTGAGTTCCCACTGTGCTTTGATTACTACCCTACCACGGCTCAAAGGAGTCGTGCAAACAGGTTTTAGTTGGGTACAGTCCCGAGCCACATGGAGGCAGTGAGCGGATATTCAGGGGTTCGTCTCTCCCGGTATTGGGGGTGAGGTCGCGCTGTGTCTAGGAGAGCCATTACGCAAAGCCCTCGGCCGAGGCAGGAGATTTACTGGTAGGTATTCCGGTAGTATCTCAGGGCGTTCTGGGCTACGCTCCGACACGACTTGTACCGCTTTTGGGGGTCTGACTTTTACCAACCCCCTAGACCCGCCATGCGATACTCATAGACGAACGGACCGGACTGTACGGATATTGTCACTGACAGGCTCAGTTGGATGTCGGGGTGAGCTTCCTCATCGACGTCCCTTTTGGTCAATAGCTGGTGGCCCGTCACGTATTGGCTTATACCTCTGACGTGCTAGTGGTTAAATCCACAGCCATAGTATTGACGAGTCTTTAGAGTCCACCACATTTTCAGTTACTCAGGCTTTCGGGCGAAACGCTGTAGAGGCCGTATGGAGATATGGCAGGGTCCGATCAGATACGTGCGGTATTGCACGGATCAGGATCGGACAGTTTTGTACTAGTGGCCGTATAGTTATATGGCAGGGTTCGATCAGATACGTGCGGTATTGCACGGATCAGGATCGAACAGATTTTACTAGCCGGCTTTGGTTTAAGCCGGTACTAGTTTAGTACAGTGTAGTTTTTGTCTCATTGCATTTGTATCCGGTCGGAATACAGATGCGGGTGTGTATGCACAGTATAGGGGTTTTCCTGTAATTTATTACGGGACCAGTTTTCTGGAGTTGCCAGTTTGCATTCCGTTCCGGCCGGTTTTCCTTTGTTCTTTCCCGGCCGGACTTTTCTGATGGAGGGGGTAATTTGCAGTTTTGCAAATTACATTTGGTGGAGGTTTTATTTGTAAGATGATTTATTATGAAAGCATCTTTTGATACCTTTCTTATCATTTGCTTTTTGTTGATGAGAAAGGATTTGATTCATGATTAGAAGTGATGTGAGATTGTTATGATGATGTTTAAGATATAGTCACCATTCTCTTTATCCTACACTCACCTCCCTTCTTATGGTTAGCATTCTCATTCCTCCACCACTCTCATTCTCACAAGATGATAAAGTTTTTCATTAGAAAAAAGAGAAGAAGAAAATGGTAGAAAGAAAGAAAGAAAGAAAAAGATGAGAGTTCTTCCTTCTTGAGAGTTTCATTCTTCTTAATCTCTTTTTCATGCTAGAAAATTGCAAGCACCATTTTTCTAGTCTTGATTCCTCCATCACCATGGCAACAAACCCCAAATGAGACAAGCATCATCTACACTACATTCTACAGCATATCTTGAGCATGTCGAGTTGCCGGCTTCATGCGCGAGTTGCCTCGGTATTGAGGCGGGAGCCCGTAAAAGAAGAAGGCGATGTGGTGCCCTTTCCGGCGAGGTGGCGACGATGTGGAGGCAAGACTTTCCGCGGGAGATCGGGACGATGACGAGAAGACCGGAGGACACGGATCACTCGGTATACTTCTCACCCTATCTCTTGATTGCTAGCATTAGGTTAATGGTTACGATCCGGGTTTTCATTGTCCGCGGTAGCGCCGGTTTCCGAGTAAGGAAAATTTTTGATTCCGCATTTTGGCCTCGAGTACAAGGCCGGGGCGCTGCCGTGGCGCAACAATAGAAATAGAGATTGTAGGACAGCCGGGGTCCTTAAGTTTCTTAGGTAATTATGGGGTAAAAGCTGTGCTTATATTACTCGTCATGAACACCTTTTACGGCACTTGAGTTTTTCTCTTCTTAGTGCACAAGTCCTTAAGTATTTTCGCATAAGCCGGAACTTGTTATATAGCATCTAGGAGAGGAATATTTATGTTAACCTATCTAAACATTTTCATAATCTTCTCCATTTGTGGACTTGGTTTGTTCCTCTTAACCTATTTAGATAAGGAGCTTTATCAATAAGAGTTGGGGCCAATATTGGAGAAGATCGAGGGGGTGGAACGGATTACAGAATTAGAGTTGGGATCATGTTAGGTTAACTCAAGGAGGTGGACGGAGGTTTCGAGCTAAGGGGGAAACGAAGAATAGGCTCAGGAGAAGATGGTAGATTAGACGAAATAGGGTTAGAAGTGGAAGCTGGAGTATCATTGATTGATTCCTCATTATCAACCTGTTCACCGACTTGGTTGTTCAGCACTCTTCCCGATCTCAACGTAGTAATGACATTCACATTATGATGTTGTGAGTGGCCAGGATTCGGTAGGGGTTGAGATTGTAGGGTTAGTATAGCACCTTGTGAAGGTTTTGGCAAGCATCAATCATGATACTTTAAAAATTTTGGGGTGCTAAACAAACCCTAACCATTATCTTAACTAGAGACTTAGGGTAAACATAACAAGTAAACAACTTTACTTCTAAGAGTTAGGGATTACAACCTTTGTAATCCGTTCCTTCGCTTCATAAGCTCCCTGTTGAGGTCCCTTCACTACGATCATCGAGTACCCGGACTCTAGAGAGGCTCCATGAAAAGAAAGATGCAACCTTGCTTCCAATCTTCAACAACTAAGATGATCTACCTTAATGAATCTCAAACCCAACCTCTTGCTTCACTAATCAAGTATTAGCAAAGCAAACACCCTAATCTAAGTGGCTAGAATAGATGAGGATGATGAAGTAGGTATTTAGATCTCTTTTTTTTTCAATTTCTCACTTTATTTCATCACCAAAGAAAAAGCTAGTGAAGTTTTTCTTCATGAAGAAAGAAGAAGAAGATGAAGCAAAAACCTTTTGTGATGAATAATGAAAATTATTTTTGTGGTTACAAATCAACCATGGGTTAAGAATGAAAGCTTAACCCTTGTAGAGAATTAACTAGGGTAAAGGGTTTGGGTAGGGTTAAGAAATATCTACACAAAATATCAAAGGTCAAAGTCAAAGCTTCAAGAAGCTTCTTGAAAGCTTAACCCTAATCCAAACCCTAACCATGTTTAAACTCCACAAAACATGTTGCATTTGTAACCCTAACATGTTACAATATTATATATCACATATATAATATATAATGTAACAAAATAAAATAATACAATTAGCATATATAACATATACATCAATGTATTATCCATGAGAGAAAAAGAATCTTTAAGTGAGCTTATATTAGTTAATGTAATATAATATATCAAATATATAATTATAAATTAAATTATCGAATCAACACTTGATCCGATAATCCGGCTATTTCATAAATAACCGACTAATATAATCTGTATCAGTTCATCGAATCAACACTTGATCCGATGACCCGGCTATATCACATATACCCGGCCGATATCACATATCGCGAGAATCTAATACGGTACCACATACACGTATTATTCTCGGTCCTGCACATATCACATATGTGCTCCTACTCCGTTTTGCCTGAGCCAGGAAACCTCTGTGTAGGACTCTAAAGAATCGTCAATATGCCGACAGTAGGTGATAATCCTATCAAACACCCACAAGCTGCAAGCGGTTAGCTAAACGTAACAGCCACCCAGGTATTGAGCAATCAGAAGATCAATAAGCAAGCATCTACATTCTCCTGCGAATCCAATCAGTAATACTCCCGTACAGTCTGGTCTCTTCGTCTGATATGTCGCATATCCAGTCTATGGGTGGTAAACGTCAAACCCTAGTAAAAGATAAGTCGTGTCGATTTTAGGTCTATAACAGTTCGAGAAACTACTGATAACACTTACCAGTAAATCTCAGTAACCCTGGCCAGGGATTTCCAGTTATAGCCAATCGAACACAGCGCAACATCAACTCCTTATACCGGGAGAGACGAAACCTCTCCTATCGCTCATTGCCTCCATGTGATTAGGGAATGTACCCAAAAGCCACCGTTTTGCACGCCCTCTTAGACGTGGTATGATGGAAATCAAAGCACAGTGTGAATCACACAAGACTCTATGACGATCTCGGGTCTACAGACTAACCTGTACCAGTGTCACCAGAGAACTGCCATCTGACGTGAGGTATAATACCATCTGGGAGTTCTCGGCGAGTCCGTCCAGTGTACCCAGTCTCCACTGAGAACCCGTATACTATCTATGATGTCAAACATCAATGGATATAGTGTCATCCATCGCCCATCTACATGGGTCAAGAAGCATACGCTAGTCTACTCTGGTATATCGATGCCCTGTCTCGATACACCTGCGACTAGGAACATTTGAAGGATGTACTTAGCGACTACACTGTCCCCACTAGTATGATTTGCATCGTAGTCCTGGTAGTCAAGTACTCATCCTATGGGCTTTATCAACATGTAACAAAGAGACTATCAGAGTACATGTTAAGATAAAGAGCAACCAGATAGCATACTATCATGTCAAGCAAGAAAGTCCTCCATATATATGTCCAAGCATCCACTACAATATACATCGCATGTACAGTAATGGCCTCTAGGGCATACATATCACTAACAATCTCCCACTTGCACTAGAGCCATCTGTTGTAGTATCTCATACCCAACAATCAGCTGTGGTTGAAGTATCTCATACTCAACCATCCCATAAAAGTCTCTACTGGGAAATAGGCCTTTGTGAGTGAATCCGCGTTGTTGTCATCTGTATCTACTCTCCTTACCTCGATCACCCTGGAGGTCAACCATCTCCATGATCAGGTGATACTGCCTAAGAATTTGTCTGGATCACAGATGGGATGGGGTTTCCTAGGACTAAGCCACAACTCCATCGTCACACAATTGTAGGAACGAAATTCATCTCATGAACTCATATATATCCAGACAGCCTCTTTGGTAGCATCCTTAGTAACAATGTATCTTGCCTTTAATCGTCTAGTAAGTCACGGTATCTAACTTGGAACTCTTCCAACATACCGTCCCTCCACTGAGGGTAAAGACAATGCCTGCGACTGACATTCAGTCGTCCTTATCACCCTGGAACCTTTCCAGTGATTCTCCTCAGGATCGATTGATACCATCTCACTACAACTAGTGAGAATCCTAACTTCCAATTAAATCTATCTCATAGATCTATAACCCAGGATTTAGGAGGTATCACCTTGATTCTATATGGAGAATCTTTGTGATAAGAGGAGATTGACCGAGCATAGCATAGGAAACTCATTCCCTATCAAGATTATGTCATCCACATACTATACGAGGATCACCACCATACTCCCTACTACCTTTTTGTATATAGTTGGTTCATCTACCATTTTGATGAAGTCAAACTCTTTGACTACTACATCAAAACAGACGTTCCAACTCCGCGATGCCTGATTTATCACATAAAACATCTTGCACTCATTTCCACTGCTCCCACTGTCTACGAAGCCCTCTGGCTGTGTACTTATAGACGCTCTCTTCCAAATCATCATTTAGAAAAGCAGTCATGACACCCAACCGCCAGATATCGTAGTCATGGTATGTAGCAGTGGCAAGTAGGATCTGGATGGACTTAAGCATAGTTTTGAAAGTCTCAACTTTTCCATGTACACCTAAGTAATCTTGTCAAGATATACTTGCTCCTGATGGGGATTTAACCCTTCAGATAAAGCAACCAAAGTCCATACTTTGTTGGTGTATATGGATTCCATCTCAGATCGCTAAGCATCCAGCCATTCTTATAGAGTCCCTACTCCTGATGGCCAGCTCGAAACTAGTTGGGTCATCATCTCATGATGCAATCCTTGCTCCCACTGTCATAGAGAAAAACTGAAGTATCTCTCAGGTGGATGAGGAACCCTACTAGATCGGCGGAGAGGCTGAGGTTCGTTAGAAACTATTGAATCCTTCGGCTTTACCAAATCATCAGCTGCAGTTTGTATAGCTGGAACCTTTTCCAGTTCTATCTCATGACCACTAATTTCTTCACAAGAAATACCCTTTCCAAAAGGTGGCATGCTGAGAATCAAAACACATTTTGCTCCCCAGTTTGGTAGAAGATATTCCCTTGCGAATGCTTGGGATATCTAACAAACTTCCACAGAACTGATCTTGCCTTGAGTTTGTCCGGATTTTGCTTTGGACAACCCTAAATCTTAACATCCTTAAGAGATGGGCTCTTTCCATACCATATTATATATGGAGTGGTAGGCACCTGATTTGGTTGGAAACCTATTCAATAGGTATGCAGCTTCTCAAGTGCATAACCCCCAAAAGGAAATAGGTAACTCAGTAGTACTCATCATAGAGCACACCTTATCACATAGGGTGTGATTTGCTCCGCCCCAATATACCAACGTGCTGTGGTGTATATGGAGGAGTAATGCTGAGAGAGAATCTCATTCTCCTTTAGAATAGTCCAGGAATTCCGTGCTCAAGTATTCTCTTCCTTGATCTCATCAAAGGAAATAATACTTATACCCGTTTTTGGTTCTCTACTTCTGAAGTACAAAGAACCAGTCCTGGCATGTGTAGCAGGGGACCTCATACATCATTATGTATCAATCCCAAGAGTTCACTAACTCTTTCTCTGTTTCCAATAAACAGAGCTATGGTCATCTTATCTTTGTGACATGACTGACAAGTTTCACAAGATGTAAATTCAAACTAATTTAAATATGCATCTGAATGTAACTTATCTAGTCGGGTCACATTGATATAACCTAGTCTACAAAACCTCAAGAAGGATTCGTTCATTTCTGAACTCTTCTTCTTGTGTGTTTTCTGTACATTAAGAATTGTAGTTTGATTTAGCACGTTTATGCTTTTAGATAACGTGCCTGAACTGATCAACTCTTGATATAGGAAATGTTCAAAATATTATCCAACAATACAAAATTATATCCTTCTTTATTAAATAAAGATACTGATATGATGTTGTATATCAGGTTCGGTATCTATTAACATTCGTTCAGAATCAATGTATTTGTTAATATAGGGTGATAACTGCCAACAGACTTGGCTTGCAACAATTGCACCGTTTCCAACTCTTGAAACTTATCACCATTTCTCTGTTCTATGTAATGAATACACCCGAAGATGATGCATCATCATACACTTTCTTCGTTTGGGTGGTACGGGAATTCTGGTAATCACCTATTTCCTGCTCGGTCTTATAACATTTATAAGTTGGAGCGGGACCAACGTTCCCTAGCGCAGTATAACAAGCAGGTTCGGTCAATACATCCGTATTTTTTTATCTTGATTAAGGAGTGACATAGTCGCAACCAGGATAGAGAGAGAGAGAGAGAAGAAAACACTCTGCGTGCACTTTTGCAAGATTAGATTTGGTTATTAATATATCTAATCAGGATGGCTCCCACTGTTTTAGTCAAATCTTCCTTCAAACCCTAAAAGGAAAGACTAGCCGGGATTAATTACACGCTACAAGTTCGCCAATCTTTCAGCCAGGCTAGTGCCGGTACTTTGAGGGAGGTTCCCCGTGCTTTCGCATGGACCTAATTAAAGTAAACCTCGTTTTCCCAGAGGCTTAACCCCATTGACACCTTTCTAGACACCTACTTGATCGGCTAATTGTAATGTGTAAAACTCTTCCAGGAGTAACTCTTACTCGCAGCGGGTATCGGGATACAACTATCTCATAGGAGGTATGCAATCTCATTGAAAATTTCAATACTTGAAATTCCCGATAATATTTTACCCCTAGCGTCCTATGACCTTGACGGAGGTCAACAAACCATAGGCTGCTCGTCAAGTTCTACCCGTCATTTCCTGATTGAATTAAACCCACCCGCACGACCCTTGACGGAGGTCAACAAGGCCGCACGACTACCCTAAAACAATCGCATCATATGCTTATACAGATAAGCATAAATAGCTACCGCACACTACGCCTTGACGAAGGCCAACAAACGTAGCACGAATACTATGAAGTACTTATCTGAAATGACGGAGGGCTACGACAGGTTTTTAAGAAAACCATGTGCGTAATGAACTTGATATCGTTGTAGAATCGAATGAATTTTGAAAAGGAGTGTTTTTGAGGCTTTTACTAGTTTTGCTAACGAGGTCACTCCCGGTGAAGGGATCGTCGGCTCTTTCCTTATCGAATAAGGTGCAGGATATTTCACAAATACCACTATGCAAAGTAAAAACTATAAGAGCAATCAAAAGAAAAACCGTGTTTGTAGCATCCGCTAGTTTTCACTAAAGTGGTCACTCCCGGTGAAGGGATCTCGGCTCTTTCCTTATCGAATAAGGTGCTGGATATTCTACAAGGAATACCGCTATGCAAAGCAAAAAACTAAAGCTACCAGTTTTTAAAACAAGTTTCTACAACATCTTTAGGTTTCTTTTATTTCATTAATGAAGTCCCATTTTATTATGCTTCACAAGCATCACATTTGAAACGAAATCAGCAATATAACATATATCTCATATATATAATATAAACATTCCTCTCAGGAAGTAATATGATCTCTGTAAGTCCATGCTACCTCTCCCGGTACTTTCGGGAATGCGGAATTTGGTAAAAAACGATTTTTATAGAGGTGGTAACATGGACCTAAAATCCGGATCTTGGTTAAACATCTAACTAACAACCTAACTACGAGTTTCTAGCTACTCGGTTAGGGGGTTATACCTTGCTTGTCTTGAACTCCTTCATCTTCAAGCTCCGATGGTGGTCCGGATTGGCTTCTTCCCGTCGTCTCCGTACGCCGAAGATAGATCCACCTGAAAGCTCCAACCTTTGGCTCCTTCTTCGAACTTTGAAGAAACTGGTTCACTCGGTTTGCTAAACCTTGTGAACTAGAGTGAGTAGAGAAGAGTTTGTATGGGATTTTATCTATGGTTCTTGATTCTCAACTCATGAGACAAGAGAACCATAGAGTCAAGAGAGGGAGCAAGAGGGTGAGGGTGAGAGCAAAACAAGAGAGCTCAAAACAAAGAGAGAGAATGAGCAAGAAAGAATGAGCAAGTCTTTTGTCTCTCACCCTCTCATAATCCAAAGTCATGATAACTCATCATACCAAATAAGTGTTATGTGATAGTTGAAGCAACCATAACCATATCATTTCATGCACCCATTTTGCACAAATGAGCAAGCAAGCAAAAGTCTTTGCCATGAAATGATGGCTATGGTTATCATGATGGTCAACTAGTCAAGCCTAGTCAACCGGTCAACAAAGTCAACAAGTCAACAAAAGTCAACAAGTCAACAAAGTCAACAAGTCAACAACCATGTCACCATAATACTTAATTAATATAATAATTAATCACATATCATATTCTCATTAGGGTTGAGCAAAAAGTCAATAGTCAACGGTCAACTGTCAACAACCCTAATGAGAATCCGCTGCCTCTGTCTCCCTGTCAACTGTGCATACACACCCGCATCCGCGTTCCGAGGAACACGAATGCACACTGGATAAATCCAATCCCAAAAGGTACACTAGTATCTGGCTTAAACCAAAGCCCGCTAGTGTAAACTGTCCGGACACTGTACGTGCACAAGTGCACGGATGTGACCGAACCCTGTCGCAAAACCATGCGACCTGTCGCAATACCATGCGACCTCTACTCTTTTGCCTAAAGGCGAAAAGCTTTCTGTGTGGGACTCTAAAGACTCGACACTACGCTGGCAGTGGGTTTAACCACAGACCGCAAGCGGTACTAGCTGTGCGTAACGGTCCCTAGGTAGTGCCGACAAGAAGACCGACGAGGCGAAACCCATCTGAACTCCTACTGAGCCTGAGTGTGACATTTTCCGTACAGTCCGGTCTGTTCGTCTGATATATCGCATGGCGGGCCTAGGGGCGGTAAACGTCAATCCCCCAATAGCGGTACAAGTCGTGCCGGAGCGAAGCCCAAAACACCCTGAGATAACACTGGAAGCCTACCAGTATATCTCGTTTGCCCTGGCCAGGGACTACTCGTGTAATGGCTCTCCTAGACACAGCACGATGTCAACCCCCAATACCGGGAGAGACGAATCCTGTCTAACCGTCACTGCCTCCAAGTGCTTCGGGACTGCACCCAACTACTACCTGTTTGCACGGCTCCTTTGAGCCGTGGTAGGGTAGTAATCAAAGTACAGTGGGAACACACTCGAGGCGAAGTGACAGTGTCAAGTCAGCGGACTAAGCTGTACTCATGTCACCTGAGAACTGATAACTGACGATAGGCATAATACCAACTAGTCAGTTCCCAACGAGTCCTGTCCAGTGTACCCGTAACCTAACGAGCACCCGCATACTATCTCAAGTACGACGTACTGACGGCTGTGGGACAGACCGTCTCCCACACTGGGATGAGAAGCGCATGCGCTGGTCTACTCCGGAGTATCGATGCCCTGTCTCGATAGTCCAGCGACCAGGGACCTGCATAAGGATGTGCTTATAGATTACCCAGCCCCACTAGTGTGACGGCCATCACATCGCTGGTAATCAAGCAAAGATCCTAAGGGCTCCACTAATGTGTATAGGCGATATACAAAAATAAACACATGTACACATTGAAGTAGAAACAAACCAAGTAGCATACTACTATTTTGAGCAAGATTGTATATACAAGGTGAATATCCCAAGCTTCCATTAAGTAATATACAAACTAGTATGATACAGTAATGGCCTCTAGGGCATATACACTAACAATCTCATCACAGAACATTGCAGCAGAAGATAACATATGAAATATTGGATATACTAGGACGTCCGTGTTTTATTTCGAGCCTGTATAAAACACGGATTCCATGGTCGCGATGAATAGCCAAACCCACATCCCTAGACCCCTACGGGAGCGGCAAGCAACACTGCCAATTCTAGGGTTAGGAGACCCGGTCTCGACTCCTCGAGATGGCCTCCCACTGGACCCTAGAACCCGATTACTTGTGCTCCCCTCCTCAGGTCTATCCTAATGCGGAAAAGTAAATAATATACAATGGTGACATCATACTCAACCCGGAAGTGCCCCAATAAAAGAATATTACATATAATGAATTTTACATGAATGAAAAAGAAACCCTCATCTCACATAAAACCCCCGGCTATTCAGAACACGACGATCCAATATAACATATCACAGCAACACATAATATCGCATATCATCAACGTAAGCAAGTATGCGTATCCCGATTGTCTTTGATTTATAGCAACGAAGCCGGCAATACCACACATACTACGCTTACGGTCACGGAAAAGAAAATGTAAAACAACAACATTTGGAATCCACAATCACATTAGATATCTTAAATCCGAAATATCACATACTTCGCATTTCATGCCTAACTATATGAATTCCACAAATTGTATCACATTCCAGATAAATAGACAATGTTAAACTTTCGATCGAATAAACAAACATCCAAAATTTCCCAAATAGCTCAACACTTGAGCGGAGTTCAAAAAGTCCCAGAACATGTCACAGCCGTTATGAACCAGCCGTAGAAAGGTCAAACCAACGCCTCACATGTGACAACGCTAAACTACCACAAACCATATGGTTCAGTGGCGGTTTTGACGGTCACATAATCGAGTTATGGTTACGTTCTTCTAAAGGGTCCACAAATTCGCTTGTATGATTTCCCGAAAGTTTTAAACTCAGGAAAAATCCAACACTTGAAAGTTTTCCGACAGTTGAAAAAGTGAGTTATTGATATCCGTTCGAACATTTTAAAACGTTCTAAATTATTCGAAAAACTAAACGATGTTAAACTTTCCAATCGAATCAACGAATTCTTAAGATCTCCAGAAAACTCAACACTTGAGTAATATTAAAAATTCCCAGAAGCATAATGTAATACCTACGAATCACCTCTTGAAGTACGATCCCTGAATCCTCATGTTCGGCCGCGGAACCGCCGCCAATAGCTGGGTTTGGCCGCGGTTCCACGGTGTCTTGATGGATTTAGGGAATCGTACTTCACAGATATCCATAGAATCACCTGCTTATTTTTCTGAGTATTTTTAATACGGAAAAAATCAAATTTTTTAAAAAAATTTCAGAGAGGGGGTCCAAAATCATATTTCGGGGTTCGATCGGACTTTTAACTTCGTATACACGTCACCTAATGCTCTAGCTTGGCTCTGATACCACTGTAGGGTTAGTATAGAACCTTGTAAAGGTTTTGGCAAGCATCAATCATGCTACTTTAAAATTTTTGGGGTGCTAAATAAACCCTAACCAAGATCTTAACTAGAGACTTAGGGTAAACATAACAAGTAAACAACTTTACTTCTAAGAGTTGGGGATTACAACCTTTGTAGTCCGTTCCTTCACTTTATAAGCTCCGTGTTGAGGTCCCTTCGCTGCGATCATCGAGTACCCGGACTCTAGAGAGGCTCCATGAAGAGAAAGATACAACCTTGCTTCCAATCTTCAACTACTAATATGATTTACCTTGAAGAATCTCCAACCCAAGCCCTTTCTTCACTAATCAAGTATTAGCAAAGCAAACACCCTAATCTAAGTGGCTAGAATAAATGAGGATGATGAAGTAGGAATTTAGCTCTTTTTTTTTCAATTTCTCACTTTATTTCATCACCAAAGAAAAAGCTAGTGAAGTTTTGCTTCATGAAGAAAGAAGAAGAAGATGAAGCAAAAACTTTTTATGATGAATAATGAAAATCGTTGTTGTGGTTACAAATAAATCATGGGTTAAGAATGAAGGCTTAATCCTTGTAGAGAATTAACTAGGGTAAAGGGTTTGGGTTGGGTTAAGAAATATCTACACAAAATATCAAAGGTTAAAGTCAAAGCTTCAAGAAGCTTTAAGAAGCTTCATGAAAACTTAACTCTAATCCAAACCCTAACCATGTTTAAACTTCACAAAACATGTTACATTTGTAACCCTGACATGTTACAATATTATATATCACATATATAATATATAATGTAACAAAATAAAATAATACAATTAACATATATAACATAGACATCAATGTATTATCCATGTGAGAAAAAGAATTTTTAAGTGAGCTTATATTAGTTAATGTAATATAATATATCAAATATATAATTATACATTAAATTATCAAATCAACACTTGATCCGATAATCCGGCTATTTCACAAATAACCGACTAATATAATTTGTATCAGTTCATCGAATCAACACTTGATCCGATGACCCGGCTATATCACATATACCCGGCCGATATCACATATCGCGAGAATCTAATACGGTATCACATACACGTATTATTCTCAGTCCCGCACATATCACATATGTGCTCCTACTCCGTTTTGCTTGAGCCAGGAAACCTCTGTGTAGGACTCTAAAGAATCATCAATACGTCGGCAGTAGGTGATGATCATATCAAACACCCACAGGTTGCAAGCGGTCAGCTAAACGTAACAGCCACCCAGATATTGAGCAATCAGAAGATCAACAACCAAGCATGTACATTCTCCTACGAATCCAATCAGTAACACTTCCGTACAGTCCGGTCTCTTCGTCTGATATGTCGCATATCCAGTCTAGGGGTGGTAAACGTCAGACCCCAGTAACCGATAAGTCGTGTCGATATGAGGTCTATAACAGTTCGAGAAACTACTGATAACACTTACCAGTAAATCTCAGCAACCCTGGCCAGGGATTTCCAGTTATAGCCAATCGAACACAGCGCAACATCAACTCCCTATACCGGGAGAGACGATCCTATCGCTTATTGCCTCCATGTGATTCGGGACTGTACGCAAAAACCACCGTTTTGCACGCCCTCTTGGACGTGGTATGATGGAAATCAAAGAACAGTGGGAATCACACAAGACTCTATGACGATCTTGGGTCTACAGACTAACCTGTACCAGTGTCACCAGAGAACTGCCATCTGACGTGAGGTATAATACCATCTGGGAGTTCTCGGCGAGTACGTCCAGTGTACCCAGTCTCTACTGAGCACCCGTATACTATCTCAGATGTCAAACATCAGTGGATATGGGATCATCCATCGCCCATCTACATGGGTCAAGAAGCATACGCTAGTCTACTCTGGTATATCGATGCCCTGTCTCGATATACCTGCGACTAGGAACATTTGAAGGATGTACTTAGCGACTACACTGTCCCCACTAGTATGATTTGCATCATAGTCCTGGTAGTCAAGTACTCATCCTAAGGGCTTTATCAACATGTAACATAGAGACTATCAGAGTACATGTTAAGATAAAGAGCAACCAAATAGCATACTATCATGTCAAGCAAGAAAGTCCTCCATATATATGTCCAAGCATCCACTACAATATACATCGCATGTACAGTAATGGCCTCTAGGGCATACATATCACTAACAGAGATGGAAGTTTCCCTTTCTCTCTAGCACACATCGCGGCATTTAATTGTGCAATTTGTGCTTCTATCAATTTTATACTATCACCGTGGGAGGCGGAGTCCTTCGTTAATGTATTGATAGAAGACTTTATATCAACCAACGTTTGCATGAAATGTTTTATAAACATATCCAAGGTTCATCCGAGTGCATAGGAGTTTTCGGTACCGGCCATTTGGAAGGAATTATTATAAGGTGCAGAATTGTTTGCCGGATTTTGAAAAGATTGTGGTTGAAAGGGGTACTGACTCTGTGGTGGTTGTTGTTGCTGTGGAGGAACCCTTTGATAGTTATTTTGGTTTAGAACCGTATTTTGAGTTTGAGTTTGAGTTTGAGTTTGGTGTTGGTTCCAAGCAAAATTAGGGTGATTCCTCCAACCCAGATTATATGTGGAAGAATAAGAATCGTTTCTAGGTCGCTGCTGAAAAGCAGCATTAGTGTGTTCTTGACCTTGAAACGGAGAATTCAAAGGACATTCTTCCGTCAGATGTGATGGATCGGAACAACATATGTTGGATATGTATGCTCTAGAGGCCATTATTGTATATGCATACATGTGGATGCTAGGGATATGTATGTACATGACATTCTTGCTCAGTTATATAGTATATTATTTGAGATGTCTTTGTCAGGATATGTGTATTTATTTCTATTGATTTTTTATCCAGCTTGCACATATTGATAAAGACTCAATAAAGTAGTATACTATTATGGTTTGTCTTTATCTTAAAATGGCATATGTTATACATGTTATTACATATTGCGGTTACATGTTGATAAAGCCCGTAGGATCTTGCTTGAATACTTCCGTTGTGATGGCGATCATACTTGTAGGAGCACGGTAGTCCATAAGCACCTTTAAATGGTCCCTAGTCGCGTGAGAATTGAGACTGGGCATTGATACTCCAGAGTAAACTAGTGTGTATGTTAGTGTATATGCCCTAGAGGCCATTACTGTATCATACTAGTTTGTATATTACTTAATGGAAGCTTGGGATATTCACCTTGTATAAACAATCTTGCTCAATATTGTAGTATGCTACTTGGTTTGTTTCTACTTCAATGTGTACTTGTGTTTATTTTACTATATCACTTATACGCATTAGTGGAGCCCTTAGGATCTTTGCTTGATTACCAGCGTTGTGATGGCAGTCACACTAGTGGGGGCTGGGTAATCTATAAGCACATCCTTATACAGGTCCCTAGCCGCAGGACTATCGAGACAGGGCATCGATACTCCGGAGTAGACTAGCGTATGCGCTTCTCATCCCAGTGTGGGAGATGGTCTGTCCCACAGCCATCAGTACGTCGTACTAGAGATAGTATACGGGTGCTCGTTAGGTTACGAGTACACTGGACAGGACTCGTCGGGAACTGACAGGTTGGTATTATACCTATCGTCAGTCATCAGTTCCCAGGTGACATGAGTACAGCTTAGTCCGCTGACTTGACACTAGCACTTCGCCTCGAGTGTGTTCCCACTGCACTTTGATCACTACCCTACCACGGCTCAAAGGAGTCGTGCAAACAGGTGGTGGTTGGGTGCAGTCCCGAAGCACTTGGAGGCAGTGCCGGTTAGACAGGATTCGTCTCTCCCGGTATTGGGGGTTGACATCGCGCTGTGTCTAGGAGAGCCATTACACGAGTAGTCCCTGGCCAGGGCAAGCGAGATACACTGGTAGGTTCCAGTGTTATCTCAGGGTGTTTTGGGCTTCACTCCGACACGACTTGTACCGCTATTGGGGGACTGACGTTTTACCGCCCCCTAGGCCCAACATGCGATGTATCAGACGAACAGACCGAACTGTACGGAGACTGTCACATTCAGACTCAGTAGGAGTACAGATGGGGTTTCACCTCGTCAGCCTTCTTGTCGGCATCTACCTGGGGACCGTTACGCACAGCTAGTGCCGCTTGCGGTCTGTGGTTAAACCCACTGCCAGCGTAGTGTCGAGTCTTTAGAGTCCCACACAGAGGGTATTCGCCTCTGGGCAAAACAGAGTAGAGGTCGCATGGTTTTGCGACAGGGTTCGTTCTCCTCCGCGCACTTGTGCACGTTTGGAGTCCGGACGGATATTGCCAGCAGGCTCTGGTTTGAGCCGGATACTGGTATATGTTTTGGGGGTTGCTTTTATCTCTCAGTATTCATGTTCCTCGGAACAAGAATGCAGGTGTGTATGCACAGTTTTTGAGGAGGAGGAAGATGACTTTCATTAGGGTTTCGGAACGGGTGCGTATGCACAATTGACAGTTATCATTTTCCAAACCCTAATGGATTTATGGATTATCTATTAATAATAGTAATTAAATGAGAATTATGTTATGGTTGATTTTGTTGACTTGTTGACCATGGTTGACTTGTTGACCTTGGTTGAATGTTGACCACCATCATGCTTTGTAAAGATCCTCCTTGATTCATGCTTACATTTCATTTAAAGAAGCATGATAGTGGTCATTCCAAATTACCATCAACTATTCTTATTTTGAATTATTATTATTTAGATAATTCTTTTCTTTTGGCATATGGTTGCAAGAAAGAAAAATATAGCTCATTATCTCATTTAGCTTCTCTCTCCTCACTTCATCTTCTTCTTCCTCAAGCTCAAGGTGACCCCTTCTCATGTGTTGAGAATCCATCACCTTGAAAAGAAAACAACCCCTAGTTACTCTCTACTCATTCTAGGTTCAAGGTTTAGCAAGCCGGAAACCCTAGTTCACTCAAAGATCGAGGAAGAGCCCAAAGGTTGAACCTTCGAGGTGGATCCATCTTCGACGGAAGAAGGCTACAAGGCAAGAACCATCAACCTCTACAAGGTTTGAAGAAGAAGGAGTTCAAGTTTAGGTATAACCTTCATCCGAGTAGCTAAGACTCTTTAGCTTGTATGCTAGTTTAGTTTAGACACGATCCCGACCTTGTTTAGTCCATGTTGCCTCTTGCGATAAAAATTTGTTTTTTATACCGTTTCCGACTCCCCGTAAGAACCGGGGGTCGCAATATGGACTTACAGTGGTATCAGAGCCTAACTAAACTTAAACTAGCTTGGTAGTGAAGTGTAACGAAGTTCGGAACCGTAAAAGTCACAAAACCGGAAAAAAAAAACCCTAAGTTTCTGTTAAATTTTTTTCTGCTCTAAATGAAAAACTTTATACTTGTAAATTCGGCTCAGGGTTTTGTATGAACACCCAAGAAAAACGACACAGTGATTCGTCCAAACCGCCGCGCTTCCGCCGCATGAGGTAGGCATCTGCCGCGGATGCGCCGCGGTTTGTCGTCTTCTGTGCATCGTTTTTCGTGCAGTGTGTGTCTGTGTTGGTTTTGGGATTTTTAAAATATATTATATGTGCCTAGATTTTCCAGAACAGAAATTTGCTTTTGGGGTCCTATAATTCCGTATTTTTTCCGAACTTCACTGAACTTTGACTATGATGGTTATATCTGTGTTGCTTGCATGTATTGAACGTCGGCTAATCGCTATAAGACGATTAGTCGGGGTTATATATGATCTGTGTTTGATATTGGAATGTGTATATGAATGTGTTGGACTGTCGCGGGTGAATAGCCGGGGTGGATGTGAGATGAGCTTTTGTTTTTCTTTCATTCATTGTAAATGTAAATTGATGTAATAATTATTATTTGTTTGGCCGCACAACCGGGTCGGGGTTGTAGCCGTCATTGTATAATTCTTTTTACTGTTTTTGCTCCTAGGATAGACCCATGGAGGGGTGCACAAACTGCCGGGTACTTGGCGGGTAGTTTGCCGCACCCGTAGGGGTCTTGGGTGGGGTATTGGCTATTCACCGCGACCGTGTTATCCGCTTTTCGTTTCAGGCTCGAAAGGATTGCGGATTGCTAGTATATCCAATGTATTCATCTGTGATCTGTAATGTCTATCATTGCTTTCTATTTAGGCGTTGCTTATGTTTTACAGCCGCGCTAGCCCAGCCCCCGCTCTGTCGTTAGTTAAGTAACCTAACGAGTGATGACGGGACCCCGTGGCGAATGCGAATGGCATAAGCGTACGTCATATTTTGGTTGTTTTCTGCAATGGTAGGATTTAAATGATGGGACGCATTAAAAGTACTAATGCAAGAATATCACGCATTAAAAGAACTAATGCAAGATAATAAACCAAGCTAAAGTCGTTGGAACACTTTCGAAAAACCACTCGGTTCTTTTCAAAACTAACTTTTAAATGCGGAGCTTGAGCCACTCCTTCTAAAAGCTATCTCGTTCCATCGATTATATCAAGTTCACTACGTTCACGGTTTTACCAAAACCATTCGTAGCCCTCCATCGCTTCGCATGAATAGGCAGTAGTATTCAAGCTACGTATTTTGACCAAAGTCAAGGCATAGTGATTGGTAGCTATTGAGTGTTCATGTGTAGCATAGATAGATGCGTTGGTTTGGGACAGTCGTGCTGCCATTTTGGCCAAAGTCAAGGGTATGTACGGATGGATCCAAATTAACCTGGATAGTGACGGGCAGAACTTGACATGTGACTTATGATATTTTGGCCAAAGTCAAGGTCATAAGAGCATGGGGCAAAAATCCACATCGGGAGTTTCATAAGTACTGAAACTTGCTAGATTTGCATACCATTTGGAGTGTGGTGATTCTGGTAGGATTCCTTCAGTTTCGTCACGCGATGATATTTGGATCCCGATCCTACTGTGAGTATATGCTACTCCTCGGGAAATTTCTCACTAGACGATCAATGCTATAAACCTAGTAGGTGCCTAGAAAGGTGTTAGCGGGGCTACGCCCCCAGAGAAAAGAGGTTATTTAATTAAGGAACTTCGCGAAAGCGTTGGAAAACCTCCCTCGAAGTACCGACACTGGCCTGGCTGAACGGTTAAGCAAGTATTGCACGGTGGGATTGATCCCGGCTAATTCTTCCTTTGTGGTTTGAGGAGGGATTCGAGAGACAGTGGGAGCCATCCTGTTTAGACAAATTAAAAACCATTCTAAACTTGCAAGAGCATCGTGCTAAAGTGTTCCTTCTCTCCCCCCTGCAGCGACCAAATCGAAATGACTGGACTTAAGTTGATTCTAGATAAAAACATATTGACAGGGCCAAACTACAAAGATTGGCTCAGGAATGTCAAGTTGGCAATCACTTACGACAAGCTGGGGTATCTTCTTACCACCAAAGCTCCCCCCGTCCCAGGTCCCACCTCCAGCGTCACGGATAAGGAAATCCGTAAGACTTGGGAGATTGACAGCGCGAAGGCCAGGTGCCTCGTACTTGCCTCGATGGACAACGAACATCAGAGGAGGCACGAGAATATGGACTTGGAATCCATATTTCTTCATACAAAAGAACTGTATGGAGAGCAGTCTCGTATCGCAAGATACGAAGTGTCGAAGAAGTTGTTTTCGACAAAGTTGGCCGTCGGATCATCGGTAGCGGACCACGTGCTTAAGATGATTGGCTACACTGAAGAGCTCGCGGAACTTGGGACCACGTTGGATAGTGAACTCTACACGGATATAATTCTCCAGTCCCTTCCATCCACTTACGCCCAGTTCATACTGAATTTCAACTTGCAAGAAAAGGAAGTTGAACTTTCAGAACTCCTCAACATGCTGAGGAGCGCAGAGGGCACCCTACAGAAGGGTAGGGAAACACCCGCTTTGTTTGTAGGAGGATCTTCTTCCTCTAGGTCCAAGGCGAAAGCCAAGGGAAAGAGGAAGAAAGCCCCCGCCAAACCAAGAGGCGGTGTTAGTAAAGTGGGTACGAAGGGAAAGGAAAAGGCAACAAAGATTGCGGGGAAGCTTGTTGGAAAGGAAGAATGCTTCTATTGTCATAAGAGTGGACACTGGAAGAAAGATTGCAGGGCTTGGAAGGCCAAGACACAGGAACTGAAGCAGGTTGCGGCTTCAGCTTCAGGTGTGTATGTTATTGAAAACTGTCTTTCTATAAACTCTACTTCCTGGGTATTGGATACCGGATCAGGATCTCATATCTGTAATTCTTTGCAGGCGTTGAGAAACCGTAGGTTTTTGAAGGCAGGTGACATGACCCTCAGAGTTGCGAACGGAGCTAGCATGGATGCTAAAGCCGTGGGGGACTATCACCTGGGAATGTCAGATGGGCATGTTTTGGTTTTGCGTAATTGCTTTTTTGTACCCAACGCAACTTGTAATATCATATCTGTATCTTTGGTTTCTAAAGAAGGTTATGAATTTGCGTTTGTAAGTAATGTTGTAAACATTCACCTTCATCAAGTTCTGATTGGGTCAGGTACACTGAGCAATGGTATATACGTATTGAACCAACCACAGATTTTCAATGTCCAGAATACACACAAAAGAAAGTCTCCAGATATCAATCAGGCTTTCTTATGGCATTGTAGACTGGGTCACATCAATGAGACACGGTTGACTAAGTTACATAAAGAAGGATACTTGGATCCGTTCGAGTATCAGTCTTATGCCACTTGTGAATCTTGTCTCATGGGAAAGATGACAAAGACTCCGTTCACTGGACACGGAGTAAGAGCGAGCGAGCTCTTGGGGCTCGTACACAGCGACGTGTGCGGTCCAATGTCTACACATGCGCGAAGCGGTTACTCTTACTTCATTACTTTTACGGATGATTTCTCAAGGTACGGTTATGTCTTCTTAATGAAACATAAGTCCGAAGCCTTTGAAAAGTTCCAGGAATATAAGAATGAAGTAGAGAAACAGACCGGCAAAAGTATCAAGATTCTAAGATCGGATCGAGGTGGAGAATACTTGAGTGCCGAGTTCCTGAATTATTTAAAAGAGAACGGAATTCTCTCTCAGCTTACTCCTCCATACACTCCGCAACACAACGGTGTATCGGAGAGACGGAACCGAACCCTATTGGATATGGTACGGTCCATGATGAGTAGCGCTGAGTTACCGCGATCATTCTGGGGGTATGCGCTAGAATCAGCTGCGTACCTTTTGAACCGAGTTCCTACTAAAACTGTGCCTACTACACCATATGAGATGTGGTGTGGGAAGAGGCCCCATCTCAGTCACATTAAGACTTGGGGAAGTCCAGCTTATGTTAAAAAGCAGCATGCGGACAAGCTCGAGGCGCGCTCAGTACTGTGTAAGTTTGTGGGATATCCAAAGAATTCCAAGGGATATCTCTTCTACTACGAAGAGGAACAAAAAGTTCTTGTTTCTCGTCATGCCCACTTTCTAGAACACCAGTTCATAGAAAAAGAAACAAGTGGGAGCGCAGTAGAACTGGAAGAAATTCCAGAACCACAGACTATTACTGAAAGCTTAATGGAACCAGAGGGTTCAAATGAACAGGACATTCCTATGCCGCTCCGCAGGAGTAGTAAGGCAGTCTCATCCGCCCGAGAGATACTACGGTTTTCTCATAGACGGGGATCGAGAGGATTGCATCATAGATTATGATGAGCCTACTAGCTTCCAGCAGGCCGTTCAGAGCGTTGACTCGGTAAAATGGCTGGATGCAATGCGGACCGAAATGGAGTCCATGTACACCAACAAAGTATGGACGTTGGACATTGCTCCAGACGGGGTAAAACCCGTAGGATGCAAGTGGATCTTCAAAAGGAAGATTGGTGTAGATGGACAGGTTGAGACCTATAAAGCTAGACTTGTAGCAAAGGGTTTCCGTCAAAGACCTGGCTTGGACTATGACGAAACCTTTTCTCCAGTGGCTATGCTGAAATCCATTCGGATCCTTCTTGCCATTGCTGCCTTCCACGATTATGAGATTTGGCAGATGGACGTAAAGACCGCTTTTCTAAATGGAAATTTAGAGGAGTGTGTCTATATGGATCAGCCAGAGGGTTTCATTCAGAGTGGGAGCAGCGGAAAGGTGTGCAAGTTGCTTAAGTCCATCTATGGACTAAAGCAGGCATCGCGGAGTTGGAACATCTGTTTTGATGAGACGGCCAAGGAATTTGACTTTATCAAAAATCCAGATGAACCATGCATCTATAGTAGATTTGTAGCGAGAACTGTAGTATTCCTCGTTTTATACGTGGATGACATTCTCTTAATAGGAAATGACATTCCTATGCTACAATCTGTCAAGGGGTTCTTGTCACACAGGTTCTCCATGAAAAACCTGGGTGATGCCTCATACATCCTGGGGATCCGGATCCATCGTGATAGATCCAAGAGGATATTAGGACTTTCTCAGTCCAGGTACATCGACACCATAGTGAAGAGATTCAGTATGGAAGATTCCAAGCGCGGTAACCTACCGGCTTGTCACGGGATCACCCTCTCTAAAGAGATGTCTCCCAAGACTGATTTGGAGAGGGATCGCATGTCTATTATACCCTACGCTTCTGCGGTAGGCTCTATAATGTATGCGATGTTGTGTACCAGACCGGATGTAGCTTATGCACTGAGTGTGGTAAGCCGGTATCAGTCAAACCCTGGGGAGAAACACTGGATAGCGGTAAAGAACATTCTCAAGTACCTGAGAAGGACTAAGGAGATGTTCTTGGTGTATGGCAGAAAAGACCTCCAGATCGAGGCCTTTGCTGACTCCAGCTTCCAGAGTGACAAGGATGATTCCAAGTCCATGTCGGGTTTTGTCTTTACCCTCAATGGAGGGGCGGTGTGTTGGAAGAGCTCCAAACAGGAAACCGTTGCAGACTCGACTATGGAAGCGGAATACATTGCTGCATCTGATGCCGCAAAAGAAGCTGTCTGGATGAGGAAGTTCTTAAAAGAACTTCAGGTGGTTCCGTCCATTGTTGACCCAATACCTCAGTATTGTGACAACAACGGGGCTATAGCTTTAGCGAAGGAACCCAGGTCCCATCAGAGATCCAGGCACATCTTGAGGCGGTATCACCTGATCAGGGAGATCGTGGATCGCAAGGAGATCGAGGTTCGGAGGGTTGCTTCAGAAGAGAACACTGCAGATCCATTCACCAAGGCCCTACCCCAGACTCAGTTTGAGCGGCTGATCGAGATGATAGGTCTTCGATACGCCAGTACATGGCCTTAGTGCAAGTGGGAGATTGTTAGTGTATATGCCCTAGAGGCCATTACTGTATCATACTAGTTTGTATATTACTTAATGGAAGCTTGGGATATTCACCTTGTATAAACAATCTTGCTCAATATAGTAGTATGCTACTTGGTTTGTTTCTACTTCAATGTGTACTTGTGTTTATTTTACTATATCACTTATACGCATTAGTGGAGCCCTTAGGATCTTTGCTTGATTACCAGCGTTGTGATGGCAGTCACACTAGTGGGGGCTGGGTAATCTATAAGCACATCCTTATACAGGTCCCTAGCCGCAGGACTATCGAGACAGGGCATCGATACTCCGGAGTAGACTAGCGTATGCGCTTCTCATCCCAGTGTGGGAGATGGTCTGTCCCACAGCCATCAGTACGTCGTACTAGAGATAGTATACGGGTGCTCGTTAGGTTACGAGTACACTGGACAGGACTCGTCGGGAACTGACAGGTTGGTATTATACCTATCATCAGTCATCAGTTCCCAGGTGACATGAGTACAGCTTAGTCCGCTGACTTGACACTAGCACTTCGCCTCGAGTGTGTTCCCACTGCACTTTGATCACTACCCTACCACGGCTCAAAGGAGTCGTGCAAACAGGTGGTGGTTGGGTGCAGTCCCGAAGCACTTGAAGGCAGTGCCGGTTAGACAGGATTCGTCTCTCCCGGTATTGGGGGTTGACATCGCGCTGTGTCTAGGAGAGCCATTACACGAGTAGTCCCTGGCCAGGGCAAGCGAGATACACTGGTAGGTTCCAGTGTTATCTCAGGGTGTTTTGGGCTTCACTCCGACACGACTTGTACCGCTATTGGGGGACTGACGTTTTACCGCCCCCTAGGCCCGACATGCGATGTATCAGACGAACAGACCGAACTGTACGGAGACTGTCACATTCAGACTCAGTAGGAGTACAGATGGGGTTTCACCTCGTCAGCCTTCTTGTCGGCATCTACCTGGGGACCGTTAAGCACAGCTAGTGCCGCTTGCGGTCTGTGGTTAAACCCACTGCCAGCGTAGTGTCGAGTCTTTAGAGTCCCACACAGAGGGTATTCGCCTCTGGGCAAAACAGAGTAGAGGTCGCATGGTTTTGCGACAGGGTTCGTTCTCCTCCGCGCACTTGTGCACGTTTGGAGTCCGGACGGATATTGCCAGCAGGCTCTGGTTTGAGCCGGATACTGGTATATGTTTTGGGGGTTGCTTTTATCTCTCAGTATTCATGTTCCTCGGAACAAGAATCTAGGTGTGTATGCACAGTTTTTGAGGAAGAGGAAGATGACTTTCATTAGGGTTTCGGAACGGGTGCGTATGCACAATTGACAGTTATCATTTTCCAAACCCTAATGGATTTATGGATTATCTATTAATAATAGTAATTAAATGAGAATTATGTTATGGTTGATTTTGTTGACTTGTTGACCATGGTTGACTTGTTGACCATGGTTGAATGTTGACCACCATCACGCTTTGTAAAGATCCTCCTTGATTCATGCTTACATTTCATTTAAAGAAGCATGATAGTGGTCATTCCAAATTACCATCAACTATTCTTATTTTGAATTATTATTATTTAGATAATTCTTTTCTTTTGGCATATGGTTGCAAGAAAGAAAAATATAGCTCATTATCTCATTTAGCTTCTCTCTCCTCACTTCATCTTCTTCTTCCTCAAGCTCAAGGTGACCCCTTCTCATGTGTTGAGAATCCATCACCTTGAAAAGAAAACAACCCCTAGTTACTCTCTACTCATTCTAGGTTCAAGGTTTAGCAAGCCGGAAACCCTAGTTCACTCAAAGATCGAGGAAGAGCCCAAAGGTTGAACCTTCGAGGTGGATCCATCTTCGACGGAAGAAGGCTACAAGGCAAGAACCATCAACCTCTACAAGGTTTGAAGAAGAAGGAGTTCAAGTTTAGGTATAACCTTCATCCGAGTAGCTAAGACTCTTTAGCTTGTATGCTAGTTTAGTTTAGACACGATCCCGACCTTGTTTAGTCCATGTTGCCTCTTGCGATAAAAATTTGTTTTTTATACCGTTTCCGCCTCCCCGTAAGAACCGGGGGTCGCAATATGGACTTACAGTGTATGCTTCTTGCCCCGAGAAGGGGCAATGGTTGGTCCCGCAGCCATTGGTCGGATGCACCTAAGATCGTGTGCAGGTGCTCACTGGGTGTGAGTACACTGGACGAACTCGCGGAGAACTTCCAGATAGTACTATACCTATCGTCAGATGGAAGTTCTCAGGTGACATGTGTATGGGTTAGTATTCGAACCTGAGATCGTCATTTGTCTCGTGTGAGTTCCCACTATGCTTTGATCACTACCCTACCACGGCTCTACTGAGTCGTGCAAACAGGTTTTGATTGGGTAAAGTCCTGAGCCACATGGAGGCAGTGAGCGATTGTTGGGGATTCGTCTCTCCCGGTATTGAGAGTTGATGTTGCACTGTGTTTTCGATTAGTCAGGACCATAAGACCTTGGCCAAAGCAGTTGGGATTTACTGGTAGGTTGATCAGTAGTTTCCCTGATTGGTCCTGAGCCACTTCAGCACGACTTATTAGGTTATTAGGGTCTGACGTTTACCCCCCTAGACCCGGTATGCGATATTCTTAGACGAAGAGACCGGACTATACGGATATTGTCACGGATAGGCTCAGTAGTGATCCAGATGAGTTTGCTCGTCGGCTTTCCTTTTCGGCAGGTACCTGGATAACCGTTACGTACAACTAGTGCCGCTGACGTGCTTGTGGTTAAACCCACTGCCAGCGTACTGTCAAGTCTTTAGAGTCCCACACAGAGGGTTTCCTTGCTTTGGGCGAAACGATGTAGAGGCCGTATGGTTTTACGGCAAGGGTTCGATCACGTGCGTGCACTCGTGCACGTATGAATTTCGGGAAGATAATACTAGAGGGCTTTGGTTTAAACCGGATCCTAGTATTATATTGATGGATTATTTTTGTCTCTTTGTATTCGTATTTTTCGGATTACGGATACGGGTATATATATACGGTGATGGGTATTCTTGTAATTTGTTACAAGAGTGTTATAAGAAGAAGAAACCCTATTATTTGTTTTAACCATTTAGTTAAATGGTTAATGAGGTGGAGGTATGAGGGGTTGACTATTCTTCAAATGAACCATGGCTAGTTTGTTAACTCACTTAGTGAGTCAGGGTTTACTATTGATGCAAGGTGGCATCTAAATATTTTGTAGAAAATATCTAGATATTTTGTGATGGAAATATTAGTTTATCATTTTTCTTGCCATGCTTGAATTATTAGTAGAAAATATAATTAGCCATTATTCACTTGAGCTCACAAGAGTTTTTCTTTTTCCATGGTTGCTTTCTTCAACTCTCTCATCACCTCCAATTCTTTCTTCTTCTACCTCAAGCCCTTATAGTCTCATATGTTGAGAAACCAAGGGCTCTTGAAACAAAACACTCTATCATCACTCTCTACATCATCTAGGTCACTTAGATTAGCAAACCAAGTGACCTAGTTACCTTGGTTTAAAGGTAGGAGCCCAAATTATAAACTCTCGGGTGGATCATCTTCGATATAAGGAGCCGAAGATCAAGCTCGATCATGGAGGCCACTAGGAGCATGCTAAAGGAGAGGAGTGAAGACCTGAAGGACTCGAGCCTCATGGTATAACTCTTTTCATAGTAGATAGCTTCTCTTTTTGCTTGTTGGGTTTATGGTAGATCCGGTTTAAGATTATTCTAGCACCAAGTTTCGATTCGTAGAAAAATTTTGTTCCGCATTTGGCCACGGAAGTTGGCCGGGTCACTATCGTAACCTTTCAGCATCCACACATGGTTTTAGGGAGCGTCACCTGGTTTAAGGAAGCTAATAAGAATTTGTTTTCCATAGCTTCAAGTTTCTTTTGCATCGCTGCCATTTCGGCTTTTACTGCGATCGAAACATCGAGCTGATGGATACCTCCCCTAGATGATGGTGGTCTAACGCTTTCCCATTGCAAACTGTGTTCAGCAAGATCTTCCAGAAATTTACAGGCTTCACCATCGTCTTTGGACATGAAATTGCATTGACACATGGTTTCAAGCATCTGCTTTGCCGCTGGAGTAATGCCCTCGTATATAATTCGGCACAGATCCCATCTATAGATTCCGTGATGAGGACATTGGACAAGCAGATCCTTAAACCATTCAAAGCATTTCCAAAACGATTCATTGGGAAGCTGGGTAAACTGTTTGATTTCGTTCCGAATACGGGCGGTCTTATGATTGGGATAAAATTTCTTAAGGAATGCTATAACGAATTCATCCTAATTGGAAATAGAGTGTGCGGTTGTGTTATAAAGCCATTTTTCGGCTAAATCGCACAAAGTAAATGGAAGAAGACGTAAACGCATAGCATCCACAGAAAATTATGAAGTGCCTATCATAGCACATACGTTTTCGAATTTGGTAATAAAAACATATGTGTCTTCAGACTCAAGCCCATGAAATTTAGGAAAAAGGTTGATAAAGTGGGGTTTGATTTCAAAATTATCCCCATTGGCTGGTGGGATAGATAGACAAGTAGAAAGGGGACCACGTATAGGGTAGCATCTCTCTTGGAGGGAGATGCGTGGTGGATTCTGCGCACCTACGGGTGGTGGCAGAGTGGTATTATTAAAATTTGATGGAGAATCGTCCATCTCGGTCGATGTTATGGGTAAGGAGGAAAAAGAAGAAGTAGAAGTACCAACTTCGGAGTCGATAGAAGAAACGCGGACAAGACGAGCACTAGAATCCATTGTCCAGCCGAGCATGCACTAATCGGGTTTAGCACAAGTGGCAGCGTTTGTGAGAATTACGTAAGAAGAAAGGTTTGTTTTTGAAAAATTCGGACTTAGAAAAATCACAAAAATGCACAATCAACCCTAGATCTATGGTCACCTAGGTCAAGTCACTAGACCGCTCCTAGATATCCAGAGAACAAGTCACAGGATCAATCCTCTACTACTTCTTTATCTCTCTTGTGGCCAGGTAAGTGGAAGGTATCCGCTATACGAATCACCGTAAATAGCGGGCCTAATTAAGTAACCACTTGCCTTAGACACACTTGCCTAGACACCATAAAAGAAATGCGGATAAGCAGTAGATTACCCATGACCTTCCTCTGTCCTAATTGAGCGCGACGGTCCTTAGAATCTTGGTCTAGATATTTTTAAATTAATGAAGGGTGATGCGGATGCTTGTTTTATGATTTGTGGGGCTTAGGAAGGATGATGAAATCCACAGCTAATCTGAATTTGGGTCTTGCCCCTTAATTGTCTGTATTACAATATGTAAAAACAACCCAAAAAAACAAAACACGCAACAAGAATTTTTTAGCCGCGAATTTTTGTAAAGAATCCTGTAGAAAAAATGTTATTGGATTTTTCAGAGGAGAGAGAAGAAGATAGAAAAGATACCAGAGAAAGTTGAAGCCCTAAGTCACCAAAGCTGCCGCGGTTTCGCCGCCAGAATGGGCTTCTAGCCGCTGTTCCGCCGCCAAGTTGAGCGTTCTTTGAACTCTTTTTGCTACGGGTGCTTCCCTTACTCCTCTGGTCTTGATGACTGCTTCTGAATCTTTATCTCCCTCCTACAGTGATTCCAGATACTCTTGCAAAAAATTCACACACTATTTGTTAAAGAAACAAGATGCGTTCTTGATTTATATTTTGATGGATTTGATAATATTTCAACCCAAATAGCATGAGAGAAAAAATTATGCGCTTATCCCCGGCAACGGCGCCATTTGATTGGTTGTGTAATTTTGGAGAAAGAAGAAGATTTAGTAAAGTAACCGCAATCAGCACATCATCACGTGTAGCGAGCTGTTGTGAATACGGGCCGTCCTCTGGGATTCGTAGACTTTTATAATTCTTGTTTTAAATGGGTCGAAAGAAATAGAAGAGAGAAAATCAAGAAAATCAAGAAGATAGTTTCAAGATCTAATTGAAGAAAATCATGAAAATGGTTTCAAGATTCAATTGAATTATTAAGAAAATTTATATGAAGAAGGCTTGTAAGATTCTTTGGAATTTAGTAGCTATGGATAACTAATAAAGATTACTTCTCTTATCTATTAATAGATTTAAAACTAGATTGATGGCGATGAATGAGGATTAGGGTTCATTTGAAGAAACTACGGTTTCTCCTCTATTGGCCCTTGTCCTTTCATTGATCTCCATTCATGTCTAGCCCTTAACAAAAGGATCGTCAATCTTATCTCAAATTATGGTCGAGATTATCAAGAAATTGATATCGCGCCCGATAAGGATGTTGATGATTCTTTTGCTAAAGTTTATAAACTTCATAAGACTTAAAAGGAGTATGGTATTTTCTCATCCATTGATCTACCTTAATCCTACGAATCCTATCAAGCGGAGAATTACTCACACATCATGAAAATAAAAGAAAGAATAGAGAAAGAATTCATAATGCGGAAATTGAAAGTAAGGGAATTGACAAAAATGATGATCTATCTTTATTACTCAACTTCACAATACATTTCTCCAAGTTTAGATTACATGAGGAAGAAGAATTTACTCTCGATCCCTGCCTCGAAGAAGTAAATATTCCGTCGATCTTCACGTCGCTTGATCACCTCGAGTCTTGGACCTGTCTTGGATCGCTTGCTCGTTGACGGTGATTGACTTCATGTAAAGGAGACTTGCTTGAATGATCACTTGATTGATTTCTCGATGGATTTCTTGATCTTGGATCTCAAGATCGTAGATTCTTGATCTTAGATTGGATTTTGATCTTTGAGATTGATTTTTCTTGGATATTGGATGTTTTTTATTTAGATCTAGATCCCCCTTTGAGATGTAGCCCTCGGTCCTTTTTATAGCCCCAAAACCAGTAACTGAAGCCCCCAACAAACAAAGTTTGTTGCGAAGAAGATTCCAAAAAATTTCCAAACCCTAATTCCCTTAATCGGCCGCGGATCCTCTGCAACTCGTCCTGACTCGGTGGCGGTTCCGCCGCTTCTTGGTGAGATCTTGGATTCAAACTTCCGTATATGCATACCCGCATCTGTATTCCGAAAGAATACAAATACAACGAGACAAAAATAATTCGACAATATAATACTAGGATCCTGCTTAAACCAAAGCCCACTAGTATTATTCGTCCGAATAATAATCCGTGTACAAATGCACGTATATTATCGAACCCTGCCATAAAACCATACGTCATCTACAACGTTTCGCCCAAAGCAGGGAAGCCCTCTGTGTGGGACTCTAAAGACTCGTCAATATGCTGGCAGTGGGTTTAACCATATGCACGTCAGCGGTACTAGCTGTACGTAACAGCTACCCAGGTATTGAGCGAAAGGGAGTCCGACGAGCAAACTCATCCTGAAACCCCTACTTAGCCTGACAGTGACAATATTCGTACAGTCCGGTCCGTTCGTCTATGAGTATCGCATATCGAGTCTAAGGGGGTGGATAAAGTTAGACCCCTAATAACTTGACATTCAGTGTCGGTATGAAACCTATCACTACCTGAGAAACTACCGATCCTAGATCAGTAATTCTCGACTACCATGGCCATGGATTTCTGATGATGGCCACCCGTGCACAACGCTACATCAACCCCCAATATCGGGAGAAGCAAATCCACTGACAATCCGCTCACTGCCTTCATATGGCTCGGGACCGTACCCAACTAAAACCTGTTTACACGACTCCTTTGAGCCGTGGTAGGGTAGTAATCAAAGCACAGTGGGAACTCAAACGAGATAAATAACGATCTCAGGTCGATAGACTAATCTGTATACATGTCACCAGGGAACTTGATTGATGTAGATTTTTGCGTACGTGCGTTTTAAAATTTAAGTGAATACCGCAATCAATAATGGTATCGCTTGGTAGCTAGCCGGTTGAGTACGGGTCGGTCCACAGGAAAAATGTGTTATTTTCTTTAAGTTCTCATGAGTTAAGTCCTATTTTTGGTAGGTTTTGTTTTGAAATCTAAGAATGAGATTCAATTGATTTAAAGTCTTGCTGGGGTTAGGATTAGGTTGGTTTGAAATATGGATTCTTCTCACTGCTTTTAATGCCCTAGTTAAGAATATAGGTGTTAGGGTAATAGTCAACAAAGGGGATTAGCATGACTGGGAAGAAACTTAGTTTCTTCCTTTTGGTCATTGTCCGTCCTTTCTTAACTCTTAGCACTAACCTCCAGTTAATTCAACCACAATCGGTCTAACTAGGGAATCACCGCTATCTTGTAGGATAGGGTGTCGTAGTGAACGTTGTGTGGTTGATTTAAATAGAGTCCTAATTAATTAAAATTATATAGGCAAGTAAAGGAGTGAGAGAGATTTCCTTCTCTCAACCCTTCCCTATCCTAACCCTAACAAGTGAGGAATTACTCACTCATTAGGAAAGTGACAAAAGAATTCATTTTTATAATATTTATTTTAAAAGACTGTCTAAGTTGCAGATAATAATAGACAGACAAAAAATTGCACGAATTAAATTCAGATAAAGAAATGCAAGATAGAAAAGAAACTTACTTTATTGATACCTCTTCAACGATTACGATGAAATTAAAAATTTTAAATTTAAGAATTAAAAAGAGGCATGCCTAATTAGGCTTTCGGCTTTCCTATTTATAGATAGGAAAAACCCTAGGTTTTATATCTGCTCCATATTTGAATTTACAAGACTACCATAAGAAAGCCGGGTCATAGCACCGACACCCACCGACACGTGCACTGCACGGCCGCGGAACCGCGACAGAAATCCATGTTTGGCCGCGGTTCTACGGCCATGTTGAGGGATCTCTGGCTCAACTTCTCAGGGTTGCTTCTGTAAGTCCACGGTAGCGCCCCGGCCGTCTAACAGACGCCAAATGCAGAACAAAAACTTTTACAACTGGCGCTATTGCGTACTATAACCCGGATCTGCCATTAAAGCTAAACTAACAAACTACAAAGTGGGTAGAAATGTTATACCGAACGATCTGAGTCCTTCGGTCTTCTACCATCATCCCACGCTTGTTGCGGCTGCTCCGATCTCCTGAATCTCCAATCTTCTCGTCCAGGTGGCACCACGTCGACGGATCTTTAAACGGGCTCCCGCCTCTGAACCGAGGCAACTCGATCGTCAAGTTTGCTGAAAGAGACGACCAAGATGTTGTAGAGAATGAGTAGAACACTTTGTCTCGTTATGTCCAAAGCTATGGACGGACGATTAATGAAGTTGCCTTTTGGATCGGGTGGAAATGTGAAATGAGTATCTATCAAATTTCCATACACTTAAACTCTCATCTTTTTCTCTCAAGCAACCATATGCTCACAAGAGGGGAGGGGCCGGCCATATATGGTGAGGGGGTGCGTGTAGGAGAGGGGAGAGTGACCATAGCATTAATGAAGAGAATGTGTCATCTAACACCTAGTATGAACTCATTTAAAGAAATAATGATTCATAACACATAGTCATCAACACATAAATGCTCCATTAATGCACTAAGCCACCTCACCATCCTAGTCACCATCCTAGTCACCATCAAGAAGCTTCCACACTCATCTCAAGAAAAGATAAATCCGCATTTATTCGAATGTTAAATACGGCTGATAGAAAACTGGAAACTGGATACTTCCAAAAGTGATTCTAAAACGAATTTCAGGAAAACCCCGTATCAGTATAAACATACCCGCATTTGTATTACGACCGAATACAAATGCAACTGAGACAAAGATATTATATCTACACAGCATAATACTTGGATCCGGTTTAAACCAAAGCCGACCAGTATTATCTGCCCGAAAAATGACACGTGCGAAAACGCACGTGCATTTTCCGAACCTTGCCATAAAACCATACGGCCTCTACAACGTTTCGCCCGAACATGGGAAAGTTTCTGTGGGGGAATCTAATGACTCATCAACACACTGGCACTGGGTATAACCACTAGCACGTCAGAGGTACAAGCTGTACGTAACGGTTGTCTATGTATTGATTGGAAGGGAAGCTGACGAGCGAACTCATCCATAAACCCTACTGAGCCTAACAGTGACAATATACATACAGTCCGGTCCGTTCGTCTATGAGTATCGCATATCGGCCTAGGGGCTGGTAACGTCAGACCCCCAATAGCAGTATAAGTCGTGTCAGAGAGTGGCCCAGAACACCCTGAGATACTACTGGAGTACTTACCAGTAAATCTCCTGCCTCGGCCGAGGGCTTTGTGTAATGGCTCTCCTAGACACAGCGCGATCTCACCCCCGATACCAGGAGAGACGAATCCCCTGCCGATCCGCTCACTTGCCTCCATGTGGCTCGGGACTGTACCCAAAAAAGACCTGTTTGCACGACTCCTTTGAGCCGTGGTAGGATAGAAATCAAAGCACAGTGGGAACTCACACAAGACAAATGACGACCTCAGGTCGATGAACTAACCTGTACACATGTCACCAGGGAACTGCTATCTGACGATATGTATAATACCAACTAGCATGTTCCCGGCGAGTCCTGTCCGGTGTAATCATAACCCAATGAGCACCTGTATACATCTTAGGTGATCCTACTGACACCAGTGGCTTGTGAGACCGGCCACCGCCCCTCGTCGGGGTCTCGACTGTATACACTAGTCTACTCTGGAATATCGATGCCCTGTCTCGAAACTCCCACGACTAGGGACACTTTAAGGATGTGCTTACAGACCCCAGCTCCCACGTATATGATCGCCATCATACTGCTGGTATTCAAGCAAGAATCATATGGGCTCTATCAATATGCAATAGCGAACTAAAGCATGTATACGATGATAAAGACAAACCAGATAGCATACTATCATCTCGAGCAAGACTGTCATATCGGTATAAGTCCTGCCTCAATCATTGCAATCACGTACCTGCGATCCAATAATTGACTTTGAGGGCACTATCTCCAACAATCTCCCACTTGCACTTAAGGCTAATTATTGTGATGCCGCATACTCACAGCCCGTGTGATACCGAACATCCAAGTCCTCTACTAATCAGTTTCACAAAGCTAGTTTGTAAAACTCTTGTGTTCGAGAAATAGCCTTAGTGAGTGGATCCGCCCTTATGTTTCTTTCTATGTCTCTCTTAATCTTAAGTTCGCGGAGAAAGCCATCTCTCGAATCGAGTAATACCTGTCTTAGAATATGTCTGAATATCTGATGAGACCTAGTCTATAAATGAACTCCAAATCCAAACTTCTTAGACTTTATTTATAACTGAACCTAATCAGTAACCAGCACCATGCCTCCCAGAGTATCCTCTTGGACCACCTGTCCATAATATTGTCCCTCGTCAGAAGGAAAACTATAACTCTGACAATCACTCTGTCATCCATGTCACTTTTGAAGCCTGGAATGATAACCGTCTCCCGAAGGAGACTGTCGTTATCAAATCCGTAGAACAAGCACTTATGTTCTAAAACTGCTTCCTTATGTTTCTTCAGGATTGGACTAATATAAACTTATCGCATCAAGTGCAAAAACAACATATGGTGTGATACTTGACATCTCATGATTGACTCAATTGCCTAAGAAAGTGATCTGCCAATCATGCTCATCCCTCTCCCCATTAGTCTGTAAGACATCTTTAGAGAGGGTGACTCCATCACCTGCAGGTACACTACCATGCCAGGAGTCATCTATTCTAAAATACTATTAGAATACTGTCAAAGTACTCACATTAGGAAACTACCCAAATCTAGATTTAAAACTATAGATCTAGAAACTAGAATGTCAGATATTATATCCATGTCCTTTGTGAAGAAACAATTGTGTAACAACCATAGTACAACCGATCGTAGTATAGGAATTTTACTTCCTACTCTGTGTATGTCATCCAAATACCAGGACATCACACTCTACTACCTTCTCACCAGATCCATCCCCTATTCTGATGAAGTCAAAGCCATGAATGTCACATCAAAATTAGATGATCTAAATTTCCGCTATCTTTGCTCAAGCCTATAAATAGACATAAGCTACTTGCCCACTATGCTTCCGCTGCTCCCACTGACTACGACAACCCTCTAGCAGAATAATATATACGTACACTTCTAAAGCTAGTTTAGAATGACGCTATACATATCCTCCTACCGGGTCTCATAGTCTAGAACAACAGTAGTGTCAAGTCTGGGTAAACAAGAACCTCCCTGTCACCGTCCTTGAGGCTACCGGAGTACCTCTCGGGTGTCTGAGGTTACCCACCATATCTGTGGAGTGGCTATTGGAATGTCAAACCTGATTGAATATATAGGTCTTATTAAATTTTCCGTAATAGTTTGCGGTTCTGGAATCACTTCCAGTTCTACCATACTCCCACTACTGTTTTCTGAAAAAATCCATTTTACTAAAACTGTGGCGAGTCAAGAACAATATCACTATTGATCTTCCAGATGGTAGAAAATTAACCTTCGACAAAGCCCGGGTTAATCCACAAACAGCTATTACAGAAACGTGCCTTGAGTTATCCAGTGTCTGGTTTTAAGCATAAGCTGGACAACTCCCCGCACCTTAACATCGTTAAGATATGAACCATTCTATATCCAATATAGAAACTTTGGCAATTATTTAATTGGAACCAGATTCAAAAACATGCAGCTATCTCCAGTGCATATCAACTTAATGGAGAGAGGCTAATCAGCATTACTCAACTTAGGATTACATCCAATTATGAGTAACCTGAAAGAGAAATAAGTTTCTCAAAACCATTACTATCAACTGAATACCGATCACAAGAATCTACATCTTCGATCTCTTTGAAGAATCCCGATACTTGCGATACCTGGTTCTCTACTTTATTCTTATACCCACAACTTCTCAGAACTTTAGACATAGTATTTCAACGAAACACTTGTCTAAAAACTAGAGAAATTACAAGCAAACAGAACAGAGTACGAGGACCAACCCCTTTGTCCTGATGGACACTGGACAACATACAATACTCTATATAAGTCCGCTGAGTTCAATAACTCAAAACCTGTGCATCGTAGGTTAAAAGCTGTACTTATGGTTAAGAACTACTCCGCTGTTCAATGCTCCATACCCAATCGCCAACTGATATGGGTAAATGTCATCGACATAATTTCAAAAAGTTATATCTCACTTTATAAAAATAAACGTACAGATATATCATTTTGAAATTGGTGCACAACAACGGATACTCAAAACCAAATACATGCCTGCCGGCAATAACCCAGGCGACTTCCTCAAATATCACCAATTACAACGAATTCTGATATAATGAGGATGATCACCTAATTCCTAATAAGTTACTCCCACTCATCATCTGTAAAACCATACAGATATGAGAATGAAACCTGGTAAATACATACCTTGGAGTAAGTATCTAATCGGGAAAACAGTTTTCTTTTAACAATGCACAGTGAAACTGAAACATTAAAATGTCTCGTGGGGGTATCCTGGTATTCCTGGTAATGCCTCTTCCATAATCCTATTCATGACTTTAACCGTATATCTTTGCCATCTCTCCAAATACCTTTATTTGTCTTTAGTCGTTACCTTCTGTACACCTTCGTTAGGCTTAATGGTTTTCTTCCTTCCCTACCGTTCGGCACTAGCCTATGGTTTGGAAGAAGACTATCCAGTAAGCATAATAGGTGTACCCTCCTAATCCTAGGAGTACTCGCAACTTGAGAGAAGGTGATGATAAAAGACTACTGAATAATACTTTATTCTATTTCTCCCGAACTGGGGAAAAAAACAAAGGTGAAATAGGAGTGACGATGAAGTACGCGGTTTGGTCGTGAATGATAACAGTCACAATTTAGTTTGCTCTCTTTCTAATCCCTTTATTTTGTCTTTACATATTACCTTCTGCACACCCTACTTAGGCTAATTGGTTTTCTTCATTCCCTACCTTCCGGCACCTACCTATGGTTTGGAATAAGACTATCCAATAAGCGTAATAGGTGTACCCTCCTAAACCAAGGAGCCCTTGCAACCTGAGAGAAGGTGATAATAAAAGACAACTGAATAATCAATTCTATTTCTCCTGAACCTGGATCCATCCTCGAAGAAGTCCCTTCGAGTTCGTATATAACCATACGATGGATCTATCCAATGGAAGTGGATATCCGTAGTAATACGGGGTGTTCTGAGAAATACAAAGGGTAAAAGAAGGAGCGGCAAGGACTTATGCAACTCAGACAATCCAAAAGCCAGTATTTTAAGAAGGTTCGGTCAACTTGGTTACTGAGTCCTAGTCTAGGGTCGGTCAAAGGTCGCTGCCAAAAAGAGAGAGAGAAAAGAAACACTCTGCGTGCACTCTAACCTAGATCAGAATGGTTATCAATTTATCTAATCAGGAAACCTCCCACTGTAATCTCCAATTCTCCTCCAAACCTAAAAGAAGAATTAGTCGGGATCACCCGAAGAGTAAACTAACTAATCAGTGAGAATCGGGATCCAACTATCATCGCATGATAACTTGATGGAAGACACTTAAGTTATCACACTCCAGAAGGTATGCGCATGGCTGGCAAGTTTCAGTTTCTTTAGAAAACTCCTGAAGTAATTTTTGCCCCATGCTCTTATAACGTTGGCGTTGGTCGAAGTGTCATAAGTCACATGCCAAGTTCTACTCGTCACTGTCCAGGTCAATTTGAACCCACCCGCACATGCCCCTGACGTTGGCCAAATGGCAGAACGACTGTCCCAAACCAACTCATCTATCTATGCAACAAATGAAATACCCAGCAGCTACAAAACAATATGCCCTGGCGTTGGTCAAATGCATAGCTTGAATACTACTGAATATCCATAAGAAATGAAGGAGGGCTACGGCTGGTTTTTGGCAAAAAAAACCTTTAACGTAATGAACTTGATCTCGTTGAACGAACCTGATAGCTTTTATAAAATAGATAGTGTCGAAAAACCTTTTGCTAAAGAGGTCACTCCCGGTGAAGGGATCTCGGCTCTTTTCTCGTGGAATGAGGTGCAGGATATTCCAACTGAATACCGCGATGCAAAGCATCTTGTAATCGACTATAGTGAAGTTATTACCCTGACGTAAACTTCTTCCCAAGGGGTCACTCCTGGTGAAGGGACCTCGGCCCTTACCTCGTTGAATGAGGTGCAGGATATTCTAACTGAATACCGCTATGCAAAACAAAAGGAAACATCTTTGTAATAACACATTTTAAAATTTCTTCCAACAACATCAAATATAGGTTTGTTTTTCTTACATTGATAAGAATCAACGCAGTCCCATCAATCAATCACACCAGAAAAGAACGAAAATAAAATGTACGTATATGCCATCCGCATTCATCACTGGGTCCCGTCATCACCCGTTAGGTTACTTAACTAACGACAGAGCGGGGGCTGGACTACCGCGGGTGTAAAACATATACAACATCTAATAGTATATATACCAATATACAATAATCGCTCCAGGCGTGATAATATGCAACATTACAGAAAGTAGTAATAAGCATCACAGAACAATACAGATAATCTGGGATCCCCGGGTTTCACAGAGCCGCTACTGAAACCCGACGTTCCCCTGGTCGTGTGGATAGCCTGTGCAATGAAACCTAGACCCCTATGGGTGCAGCAAGTTACCCGCCAAAACCTGAAGCGAGGTAGTCCCCACAACATAGTGAATGGAACACCCGGCACTTCACGGAATCCGGTAAATTGAGCACCCCTCCTTGGGTCAACCTATACCCTCTACGAGTGCAGCGAATAGTCTGCCAATTCTAGAGTGGGGACCCTCTGCCTCTCAAAGCCATGAGATACGGACTCGTTGCCCTCCAGAACCCGGCTATTCGTGCACTCCTTCGCAGGATAAACCTAGTACAGAAATAAAAATATGTACAACGGGTACATCGACCTCAACCCGGTCGTGCCTCAAAAGAATATTATACAACAGGCAGTGACGGCAGTCCACATGTTGGACGCTCGTCCCGAAATATCAAATGTACAAATAAATCCAAACTGCACTATCATTTCACCCTGCTATCCACCACGACAAATCCGCAACATCACAGCACAACACGGAACATCAACGCGAATGTCACGTTCGCAAACCCGTCTAAAAGAACTATAGCAATTAGACGCGGTTTACCGCTCGAATGACATTCCCGGTCGGAGATATAAAGTAAGTACTGCAAACTAACAAGTTTAAAATTTCGATCGACAAAACTTCCCGAAGTGGGCCCCACGTACATCTGCTGTACAGTAACAAAATCTGGGCCCAAAAGATATATATCAAAAACCACAATTTCCTAAATTAAGCTCTCTGGAAAAAGTTGGAGCACTGTTCCCACAAACACGCCGCGGATCCGCGGTGGTCTTATGGGATCACGTGCCCAAAATTTTCCATTATGCTTAGAAAATCCTGCTTAGTTTTCATCGATATGTAAAATAATTTTTAGACACTGTTTAAAATCGACAGAAACTTTAACCCTGGAATTTGCGGTTTTCGAAAATCCGTTCGATCGATATTTTAAACGCGTTAGCACAAGTTAGTAAAGCTTAATGGTGAAGCTCTGATACCACTGTAAGTCCACGGTAGCGCCCCGGCCGTCTAACAGACGCCAAATGCGGAACAAAAACTTTTACAACTGGCGCTATCGCGTACTATAACCCGGATCTGCCATTAAAGCTAAACTAACAAACTACAAAGTGGGTAGAAATGTTATACCGAACGATCCGAGTCCTTAGGTCTTCTACCATCATCCCACGCTTGTTGCGGCTGCTCCGATCTCCTGAATCTCTAATCTTCTCGTCCAGGTGGCACCACATCGACGGATCTTTAAACGGGCTCCCGCCTCTGAACCGAGGCAACTCGGTCGTCAAGTTTGCTAAAAGAGACGACCAAGATGTTGTAGAGAATGAGTATAAAAGTTTGTCTCGTTACGTCCAAAGCTATGGACGGACGGTTAATGAAGTTGCCTTTTGGATCGGGTGGAAATGTGAAATGAGTATCTATCAAATTTCCATACACTTAAACTCTCATCTTTTTCTCTCAAGCAACCATATGCTCACAAGAGGGGAGGGGCCGGCCATGTTAGTTATATGTATGCCCTAGAGGCCATTACTGTACATAGGATGTATATTGTAGTGGATGCTGGGACATATATAGGGAGGACTTTCTTGCTCGACATGATAGTATGCATCTGGTTGCTCTTTACCTTAACGTGTATACCGATTGTCTCTCTGTTACATGTTGGTAAAGCCCTTAGGATGTGTACTTGACTATCTGGACTATGATGCGGATCATACTAGTGGGGACATGGTAGTCCATAAGTACATCCTTCAAAGTCCCTAGTCGTGGGTGTATCGAGATGGGGCATCGATATACTAGAGTAGACTAGCGTATACCTTCTCGAGCCATACAGATGGGCGATGGATGATCCCATATCCATTGGTGTTTGACATCAGAGATAATATACGGGTGCTCAGTAGAGACTGGGTACACTGGACGGACTCGCCGAGAACTCCCAGATAGTATCATACCTCACGTCAGATGGCAGTTCTCTTGTGACACTGGTACAGAGTAGTCTGTTGACCCGAGATCGTCATAGAGTCTTGTGTGGTTCCCACTGTGCTTTGATTTCCATCTTACCACATCCAAGAGGGCGTGCAAAACGGTGGTTTTTGGGTACAGTCCCGAGTCACATGGAGGCAATGAGCGATAGGAGGGGATTCGTCTCTCCCGGTATAGGGAGTTGATGTTGCGCTGTGTTCGATTGGCTATAACAGGAAATCCCTGGCCATGGTTGCTGAGATTTACTGGTAAGTGTTACCAGTAGTTTCTCGAAGTGTTATAGACCTCATATCGACACGACTTATCGAGCTATTGGGGTCTGACGTTTACCACCCATAGGCAAGATATGCGACATATCAGACGATCAGACCGGACTGTACGGTAGTGTTACTGGTTTGATTCACTGGAGTGTGAGCGGGCTTGCTCGTCGATCTTCAGATCGCTCAATACCCGGGTGGCCGTTACGTTTAGCAGACCGCTTGCGGCTTGTGGGTGTTTGATATGATCATCATCTGCTGCCGGCGTATTGACGAGTCTTTAGAGTCCTACACAGAGGTTTCCTGGCTCAAGCGAAACGAAATAGGAGCACATATGAGATATGTGCGGTACCGAGAATAATGCGTCTATGTGATACCGTATTCTATTCTCGCGATGAATGTATCGAATGGTTGTATGCGATATAACCTAGTTATCGAATCAAGGATTGATTCGATAAGCCGATACATTTGATACTAGTCGGTTATATGTGATATGACCGGATCGTTAAATCAAGTGTTGATTTAATGATTTAATGTATAATTATATATTTGATATATTACTTTGCATTAACTCGTATCGGTTCACTTTAAATGGATATTCTCACTCAGGTGTGCACATTGTATATGCGATATATTTTTGTGCACTTGTTTGTATCATGTTTGATGATACATGTTTACTTGGTTAAGTGTAAAGAATCAAACCATGGTTAAACTTATGATTAGGGTTTGATTTCCTTTTCTCATTTATTTATCTATTTATTCATTTTGGAAAATAAATGGAAAAGAGAAAAAGAATGGTGGCTTTTTTTGTTGTTTAGTGGAAGCTTCATGAAACCTTGACCCTAACCATTCATTTAACCTAAGTTAATTCTCTACACTTCACCATGGTTACTTTTATGATAAGAATGATTATTCTTTTCTTTTCTAATTAATCTTATCATATCATTTCTTCTTCTTCTTCCTTGAACTCAAGAAGAAACCTTCACTTCATCAATGGTGGATTGATGAAATGAGTGAGAAATCCAAAACTAAAGTCTACCCATTTCCTATTTCTTCATCCTCTACCTCTTGCCAAGTAGTAGAGTGTGTTTCCTTCACAAGTTTTTCAAGACTTGGTGAAGGTGGAGCTCGATCTAGTGATGCTTCGACGTAGATCATCTTCGGCACGTCGTCGACGACCTAGCCCGTCCATTCTCCGATGAAGCCGATGCTAGAGCCCGGATTTGATTTGGACAGCGGAGAGGACCTCATTTCGGAGCCGTGGAGGTGGAGGACCGGATCTACAAAGGTTGTATTTCCGTATCTCTTAGTTAAGTGTTAACTAGATTTCATATTCGCCTAGATTTCTAGCAAACGATCCGTAGTCGGGCTTCTCGGCACCGTTAAAATTTAAAATTGGCAAGGTCGATGCCTTGTGAGACCTCTATAGGGTGCCTAGGAACCTTTCACTGGTATCAGAGCCTTGCTAGAGCCTTAGGCGAAGTCCCGACGGAATTAGAAGTCCAATCGACCCAAAACTTGACTTGAAGAATGCTCTCTGGACGTTTTTGAAAAACGTGGTTTTTTGTAGATTAAAAATATTCAGAAAACTCAGCAGGAAGATCTAAAACTTACTGTGAAATTTGAGCTCTTGTATCCATCAAAGAGCCGCGTTTCCGCCGCATAAGCATGGCTTATGCGGGGGATCCGCGGCCATAATGTATCTTTATTTGATGAATGTGCACAGTAATTCCTAGTATACAGTGCTGGTTTTCTTGGGGATTTTTAATATTTTTTCCAGAGTTGCATTTTCTGGGTTGTATTGGGGACTCGGTGTATTCGATCGGACTGTCTAATTTTTGTCGGTGTGCTTTTCCGGGTATTTTTAGAATATGTTAAAAAGTTCGACCGGATATAAATACCCAATTTTTTCCCTGTCAGGAAATTTCCAAGTGTTGGATTTTTCCGTAGTTTAACGACGTTCTAAGTAGTGCAAGTAACGCGATGGACCCTCTAGAAGACAACAAACCTTAACTCGATTATGTGACCGTCTTGAACTGCCCTTTGAACCTTCGGGTTTGGGGCAGTACGGCGTGCCACATGTGAGGCGTTGGCTTGACCCTTCTACGGCTGGACCGTTGGTACTGAGGCACGAACTGAATGTTGTTAGACTTATTTCATGGGTTGATCTGTATCGGGAAAGCTTGGGTGTTTGACTGTTCGATCGAAAAGTTTAACATTTTCTGTTTATCTGGAATGGGATACAATAATTGGAATTCACAAAAGTTATGTGATAACTGAATGAATGTTATAAACGTAGCACTTTAGTCTCACTTGATCGGTTGCCACGGAATTTTGATGTGATCAAAAGTCCGTCGCAATCACGTAGCGTACGTGGATATTCGCCGGGTAAACTTAATAGACAGCCTCACTCCATAGCCCCGACCAAGTGACTGTAGGAGAACCCCGTCGCCGAAAGCATCCGTTCGGGTGCTCGCGGCAGCGGTGTTCCGCCTTGATGCACTTCGTCGACGGTATCGGGGGTGCGGCCGCCTACTAAAGTTTGCGATGAGCATTCGATCAGGATGTCGGGAATCCTGTTGAATTGCCCGACTTCATATTGAAAAGAGTTTTCGATTTTGAGACTAAAATGCGGGGTTTATAATTGTTAGGCATGCGATGTCTAAGTAATTCATTCGATCAGGCATGCGATGTCTGAGGCGGTTGCGGATTCCAACTGTTGTAGTTTTACACTTTCTTTTCTGTGACCGTAAGTGTAATATATGATATCGCCGGTTTCGTTGCTATATGTCAATGACAATTGGGATGGACATATTTACTTACGTTGATGACATGTGATGTTATGTGTTGCTGGATATGTTATATTGGATCGTCGTGTTTGAATAACCGGGGGTTTTTATGTGAGATGAGTGTTTTTCATTTTCATTCATGTAAAAAAACTTGTATGTAATATTCTTTTATTGGGGCACTTCCAGGTTGCGGAAGTTGTCACCGTTTGTATATTATTTACTTTTCTGTACTAGGATAGACCCAAGGAGGGGAGCACATGTAACCGGGTTCTGGAGTCCAGTGGGAGACCAACTCGAGGAGTCGAGTCCAGGTCTCCTAACTCTAGAATTGGTAGGGTTGCTTGCCGCTCTCGTAGGGGTCTAGGGGTGTGGGTTTGGCTATTCATCACGACCGTGGAATCCGTGTTTTATACTGGCTCGTATTGAAAACACGGGCGTCCTAGAATATCCAATATTTCATATGATTCTTCTGCTGCGATATCTGTGATGTGATCATGTGATGTTCTGTGATAGGTACAGTATATAGTATATATGATATATTATATAGACGTTACTTATGTTTTACACCCGCGCTAGCCCTGCCCCGCTCTGCCGTTAGTTACCTAACCTAACGGTGCAAGAGGGGACATCGAGGCGAATGCGGATGGCATAAGTGTACGTCGTATTTATCTGTGATGTTTAGGTATTTAAATGATGGGACTTCATTAATATGATTAATGAAAGAAAAGAAACCTAAGATGTTGTAGAATCGAATTTCAAAATAAAACAGGTAGCTACAGTTCTTGCTTTGCACAGCGGTATATGTGATATATCCTGCACCTTATTCGATAAGGAAAGGACCGAGATCCCTTCACCGGGAGTGACTCCTTTAGCAATAACTGGCAGATGCTACACACTCGGTTTGTCTTTTGATTGCTTTTAAGAGTTTTTGCTTTGCACAGTGATATATATGATATATCCCGCACCTCATTCGACGAGGAAAGGACCGACGATCCCTTCACCGGGAGTGACTCCTTTAGCAAAACTAGAAAAGCCTCAAAAACACTCCATTTAAAATCATTTGATTCTACAACGACATCAAGTTCATTACGCAATAGATTTTCAGAAAAACCTGTCGTAGCCCTCCGTCATTTCAGATAAGTTGTATATAGTATTCGTGCTGCATTTGTTGGCTTTCGTCAAGGTGCAGTGTGCGGTAGCTATATGCTGCTTATCTGCTAGCATACGATGCGATTGGATTAGGGTAGTCGTGCGGCTTTGTTGGCTTTCGTCAAGGGTCGTGCGGGTGGGTTTAATTCAATCAAGAAATGTGCGGGTTGAACTTGACTAGCGGGCTATGGTTTGTTGGTTTTCGTCAAGGTCATAGCACGTTAGGGGCAAAATATTATCGGGAATTTCAAGTGTTGAAATTTGAAATGAGATTGCATACCTTCTATGAGATAGTTGGATCCCGATACCCGCTGCGAGTAAGAGTTACTCCTGGGAGAGTTTTATACATTACAATTAGCCGATCAAGTAGGTGTCTAGAAAGGTGTTAACGAGGTTACGCCTCTGGGAAAACGAGGTTTACATTAATTAGGTTCGTGCGAAAGCACAGGGGACCTCCCTCAAAGTACCGACACTGGCCTGGCTGAAAGATTGGCGAACTTGTAGTGTGTAATTAATCCCGGCTAGTCTTTCCTTTTAGGGTTTGAAGGAAGATTTGATAAAAAGCAGTGGGAGCCATCCTGATTAGATAAAATAATAACCAATCTATTCTTGAAAGAGCGCACGCTGAGTGTTTTCTTCTCTCTTTCTCCTGGTAGCGACCATATCACGCCTTAATCAAGATAATAAAATGGATTATTGACCGAACCCGCTTGTTATACTGAGCTAGGGAACGTTGGTCCCGCTCCCACTTATAATTGTTATAAGACAGAGCAGGAAATTGGGGATTACCAGAATTCCCGTGCCGCCCAAGCGAAGAGAGTGCATGCTGATGCATCATCTTCGGGTGTGTTCATTATACAGAACTGTTTCTCAGTATCCTCCGCATCCTGGGTATATGATACCGGATCAGGATCCCAGATATGTAATCTGTTACATAGGGCTACAAAAGGGTAGAAAAACTGAGAACGGGTGATAAGTTTCATGAGACAGAAAACGGGGCAAGAGTTACAGCCAAGTCTGTCGGTCACTGTCACCCTGTATTACCAATACATTGATTCTGAACAAATGCTATTAGATACCGAACCTGATATACAAAATCATATCAGTCTCTTTATTAGTAAAGAAATGATAAAATTTTGTATTATTGGATAATGTTTTGAACATTTCCTATATCAAAAGTTAATCGATTCAGGCACGTTATCTAAAAGCATTGACGTTCTAAATCAAACTACAGTTCTCAGTATACGGAACACACACAAGAGGAAGAGTTCAGAAATGAAAGAATTCTTCTTGAGGTATTGTAGACTAGGTCAGATCAATGTGACCCGACTAGCTGAAGTTACATTTAGATGTATATTTAAATCAGTTTGAATTTACATCTTGTGAAACTCGCCTGTCATGTCACAAAGATAAGATGACCATAGCTCTGTTTATTGAAAACAGAGAAAGAGTTAGTGAACTCTTGGGATTGATACATGTTGATGTATGTAAGGTCCCCTGTCTACACATACCAGGATTGGTTCTTTATACTTCATTACGTTCTCTGATGATCTCTTTAGATTCAGACATATGTTCTTGTTGAAACACAAGTCCGAACCTTTTGAGATATTCACAGAATATAAGTTAGAAGTAGAGAACCAAAATACGGGTATAAGTATTATGTCCTTTGATGTGATCGAGGAGGAGAATACTTGGGCACGGAAATCCTGGACTATTCCAAAGGAGAATGAGATTCTCTCTCTCAGCATTACTCCTCCGTATACACCATTGCACGATGGTATGTCGGGACGGAGCAGATACACCCTATTAGATATGGTGTGCTCTATGATGAGTACTACTGTGTTACCTATTTCCTTTAGGGAGTTATGCACTTATGAAGCTGCATACCTATTGAATAGGGTTCCGATCAAATCAGTAGCCTACCACTTCATATGTGATATGGAAAGGGAAGAGCCCATCTCTTAAGCTAGTTAAGATTTGGGGTTGTCCGGCTAATGTCTAAAAGCAAAATCCGGACAAGCTCGAGGCAAAGTCTGTAATGTAGAACTGGAAAGGTTCCAGCTATACAAATTGTAGCTGATGATTTGATAGAACCAAAGGATTCAGTAGATTCCAACGAACCTCAGCCTCTCCGCCGATCTAGTAGGGTTCCTCACCCACCTGAGAGATACTTCGGTTGCTCTATGACAGTGGGAGCGAGGATTGCATCATGAGATGATGACCCAACTAGCTTCGAGTTGGCCATCAGGAGTAAGACTCTGTAAGAATGGCTGGATGCTTAGTGATCTGAGATGGAATCCATGTACACCAACAAAGTATGGACTTTGGTTGCTATATCTGAAGGGTTAAATCCCCATCAGGAGCAAGTATATCTTGAGAAGATTACTTGGTGTATATGGAAAAGTTGAGACTTTCAAAGCTAGACTTGTTAAAGGTTTTCGTCATCAACCAGGCGTGGATAATGATGAAACCTTTTCCAATACCTATGCTTAAGTCCATCCAGATCCTACTTGCCACGGCTACATACCATGACTACGATATCTGGTGGTTGGGTGTCATGACTGCTTTTCTAAATGTTGTTTTAGAAGAGTGCGTCTATAAGTACACAGCCAGAGGGCCTCGTAGACAGTGGGAGCAGCGGAAACGTGTGCAAGATGTTTTATAAGATAAAGCAGGCATCGCGGAGTTGGAACGTCTGTTTTGATGCGTTAGTCAAAGAAGTTGGCATCATCAAAATGGTAGATGAACCTTGTATAAACAAAATGGTAGTAGGGAGTATGGTAGTGATCCTCGTAGAGTACGTGGATGACATACTCTTGATAAGAAAGGAGTTTCTTATGCTACGCTCGATCAATCTCCGCTTGTCACTATGATTCTCCATATAGGATCAAGATGATACCTCCTAAATCCTGAGCTTTGGATCTATGAGATAGATTTAATTGGATGTTAGGATTCTCACTAGTTGTAGTGAGATAGTATCAATTGATCCTGGGGAGAATCACTGGAAGTGTTCCAGGGTGATAAAGACGACTGAATGTCAGTCGCAGGCATTGTCTTTACCCTCACTAAAGGGACGGTATGTTGGAAGAGTTCCAAGCTAGATACCGTGACATACTAGACGATAAAGGCAGGATACATCGCTACTTAAGATGCTACCAAAGAGGCTGTTTGGATGTATAATGGTTCATGAGATGAACTACGTTCCTACCATTGTGAGACAATGGAGTTATGGCTTATTCCAAGGAACGCCGGTCCCATCAGTGATCCAGACTTATTCTAAGGCAGTATCACCTGATCATGGAGATGGTTGATCTCCAGGTTGATCGAGGCAAAGAGAGCAGACTTAGAGGATAACGCGGCGGATCCACTCACGAAGGCCTATTCCCAGAGAGAGACTTTTATGAGATGGTTGAGTATGAGATACTACAACCAATGCTACAGATGGCCCAAGTGCAAGTGGGAGATTGTTAGTTATATGTATGCCCTAGAGGCCATTACTGTACATAGGATGTATATTGTAGTGGATGCTGGGACATATATAGGGAGGACTTTCTTTCTCGACATGAAGTATGCTATCTGGTTGCTCTTTACCTTAACGTGTATACCGATTGTCTCTCTGTTACATGTTGGTAAAGCCCTTAGGATGTGTACTTGACTATCTAGACTATGATGCGGATCATACTAGTGGGGACATGGTAGTCCATAAGTACATCCTTCAAAGTCCCTAGTCGTGGGTGTATCGAGATGGGGCATCGATATACCAGAGTAGACTAGCGTATACCTTCTCGAGCCATACAGATGGGCGATGGATGATCCCATATCCAATGGTGTTTGACATCAGAGATGATATACGGGTGCTCAGTAGAGACTGGGTACACTGGACGGACTCGCCGAGAACTCCCAGATGGTATCATACCTCACGTCAGATGGCAGTTCTCTGGTGACACTGGTACAGAGTAGTCTGTTGACCCGAGATCGTCATAGAGTCTTGTGTGGTTCCCACTGTGCTTTGATTTCCATCTTACCACGTCCAAGAGGGCGTGCAAAACGGTGGTTTTTGGGTACAGTCCCGAGTCACATGGAGGCAATAAGCGATAGGAGGGGATTCGTCTCTCCCGGTATAGGGAGTTGATGTTGCGCTGTGTTCGATTGGCTATAACAGGAAATCCCTGGCCAGGGTTGCTGAGATTTACTGGTAAGTGTTACCAGTAGTTTCTCGAAGTGTTATAGACCTCATATCGACACGACTTATCAAGCTATTGGGGTCTGACGTTTACCACCCCTAGGCAAGATATGCGACATATCAGACGATCAGACCGGACTGTACGGTAGTGTTACTGGTTGGATTCACTGGAGTGTGAGCGGGCTTGCTCGTCGATCTTCAGATTGCTCAATACCCGGGTGGCCGTTACGTTTAGCAGACCGCTTGCGGCTTGTGGGTGTTTGATATGATCATCATCTGCTGCCGGCGTATTGACGAGTCTTTAGAGTCCTACACAGAGGTTTCCTGGCTCAAGCGAAACGAAATAGGAGCACATATGAGATATATGCGGGACCGAGAATAATGCGTGTATGTGATACCGTATTCTATTCTCGCGATGAATGTATCGAATGGTTGTATGCGATATAACCTAGTTATCGAATCAAGGATTGATTCGATAAGCCGATACATTTGATACTAGTCGGTTATATGTGATATGACCGGATCGTTAAATCAAGTGTTGATTTAATGATTTAATGTATAATTATATATTTGATATATTACTTTGCATTAACTCGTATCGGTTCACTTTAAATGGATATTCTCACTCTGGTGTGCGCATTGTATATGCGATATATTTTTGTTCACTTGTTTGTATCATGTTTGATGATACATGTTTACTTGGTTAAGTGTAAAGAATCAAACCATGGTTAAACTTATGATTAGGTTTTGATTTCCTTTTCTCATTTATTTATCTATTTATTCATTTTGGAAAATAAATGGAAAAGAGAAAAAGAATGGTGGCTTTTTTAGTTGTTTAGTAGAAGCTTCATGAAACCTTGACCCTAACCATTCATTTAACCTAAGTTAATTCTCTACACTTCACCATGGTTACTTTTATGATAAGAATGATTATTCTTTTCTTTTCTAATTAATCTTATCATATCATTTCTTCTTCTTCTTCCTTGAACTCAAGAAGAAACCTTCACTTCATCAATGATGGATTGATGAAATGAGTGAGAAATCCAAAACTAAAGTCTACCCACTTCCTATTTCTTCATCCTCTACCTCTTGCCAAGTAGTAGAGTGTGTTTCCTTCACAAGTTTTTCAAGACTTGGTGAAGGTGGAGCTCGATCTAGTGATGCTTCGACGTAGATCATCTTCGGCACGTCGTCGACGACCTAGCCCGTCCATTCTCCGATGAAGCCGACGCTAGAGCCCGGATTTGATTTGGACAACGGAGAGGACTTCATTTCGGAGCCGTGGAGGTGGAGGACCGGATCTACAAAGGTTGTATTTCCGTATCTCTTAGTTAAGTGTTAACTAGATTTCATATTCGCCTAGATTTCTAGCAAACGATCCGTAGTCGGGCTTCTCGGCACCGTTAAAATTTAAAATTGGCATGGTCGATGCCTTGTGAGACCTCTATAGGGTGCCTAGGAACCTTTCAGGCCATATATGGTGAGGGGGTGAGTGTAGGAGAGGGGAGAGTGACCATAGCATTAATGAAGAGAATGTGTCATCTAACACCTAGTATGAACTCATTTAAAGAAAAAATGATTCATAACACATAGTCATCAACACATAAATGCTCCAATAATGCACTAAGCCACCTCACCATCCTAGTCACCATCCTAGTCACCATCAAGAAGCTTCCACACTCATCTCAAGAAAAGATAAATCCGCATTTAACCGAATGTTAAATACGGCTGATAGAAAACTGGAAACTGGCTACTTCCAAAAGTGATCCTGAAACGAATTTCAGGAAAACCCCGTATCAGTATAAACATACCCGCATTTGTATTACGACCGAATACAAATGCAACTAAGACAAATATATTATATCTACACAACATAATACTTGGATCCGGTTTAAACCAAAGCCGACCAGTATTATCTGCCAGAAAAAAGACACGTGCGAAAACGCACGTGCATTTTCCGAACCTTGCCATAAAACCATACGGCCTCTACAACGTTTCGCCCGAACTTGGGAAAGTGTCTATGGGGGACTCTAATGACTCATTAACACACTGGCACTGGGTATAACCACTAGCACATCAGAGGTACAAGTTGTACGTAACGGTTGCCTATGTATTGATTGGAAGGGAAGCTGACGAGCGAACTCATCCATAAACCCTACTGAGCCTAACAGTGACAATATACATACAGTCCGGTCCGTTCGTCTATGAGTATCGCATATCGGCCTAGTGGATGGTAACGTCAGACCCCCAATAGCAGTATAAGTCGTGTCAGAGAGTGGCCCAGAATCCCCTGCCGATCCGCTCACTTGCCTCCATGTGGCTCGGGACTGTACCCAAAAAAGACCTGTTTGCACGACTCCTTTGAGCCTTGGTAGGGTAGAAATCAAAGCACAGTGGGAACTCACACGAGACAAATGATGACCTCAGGTCGATGAACTAACCTGTATACATGTCACCAGGGAACTGCTATCTGACGATATGTATAATACCAACTAGCATGTTCCCGGCGAGTCTTGTCCGGTGTACTCATAACCTAATGAGCACCTGTATACATCTTAGGTGATCCTACTGGCACCAGTGTCTTGTGAGACCGGCCACCGCTCCTCGTCGGGGTCTCGACTGTATATACTAGTCTACTCTGGAGTATCGATGCCCTGTCTCGAAACTCCCACGACTAAGGACACTTTAAGGATGTGCTTACAGACCCCAGCTCCCACGTATATGATCGCCATCATACTGCTGGTGGTCAAGCAAGAATCCTATGGGCTCTATCAATATGCAATAGCGAACTAAAGCATGTATACGATGATAAAGACAAACCAGATAGCATACTATCATCTCGAGCAAGACTGTCATATCACTATAGGTCCTTCCTCAATCATTGCAATCACGTACCTGCGATCCAATAATTGACTTTGAGGGCACTATCTCTAACAGCTTCAAGTTGCTTTTTCCTTCTGTTTTCTTCACTTGGTTCCTCAGAATCTCTTCTATTTTCTTCCAGATTTCCACAGTGCAGAATGTTATGGACTTTTTGCCGTGAGCTTCGCGTTGAAGTCTTGAATATTGTGCTACCCTTGTGCTTTGTGCATTGAACTGTCTACTGATCTTCATTTGTTCCTTGAACTGGTAGGCGGCATCATACGAATTCATCTATTGTTGGTCGTAGTCTCACATTTGTAGCGTTTTTTCATGAATTTCACTGTATTGTTCTGAGAACCTGTAACCTGCAACTATTTAGCAAACATGGATCAAAAGAACCTATTTATTTGTAATATGCATAAAAATGGGTGATATAATAATGCAAAATTCTGATATGAACAGAACTGCTATCTGACAATAGGTATAATACCCACTAGCATGTTTCTGGCGAGTCTGTCCGGTGTACTCATAACCCAATGAGCACCTGTATACATCTTAGGTGAACAAACTAACACCAATGGCTTGTGAGACCGGCCACCGCCCCTCGTCGGGGTCTCGATCAATATACACTAGTCTACTCTGGAGTATCGATGCCCAGTCTCGAAACTCCTACGACTAGGGACATTTTAAGGATGTGCTTATAGACCACCCAGCTCCCACGTATATGATCGCCATCATACTGCAGGTAGTCAAGCAAGAATCCTAAGGGCTCTATCAACATGTAATAGTGAGCTGTAAAGCCACCTAAAGAAAGTACATGATGATAAAGACAAACCAGATAGTATATTATCATATCGAGTAAGATTGTTCTACCAGTATAGGTCATCCCTCAATCATTGCAATCACGTGCCTGCGATCCAATAATTGACTTGAGGGCACTATAGCCAGCAATAATATATTTATTAATCTGTATTAAAGAAACATTTCGTCTTAGAAGATGATATAGACGGACATTGGACGCAAGTCCGGTATGAGATATCACAAATATTCAAGAGATGGCGTCAAAGATTAAAGAAAAAATTCAAGCAGTCGGAGAAATTTACAGATAATTGGAAATGATTTGCCGCTTTTCCCTCCATCATCCGTAAAGATCAATTTGCATTTCTCCTATTGCATTTGAATACACCCGAAAAAAATGTAATTAAAAATATACTTAAATAATTTGAATACCGAATTTAGATTAAATTAAATTTAAATATATTATCTTCTGAATAAGTAGGGAGCATCATAAAAGAATAAGAAGAACCGAAAGAAAGTTATAGATGACTATTATAGCGAATCGGTTCCTGCTGATCTATATGGGGCTAATTTAGTTAGCTTATCTTTAATTACATAAATATTCAATTTTTTCAATTTCATCATTAGATATCTTCATGTATAAATAAATCAAATATCCGTTACAGAAGAAGGATGGGAAAAATCTGAGCCTCCTTGAGACTTTGGAGACATTGCACATGAGAGAGGGCATGTCAGAATAAACGATGAATATAGCCACTCAACATGTGGTAAACTTGCATTTTTTAATTCTTTTAAGTAAATTAATTACACTTGTTAATTTCATAAAGAAATTTAATTATTGTTTTATTTATCGAAGGAGGATTTCGAGGAGGCGGAGAAGAGCTATCGGGAATCAAATCCCGAATATCCGATCGATGATCCTCTTCCTACGGAGGACGAGGTATTTATTATAGAGCAGATTTTCCCTCTGTCGAGAGGACACGGTCGTATTCCTCTATACGGTGGTCCCGTTTTTCTTTCACGGTCCGGTTCCAGAAAAAGTATTTCAACTTCCTCGACCGCTCGCTCCAACTAACAATCGGCTGAGGAACAACGGATCAATGAGCTAGAGGAGCAGCTCAAAAAGTGGGATGAAGCAGATAAGAAGAAGGCGGAAGATGAAGTGGCTTGGAGAGTTTAAATGGAGGTACGGTTGGAACAATTCTCGCAACAATACGTTCCACGTTTGCCATTGTGGGCAGCACAGGGTTCATTCCTGCTGCAGCCAGCATATTACCCTCCTACGATGCAGCAACCGTATTACCCTCTCTCATCATATGGAATGTCGTACTATCCTTATCCACCGCCTCCGCAATCACAAGGAGAGTACTTCCTTCAGCCTGCGCCTCCGCCATAAGATCCTTATTACCCTAACTCTCCACCACATGAACCGTACAACCCTAATCAGCCGACCCCGCCGGGAGGGTTATTAGGTAACATTTTTTTCGCAGGAGCGCTTCGACGATGTAAATCGATACTATTCAAGGCGAGCTTGGCGATGGTAGCAGTAGGAGTTAGTAAGGTACGTATAATTGATATTTACAGAAATTTGAGCATACAATTAAACCGTGTTGAGTTTTGATATTTAAAATTCATATTGTGTATTTGTAGGATTCTTATAAGTTAACGGCGAAAAGATTATGTTTTGACAATGCACATGGCGGAAGTTAGTGAGGTAATCATATATATGTGTTAGTATAGCTAACATTGTTTCGAAAATTATAATTTGAGTTCATATATTTATATATTTATTTATTTCAATTCACAGGGTTGAGTGAGCTGTGATTGCGAGTGATTTGAAGATTTTTTCGTTTTGTTGGACATATATATAGCGTATGTATTGTGTTGTTCGTATTCAAAACAATTTAGTTTATTTATGCTCGTTTATTAAAACTTTAGTTCATATGTGTTTAATTGAGTTGTTGATATTGGTGGATATATCGTGGATAATATTTATATGTTGGTTTGTATGCGTTTGTGTTCGTATTTGTTGTTTATCTTGTTGGATATATTGTGAATTGTGAACATATATTAATTTGTATGCGAAACGCTATTGTGGCGTAATATATTGTGATATTGTGTATTATTGTATTGAATACAGCATTTTTCTGTAATTTTTTTTCAAGAAAAATAGTTATTAGCGACCGTATAAACTACAGGAACGGTTGCTAATATCTCATTAGCGACCGTTCGCTGATATTAGGAAACAGGTAAATTCGTTGAGATGTCCATGTGACTACTTATTAGCAACTAGTGGAAACGGTCCCTGATACATCTATTAGCGACCGTTCCTATTATAGACCGTTCATTAACGTTCGCTAATAGATGTATCAGCGACCACATAATCAGCGACCGTTTTTAGCGACCGTTTAAAATATAAACGGTCGCTAATATACATTATGAACTGTTCATTATTTTTTGGGGACTGTTCCATACGATCTCTAATAGTGACTGTATGTAGTAGTGCAATAGGAATAAGCTGAAGTTGGACTGTTATGGCTTATGGCTGGCGACCCCACAGGAGGAGAGAGGGGCCCTCCTACAGTCTCTGGCCTTTAGCGGGGTCGATTTGGAGACATAGCTTCTCATGTGTCAGTTTTAGGCGTTTGAGAGCAAGCGTGTTTGTAATTTAAAATAATTATGTATTTAATATATAATTTAATTTTTTACTGTTGAGTTAGAAAACTAAATCTGATTGTGCTGTGCAGAAACAGGCCGAATAGAATAAAGAGAATCAGAAGTCACGGAAGAGGGGTCGAGCTACCTATACGGGTGGCTCGAAGAACATAACTCGTGCCACGGAGGTAGCGATAAATTAAAATATATATCTTTTGATATAATGTAATATGAAAATTTATATTATAATATATATATGTGTGTGTGTGTGTGTATTTAGAGAGCTTGGACCCTGGCACAGCGTGGTACACCAATCTTGTTGCAGGATTATCTGTTCGTCCATACCACATCGACAGATCCGGCCACGGACACGCTTAGATATCCTGACGCTACTACAGAGGAGTATTGCGTAAGTGTTAATATTTGTTCTAATTCGAATAAAATTTTATTTTCATAAGTTTAAATTTAAATAGTTTACTTACGTTTGAATACTTTATATAGGTGTAGGCGTGGGTGGTAGAGCAAGTGAACGCATCAAGGGATGATTTCAGTGGAGAGACTGATCCGGTCATGCTGGCCTCTATTCTACATGCCGTACACGGAGGGCAACACGGTGCCTATGAGCGAGACCGGGGACTTAGTCCCAGTATGGCCGATCTGAGGTTGTCCTCCGCTCCGGTAGTTACTTCTGCTACCCCTCGCGAGCGACATCTAGAGAAGGAGATGGCCACATTAAAGTCTACCGTTGAGGGGTTGAAGGAGATGTTAGTATGTATATTACTTTTGTTTGTGTATACGTATATCTTGATAGTTCTAATCTATTGATAGTTCTAATCTATATAGCAAACATTCGAATACGGATATGAGAAGGATTCATGGATTCGCAAGAATCCGATATTAATATGAATTCGACACGAATCTTATAGATCAATAACACACTGTTCCAATTCGCAAGACTTGATTTCTAAACCTAGGATTTCACAATAAGATATATAGACTAAATGTAGTACATAGTTTCTAATTCTTTTATTAAACAAACTTAAAAACTTTACAGATTTAGCAGGCCACTCCTTCGACTGCGGCTCCACAGGCCACTCCTCTAGGTTCTTCAGCTCCAGCTCCAGCGACTCCTACATCATCATTTCTGGAGCATTTGAGGCTCCAAGGCTACAGCGAGGACCAGATACGCCAGATACTTGGAGATCGAGCTCCTAGACCGAGTCAACAGTGATTTTCTTTATATTTTTAGATTTTTGTAGGATGTCTGTATTATATTTGCGACATGTTGTAGATTTTGGATATCTGTTACTGTATATGATGATTATGATTCTCATTTTAGAGTGATTTTGTATTGTATTTGTTTATTTCGTTATATATTATACGTAGGATGTTAATGATATATATTTATGTATTTGGATATATGATATAATGTGTGATATATTATTGTGTATAGGACGGAAGAAAAACGGAGGGAGGCTTTTTTTAAAAAAAAATAAATGTTTTCCCTTACGGTCCGACCGTAGGGGCAAACTATGCCCCTACGATTGTCACCCTAATGGGAAACTATGCCCCTAATGGATTCCACCGTAGTGGCAAAATGATAGAAAAATCTAATATTTTGCCCCTACGGTGGAACCCGTAATGACAAATAACAATAGAGGCAATATATTTTTATTGTTTTTAAAAAATTAATAAAAACTTGAGACTTTACCCCTACGGTGAAATCTGTATGGGTAGAGATATGTCCCTACGGTGCTAACCGTAGGAGCAAAACATTTTAAATTTTAAAAAAAAAATTAATTGGCCTTACATTGGAAACCGTAGGGGTATAGACCCTTACGGTTTTCTCCATTGGTGCAAATTAATATCCATGGGGACATTTATCTGCCCCTAAGGAATTTGCCCCTACTTGTCAAATTTTTGTCCTTACGGTGCTCATCGCAGGAGCAATAATTTGCCCATACGATTCCAACCGTAAGGGAAAGCCATATTCGTAGTAATAATAGGAGGATGGCAAAATTAACGTTTACTCAGAATAAAACTATTTCCATGACCAGATCGGTGTTCAAACCGTCACAATGTATTAAAATCACTTGAAAATTGGATATTTATGATATAGATATTAAGTTTGACGATGTAGGTCATGAAAAGAAGTTGAGGAATCGTATTGAGTGAAACTTTCTTCTATCTCTTTGATTTCCACATTCCTGTTGATTTTAGTTGTATTTTAAAGCTGAGTACAATTACCTCAACGGTGAGAAGTTAATAGTGTTTTCCGTCTTTGTATTTTATATGTCAATTTTGAAAAAGAAAACTTTAGACCCCTTTTGAAAGGAACAATACATTGTTGACTATATTGAACTTAAACTAGTGTTTTGTTTTCATAGAATCTAAGAAACACGAATTGACATGTGATATCAGCACACACACCATCTATTTTAAGAATTCGATTTCCAGGCTAAATAGGTCTCTATTGGCCAAATCCTAAAAAATTAATACAAAAAATTGATACAACCAATCACTTATGGTCATGTCATATATATTAATCATCAACTAACTTTCGATTTTATCCAAACAAACAATGTGAGATTGATTCTACCATCTATTTCTCGATATAATTCCTTCCAAATAAAGACCACTTTAGGAATTCCATAGGCACAAGTCCTATTGCAACTCGGCACCATAACATGTTTCAATTTTTCGATTTCAAAACCCAAAGAGGTTATCGTTCGTTGTGGCTCTATTAAACAATGTATATGAGAGTTTAGAGAAATCAATGCTTTAACTTTTGCCAACCATATAACAAATTTGGAAATAACAACCATCCCATGGATTTCTGACAAAACTCAAGATTCGGGACGTAAGGTCTATCCAAACAAACAATTCCTTAAACACATGAATCGCTATTCTATTCTCAACATATACGTATTATCCTTCTTTTGAGTGCGTACTTTCAGTGCCTCTAAACGGATATAAGACACAGCCTCGAACATTTATTTTCTATGGAAAAAATCTAAGCAAATAATGATGAAGAGTTATTGTATCATGGGATAAATGATTGTGTGCATAAATCCAAAGATATGCAAGCACTTTACCATATGTTAATGTGATTAAAAGCATTTAGCAGCTGCAGCAATCATCATGCAAAGCTTTGAGGTCGACCCCAAACAAAAGTTTGAAAAAAAAAATTAAAGGAAAAAACCTAGAACAGAAGAGGTGAGAAAGGAACTGAATGTTTTCAGAAAAGCGTACGGCATTTAGGACCAAGTAACAGAAAAAGCGTACGGCATTAGGGCCCATGTTGCAGAATTACAGTAACAGCCTTTGACTGGGCTGATAATTAAGAAAAGATAAAAGAATGTGAATTGGGATTAGGAAAAGGAAACAAATAGCATAGCATGCGCAAAGGAAAGGAATATGTTTCATTTCATGCAGTGCTCCTGAATGTTGGTTGGGATTTGAGATTTTATCAGATTGCTTCTGAATTTTCTTTTCTGTGGCCCCTTGATTTTTGTTCTCATCTTGAAGATTAATTGGTGGTTGGGTTTTCATCTTTTGTCTGTATGATGATTAAATTTCTGTTGCAATAGACCGAAAAGAATAAAAAAAATTTTGAAATCAATCAGGGAATCGAACCTGCGATCTGTCACATTAGAGAGAAAATTGGTACCAACTGAACTAAGCCCAGTTGGAGGCTGAAAAAAATTTGTTTAAGCACCGCTGTTATCTGCAACATTCAAAAGAGTTTGAGGTTGAACGGTATCCGGGATTGACTCAGGCGAACAGGATGTTCCTATTTCCTCGCTGACCCATCATGCCAAAGGTATGCTTAATTATAGATATGGATTTTTTTTTTATAATCTCATTACATCCTTTAAATATAATGATAAATCATACACCTAGAGTTGGCTTGGATAAAAGTTAAGTTTGAAATTGTTATGAGTTTTGTAAAATATATTCTAACTGAACCTTGTATTAAATATATGTGTAAGAACGCATGTATAATTACTATAGCCTTCTCAAATAAAATCCCAATCGCTTGATATGATTCATGTGCTAATGGAATATCATGATCCGACAGGCGACTAGCATAAGAATCATATGAAATTCAATGGATCCCTAACCCAAGTAAGCCTAAACCAGAAATCTAAACCATATATAAGAAAGAAAATAGAGGTAAAATTTTAACACCACTACGAATAAGAGCTGCCTCTACAATTAGGACTGTGGGGGCAATGCATTGCCCCTATGGTTATGACCGTATGGGCAATGCACTTGATTAGACAAAAATATTGCACATTTGTATGGAGATTTTCCTATTATTTTTAAGTACTAAAATGTGTTAATTATAAATAAAGAACATATATGGGTTTACTTGTAAAATTTATTGTCATATATTTCTACATTTATAATTAATATAATTAGGAAAATATATATGCATATAATATTTAAATGAAATATTGGTAATTAAAATATGTAAATCATGCAAATATTCCTAACCAATATTATTAAGATATTATATCATATAAATGGTTAGAATAATATCTCAAAAATACCAAATGCTACTAATAATTTGATATGAGATATTGTGCAGGTATTTGCTCGGGTATGAAACCTATGTAGAAGATCCAAGTCAAATTGAGATATCGAAACCGAATCTGTCAAATTTTAGAAACAAATCGAGGAATGTAGCAACAGCAGAGACTCGGAGCAATATTTTCAGAGGAGCAATATTCCTAACCAATATTATTAAGATATTATATCATATAAATGGTTAGAATAATATCTCAAAAATACCAAATGCTACTAATAATTTGATATGAGATATTGTGCAGGTATTTGCTCGGGTATGAAACCTATGTAGAAGATCCAAGTCAAATTGAGATATCGAAACCGAATCTGTCAAATTTTAGAAACAAATCGAGGAATGTAGCAACAGCAGAGACTCGGAGCAATATTTTCAGAATCTATATATCAATAGGATTTCCAAATATCGAGACGAAAAGCCAAAAAAAATCTCAACACCCAATCCAACCAAAGGACGGCGGATCCACAGTCAACATGGGGCAAGGGCGGCAGAACTGCGGTCATATCTGGGCCGTTGGATCTGGAATTTTGTGGGTATGATTATAACTACATTTGCTCCCATATAGAATCCAGGGTTTCTAGTTTTGGAGACTATATAAAGGACCGAGAGCTGTGCATTTCAAAATCATTCTGTAAGTGCACGGCGGCGCCCCGGCCGTCAATCCGACGCCGGAATGCGGAAGCGGTGAAAAACTTTAACTTTGCGGACTTAGCAAACCGGCACCACCGCGCACTAAACACCCGGATCGTTACCATTAAACTAAGTCTTAAGCTAACTAGAAGATGGGAAAGAGATATATACCGACGATCCAAGTCCTCCGGTCTTCATCTCCACTCCGATCTCCTCGCGGGATGTTCCGTCCGTCTCCTCCTCGTCGCCGGAAGTGCACCACGTCGCCTATATCGTTTACGGGCTCCCACCTCAATGCCGAGGCAACTCGGGCACGAAGCCGGCTACTCGACGTGCCCAAGATTCGCTGTAGAATGTTGTGTAGGACTCAAGTCTCACTTTGGGGTAGTGGAGTTTGCCATTGGTGGAGGAAATCAAGGAGGTTTTTGGATGAACAAGAGAGCATTTTCCATAGCACCATGAGAACCAAAATTGCCACACACATAATGAAATGAATCCCCATCCCTCAATTGGAATGGCCGGCCCCCCCCCCCCACCCATGTGTGATTGGAGAGAGAAAGAGTAAGTCAAGGGGGTGGGTGGAACAATGATACAAAGAAAATGATGGCTTGGAAAGTCCAACACTCAACAACCATCTCTTCTCCCATCATCACAACCAAAGTCAAGAAATCATGAAAACAAAGTCAAGAAGTCAAGATAAGGTGCACATCATGAAAGCCATCATGATGCAACAAGATGCAAAGAACCCCCTCCACAAATGCTTATTTGCAACAATGCAAATAAACCCTCCTTCACCAAAACTTCGGCCAATGAACGGAACAATGGAAATTGGCCGAAACGGAAAGCAAACTGGCAACTCCACAAAACTGGTCCCGTAATAAATTACAGGAAAACCCCGATACTGTGCATACACACCCGCATCTGTATTTCGACCGAAATACAAATGCAATGAGACAAAATCTCCACTGTACTATACTAGAATCCGGCTTATACCAAAACCGGCTAGCAATATCTGTTCGATCCTGATCCGTGCAATACCGCACGTATCTGATCGAACCCTGCCATATAACCATACGGCCTATAGTACAAACTGTCCGATCCTGATCCGTGCAATACCGCACGTATCTGATCGGACCTTGCCATATCTCCATACGGCCTCTACAACCTTTCGCCCGAAAGCTGAGTAACTGAATGTGTGGTGGACTCTAAAGACTCGTCAATACTATGGTTGTGGATTTAACCACTAGCACGTCAGAGGTATATGCCAATACGTGACGGGCCACCATCTATTGACCAAAAGGGACGTCGATGAGGAAGCTCACCCCGACACCCAACTGAGCCTGTCAGTGACAATATCCGTACAGTCCGGTCCGTTCGTCTATGAGCATCGCATGGCGGGCCTAGGGGGTTGGTAAAAGTCAGACCCCCAAAAGCGGTACAAGTCGTGTCGGAGTGTAGCCCAGAACACCCTGAGATACTACTGGAATACTTACCAGTAAATCTCCTTGCCTCGGCCGAGGGCTTCGTGTAATGGCTCTCCTAGACACAGCACGACCTCACCCCCAATACCGGGAGAGACGAACCCCTGAAGATACGCTCACTGCCTCCATGTGGCTCGGGACTGTACCCAACTAAAACCTGTTTGCACGACTCCTTTGAGCCGTGGTAGGGTAGTAATCAAAGTACAGTGGGAACTCACACGAGACAAATGACGATCTCCAGGTCGATGAACTAACCTGCACACATGTCACAAGGGAACTGCCATCTGACGTCTGGTATATGACCAACTGGCATGTTCCCGGCGAGTCCTGTCCGGTGTACTCATAACCCAATGAGCACCTGTATACATCTTAGGTGATCCAACTGACACCAGTGGCTTGTGAGACCGGCCACCGCCCCTCGTCGGGGTCTCGACTGTATACACTAGTCTACTATGGAGTATCGATGCCCTGTCTCGAAACTCACACGACTAGGGACCATTTAAGGATATGCTTATAGATTACCAGCTCCCACGTATATGATCGCCCTCATACTGCTGGTGGTCAAGCAAGAATCCTAGGGGCTCTATCAACGTGTAATAGCGACGTGTCAGGTCACCTAAAACAGTACACGATGATAAAGGTAAACCTGATAGCATACTATCATCTCGAGTAAGACTGTCCTACCGGGATAGGTCCTCCATCAATCATTGCAATCACGTACCTGTGATCCAATAATTTACTCTGAGGGCATTATCTCCAACAATCTCCCACTTGCACTCAAGGCTAATTATTGCGATGTCGCATACTCACAGCCCGTGTGATACCGAACACCCAACTCCTCTACTAGTCAGTCTCACAAAGCTCGTTTGCGAAACTATTGCGTTCGAGGAATAGCCTCAGTGAGTGGATCCGCCTTGATGTCTCTTTCTATGTCTCTCTATATCTCAAGTTCGCGGAGAAACCCATCTCCCGAAATGAGCAATACCTGTCTTAGAATGTGTCTGGATGTCTGATGGGACATAGCTCATAAATGAACTACAAATCCAAACTTCTTAGACTGTATCGTCAACTGAACTTAATCAGTATCCTACGCCATACCACCCTCAGTATTGCCTTGGACCACCTGTCCAAAATACTGCCCCTCATCGGAGGGAAAACTATAACTCTGACAACCTCCTTGTCGTCCAGGTCACCTTGGAAGCCTAGAATGATAACTGTCTCCCGAATGAGGCTGTCGTTATCATATCCCTAGAACATCCACTTATGTTCTATAACTGCTTCCGACTGTTTCTCCAGGATTGGATCATTATCATCTTATTGCATCTACTGCAAGAACAACATCTGGTGTGGTACTTGACATCTCATGATTGACTCAATTGCCTGAGCAAGTGATCTGCCAATCATGCACGTCCCTCTCCCCTTTAGTCTGTAAGACACCTTTAGAGAGGGTGACTCCATTACCTGCAGGTACACTACCGTGCCAGGAGTCGTCCATTCTAAATACTCTTAGAATGCTGTCAAGCACCCTGATTGGGAAACCACCCAAATCTAGATCTAAAACCATAGATCTAGTAACCAGTATGTCTGACATAATGTCCAAATCCCATATGGAGAAAACACTGTGTGACGACCAAAGTATAACCGATCGTAGTATAGGAGTTTCCTATCCTACTTTGTGTATGTCATCCAAATACCATGACATCACACCCTACTACCTTCTCAACAGATCCATCCCCTATTCTGATGAAGTCAAAACCCATGACTGTCACGTCAGAAATAGATGATCTATCTCCGCTACATCTGCTTTAGTCTATAAATAGACATAAGCTACCTGTCCACCAATGCTTCCGCTGCTCCCACTGACTGCGACAACCCTCTGGCAGAGTCATATACACGTACACTTCTAAAACTAGTTTAGAATGATGCTATACTCATCCTCCCGCCGGGTCTCGCAGCCTGGAACAACAGCAATGGTAATTGTGGGTAAACAAGAACTTCCCTGTCACCGTCCTTGAGGCTATCGTAGTACCTCTCGGGTGCCTGAAGTTACCCACCAAATCTGCGGAGTGGCCAATGGAATGTCAATCCAGATTGAATCTTTAGGTTCCTTATCAAATCTTCAGTAATCGTTTGTGGTTCTGGAATCACTTCCAGTTCTACCATACTCCCACTACTATTTTCTGAAAAAATCCATTTTTAATAAAACTGTGGCGAGTCTAGAACAATATCGCTATTGTTCATCCAAATGGTAGAAAGTCAACCCTCGTCATAGCCTGGGTCAACCCACAAACAGCCATTACAGAAACGTGCCTTGAGTTATCCAGAGTCTGGTTTTAATCATAAGCTGGACAACTCCCCGTACCTTAACAACGTCAAGATACGAACTGTTCTATATCCCATATAGGACCAGAGGCACTGATTTAATTGAACCAGATTCAAAACATGCAACTGTCTCCAGTGCATGTCAACTAAATGGGAGGAGGCCGATCAGCGTTACTCAACTTAGGAATGCTTCCAATTATGAATAACCTGAAAAAGAAGCAAGATCTCTTTATCATTACTAGCAACCGAATACCATACACAAGTATCTACATCTTCGATCTCTTTGAAGAATCCCGATACTTGCTACACCTGGTTCTCTACTGTATTCAAATACCTATAACTTCTCAAAATTCGGACCCTGTGTTTCCACGAAACACTTGTCTAAAAACTAGAGAAGTCATAAGTAAACCGAATGTAGTACGAGGACCAACCCCTCTGTCCTGATGGACCTTGGACAACATACAATACTCTGTATAAGTCCCTTGAGTCTGATAACTCATTCACTGTGTGTCGTAGGTTGAAAACTGTACTTATGGTTAAGAAGAATTACACCGCCGTTTAATGCTCCTTACCTAACCATCCACTGATATAGGTAAATGTCGTAGACATAATTTCAGAAAGGTATATCTCACTCTATGAAAATAGATGTACAGATATATCAATTTGAAATTGGTGCACAACAGCGGATATTCAAAACCAAATATTTACCGACCGGCAAATAGCCCAGGTGATTTCCTCAAATATCACCGATTACAACGAATCCCGATATAATGAGGATGATCACCTAATTCCCAATAACTTACTCCCACTCATCATCTGTAAGACTATACAGATGTGAGAATCATACCTAGTAAATACATACCCTGGAGTAAGTATCTAGTCGGGAAATCAGCTTTCCTTTAACAGTACACAGTGAGACTGAAACATTGAAATGTTTCGATGGGGTATCCTGGTATTCTTAGTAATGCCTCTTCCATTATCCAGATTCACAACTGTAACTGTGTAATTCTTTGCCACCTCTCCAAATCCCTTCATTTGTCTTTAGTCTTTACCTTCTGCACACCCCTTTAGGCCAAATGGTTTTCTTCCTTCCCTACCGTTCGGCACCAGCCTATGGTTTGGAAGAAGACTATCCAATAAGCATAATGGGTGTACTGTCCCAATCCTAGGAACACTCGCAATGCGAGAGAAGGTGAAGATAAAAGACACCTGAATAAATCTTATTCCTATTTCTCCTGAACCAGAATCCATCCCCGAACTGGAACAAGTTCCTTTCGAGTTCGTATATAACCATACGATGGAGTACCCAATAAACTGTGGATCTTCGTAGTGATACGGAGTGTCCTGGAGAAATTCAAAGGTGATTTTGGATTGGCGAAGAGATACTTGGTTTGGTCGTGAATATCTGTTGCAATTTACTTTGCCCTCTTACTAATCCCTTGCTTTGTCTTAACTTAATACCTTCTGCACACCATCGTTATGCTAATTGGTTTTCTTCATTCCCTACCGGTCGGCACCAGCCTAAGGTTTGGAAGAAGACAATCCAATTTGCGTAATAGGTGTACTACCCCTAAACCAAGGAGTACTCGTAACCTGAGAGAGGGTAAAAGGAAAAGACAACTGAATAAATCTTATCCGTTTTCTCCAGAACCGGAAACCATCCTCGAATAAATCCCTTCGAGTTCGTATATAACCATACGATGGTTTTGTCCAATGGAAGTGGACGTTCGTAGTAATACGGGGTGTCCTGGAGAAAAGGGTAAAAGTAGGAGTGGCAATGAGGTTTGCAACTCTGACAATCCAAAAGCCAGTGTTAAAGAAGGTTCGGTCAACTTGGTCACTGAGTCATAGTCTTAGGGTCGGGTCAATGGTCGCTGCCAAAGAGAGAGAGAAAAGAAACACTCAGCGTGCACTCTAACCTAGATCAGAATGGTTACCAATTTATCTAATCTGGAAACCTCCCACTGTACCTCAAATTCTCCTCCAAACCTGAAAGAAGAATTAGTCGGGGTTACCCGAGGAGTAAACCAACTCATCAGTGGGAATCGGGATCCAACTATCATCGCATGATAACGTGACGGAATCCGCTCACATCATCACACTCTAGAAGGTATGCGCATATCTGGCAAGTTTCAGTTCTTTTGAAACTCCCGACGTGATTTCTGCCCCATGCTCTTATGACCTTGGCGAAGGTCAACAAATCATAAGTCACATGTCAAGTTCTACCCGTCATTATCCAGGGTTAATCTGAATCCACCCGTACAAGCCCTTGACGAAGGTCAACAAGGCTATACGACTGTCCCAAACCAACGCATCTATCTATGCTACAGAAAGGTAACAAGCAGCTACCATACACTATGCCTTGACGAAGGTCAACAAACATAGCATGAATACTACGTGCTATCCTTCTGAAACGACGGAGGGCTACGAATGGTTTCTGGCGAAAACCTTTAACGTAAAGAACTTGATATCGTTGAAGGAACGGATAGCTTTTAAAAATATAGTGACGAAAACCGTTGCTAAAGAGGTCACTCCCGGTGAAGGGATCTCGGCTCTTTCCCCGTAGAATGGGGTGCAGGATATTCCAACTGAATACCGCGATGCAAAGCAAAAGTAATCGGCTATAGTGAAGTTAATGCCCTGACGCAAACTTTTGTCCAAGGGGTCACTCCCGGTGAAGGGATCTCGGCCCTTGCCTCGTCGACTGAGGAGCAGGATATTCCAACTGAATATCACGATGCAAAACAAAAGTGAACGTCCTTGCAATAACAGCTTTTTGAAAAAGTGTTCCAACAACATCAGATTAGGTTTGTTTTTAAACTTGCATTGATCTGAATCAATGCAGTCCCATCAATTGATCACACCACAAAGAACGAAAATATACTGATGTACGTATATACCATCCGCATTCGCCACTGGGTCCCGTCATTACCCGTTAGGTTAGCTAACTAACGACAGAGCGGGGACTGGACTAGCGCGGATGTAAAACATATACAACATCTACTAATATATATACCAATATATTATATTTCGCTCAAGGCGTGAAAGAAATGCAACATCACAGAAAATGTACAGCATCACAGAAACAATACAGATATCTGGGATCCCCGGGTTTCACAGAGCCACTGCTGAAACCCGACGTTCCCCTGGTCGTGTGGATAGCCTGCGCAATGAAATCCTAGACCCCTACGGGTGCGGCAAGTCACCCGCCAAAACCTGAAGCGAGGCAGCCCCCTTCAGCACCGTGAATGGACCACCCAGCACTCCACGGAATCCGGCAACTTGGGCACCCCTCCTGGGTCAACCTGTACCCCCTACGAGTGCGGCGAATAGCCCGCCAATCCTAGAGTGAAGCCCCCTCCGTCCCAATGCCATGAGATGCGGGCTTGTTGCCCTCTAGAACCCGGCTATCCGTGCACTCCTCCGCGGGGTAATCCTAGTACAGAAAGTAAAATATACATACACCGGGTACATCGACCGCAACCAGGTCGTGCCCCAAAAGAATAATACAATCAGGCAGTGACGGCAGTCCACATGTCGGACGCTCGCCCCGCAATATCAAATGTACATAATACCACCACATTGTACTAGCATTGCATCCAGGCTATCCCCCACGACCGATCCGCAACATCACAGCATAAACATAGAACATCAACGTGAAAGTCACGTTCGCAAATCCGTCTAACCGGGCTATAGCAGTTAGACAGGATTTACCGATCGAGTGACATTCACGGTCGCAGATATAATGTAAATACTGTGAAAAATGTGTTTAAAATATCCGATCGATCAAAAATTAACAAGTGGGCCCTCAATCAAAACTGTAGCACTCACAGAAATCCTGGGCCCAATTTTAATATTCCAAAACCCATAATTTAAGCCCAGAAGGCCTCTGAAAAAATTTGGTGATGTGATGTGAATAGTGCGCGGCGGAAGGGCCGCACGAGGTGGGGTTTCGCGGCGCTTCCGCGCTCCAACTGTGGAGTTACATCGTCAAATTTTTACAGAACTCTTAGATTTTCCAGTACATCAATATTTTACAACCTGAAAAATTTTCCGAGACCAAAAATTTTCAACAGAAACTGATTCGAACTAAAATGCAGTTTTGGAACATTCGATCGATCGAAACAGAAAAACACATTACACCAAGATAGACTATGTTAATGGCGAGGCTCTGATACCACTGTAAGTGCACGGCGGCGCCCCGGCCGTCAATCCGACGCCGGAATGCGGAAGCGGTGAAAAACTTTAACTTTGCGGACTTAGCAAACCGGCACCACCGCGCACTAAACACCCGGATCGTTACCATTAAACTAAGTCTTAAGCTAACTAGAAGATGGGAAAGAGATATATACCGACGATCCAAGTCCTCCGGTCTTCATCTCCACTCCGATCTCCTCGCGGGATGTTCCGTCCGTCTCCTCCTCGTCGCCGGAAGTGCACCACGTCGCCTATATCGTTTACGGGCTCCCACCTCAATGCCGAGGCAACTCGGGCACGAAGCCGGCTACTCGACGTGCCCAAGATTCGCTGTAGAATGTTGTGTAGGACTCAAGTCTCACTTTGGGGTAGTGGAGTTTGCCATTGGTGGAGGAAATCAAGGAGGTTTTTGGATGAACAAGAGAGCATTTTCCATAGCACCATGAGAACCAAAATTGCCACACACATAATGAAATGAATCCCCATCCCTCAATTGGAATGGCCGGCCCCCCCCCCACCCATGTGTGATTGGAGAGAGAAAGAGTAAGTCAAGGGGGTGGGTGGAACAATGATACAAAGAAAATGATGGCTTGGAAAGTCCAACACTCAACAACCATCTCTTCTCCCATCATCACAACCAAAGTCAAGAAATCATGAAAACAAAGTCAAGAAGTCAAGATAAGGTGCACATCATGAAAGCCATCATGATGCAACAAGATGCAAAGAACCCCCTCCACAAATGCTTATTTGCAACAATGCAAATAAACCCTCCTTCACCAAAACTTCGGCCAATGAACGGAACAATGGAAATTGGCCGAAACGGAAAGCAAACTGGCAACTCCACAAAACTGGTCCCGTAATAAATTACAGGAAAACCCCGATACTGTGCATACACACCCGCATCTGTATTTCGACCGAAATACAAATGCAATGAGACAAAATCTCCACTGTACTATACTAGAATCCGGCTTATACCAAAACCGGCTAGCAATATCTGTTCGATCCTGATCCGTGCAATACCGCACGTATCTGATCGAACCCTGCCATATAACCATACGGCCTATAGTACAAACTGTCCGATCCTGATCCGTGCAATACCGCACGTATCTGATCGGACCTTGCCATATCTCCATACGGCCTCTACAACCTTTCGCCCGAAAGCTGAGTAACTGAATGTGTGGTGGACTCTAAAGACTCGTCAATACTATGGTTGTGGATTTAACCACTAGCACGTCAGAGGTATATGCCAATACGTGACGGGCCACCATCTATTGACCAAAAGGGACGTCGATGAGGAAGCTCACCCCGACACCCAACTGAGCCTGTCAGTGACAATATCCGTACAGTCCGGTCCGTTCGTCTATGAGCATCGCATGGCGGGCCTAGGGGGTTGGTAAAAGTCAGACCCCCAAAAGCGGTACAAGTCGTGTCGGAGTGTAGCCCAGAACACCCTGAGATACTACTGGAATACTTACCAGTAAATCTCCTTGCCTCGGCCGAGGGCTTCGTGTAATGGCTCTCCTAGACACAGCACGACCTCACCCCCAATACCGGGAGAGACGAACCCCTGAAGATACGCTCACTGCCTCCATGTGGCTCGGGACTGTACCCAACTAAAACCTGTTTGCACGACTCCTTTGAGCCGTGGTAGGGTAGTAATCAAAGTACAGTGGGAACTCACACGAGACAAATGACGATCTCCAGGTCGATGAACTAACCTGCACACATGTCACAAGGGAACTGCCATCTGACGTCTGGTATATGACCAACTGGCATGTTCCCGGCGAGTCCTGTCCGGTGTACTCATAACCCAATGAGCACCTGTATACATCTTAGGTGATCCAACTGACACCAGTGGCTTGTGAGACCGGCCACCGCCCCTCGTCGGGGTCTCGACTGTATACACTAGTCTACTATGGAGTATCGATGCCCTGTCTCGAAACTCACACGACTAGGGACCATTTAAGGATATGCTTATAGATTACCAGCTCCCACGTATATGATCGCCCTCATACTGCTGGTGGTCAAGCAAGAATCCTAGGGGCTCTATCAACGTGTAATAGCGACGTGTCAGGTCACCTAAAACAGTACACGATGATAAAGGTAAACCTGATAGCATACTATCATCTCGAGTAAGACTGTCCTACCGGGATAGGTCCTCCATCAATCATTGCAATCACGTACCTGTGATCCAATAATTTACTCTGAGGGCATTATCTCCAACACATTCAACATCTCATCATCTACCTCCATATAGAGAGAGATTTACGAGCGAAACTAGGGTTCTTATAATCTACCTTTCTACGGAGAAAAATCGTAATCCAATATTTGATAAATAAAGATAGTTTTTGTTTTAATTCTTTTTGCATTTACTTTTTCCGCATTTACTTTATGCATTACTTTTCCGCATTAATTTTACGCATTAATTTTCTGCATCTTAATTATGGTTTCATTCATCTTCAACCTCTCTATTACGCTACTAACCATGAACGAGTAATTTCGTGCTTGCTAAGCTTTGTAGGATAATGTAGAATAATTGATGAAATATCTTTTAATTTCTTTTGATATTTTAATGTTTATAAACTTTAGCAAAATAAATGTTAATTTTCTTATCGGGCGCGCTATCAATTTATTAATAGTTACGACCATGATTTGAGATTGGTTAATGCTTGTTTTGTTAAGGGCTTGACATATATAAAGATCAATAGAAGGATAAGCGTCAGTAGAAAAAAACCCTAATCCCTCCAAGAATCCTAATCCACATTCATCACTATATCTCTAGTTTTAAACTATTAAAAGATATAAAAAAAAATCATCTCTAAACATTCATCCATTAACTACTAAGTCTTATAAATCTTACAAGCCCTTCTATTATAAATTTTATATCCTTATTAAATAAAATGACAACAAACCATTCTCTCTTTTATCAACTCGTCTAAGGCAAGAAAAAAAGTTCATGTTTCACTGCGGACGACCCGTACTCATCGCTGCTAACTATTTCCGACTCCGTTTTGATTGCGGTTATAAACAACATACATACACACCTTCGCACGATCAATCAAATAGCGCCGCTGTCGGAGAAACGGTCGTAATTAATTTTCTTTTTATTTGGGTTGATTTCTTATAAAAACCAGAGAAACATAAAAATAAAAAAGAACCAAAACCGCATTTTGTATTTTTAACGATTACTGTGCGAGTTTTGCAAGAGAATTTGGAGTAATTGGAGAAGGCCAACAGAGATTCAGAGACTTTCAATTTAGACCAGAAGAGCAGTGGTGTGCCCTAAAGAAATTTTAGCAGAAGATCTTGTCAAATGGTGGTAGAACCGCGGTCCCTTTGACGAGTTGCGCCCCCAATCTTTTGTGGTATTCTCTTATAGCCTTTCTCTCCCCTCTAAAGCTCCAATATACTGATTTTACCTGCAGAATTCTTTGCAAACAGCGCCGCTAAAATTTTTTTTTGCGTGTTTTGATTTCGGTTTGTTTTGCATATCTAAACCGGATTTTAAAAGGGAATAAACCCAAATTCAGAGTAGGTGTGGATTTCATTACCCTTGCTAGGCCCTACAAATCATAAACGATCATACTATCACCCTACATTAATAAAAAATATTTAGACCAAGCATCTAAGGACTGTCATGCTCAATTATGACAGAGGAGGGTCGTGGGTAATCTATTGCTTATCCGCATTACTCTTGTAGTGTCTAGGAAAGTGTGACTAAGGAAAGTAGTTACTTAATTAGGCCCGCTATTTCGGTGATTCATATAGAGGATACCTCCTACTTACCTGGCACTTACCTGGCCGCAAGATTGATAAGGAGGTGATAGAGAATTGATCCTACGTCTTGTCCTTTGGAAGTCTAGGAGCGGTCTAGTGACTTGACCTAGGTGACCCTATCTCTAGAGATTAATTGTGCATTTTGTGATTTGTTTAGTCAAGCCTCATGTCCGATATTTTTTTCAAAATAAGCCTTCTTAAATTCGTTCTCACACATATCACGCGCTGCCACGTGCACTAAACCCGCTTATTGCATGACCAGCTGGACACAGGATTCTAGTGCCCGTCTAGTCCGCGTTTTTGACGTCGACTCCGAAGTCAATACTTCTTCATCTTCTATTTCTCCTCCACCTACCACATCTCCCGAGATGGACGGTTCTCCGTCGGGTTTTAACAATACCACCTTGCCACCACCCTTAAGTGCGCAAACTCAGAATCAACCATGCATCACTCTGCAAGATAGATGCTACCCCGTACGCGGACCCCTTCCTACGTGTCTATCTCTTCCACCAGCCAATGGGGATAATTTTAAAATTAAACCCCACTTTATCAAATTGTTGCCCAAATTTCACGGGCTTGAATCTGAAAATGCAAACGTTTTTATAACCAAATTTGAAAACGTATATGCAATGTTGAGCATAACCCAGCTTTCAGGGGATGCTCTATGATGACGTCTTCTACCTTTTACCTTGTGCGATCTTGCAAAAAAATGACTTTATAGCACCGCCACACATTCTATTGCTAAATGAGATGAATTCGTTAAAGCATTCCTTAAGAAATTCTATCCTCATCCGTATTCGGAGCGAGATTAACCAGTTTGTGTTAGGAATATGTATGCCTTAGAGGCCATTATTGTATGATATAGTGGATACTTGGACATATATATAGAGGAATTTCTTGCTCGACATGATAGTATGCTATCTGGTTGCTCTTTATCTTAACATGTACACTAGTATTATTATACCGTCTCTCTCATACATGTTGATAAAACCCCTACGATGTTGGCTTGACTACCAGGACTATGATGCAGATCATACTAGTAGGGCTTGTGTAGTCCGCAAGCACATCCTTTAACCGTTCCTAGTCGAGGGAGTATCGAGATAGGGTATCGATATTCCAGAGTAGACTAGTGTGTACGTTTCTTGACTCTGTATGGGGCAATGGTAGATCCCAGAACCATTGGTGTTTGACATCAAAGATTTTACACATGTGCTCCTTAGAGAATGGGTACACCGCACAGGACTCGCCGAGAACTCCTAATTGGTACCATACCTATCGTCAAATAGCAGTTCTCTGGTGACACTTATATAGGTTAGTATGTAGACCCGAGATCGTCATAGTGTCTTGTGTGGTTCCCACTGTGCTTTGATTTCCTCCCTACCACGGCTCAAAGGAGTCGTGCAAACAGGTGGATTTTGGGTACAGTCCCGAGTCACATGGAGGCAGTGAGCGATAGGAGGGATTTCTTCTCTCCCAGTATTGGGAGTTGATGTTGTGCTATACTCGATTGGCTATAACAGCAAGTCTCTAGTCAAGGATGATGAGATTTACTGGTAAGTGTTATCAATAGTTTCTCGAACGGTTATAGGCTATAAATCGGCATGACTTATCAAGTTACTGGGGTCTGACGATACCACCCCTAGACTCGATATGCGACATATTAGACGAAGAGACCGGACTGTACGGTAAGTGTTGCTTATATGCTTTGTTGGAGTTTGGACAAGCTTGCTTGTTAATCTTCTATTCATTCAATACCTGGGCAGCCGTTAAGTCTAGCTAGTACCGCTGACGGCTTGTGGGTGACTGATATGCTCATTATGTTTATTGTACATATGATGTATATTATAGTGGATGCTTGGACATATATAGAGAGGACTTTCTTGCTCGACATGATAGTATGCTATCTGGTTGTTCTTTATCTTAACATGTATGCTTGTCTCTTGATACTGTTTTATGGTTATATGTTGGTAAAGCCCTTAGGATGTATACTTGACTACCAGGATTATGATGCAGATCATACTAGTGGGGCCATGGTAGTCCATAAGTTCATCCTTTAATGTTCCTAGTCATGGGTGTATCGAGACAGGGCATCGATATACCAGAGTAGACTAGCGTATACGCTTCTCGGGCGATGGATGAGCCCATATCCATTGGTTTTTGACATCAGAGATGGTATATGGGTACTCAGTGGAGACTAAGTACACTGGACGGACTCGCCGAGAACTCCTTGTTGGTATTATACCTATCTTCAGATAGCAGTTCTCTGGTGACACTGGTACAGGTTAGTCTGTAGACCCGAGATCGTCATAGAGTCTTGGTGATTCCCACTGTGCTTTGATTTCCACCTTACCACGTTCAAGAGGACGTGCAAAACGGTGGTTTTTGGGTACAGTCCCGAGTCACATGGAGGTAATGAGCGATAGGAGGGGTTTTGTCTCTCCCGTTATTAGTGGTTGACGTTACTCTATGCTCGATTGGCCATAACAGGGAAGTCCCTGGCCAGGGCTGATTTAGAGATTTACTGGTAAGTGTTATCGTTAGTTTCTCGACCCGTTATGAGCCTCATATCGGCATGATTTATCGGTTATTGGGGTCTGACGTTTACCACCCATAGACTGGATATGCGACATATCAGACGAGGAGACCGGATTGTATGGTAGTGTTACTGACAGGCTTTATAGGAGCTAGAGCGGACTTGCTTGCTGATCTTCTGATCATTCAATACCCGGGTAGCCGTTACGTCCAGCTAGTACCGCTGACGGCTTGTGGGTGCTTGATGTGATCATCACCTACTGCCGGCGTGTTGACGAGTCTTTAGAGTCCTACATAGAGGTTTTACCGGCTCAGGCAAAACGAAGTAGGAGCACATATATGATATCTGCGGGACCGAGAATAATGCGAGTATGTGATACCGTATTTTATTCTCGTGATATTTGTATCGGTCGGTTATATGCGATATAGCCGGGTTATCGAATCAAGTGTAGATTCGATAAGTAGGTACATATAATACTAGTCGGTTATATGTGATATAGCCGGATTATTAAATCATGTGTTGATTTGATAATTTAGTATATAATTGTATATTTGATATACTAATTTACATTAACTAATATTAGCTCAACTTAGCATTTATTTTCTCACATGTGCACACTTAATATATATGTGATATATATTAATTGTGTTTTATTTTGTGTCATGGTTGTTGATACACACTACATGGGTGTATGATACTTACACCATGCTAATTATAATGTGGGGTTTTAATATTTAAAGTAATTCAAAATTAGTGGATAATAAGCCACATGCATGAAGCTTGTAGAAGCATATGGATGCATTGACTTAGTCCACTAGTTTTGTTTTACTTAAGATATTTATTAACCTAACCATTATAATTTAGCCATGATTATGTCTCTACATGAGTTAGTATATGATACAAACTCACCCATGGTTGATTCTCTCACCTCATTAGTTTATTCTCATCTCTTGATCATCTTCTTCATCCTTGAGAAAAAGCTTGCTTGGTTTTTCAAAAGAGAGAAAATATTGTGAGAAAAATAAAACTAAAGTGGGCCCACTTCCTACTTCATCATTCTCTACTAGATTAGCACTTTAGTATAGGGTGTTAGGTTCACCAATCTCTTATTAGTGAAGTAGTATCTTGAGTTAGTGTCTCATCGACGTAGATCATCTTCGGCCTCGAAGACTTCAAGTAAGATCGTTCCTTTCACCTTGAGAAGCCATGCAAGAGTCCGGGAGTTCCATGATCGCAGCGAAGGGACCACTACAAGGAGCTATTGAAGTGAAGGACCGGACTACAAAGGTTGTATTCCGTTATCACTTAGATGTAAAGATGTTTTCATTATAGCTTTGGTCCTAAAACTCTAGTAAGATCCTAGGCTAGGGTTGTTCGGCAAACTAAATTTTTAAATATAGCATGTTCGATGCCTTGTGAAATCTTGTGGTTATGCCAAAGAAACCTACAGTGGTATCAGAGCCTTGCTAGAGCATTATGAGTTGTCTAGGCGAAGTTAGAAGTTCGAACGAATTCCGAAAACCCGATATTGCCCACTTTCTGGAAATTTTTCAAAATGTTGGAATTTTTCACATTAAAAATCCTCAGAAAATCATGCCGGTAAAACTATGGACCCTCTAGAAGAACGACACCCTAACTCGACAATATGACCGCGGAACCGCGGCCAAACCATGGGTTTGGCGACAGTTCCGAGACGCCATGTGTGAGGCTTGGGACGATACTTCTACGGTTTGTCCGTAGTTACTGGGACATGCTTCTGGGTATTTTTGATATTGCTCAAGTGTTTAGCTTTCTGGGAATTTTGGGAATTCATTAATTCGATCGAAAGGTTTAAAATCATCTAGCTATTTGTGGAATGTGATACAATATGTGGAATTCGTATCGTTAGGCATAAAATCCAAAGTATGTGATATTTTGGGTTTATGATGTCTAAGGTTATTATGGATTCCAAATGTTGTAGTTTGACATTTTCTTTTCTGCGACCGTAAGTGTAATATGTGGTGTATCGCCGGTTTCGTTGCTATACGACAACGACAATTGGGATATGCATATTTACTTACGTTGATGACATGCGATGTTATGTGTTGCTGTGATATGTTATATTGGATCGTCGGGTTTTATGTGAGATGGGAGTTTTTATTTTCATTCATGTAAAATTAATTGTATGTAATAATCTTTTATTGGGACACTTCTGGGTTGAGGATGATATCACCATTGTTGTATATTATTTACTTTTCCGCATTAGGATAGACCCAAGGAGGGGAGCACAAGTAACCGGGTTCTAGAGTCCAGTGGGAGACCTGTTGGAGATAGTGCCCTCAGAGTCAATTATTGGATCACAAGCACGTGATTGTAATGATTGAGGGAGGACCTATCCCGGTAGGACAGTCTTACTCGAGATGATAGTATGCTATCTGGTTTACCTTTATCATCGTGTACTGCTTTAGGTGACCTTACAGGTCACTATTGCACGTTGATAGAGCCCCTAGGATTCTTGCTTGACTGCCAGCAGTATGAGGGCGATCATATACGTGGGAGCTGGTAGTCTATAAGCACATCCTTAAATGGTCCCTAGTCGTGGGAGTTTCGAGACAGGGCATCGATACTCCAGAGTAGACTAGTGTATACAGTCGAGACCCCGACGAGGGGCGATGGCCGGTCTCACAAGCCACTGGTGTCAGTTGGTTCACCTAAGATGTATACAGGTGCTCATTGGGTTATGAGTATACCGGACATGACTCGCCGGGAACATGCTAGTTGGTCTTATACCTGACGTCAGATAGCAGTTCCTTGGTGACATGTGTACAGGTTAGTTCATCGACCTGGGGATCGTCATTTGTCTCGTGTGAGTTCCCACTGTACTTTGATTACTACCCTACCACGCTCAAAGGAGACGTGCAAACAGGTTTTAGTTGGGTACAGTCCCGAGCCACATGGAGGCAGTGAGCGGATCTTCAGGGGTTCGTCTCTCCCGGTATTGGGGGTGAGGTCGCGCTGTGTCTAGGAGAGCCATTACACGAAGTCCTTGGCCAAGGCAGGAGATTTACTGGTAGGTATTCCAGTAGTATCTCAGGGTGTTCTGGGCTACACTCCGACACGACTTGTACCGCTTTTGGGGGTCTGACTTTTACCAACCCCCTAGTCCCGCCATGCGATGCTCATAGACGAACGGACCGGACTGTACGGATATTGTCACTGACATGCTCAGTAGGGTGTCAGGATGAGTTCGCTCATCGACGTCCCTTTTGGTCAATAGCTGGTGGCCCGTCACGTATTGGCTTATACCTCTGACGTGCTAGTGGTTAAATCCACAGCTATAGTATTGACGAGTCTTTAGAGTCCACCACATATTCAGTTACTCAAGTTTCGGGCGAAACGCTGTAGAGGCCGTATGGAGATATGGCAGGGTCCGATCAGATACGTGCGGTATTGCACGGATCAAGATCGGACGGTTAGTACTAGAGGCCGTATGGATATATGGCAGGGTTCGATCAGATACGTGCGGTATTGCACGGATCAGGATCGGACGTATATTACTAGCGGGCTTTGGTTTAAGCCGGATCCTAGTATAGTACAGTGTAGATTTTGTCTCATTGCATTTATATCCGGTCGGAATACAGATGCGGGTGTGTATGCACAGTATCGGGGTTTTCGTGTAATTTATTACGGGACCAGTTTTCTGGAGTTGCCAGTTTGCATTCCGTTCCGGCCGGTTTTCCTTTGTTCTTTCCCGGCCGGACTTTTCGATGGAGGGGGTTATTTGCAAGTTTGCAAATAACATTTGTGGAAGGGGTTTCTTGCATATGGATTAATTATCAGAGCATCTTTTGATACCATTATTTTCCATCATCATTTCTTGCATTCATGGTGATTAGAGTTGATTAGGAATTGATTTGAGATGGTTATCATTGCTTTGGATGTGGTCACCTTCCACCTTTTACTACACTCACCTCCCTCATGTATTATGTTTTTGCCCTCCACCATTTTCCATTAGAGGAGGCCGGCCACACATTTGAGAGAGAGAGGAAAAATGAGAGAGTTTCATTTTTGTTGTGGTGGTATTATTCTTCATCTCATATTCTTCTTGCTAGAAAAATTGAAAGCACCAATTTTCCTAACCTCCTCCTCCATCCTCCATGGCAACTAAACCTCCATATGAGACATAGCCTCTACACTACATTCTACAGCAAATCTTGGGCACGTCGACTTGCTAGCTTCGTGCCCGAGTTGCCTCGGTATAGAGGCGGGAGCCCGTAAAAGATGCAGGCGATGTGGTGCCCTTCCGGCGAGGAGGCGACGAACGGAGTTTCCGCAGGAGATCGGGACGACGACGAGAAGACCGGAGGACTCGGATCACTCGGTATATCTCTAACCCGTCTTGTAGTTAGCTAGATCTAGTTTAATGGCCCGATCCGGGTGTTTAGTGCGCGGTGGTGCCGGTTTGCTAGTTTGCAAAATTAAAGTTTTTCGCTTCCGCATTTTGGCGTAGGATTGACGGCCGGGGCGCCGCCGTGCACTTGCAGTGGTATCAGATGTTAGTTATATGTATGCCCTAGAGGCCATTACTGTACATAGGATGTATATTGTAGTGGATGCTGGGACATATATAGGGAGGACTTTCTTGCTCGACATGATAGTATGCTATCTGGTTACTCTTTAGCTTAACGTGTACTCAGATTGTCTCTCTATTACATGTTGGTAAAGCCCTTAGGATGTGTACTTGACTACCTAGACTATGATGCGGATCATACTAGTGGGGACAGGGTAGTCCATAAGTACATCCTTCAAAGTCCCTAGTCGTGGGTGTATCGAGACAGGGCATCGATATACCAGAGTTGACTAGCGTGTACCTTCTCGACCCATATAGATGGGCGATGGATGATCCCATATCCATCGGTGTTTGACATCAGAGATGATATATGGGTGCTCAGTAGAGACTTGGTACACTGGACGGACTCGCCGAGAACTCCCAGATGGTATTATACCATACGTCAGATGGCAGTTCCAAGGTGACACTGGTACAGAGTAGTCTGTTGACCCGAGATCGTCATAGAGTTTTGTGTGGTTCCCACTGTGCTTTGATTTCCATCTTACCACGTCCAAGAGGGCGTGCAAAACGGTGGTTTTTGGGTACAGTCCCGAGTCACATGGAGGCAATGAGCGATAGGAGGGGATTCGTCTCTCCCGGTATAGGGAGTTGATGTTGCACTGTGTTCGATTGGCTATAACAGGAAGTCCCTGGCCAGGGCTGATCAGAGAATTGCTGGTAAGTATTACCAGTAGTTTCTCGACCCGTTATGAGCCTCATATCGACACGACTTATCGAGCTATTGGGGTCTGACGTTTACCACCCCTAGGCGAGATATGCGACATATCAGACGATCAGACCGGACTGTACGGTAGTGTTACTGGTTGGATTCACTGGAGTGTGAGCGGGCTTGCTCGTCGATCTTCTGATCGCTCAATACCCGGGTGGCCGTTACGTTTAGCAGACCGCTTGCGGCTTGTGGGTGCTTGATATGATCATCATCTGCTGCCGGCGTATTGACGAGTCTTTAGAGTCCTACACAGAGGTTTCCTGGCTCAAGCGAAACGAAATAGGAGCACATATGAGATGTGTGCGGGACCGAGAATGATACCGGTATGTGATACTGTGTTCAATTCTCGCGATATGTGACATTGATCGGTTATATACGATATAGCCGGGTTATCGGATCAAGTGTTGATTCGATAAGTTGTTACTGTTGATATTAGCCGGTTATATGCGACATGACCGGATCATTAAATCAAGTGTTGATTTAATGATTTAATGCATAATTATATATTTGATATATAAGTTTGCATTAACTAGTATCGGTTTACTTAAGATGGATTTTCTCACTTGAAGTTCACAAGTTGTATATGTGATATACTTTTGTGCACTTGATTGTATCATGTTTGATGATACATGCTTACTTGGGTTTGTGTAAAGATTAAACCATGGTTATTTAAATGGTTAGGGTTTTGTTTTTCATATCTATTTATTCATTTATTTATTTATTTTCTTTTTGGATGATGAAAAGAAAAATGGTGGCTTTATTTGGATATATGTTGAAGCTTCATGAAGCTTTGACTTAGTCACCATTTTTGTCTTCATACCTAACCTAACCATTCACTTAACCTTAGTTTAGTCTCTACACTTTACCATGGTTGCATTATGATAAGTATTCATTTATTTTCCTTTTTGAAAATAACTTATCATAACATTATCATCATCATCTTCTTCTTCTTCAAGAAGAGAAACTTGATTACATCAATGGTGATTGATGAAAAAGTGAGAGAAATCCAATTCTAAAGTCTACCCACTTCCTATTTCTTCATCCTCTACCTCTTGCCAAGTAGTAGAGTGTGTTTTCTTCACAAGTTTCATGACTTGGTGAAGTGAGAGCTTGATCTAGTGATGCTTCGACGTAGATCATCTTCGGCACGAAGCCGACGACCTTGCCCGCCTATTTCTCCGATGAAGCTAACGCGAGAGTCCAAGATCGGATTTGTACAGCGGAGAGGACTTCTTCATGGAGCTATGGAGGTGGAGAAACGGATCTACAAAGGTTGTATTTCCGTTCCCTTAGTTTAATTGTAAACTAGTTTCTTTTTCGCCTAGAATTCTAGCCAACGATCCGTAGTCTAGGGTTTCTCGGCACCGTATTTTTCAAATTGGCATGGTTGATGCCTCTTGAGAGTGCCTAGGAACCCTACAGTGGTATCAGAGCCTAGCTAGAGCCTTAGGCGAAGTATAGACGGAGTTTGAAGTCCGAACGAACCGAAACCCCAAAATTTCCATGCTCTCTGGAAATTTTCTAAAATCGTGGTTTTTTTCACATTAAAAATATTCAGAAAATCCAGCAGGCAATTTTAAGAGTTACTGTGAAATTCAATCAACCAATTCGATCAAACCGCCGCGGTTCCGCGGCACGATCATGGCTCGTGCGGCGGATCCGCGGCTGAATTGTCTCTTTGCCCAATTTTCAATGCACGGTAACTCCTAGTTTGTGGTTCTGGTTTTTCTGGGAATTTTTAATAATTATTAAAGAGTTGAATTTTCTGGGTTGTTTTGGGGATTCGGTGCTTCGATCGGTGTATCAGATTTTGTCTATGTGGCTTTCCGGATAAATTTTTGAATATGTTAAAAAGTTCGACCGGATATAAATACCCAATTTTTCCCCTGTCGGGAAATTTCCAAGTGTTGGATTTTTCCGCAGTTTAAAGACGTTCTAAGTAGTGCAAGTAACTCGATGGACCCTCTAGAAGACAACAAACCTTAACTCGATTATGTGACCGTCTTGAACTGCCCTTTGAACCTTAGGGTTTGGGGCAGTACGGCGTGCCACATGTGAGGCGTTGGCTTGACCCTTCTACGGCTGGACCGTTGGTACTGAGGCACGAACTGAATGTTTTTAGACTTGTTTCATGTGTTGATCTGTATCGGGAAAACTTGGGTGTTCGATTGTTCGATCGGAAAGTTTAACATTTTCTGTTTATCCGGAATGTGATACAACAATTGGAATTCACAAAAGTTATGTGATAACTGAATGAATATTATAAACATAGCAGTTTAGTCTCACTTGATCGGTTGCCACGGAATTTTGATGTGATCAAAAGTCCGTCGCAATCACGTAGCGTACGCGGATACTCGCCGGGTAAACTTAATAGACAGCCTCACTCCATAGCCCCGACCAAGTGACTGTAGGAGAACCCCGTCACCGAAAGCATCCGTTTGGGTGCTCGCGGCAGCGGTGTTCCGCCTTGGTGCACTTCGTCGACGGCGTCGGGGGTGCGGCCGTCTACTAAAGTTTGCGACGAGCATTCGATCAGGATGTCGGGAATCTTGTTGAATTGCCCGACTTGATATTGAAAAGTATTTTCGATAATGAGACTAAAATGCGGGGTTTATAATTGTTAGGCATGCGATGTCTAAGTAATTCATTTGGTCAGGCATGCGATGTCTGAGGTGGTTGCGGATTCCAACTGTTGTAGTTTTACACTTTCTTTTCTATGACCGTAAGTGTAATATGTGATATCGCCGGTTTCGTTGCTATATGTCAACGACAATTGGGATGCGCATATTTACTTACGTTGATGACATGTGATGTTATGTGTTGCTGGATATGTTATATTGGATCGTTGTGTTTGAATAGCCGGGGGTTTTTATGTGAGATGAGTGTTTTTCATTTTCATTCATGTAAAAACTTGTATGTAATATTCTTTTATTGGGGCACTTCCAGGTTGCGGAAGTTGTCACCTTTTGTATATTATTTACTTTTCCGCACTAGGATAGACCCAAGGAGGAGGGCACAAGTAACCGGGTTCTGGAGTCCAGTGGGAGACCAACTCGAGGAGTCGAGTCCGGGTCTCCTAACTCCAGAATTGGTAGGGTTGCTTGCCGCTCTCGTAGGGGTCTTGGGGTGTGGGTTTGGCTATTCGTCACGACCGTGGAATCCGTGTTTTATACTGGCTCGTATTGAAAACACGGACGTCCTAGTATATCCAATATTTCATATGATTCTTCTGCTGCGATATCTGTGATGTGATCATGTGATGTTCTGTGATAGATACAGTATATAGTATATATGATATATTATATAGACGTTACTTATGTTTTACACCCGCGCTAGCCCTGCCCCGCTCTGCCGTTAGTTACCTAACCTAACGGTGCACGAGGGGACATCGAGGCGAATGCGGATGGCATAAGTGTACGTCGTATTTATCTGTGATGTTTAGGTATTTAAATGATGGGACTTCATTAATATGATTAATGAAATAAAAGAAACCTAAGATGTTGTAGAATCGAATTTCAAAATAAAACAGGTAGCTACAGTTCTTGCTTTGCACAGCGGTATATATGATATATCCTGCACCTTATTCGATGAGGAAAGGACCGAGATCCCTTCACCGGGAGTGACTCCTTTAGCAATAACTGGCAGATGCTACACACTCGGTTTGTCTTTTGATAGCTTTTAAGTGTTTTTGCTTTGCACGGTGATATATATGATATATCCCGCACCTCATTCAACGAGGAAAGGACCGACGATCCCTTCACCGGGAGTGACTCCTTTAGCAAAACTAGAAAAGCCTAAAAAACACTCCATTTCAAAATCATTTGATTCTACAACGATATCAAGTTCATTACGCAATAGGTTTTCAGAAAAACCTGTCGTAGCCCTCCGTCATTTCAGATAAGTCCTAGTTAGTATTCGTGCTACGTTTGTTGACTATGTTAAGGCGTAGTGTGCGGTAGCTAATTAGTGCTTATCTGCATAAGCATATGATGTGATTGGATTAGGGTAGTCGTGCGACTTTGTTGACTATGTTAAGGGTCGTGCGGGTGGGTTTAATTCAATCGGGAAATGACGTGTTGAACTTGACTAGCACTTATGATTTGTTGACTATGTTAAGGTCATATAGCTGCTAGGGGCAAAATATTATCGGGAATTTCAAGTGTTGAAATTTGCAATGAGATTGCATACCTTCTATGAGATAGTTGGATCCCGATACCCGCTGCGAGTAATTGTTACTCCTGGGAGAGTTTTACACATTACAATTAGCCGATCAAGTAGGTGTCTAGAAAAGTGTCAACGGGGTTACGCCTCTGGGAAAACGAGGTTTACATTAATTAGGTTCGTGCGAAAGCACGGGGGACCTCCCTCAAAGTACCGACACTGGCCTGGCTGAAAGATTGGCGAACTTGTAGTGTGTAATTAATCCCGGCTAGTCTTTCCTTTTACGGTTTGAAGGAAGATTTGATAAAAAGCAGTGGGAGCCATCCTGATTAGATAAAATAATAACCAATCTATTCTTGCAAGAGCGCACGCTGAGTGTTTTCTTCTCTCTCTCTCCTGGTAGCGACCATGTCACGCCTTAATCAAGATAATAATACGGATTATTGACCGAACCCGCTTGTTATACTGAGCTGGGGAACGTTGGTCCCGCTCCAACTTATAATTGTTATAAGACAGAGCAGGAAATTGGGGATTACCAGAATTCCCGTGCCGCCCAAACGAAGAAAGTGCATATGATGCATCATCTTCGGGTGTGTTCATTACAAAGAACTGTTTCTCAGTATCCTCCGTATCCAGGGTATTTGATACCGGATCAGGATCCCAGATATGTAAGATGTTACATAGGGCTACAAAAGGGTAGAAAAACTGAAAACGGGTGATAAGTTTCATGAGGCAGAAAACGGGGCAAGTGTTGCGGCCAAGTCTGTCGGTCACTGTCACCCTGTATTACCGATACATTGATTCTGAACGAATGTTATTAGATACCGAACCTGATATACAAAATCATATCTGTCTCTTTATTAGTAAAGAAACGATAAAATTTTGTATTGTTGGATAATGTTTTGAACATTTCCTATATCAAAAGTTGATCGGTTCAGGCACGTTATCTAAAAGCATTAATGTTCTAAATCAAACTACAGTTCTTAGTATACAGAACACACACAAGAGGAAGAGTTCAGAAATGAACGAATTCTTCTTAAGGTATTGTAGACTAGGTCATATCAATGCGACCCGACTGGCTGGAGTTACATAAAGATGCATATTTAAATTAGTTTGAATTTACATCTTGTGAAACTCGCCAGTCATGTCACAAAGATAATATGACCATAGCTCTGTTTATTGGAAACAGAGAAAGAGTTAGTGAACTCTTGGGATGATACATGTTGATGTATGTAGGTCCCCTGTCTACACATACCAAGACCGGTTCTTTGTACTTCATTACATTCTCTGATAATCTCTCAAGATTCAGACATATGTTCCTGTTGAAACATAAGTCCGAACCTTTTGAGATATTCACAGAATATAAGTTAGAAGTAGAGAACCAAAATACGGGTATAAGTATTATGTCCTATGATGAGATCAGGGAGGAGAATACTTGTGCATGGAATTCCTGGACTATTCTAAAGGAGAATGAGATTCTCTCTCAGCATTACTCCTCCGTATACACCATAGCACGATGGTATATCGGGGCGGAGAAATCACACCCTATATGATAAGGTGTGCTCTATGATGAGTACTACTGAGTTACCTATTTCCTTTTGGGAGTTATGCGCTTGAGAAGCTGCATACCTATTGAATAGGGTCCCGATCAAATCAGTAGCCTACCACTTCATATGTGATATGGAAAGGGAAGAGCCCATCTCTTAAGTCAGTTAAGATTTGGGGTTGTCCGGCCAATGTCTAAAAGCAAAATCCGGACAAGCTCGAGGCAACGTCTGTTATGTACAACTGGAAATGTTCCAGCTATACAAACTGCAGCTGATGATTTGACAGAACCAAAGGATTCAGTAGATTCCAATGAACCTCAGCCTCTCCGCCGATCTAATAGGGTTCCTCACCCACCTGAGAGATACTTCGGTTTCTCTATGACAGTGGGAGCAAGGATTGCATCATGAGATGATGACCCAACTAGCTTCGAGCTGGCCATCAGGAGTAAGACTCTGTAAGAATGGCTGGATGCTTATCGATCTGAGATGGAATCCTTATACACCAACAAAGTATGGACTTTGGTTGTTATATCTGAAGGGTTAAATCCCCATCAGGAGAAAGTATATCTTGAGAAGATTACTTGGTGTAAATGGAAAAGTTGAGACTTTTAAAGCTAGACTTGTTAAAGGTTTTCGTCATTGACCAGGCGTGGATAATGATGAAACCTTTTCCAGTACCTATGCTTAAGTCCATCCAGATCCTACTTGTCATGGCTACATACCATGACTACGATATCTGGCGGTTGGGTGCCATGACTCCTTTTCTAAATGATGTTTTAGAAGAGTGTGTCTATAAGTACACAGCCAGAGGGCCTCGTAGACAGTGGGAGCAGCGGAAACGTGAGCAAGATGCTTTATCTGATAAAGCAGGCATCGCGGAGTTGGAACGTCTGTTTTGATGTGTTAGTCAAGGAAGTTGACATCATCAAAATGGTAGATGAACCTTGTATATACAAAAAGGTAGTAGGGAGTATGGTGGTGATCCTCGTAGAGTACGTGGATGACATACTCTTGATAGGGAAGGGGTTTCCTATGCTACGCTCGATCAATCTCCGCTTATCACAAATATTCTCCACATAGGATCAAAGTGATACCTACTAAACCCTGGGTTTTGGATCTATGAAATAGATCTAATTGGATGTTAGGAATCTCACTAGTAGTAGTGAGATGGTATCAATCGATCCTGGGGAGAATCACTGGAAGTGTTCCAGGGTGATAAAGACGACTGAATGTCAGTCGCAGGCATTGTCTTTACCCTCAGTAAAGGGGCGGTATGTTGGAAGAGTTCCAAGCTAGATACCGTGGCATACTAGACGATAAAGGCTGGATATATCGCTGCTTAAGATGCTACCAAAGAGGCTGTTTGGATGTATATTAGTTCATGAGATGAACTTAGTTCCTACCATTGTGTGACAATGGAGTTGTGGCTTATGCCAGGAACCCCCGTCCCATCAGTGATCCAGACATATTCTAAGGCAGTATCACCTGATCATGGAGATGGTTGATCTCCAGGCTGATCGAGGTTAGGAGAGCAGACTCAGAGGACAACACGGCGGATCCACTCACGAAGGCCTATTCCCAGAGAGAGACTTTTATGGGATGGTTGAGTATGAGATACTACAACCACTGCTACAGATGGCCCTAGTGCAAGTGGGAGATTGTTAGTTATATGTATGCCCTAGAGGCCATTACTGTACATAGGATGTATATTGTAGTGGATGCTGGGACATATATAGGGAGGACTTTCTTGCTCGACATGATAGTATGCTATCTGGTTACTCTTTACTTTAACGTGTACTCAGATTGTCTCTCTATTACATGTTGGTAAAGCCCTTAGGATGTGTACTTGACTACCTAGACTATGATGCGGATCATACTAGTGGGGACAGGTTAGTCCATAAGTACATCCTTCAAAGTCCCTAGTCGTGGGTATATCGAGACAGGGCATCGATATACCAGAGTAGACTAGCGTGTACCTTCTCGACCTATATAGATGGGCGATGGATGATCCCATATCATCGGTGTTTGACATCAGAGATGATATACGGGTTCTCAGTAGAGACTGGGTATACTGGACGGACTCGCCGAGAACTCCCAGATGGTATTATACCATACGTCAGATGGCGGTTCTAAGGTGACACTGGTACAGAGTAGTCTGTTGACCCGAGATCGTCATAGAGTCTTGTGTGGTTCCCACTGTGCTTTGATTTCCATCTTACCACGTCCAAGAGGGCGTCCAAAACGGTGGTTTTTGGGTACAGTCCCGAGTCACATGGAGGCAATGAGCGATAGGAGGGGATTCGTCTCTCCCGGTATAGGGAGTTGATGTTGCACTGTGTTCGATTGGCTATAACAGGAAGTCCCTGGCCAGGGCTGATCAGAGAATTGCTGGTAAGTGTTACCAGTAGTTTCTCGACCCGTTATGAGCCTCATATCGACACGACTTATCGAGCTATTGGGGTCTGACGTTTACCACCCCTAGGCGAGATATGCGACATATCAGACGATCAGACCGGACTGTACGGTAGTGTTACTGGTTGGATTCACTGGAGTGTGAGCGGGCTTGCTCGTCGATCTTCTGATCGCTCAATACCCGGGTGGCCATTCCGTTTAGCAGACCGCTTGCGGCTTGTGGGTGCTTGATATGATCATCATCTGCTGCCGGCGTATTGACGAGTCTTTAGAGTCCTACACAGAGGTTTCCTGGCTCAAGCGAAACGAAATAGGAGCACATATGAGATGTGTGCGGGACCGAGAATGATACCGGTATGTGATACTGTGTTCAATTCTCGCGATATGTGACATTGATCGGTTATATACGATATAGCCGGGTTATCGGATCAAGTGTTGATTCGATAAGTTGTTACTGTTGATATTAGCCGGTTATATGCGACATGACCGGATCATTAAATCAAGTGTTGATTTAATGATTTAATGCATAATTATATATTTGATATATAAGTTTGCATTAACTAGTATCTGTTTACTTAAGATGGATTTTCTCACTTGAAGTTCACAAGTTGTATATGTGATATACTTTTGTGCACTTGATTGTATCATGTTTGATGATACATGCTTACTTGGGTTTGTGTAAAGATTAAACCATGGTTATTTAAATGGTTAGGGTTTTGTTTTTCATATCTATTTATTCATTTATTTATTTATTTTCTTTTTGGATGATGAAAAGAAAATGGTGGCTTTATTTGGATATATGTTGAAGCTTCATGAAGCTTTTGACTTAGTCACCATTTTTGTCTTCATACCTAACCTAACCATTCACTTAACCTTAGTTTAGTCTCTACACTTTACCATGGTTGCATTATGATAAGTATTCATTTATTTTCCTTTTTGAAAATAACTTATCATAACATTATCATCTTCTTCTTCTTCTTCTTCAAGAAGAGAAACTTGATTCCATCAATGGTGATTGATGAAAAAGTGAGAGAAATCCAATTCTAAAGTCTACCCACTTCCTATTTCTTCATCCTCTACCTCTTGCCAAGTAGTAGAGTGTGTTTTCTTCACAAGTTTCATGACTTGGTGAAGTGAGAGCTTGATCTAGTGATGCTTCGACGTAGATCATCTTCGGCACGAAGCCGACGACCTTGCCCGCCTATTTCTCCGATGAAGCTAACGCGGGAGTCCAAGATCGAATTTGTACAGTGGAGAGGACTTCTTCATGGAGCTATGGAGGTGGAGAAACGGATCTACAAATGTTGTATTTCCGTTCCCTTAGTTTAATTGTAAACTGTTTCTTTTTCGCCTAGAATTCTAGCCAACGATCCGTAGTCTAGGGTTTCTCGGCACCGTATTTTTCAAATTGGCATGGTTGATGCCTTGTGAGACCTCTTGAGAGTGCCTAGGAACCCTACATCAGAGCCTCGCCATTAACATAGTCTATCTTTGTCTAATGTGTTTTACATTTCCGATCGACCAAAATTCCAAAAACCCGCGTTTTCTTCACATCAGTTTTCTGTCGAATTTTTTATGGCTCTAAAAATTTTTCCGGTTGTAGAAAACTGATGTACTGGAAGTCCTAAGAATTCTGTAGAAATTCGAGACGTTGATCTTTCAAGGGGAGCGCAGAACCGCGGCCAAACCCCACTTGGCGCCGCGGTTCCGCCGCGGTATGGAGGGATCAATGCGTCAAATATTTCCAGTGGGCTTCTGGGGTGAAAATAGGGTTTCTGGAATATTATTTTTGGGCCCAGAATTTCTTGTGGTGCTACAGTAGTACTTGGGGGCCCACTTGGTAATTTTTGATCGATCGGATATTTTAAACACATTATTTCACCGTATTTACATTATATCTGCGACCGTGAATGTCACTTGATCGGTAAATCCTGTCTAACTGCTATAGCCCGGTTAGACGGATTTGCGAACGTGACTTTCACGTTGATGTTCTGTGATTTTGCTGTGATGTTGCGGATCGGTCATGGGGGATAGCCTGGATGCAATGCTAGTACAGTTTTTGTTGTATTATGTACATTTGATATTGCTGGGTGAGCGTCCGACATGTGGACTGCCGTCACTGCCTGTTTGTATTATTATATTGGGGCACGGCCATGTTGCGGTCGATGTATCCGTTGTATGTATATTTTACTTTCTGTACTAGGATTACCCCACGGAGGAGTGCACGGATAGCCGGATTCTAGAGGGCAACGGGCCCGCATCTCATGGCATTGAGACGGAGGGGGCTTCACTCTAGAATTGGCAGGCTATTCGCCGCACTCGTAGGGGGTACATGTTGACCCAGGAGGGGTGCCCAAGTTACCGGATTCCGTGAAGTGCTGGGTGGTCCATTCACGGTGCTGAAGGGGGCTGCCTCGCTTCAGGTTTTGGCGGGTAACTTGCCGCGCCCGTAGGGGTCTAGGATTTCATTGCACAGGCTATCCACACGACCAGGGGAACGTCGGGTTTCAGTAGTGGCTCTATGAAACCCGGGGATCCCAGATATCTGTATTGTTCTGTGATGCTGTACATTTCTGTGATGTTGCATTTTATCACGCCATGAGCGAAATATAATATATTGGTATATATATTAGTAGATGTTGTATATATTTTGCATCCGCGCTAGTCCAGTCCCCGCTCTGTCGTTAGTTAGCTAACCTAACGGGTAATGACGGGACCCAGTGGCGAATGCGGATGGCATATACGTACATCAGTATATTTTCGTTCTTTGTGGTGTGATCAATTGATGGAACTGCATTGATTCGGATCAAGGAAAGTTAAACAAACCTATTCTGATGTTGTTGGAACACTTTTTCAAAAAAAAGCTGTTATTGCAAGGACGTTCTCTTTTGTTTTGCACAGTGATGTTCGGTTATGAATATCCAGCACCTCAGTCGACGAGGCAAGGGCCGAGATCCCTTCACCGGGAGTGACCCCTTGGACAGAAGTTTGCATCAGGGCATTAACTTCACTAAAGCCGATTACTTTTGCTTTGCATCGTGGTATTCATTTGGAATATCCTGCACCCCATTCTACGGGGAAAGAGCCGAGATCCCTTCACCGGGAGTGACCTCTTTAGTAAAGGTTTTCGTCACTATATTTTCTAAAAAGCTATCCGTTCCTTCAACGATATCAAGTTCATTACGTTAAAGGTTTTCGCCAGAAACCATTCGTAGCCCTCCGTCGTTTCATATGGGTAGTCAATAGTATTCAAGCTATGTTTGTTGGCCAAAGTCAAGGCACAGTGTTTGGTAGCTGTTGGTTATTCATATGCAGCATAGATAGATGCGTTGGTTTGGGACAGTCGTACTGCCATTTTGGCCAAAGTCAAGGGTAGGTACGGGTGGGTTCAAATTAACCTGGAGAATGACGAGTAGAACTTGACATGTGACTTATGATATGTTGGCCAAAGTCAAGGTCATAAGAGCATGGGGCAAAAATCCACATCGGGAGTTTCAAAAGAACTGAAACTTGCCAGATATGCGCATACCTTCTGGAGTGTGATGACGTGAGCGGATTCCGTCACGTTATCATGCAATGATAGTTGGATCCCGATTCCCACTGATGAGTTGGTTTACTCCTCGGGTATTCCCGACTAATTCTTCTTTTAGGTTTGGAGGAGAATTTGAGATACAGTGGGAGGTTTCCAGATTAGATAAATTGGTAACCATTCTGATCTAGGATAGAGTGCACGCTGAGTATTTCTTTTCTCTCTCTCTTTGGAAGCGACCATTGACCCGACCCTAAGACTATGACTCAGTGACCAAGTTGACCGAACCTTCTTAACACCGGCTTTTGGATTGTCAAAGTTGCAAACCTCATTGCCACTCCTACTTTTACCCTTTTCTCCAGGACACCCCGTATTACTACGAACGTCCACTTCCATTGGACAAAACCATCGTATGGTTAGATACGAACTCGAAGGAATTCGAGGATGGTTTCCGGTTTTGGAGAAAACGGATAGGATATTCAGTTGTCTTTTCATTTTACCTTCTCTCAGGTTGCGAGTACTCCTTGGTTTAGGAGATAGTACACCTATTACGCAAATTGGATAGTCTTCTTCCAAACCTTAGGCTGGTGCCGTAAGGTGGGGAAGGAAGAAAACCAATTAGCATAACGATGGTGTGCAGAAGGTATTAAGTTAAGACAAAGCAAGGGATTAGTAAGAGGGCAAAGTAAATTGCAACTGATATTCACGACTAAACCAGGTATTTCATTACCACTCCCACTTCACCTTTGTATTTCTCCAGGACACTCCGTATCACTACGAAGATCCACAGTTTATTGGATACTCCATCGTATGGTTATATACGAACTCGAAAGGAACATGTTCCAGTTCGGGGATGGATTCTGGTTCAGGAGAAATAGGAATAAGGTTTATTTGGTTGTCTTTTATCTTCACCTTCTCTCGCTTTGCGAGTGTTCCTTGGATTAGGACAGTACACCCATTATGCTTATTGGATAGTCTTCTTCCAAACCATAGGCTGGTGCCGAACGGTAGGGAAGGAAGAAAACCATTTGGCCTAAAGGGGTGTGCAGAAGGTAATGACTAAAGACATATAAAGGGATTTGGAGAGGTGGCAAAGAATTATACGGTTATAGTTGTGAATCAGGATAATGGAAGAGGCATTACTAGGAATACCAGGATACCCCAACGAAACATTTCAATGTTTCAGCTTCACTGTGTACTGTTAATGGAAAACTGATTTCCCGATTAGATACTTACTCCAGGGTATGTATTTACCAGGTATGATTCTCACATCTGTATGGTTTTACAGATGATGAGTGGGAGTAAGTTATTGGGAATTAGGTGACCATCCTCATTATATCGGGATTCGTTGTAATTAGTGATATTTGAGGAAGCCACCTGGGTTGTTTGCCGAAAGGCAAATATTTGGTTTTGAATATCCGCTATTATGCACCAATTTCAAATTGATATATCTGTACGTCTATTTTTATAGAGTGAGATATACCTTTTTGAAATTATGTCTACGACATTTACCTATATCAGTGGATGGTTAGGTAAGGAGCATTAAACAGCGGTGTAATTCTTCTTAACCATAAGTACAGTTTTCAACCTACGACACACAGTGAATGAGTTATCAGACTCAAAGGACTTATACAGAGTATTGTATGTTGTCCAGCGTCCATGAGGACAGAGGGGTTGGTTCTCGTACTATATTCGGTTTACTTATGACTCCTTTAGTTTTTAGACAAGTGTTTCGTGGAAACACAAGGTCTGAATTTTGAGAAGTTATAGGTATTTGAATAAAGTAGAGAACCAGGTATTGCAAGTATCGGGATTCTTCAAAGTGATCGAAGATGTAGATACTTGTGTAAGGTATTCAGTTGATAGTAATGATTAAGAGAACTTGCTTCTTTCAGGTTACTCATAATTGGAAGCATTCCTAAGTTGAGTAACGCTGATCGGCCTCTTTCTATTTAGTTGACATGCACTAGAGACAGATGCATGATTTGAATCTGGTTCAATTAAATCAGTGCCTCTGGTTCTATATTGGATATAGTACAGTTCATATCTTGACATTGTTAAGGTACGGGGAGTTGTCCGGCTTATGATTAAAACCAGACACTGGACAACTCAAGGCACGTTTCTGTAATGGCTGTTTGTGGGTTGACCCAGGCTATGACGAGGGTTGACTTTCTACCATCAGAAAGATCAATAGTGATATTGTTCTTGACTCGCCACAGTTTTATTTAAAAAATCGATTTTTTCAGAAAAACAGTAGTGGGAGTATGGTAGAACTGGAAGTGATTCCAGAACCGCAAACGATTACTAAAGATTTGATAGGAACCTAAAGATTCATTCTGATTTGACATTCCATTGGCCACTCCGCAGATATGGTGGGTAACCTCAGGCGCCCGAGAGGTACTCCGGTAGCCTCAAAGACGGTGGCAGGGAGGTTCTTGTTTACCCACACTAGCCATTGCTGTTGTTCCAGACTGTGAGACCCGACAGGAAGATGAGTATAGCGTCGTTCTAAACTTGCTTTAGAAGTGTACGTCTATATGACTCTGCCAAAGGGTTGTCGTAGTCAGTCGGAGCAGCGGAAGCATTGGTGGACAGGTGGCTTATGTCTATTTATAGACTAAAGCAGATGTAGCGGAGATAGATCATCTATTTCTGACATGACAGTCATAGGTTTGACTTCGTCAGAATAGGGGATGGATCTGTTGAGAAGGTAGTAGGGTATGATGTCATGGTATTTGGATGACATACACAGAGTAGGAAGTGATATTCCTATACTACGATCGGTTATACTTTGGTCGTCACACAGTGGTTTCTCCACATGGGACTTGGACATTATATCAGACATTCTGGTTACTGGATCTATGGTTTTAGATCTAGATTTCGGTGGTTTCCCAATCAGGGTACTTAGACAGCATTCTAAGAGTATTTAGAATGGACGACTCCTGGCACGGTAGTGTACCTGCAGGTGATGGAGTCACCCTCTCTAAAGGTGTCTTACAGACTAAAGGGGAGAGGGATGTGCATGATTGGCAGATCACTTGCTTAGGCAATTGAGTCAATCATGAGATGTCAAGTACCACACCAGATGTTGTTCTTGCACTAGATGCAATAAGTTGACATTGATCCAATCCTGGAGAAGCAGTCGGAAGCAGTTTTAGAACATAAGTGGATGTTCTAGGGATATGATAACGACAGCCTCATTCGAGAGACAGTTATCATTCCAGGCTTCCAAGGTGACCTGGACGACAAGGAGGTTGTCAGAGTTATAGTTTTTCCTTCTGAAGAGGGGCAGTATTTTGGACAGATGGTCTAAGGCAATACCGAGGGAGGCATGGCGCAGGATACTGATTAAGTTCAGTTGACGATACAGTCTAAGAAGTTTGGATTTGGAGTTCATTTATGAGCTAGGTCCCATCAGACATCCAGACATACTCTAAGACAGGTATTGCTCATTTCGGGAGATGGCATTCTCCGCGAACTTGAGATATAGAGAGACATAGAAAGAAACATCAAAGCGGATCCACTCACTGAGGCTATTTCTCGAACGCAATAGTTTCGCAAACGAGTTTTGTAAGACTGACTAGTAGAGGAGTTGGGTGTTCGGTATCACATGGGCTGTGAGTATGCGACATCGCAATAATTAGCCTTGAGTGCAAGTGGGAGATTGTTGGAGATAGTGCCCTCAGAGTCAATTATTGGATCACAGGCACGCGATTGTAATGATTGAGGGAGGACCTATCCCGGTAGGACAGTCTTACTCGAGATGATAGTATGCTATCTGGTTTACCTTTATCATCGTGTACTGCTTTAGGTGACCTTACAGGTCACTATTGCACGTTGATAGAGCCCCTAGGATTCTTTCTTGACTGCCAGAAGTATGAGGGCGATCATATACGTGGGAGCTGGTAGTCTATAAGCACATCCTTAAATGGTCCCTAGTCGTGGGAGTTTCGAGACAGGGCATCGATACTCCAGAGTAGACTAGTGTATACAGTCGAGACCCCGACGAGGGGCGGTGGCCGGTCTCACAAGCCACTGGTGTCAGTTGGTTCACCTAAGATGTATACAGGTGCTCATTGGGTTATGAGTACACCGGACAGGACTCGCCGGGAACATGCTAGTTGGTCTTATACCTGACGTCAGATAGCAGTTCCCTGGTGACATGTGTACATGTTAGTTCATCGACCTGGGGATCGTCATTTGTCTCGTGTGAGTTCCCACTGTACTTTGATTACTACCCTACCACGCTCAAAGGAGATGTGCAAACAGGTTTTAGTTGGGTACAGTCCCGAGCCACATGGAGGCAGTGAGCGGATCTTCAGGGGTTCGTCTCTCCCGGTATTGGGGGTGAGGTCGCGCTGTGTCTAGGAGAGCCATTACACGAAGTCCTTGGCCAAGGCAGGAGATTTACTGGTAGGTATTCCAGTAGTATCTCAGGATGTTCTCCGACACGACTTGTACCGCTTTTGGGGGTCTGACTTTTACCAACCCCCTAGGCCCGCCATGCGATGCTCATAGACGAACGGACCGGACTGTACGGATATTTTCACTGACAGGCTCAGTAGGGTGTCAGGATGAGTTCGCTCATCGACGTCCCTTTTGGTCAATAGCTGGTCGCCCGTCACGTATTGGCTTATACCTCTGACGTGCTAGTGGTTAAATCCACAGCTATAGTATTGACGAGTCTTTAGAGTCCACCACACATTCAGTTACTCAAGTTTCGGACGAAACGCTGTAGAGGCCGTATGGAGATATGGCAGGGTCCGATCACATACGTGCGGTATTGCACGGATCAGGATCGGACGGTTAGTACTAGAGGCCGTATGGATATATGGCAGGGTTCGATCAGATACGTGCGGTATTGCACGGATCAGGATCGGACGGATATTACTAGCGGACTTTGGTTTAAGCTGGATCCTAGTATAGTACAGTGTAGATTTTGTCTCATTGCATTTGTATCCGGTTGGAATACAGATGCGGGTGTGTATGCACAGTATCGGGGTTTTCCTGTAATTTATTACGGGACCAGTTTTCTGGAGTTGCCAGTTTGCATTCCGTTCCGGCCGGTTTTCCTTTGTTCTTTCCCGGCCGGACTTTTCGATGGAGGGGGTTATTTGTAAGTTTGCAAATAACATTTGTGGAAGGGGTTTCTTGCATATGGATTAATTATGAGACATCTTTTGATACCATTCTTTTCCATCATCATTTCTTGCATTCATGGTGATTAGAGTTGATTAGGAATTGATTTGAGATGGTTATCATTGCTTTGGATGTGGTCACCCTCCACCTTTTACTACACTCACCTCCCTCATGTATTATGTTTTTGCCCTCCACCATTTTCCATTAGAGGAGGCCGGCCACACATTTGAGAGAGAGAGGAAAAATGAGAGAGTTTCATTTTTGTTGTGGTGGTATTATTCTTCATCTCATATTCTTCTTGCTAGAAAAATTGAAAGCACCAATTTTCCTAACCTCCTCCTCCATCCTCCATGGCAACTAAACCCCCATATGAGAAATAGCCTCTACACTACATTCTACAGCAAATCTTGGGCACGTCGACTTGCTAGCTTCGTGCCCGAGTTGCCTCGGTATAGAGGCGGGAGCCCGTAAAAGATGCAGGCGATGTGGTGCCCTTCCGGCGAGGAGGCGACGACCGGAGTTTCCGCAGGAGATCGGGACGACGACGAGAAGACCGGAGGACTCGGATCACTCGGTATATCTCTAACCCATCTTGTAGTTAGCTAGATCAAGTTTAATGGCCCGATCCGGGTGTTTAGTGCGCTGTGGTGCCGGTTTGCTAGTTTGCAAAATTAAAGTTTTTCGCTTCCGCATTTTGGCGTCGGATTGACGGCCGGGGCACCGCCGTGCACTTATAAGACCAACTCGAGGAGTCGAGTCCAGGTCTCCTAACTCTATAATTGGTAGGGTTGATTACCGCTCTCGTAGGGGTCTAGGGATGTGGGTTTGGCTATTCATCTTGACCGTGGAATCTGTGTTTTAGACGGGCTCAAAATAAAACATGGACCCCATAGTATATCCAATATTTCATATGTTTCTTCTGCTGTTCTGTGATGTGATCACTGTGGATTCTGAGACGAATGGATATACATTATATATGAGATATATATAGTAGACGTTGCTTATGTTTTGTACCCGCGCTAGTCCCATCCCGGTATGCTGTTAGTTAAGTAACCTAACGGTGCATAGCGGGACACTGTGGCGAATGCGGATGGTATAAGCGTACGTTGTATTTTCGTTTCTTCTGTGATGCTTAGGAAGCATAAATGATGGGACTTTATTAATGTGATTAATGAAAGTAAAGAAACCTAAAAGATGTTGTAGAATCAAATTTTCAAAAAGGGTAGCTTTAGTTTTTTGCTTTGCATAGCGGTATTCCTTGTAGAATATCCACCACCTTATTCGATAAGGAAAGAGCCGAGATCCCTTCACTGGAAGTGACCTATTTAGCAATACTAGCAGATGCTACAACTCACTAGGTTTTGTTTTTGATTGCTTCTATAGTTCTTGCTTTGCATAGTGGTATTCCTTGTAGAATATCCAGCACTTTATTCGATATGGAAAGAGCCGAGATCCCTTCACTGGGAGTGACCTCTTTAGCGAAACTAGTAAAAACCTCAAAAACACTCCTTTTCAAAAAATCACTTGTTTCTACAATGATATCAAGTTCATTACGCAAAAGGTCTTCTGAAAAACCTGTCGTAGCCCTCCGTCATTTCAGATAAGGTCTGTTTAGTATTCGTGATGCGTTTGTTGGCCTTTGTCAAGGCGTAGTGTGCGGTAGCTGAATGGTGCTTATCTGCTTATGCATATGATGCAAATTGGCTTAGGGTTGTCGTACGACCTTGTTGGCCTTTGTCAAGGGTCGTGCGGGTGGGTTTAATTCAATCAGGAAATGACGGGTTGAACTGGACTAGCATCCTATAATTTGTTAGCCTTTGTCAAGGTCATAGGGGGTTAGGGGCAAAATATTATCGGGAATTTCAAGTATTGAAATTTGCAATGAGATTGCATACCTTCTATGAGATAGCTAGATCCCGATACCCACTGCGAGTAAGTGTTACTCTTGGGAGAGTCTTGCACTTTACAATTAGCCGATCAAGTAGGTGTCTAGAAAGGTGTTTACCGGGTTATGCCTCTGGGAAAACGAGGTTTATTTTAATTAGGTCCGTGCGAAAGCACGGGGAACCTCCCTCAAAGTACCAGCACTGGCCTGGCTGAAAGATTGGCGAACTTGTAAGGTATAATTAATCCCGGCTAGTCTTTCCTTTTAGGGTTTGAAGGAAGATTTGATAAAAAAATAGTGGGAGCCATTCTGATTAGATAAAATAATTAACCAATCTGATCTTGCAAGAGCATACGCTAACGTGTTTTCTTCTCTCTCACTCCAGGTAGTGACCATGTCACGTCTTAATCAAGATAATACTATGGATGTATTGACCGAACCCGCATGTTATACTGTGCAGGGGAACGTTGGTTCCGTTCATTCTTATAATTGTTATAAGACTGAACAGGGAATAGGGACATATCCGGATTCCCATGCCGCCCAAATGAAGAATAAGCATGCCGATGCGTCTTCTTCGGGTGTGTTAGTTATTGAGAACTGATTGATTCTTATTTCTCGTTGTGTAAGTGGAAAATTATGTAGAATTCACAATCAAAGAATTATTTTTGATCGCAATCAATTAACGGTGTCGGATGTAGCGCGTTAGCGAGTGCGGATCGTCCACAGGGATTGTGCGATTCGTTCGTATCTTGTTTTATTTGAATCGAAAATTTAATGAAAAGAAAACAAACAATTCATGATTTATAGTTGAAGTTCAAGAATTAGAAAATATAGATCTAATAACAAGAAAACGATAGAATCAAGAATTGAGAGTTAATGATTTTTCCAACCAAATATCAAGAATCTAAATAAGGCTCGTAAGAATCGATTGGATCTATAGATGTGATGTAATCTCACGATGACGTCTTCTTATCCTTTGATGAATTGATACTAGATCAATGATGATCGACGAGAATTAGGGATTTCTAGTGAAACTACGGTTTCATCATTTATCCCTTGTTCCTTCGTCGATATCATTCACATTCAAGTCTCTAGTAAATTCAAGAAACGATCGTAGATCCCTAATTTCGAGCGATAACAATCAAGAAAGCATCGCAACGAAACTAGGTCATCGATTCTTGAACTTGCTAGGGTTTACAAAACTCGTAGGACTTAAGAATCGTTTTAAGATTTGTTACATCATCATTCTATTGATCGTCTCGACTCCTTGACGAGCGGAGTTTTACTCAAACATCACAACAAGAACTACAATTACAAATTGAGATCGAATCATGATGCAAGAATTTAAAGAAAGCAAGATTAAAGAATTTCACCTTTTATTTATATCAACAATTTCGTTACAATCGGTCAAGAACTACAAGAGGAAGAACTTGATCGTCGATTTGGCTTCGCTTGTCTCCGTGAGTCTTGGATCGGCTTGGATCACTTGCTCGATTGAAGATCGGCTCCGCTCCTAAAAGGTTGAAGGACTTCTCGCTTGATTGGTACTCGGGATCTTGAATTTGGATTGAAATTAGGGTTAGGGTTTCGCACAAGTCTTGTCACTCAACTTGTGGAAGAAGATAGAGATTAATGAACAACTAAGGATTGAAGAAGAAGCTAACCACTAAGGATTTTGGAAGAAGTTTAACCCTAGGTCTAGGCTTCTATTTATAGACTTCCCAAAACCCTAGATCTAGGATTTGAATTTTGAATTTCCCTCCAAAAGTTAGTTGGCTAGAGAGGCTTCTAGAAGAGATTAGTTAGGAGGGAGCTTCTAGAAATAGTTTGTTAGGAGTTTGATTAGCTTATTCAAGATTAGCTTAAATAATCATCCTTGCTGATCTGGCAGAAGCTTCGAGAGAATTCTGGAATTTGAAGCATGTGAAATGACTGTGGGCCTTGAGAGAAACAATCTGCACTGAAAATTAACTGCTGATGTGTCAAGGCAGTCGCGGATCCGCGGCGCAAGCAGGCTTACGCCGCGGATCCGCGGCGCTTCAAGGGCCTTAGGGCTTGGGCTCTCTTCTGCTGCTTTGGGCTGACGTTTTGGGCTTTTTATGATATGTTGAATATTGTAATTCCTTCTGTATTGCTACCAGCTCTCAGGTATTTGAGTTGGCGTAATGTTTGATCAGCAAAAATGACAATTTTGGCCTTTCTTCTGGATTTTCCTGCACAATTTCTCGAGACAAGTGTTGCGCAATATAGGGATGATGCGATGCCATAAAATACAGTCAATTTCCCTTAAAGTGCCGGTTTAAAAGTCTAACACATGCATTCTGGTATTTCAGGACTGTTCTGCTAATATGTGCAATATGAATACCGAACACTTCTAGATGAGTGCAATAGATAGGGAAATTGCCGTGTTAAAAATGCAGTATTTTCGACTGATCAAATTCCCCCAAACTTATTTTCGATCGTCTCGAGCGAACTGTTTTATTAAAAAGAGAAGGAGAAAATAAAGAAAGAGAAAAACTAACTAGCACACTTTCGTAGGCAACACGATTGCACTGAGCACGTGCAACAAGCCTTTAATTCTCTAGGTGTCCCTAGTAGGAGGAGTGTTGTCTCCTGAGGGTTTTCAGCGGATTGCACCCACAAAATCCAATAATAAAAGGTAGACCGTGAATATTACATTTAAAGAAAAGAATTGTAAAAGAAAGACTTTGAAAATTTGGGTTTCCAACTAAGCTAGCTTTTCGGTTGTCATGAGCCCTATCTTAATAGTCATGAAAAGATGTTAGAAATCACGTCCTCCCTCAATAAAACATCGTCTTATTCTTCATTCCTATCTTTCATCCAAACATCGATCATATAACCCTGCGTGTGTGTAAAGACATCCCTACACCCGGAGAATTTAATTCAAGCTATCATACTCTTGCCCCTCAGCCTCAGTACTTTTTAATTAATGAATATTTAGATGAGATTGCTCACACACTTTCATGCGACCAATAATACTTCTTGAGGTACTAACCGACCGATTACTCCTGTGCTTGATTACTTGGTGTATTTTCCTCGTCTTGCACCACCTAAGGTTTAGCAGTGACTCCCAGACTAGTTGGCCTTAGGGCACTAGGTGAAGAGGCACCCTCGCTATATTTTTTTATTGCTGCATTGGCGATAAAAAAACCAGTGTTCATTTTTCTCACCACTTTATATTTTCTTCATTTTTTTATTTCCTTCATACTTTTGGCTTTAAGATAAGAGCATTTCAAGGTATCCTCTACTATCCCAGGCTTTAAGACGTGTGTAAGTGTGAATAGCAGGGTATCAACGTTCAAAATGTTTGGTTTCCAGAAAAGAAACTATTTTTCAGACTTATTTTTATCCTCAGATTAGTGACGTCCTTCATCTTACTAACCCTTGGGACAATGGCTCATAACTACTTATTACTAGTTCGTATAAGAAAACTTCTAATTTTCTTGGTTTTCATAAATTTTTCTAATCTCATGGATTTAATTTTTCACTATCTAAACTTTTATTATCTTATTTATGTACAAAAAGTATTTTTATCTTTTGAAATTTTTTAAATTTTTATAGGTTTTCAAAATGTTTTGTGCTTATGCAAAGTATGATGCAAATGATGCGAAAATAAGCACAAACCTCCCCCAAACTTGTTTTCAACAGTGTCCTCACTGTTGCCATCTGCTAAATCTCGAAAAACCTGTAAGCTTGGGAGGAATTTATTAGTGGGGGCAAAATATTTAAGTGAAGATCCTCCCCCAAACTTATTCTTGGCTCAAAATTTTGTAAAAATTTTCTTTTCAAGAGCCAGAAAAAATGCCCCCCCAAACTTGAGTTATGCAATGTTAATCTTTGAAAATCACATGAGGGGGTCAAAAATCATTGGTCGATGCCAAGCTTTGCAAAGACCGAATGTCAACACCAACCATTCGAAAATTTTATCAATGCAGTGCTCTGGTTGGTGGAAGAAGAAGTGGGGAAATGTTAAGTGGTGGAATAGAATGTGTGCGTGTCTCATTTTGGAGAGACGATGCAGTGTATGTGATGGATTACTCGCATTCTTTTTACAGTTCAGAAGAAGGGGTGGAGGTTCAATTTCATTGATTGGGAGATGATTCATCTCAACACCCGTGTCATTTAAAAATACGAGTTCATCAGCGAAGATTTCCTCAAAAGTTCCATCAATACCCCGATGAATAATGTCATCACAAAGTGCGGGGTGATCTTCAGACTCTATGAACAGTTCATAATCAGTGTTAGTTGTTGACCCGGACAACTCGGTGGAAGAGTCCGTATGTGTATGATACATAGTTGGGTGTCAAACAATAACGTATGAAAAGAGTCAAGATCGGTATCATGAGGATCATCAAATTCGCTGTTGTCGACATCCATTAAATCGACAGAACAGACCTGAGCAGTAGGTTCGGAGGGTACACTTCCCAACTTGTAAATGTTCAGCTCTATTGACCTATTCCCGAAGGTTAGGGTCATAGAACCATTACGACGGTTGATGATAGCGTTGGAAGTGGCCAAAAAGGGGCGACCTAAAATCACCGGAATTTGATTCCGTGGGTTCTCTACAGGCTGTGTATCAATTACAATAAAATCCACAAGGAATATAAATTCCCTGATTTTTATTAACACATCCTCCAGTTCACCCCTAGGTTTGGGGATTGATCGGTCCGCCATCTGGAGAGTGCAATGGGCTGGTTTCAACTCTCCGATCCCTAGTTGCTCATAAACAGAGTATGGAAGCAAGTTAACACTAGCGCCAAGGTCTAGTAGAGCACGGTTGATGTGTTATTCCCCAATAGAAATGGAAATAGTAGGACAACCAGGGTCCTTACGTTTCCGTGGTACTTGTTGGGTGAAAGCCGTGTCTACTGTTTTTGCCATGAATATCTTCTTGGGCACTTGAGTCTTCCTCTTCCTAGTGCACAAGTTCTTAAGAGTTTTCGCATAGGACGGAACTTGTTGGATGGCATCTAGGAGAGGGATGTTGATGTTAACTTGCTTAAAAATGTCCATAATCTTCTCCATATGTGGACTCGATGTGTTAGCCCTTAACCGATTAGGTTAAGGCGCTTTAGCAATAAGCGCTGGGTCCATCATAGGAGAAGGAAGTGTGTGTGGACCCGATCCCAGAATAGAGTTGGGGATCGTAGGTGGTAGACTAGAAGAGATGGGCTGAGGTGGCGGGCTTTGTGGGAAACGAAGAATAGGCTCGCAATAAGGTGGTGGGGTAGAAGAACTGGGGTCAGAATTAGAAGTAGAAGTGGAAGGAAAGGTCTCAGCCGGGGTGTTATTGATAGATTTTTCAGTATCATCAAACTCTTCCCCAACGTGGTTGTCAAGCACTCTTCCAGATCTCAACGTGATTGCATTCACAAGATGTGAATAGCCAGGATTGGGCAAAGGTTGAGCTGGAAGTTTACCTTTCTCTCTAGCACTCATTTCGGCTTTTAGTTGTGCAATTTGTGCTTCCATCGATTTGATATTCTCATTTTGAGAGACAATGATCTTCATCACATTCTCGATGGAAGATTGCAAACTTGCCGTCCCTTGGATGGATTGTTTCATGAAAGTATCCAAGGTTTGTGCTAGTGCAGAGGTATTATCTGTACCAGTCAATTGCAAAGAGTTTTCATATGGTGAAAAAGTATTGGCCGGATTTTGGAAGTTTTGTGATTGGAAGGGGTGCTGACTCAATTGAAGTGGTGGTTGCTGTTGTGGTGGAGGAACCCTTTGGAAATTGTTTTGGGTTGGAACCGTGTTTTGAGATTGTGATTGGTTCCAAGCAAAGTTAGGGTGATTCCTCCAACCCTGATTATATGTGGAAGAAAATGGATCGTTTCTAAGTCTTTGAAATGCGGCATTGGTATGCTCGTGACCTTGAAACAGAGAATTTCATGGACATTCTTCCGTCAAATGAGAAGGATCAGAACAGCATCCACATACAGTTTTGGAGAGTGATATTTGACTTAGGGCGGCAAAAAATTTGTTTTCCATAGTTTCAAGTTTCTTTTGCATAGCTGAAATGTCCTCTCTAACTCCTATGGAAATATTATTGCCATCCCTAGACGATTGACTCACACCCTCCCACTGTAAAGATTTTTCAGCGAAATTTTCTAGAAAATTCCAGGCTTCCCCATCATCTTTAGTCATGAAGTTTCCATGACACATGGATTCAAGGGTCTGTCTTGTGTTAGGATTAATGCCCTCATAAATGATTCGGCATAGTTCCCATCTCGGGATGCCGTGATGTGGACATTGGACTAACAGATCCTTGAAGCGTTCAAGACATTTTGAAAATGGTTCATTTGGAAGCTGGGTGAATTGATTGATTTCGCCGCGGACTCGAGTTGTCTTATGATGTGGGTAGAATTTCTTTAGGAATGCTTTTACGAATTCTTCCCAGTTTGAGATGGAATGTGCGGTAGTGTTATACAGCCACTTCTCGGCTATATCGCACATGGTGAATGGGAGAAGACGTAGACGCATAGCATCCATAGAAAGCTGTGAGGTACCAATCATAGCGCATACATTTTCAAATTTGGTGATAAAGGCATATGCATCTTCAGACTCGAGACCGTGAAATTTTGGTAGAAGGTTGATGTATTGGGGTTTTATTTGAAAATTTTCCCCGTTGGCTGGTGGAATGGAAAGACAAGTAGAAAGTGGACCTCGTGTAGGATAGCATCTCTCTTGGAGAGAGATGCGAGGTGGATTCTGCGCACCAACGGACGGCGGCAGATTAGTGGAAAAGAAGTTCGATGGAGACGGATCCATCGATGTGGGTATGGTGGTGGGTAAAAGAAAGGGTAAATGTAGAAATACCGACTTTTGGGTCGATGAGGGAAACGCGGACTTAACGGGCACTAGAATCCCGTGTCCAGCCTATCTTGTACTAAAAAGGGTTAGTACAAGTGGCAGCGTGAATTTATAATTAGGGGAAATGATATGAATGCGGTGTTTGTTTTGAAAATTGATACGGATTTTTGAAAAAATTTGATGCAAATCACAAAATGCAACACACAAAACCCTAATTCTAGTGGTCACCTAGGTCAAACTCTAGACCGCTCCTAACTGCCAAAAGACAAGTCGCAGGATAAATCCTCCACTGCCTCTTTGTCTCTCCTGTGGCCAGGTAAGTGCCAGGTAAGTGGGAGGTTCTCCACTACGTAAGTAGTGGGCCTAATTAAGTAACCACTAGCCTTCGACACACTTGCCTTAGACACCACAAAAGAAACGCGGATAAGCAATGAATTACCCACGGCCTTCTTCTATCCTAAGTGAGAGCGACGGTCCTTAGAGTCATCTCTAGATTTCTTTTAGTTAATGAGGGTCAATGCGGATGCAAATTTTGCGATTTTCGGGGCTTAGGAAGGGTAATGAACTCCCCACCTAATCTGGATTTGGCCGTGCCCCTTAATGTCTGTATTAATCATGCAAACAACCACAAAAATCAAAACACGCACAATTTAATTTTTCTTTTTGCGTGGCGCTGCGATTTTTGCAAAGAAACCTGCAGAAAATTGTTATTTGGAGCAGATTTAGGAGAAGATAAGAAAATTGAGAAGTTACCAGAGAACTTTTGAGCAGGGATGAGGTAATCATGCCGCGGAACCGTGGTTTAAGTCACCTATTGCCTCGCTTTCGCGGTGGTTTCAGGGGATTACTGCACACAATTTTCTACAGAGGCTCCTGTTCACTCCCCAAGCTCTCTGGAACTATCTGAAAAAAAATTCTCAAGCTCCACAGGTTCCAGAATTCCTCGCACAAATCACAACAACTCGTATTAGTGTTTGCGCGAATTTTGATCACAAAATTATAATGGAATAAATCTTTCAATTTAAATTTCAATATAGAACGAATTAGCGCGCGATCCCCGGCAACGGCGCCATTTGATTGATTCTTATTTCTCGTTGTGTAAGTGGAAAATTATGTAGAATTCACAATCAAAGAATTATTTTTGACCGCAATCAATTAACGGTGTCGGATGTAGCGCGTTAGCGAGTGCGGATCGTCCACAGGGATTGTGCGATTCGTTCGTATCTTGTTTTATTTGAATCGAAAATTTAATGAAATGAAAACAGAAAATTCATGATTTATAGTTGAAGTTCAAGAATTAGAAAATATAGATCTAATAACAAGAAAACGATAGAATCAAGAATTGAGAGTTTAATGATTTTTCCAGCCAAATATCAAAAATCTAAATGAGGCTCGTAGGAATCGATCGGATCTATAGATGTGATGTAATATCACGATGACGTTTTCTTATCCTTCGATGAATTGATACTAGATCGATGATGATCGACGAGAATTAGGGATTTCTAGTGAAACTAGGGTTTCATCATTTATCCCTTGTTCCTTCGTCGATATCATTCACATTCTAGCCTCTAGTAAATTCAAGAAACGATCGTAGATCCCTAATTTCGAGCGATAACAATCAAGAAAGCATCGCAACGAAACTAGGTCATCGATTCTTGAACTTGCTAGGGTTTACAAAACTCGTAGGACTTAAGAATCGTTTTAAGATTTGTTACATCATCATTCTATTGATCGTCTCGACTCCTTGACGAGCGGAGTTTTACTCAAACATCACAACAAGAACTACAATTACAAATTGAGATCGAATCATGATGCAAGAATTTAAAGAAAGAAAGGTTAAAGAATTTCATCTTTTATTTATATCAACAATTTCGTTACAATCGCTCAAGAACTACAAGAGGAAGAACTCGATCGTCGATTTGGCTTCACTTGTCTCCGTGAGTCGCGGATCGGCTTGGATCACTTGCTCGATTGAAGACCGGCTCCGCTCCTAAAAGATTGAAGGGCTTCTCGCTTGATTGGTACTCGGGATCTTGAATTTGGATTGGAATTAGGGTTAGGGTTTCGCACAAGTCTTGTCACTCAACTTGTGGAAGAAGATGGAGATTAATGAACAACTAAGGATTGAAGAAGAAGCTAACCACTAAGGATTTTGGAAGCAGTTTAACCCTAGGTCTAGGCTTCTATTTATAGACTTCCCAAAACCCTAGATCTAGGATTTGAATTTTGAATTTCCCTCCAAAAGTTAGTTAGCTAGAGAGGCTTCTAGAAGAGGTTAGTTAGGAGGGAGCTTCTAGAAATAGTTTGTTAGGAGTTTGATTAGCTTAATCAAGATTAACTTAATTAATCATCCTTGCTGATCTGGCAGAAGCTTCGAGAGAATTCTGGAATTTGAAGCATGTGAAATGACTGTGGGCCTTGAGAGAAACAATCTGCCCTGAAAATTAACTGCTGATGTGTCAAGACAGCCGCGGATCCACGGCGCAAGCAGGCTCCCGCCGCGGATCCGCGGTGCTTCAAGGGCCTTAGGGCTTGGGCTCTCTTCTGCTGCTTTGGGCTGATGTTTTGGGCTTTTTATGATATGTTGAATATTGTAATTCCTTCTGTATTGCTACCAGCTCTCAGGTCTTTGAGTTGGCGTAATGTTTGATCAGCAAAATTGACAATTTTGGCCTTTCTTCTGGATTTTCCTGCACAATTTCTCAAGACAAGTGTTGCGCAATATAGGGATGATGCGATGCCATAAAATACAGTCAATTTCCCTTAAAGTGCCGGTTTAAAAGTCTAACACATGTATTGTGGTATTTCAGGACTGTTCTGCTAATATGTGCAATATGAATACCGAGCACTTCTAGATGAGTGCAATAGATAGGGAAATTGCCGTGTTAAAAATGCAGTATTTTCGACTGATCAAGAACTGTTTCTCAGTTCACTCTACGTCCTAGGTATTAGATACCGGATCAGGATCCCACATATGTAATATATTACTTGGGCTTAGAAAAGGTAGAGAACTGGGAATGGGTGATCATTCCATAAAAGTCGGGAATGGGGCAAATGTTATAGCCAAAGCAGTTGGCGAATATCACCTTGTGTTACCAAATGGTAATACATTGATTCTGAATGAATGCTATTACATTCCGACCCTGATATGCAATCTTATATCAGTTTCTTTATTAAGTAAAGAAGGATATAATTTTGTAGTAAGGATAATGTTATGAACATCTTCCAGAATCAAAAGTTGATTGGATTAGGCTCGTTAAATAATGGCATATACGTTCTAGATCGAACTACAATTCTTAATGTACAAAACACACACAAGAGGAAGAGTTCAGAAATGAACGAATCCTTCTTGTGGCATTGTAGACTAGGTCATATCAATGCGACACGACTAGCTAAGTTGCATAAGGATGGATATTTAAATCCGTTCGAATTTTCATCTTATAACACTTGCCAGTCATGTCTCAAAGGCAAAATGACCAAAACTCCGTTTACAGGACACGAAAAAAGAGCCAGTGAGCTCTTGGGACCGATACATAGTGATGCATGTGGTCCTATGTCTACACATGCCAGGAATGGTTCCTCGTACTTCATTACATTCACTGACGATCTCTCAAGATTCGGATATGTGTTCCTGATGAAACACAAGTCTGAAGCTTTTGAGAAATTCAAGGAATATAAATCCGAAGTCGAGAACCAAACGGGTAAAAGTATTAAAATCCTACGATCTGATCGGGGAGGTGAATACTTGAGCACGGAGTTCCTGGACTATCTACAAGAGAATGGGATTCTCTCTCAGCTTACTCCTCCGTATACACCATAGCACAACGGTGTATCGGAGTGGAGGAATCGCACCATATTAGATATGGTGCGCTCTATGATGAGCACTGCTGAGTTACCTATTTCCTTTTGGGGTTATGCGCTTGAGACAGCAGCATACCTATTGAATCAAGTTCCATCTAAATCTGTACCTACCACACCATATGAGATATGGAGTGGGAAGAGACCATGTCTTAAACGAGTTAAGATATGGGGTTTTCCGGCCTATGTCAAAAGGCAAAATCCGGACAAACTCGAGGCACGGAACTCTATGCAAGTTTGTGGGATATCCCAAACATTCACATGGATATCTTTTCTACCATGGCGAGGAAAAAAATGTGTTTATTTTTCAACATGCCACCTTTTTAGAAAAGGAATTTCTTGAAAAGGAAATTAGTGGCAACGAGGTAGAACTGGAAGAAATTCTGGCTACACAAACTGAAACTGAAGATTTAGTGGAACCCGAGGATTCGATAGTTCCCAACGAACCCCAGCCTATCCGCCGATCTAGTAGGGTTCCTCATCCACCTGAGAGATACTACGGTTTTCTCATTGATGGTGGAAGCCAGGATTGCATCATGGAAGATGATGACCCGACTAGCTTCGAGCAGGCCATCACGAGTGGGGACTCTGTGAAGTGGCTGGATGCAATGCGATCTGAGATGGAATCCATGTACACCAACAAAGTATGGACTTTGGAAGTTGCTCCTGAAGGGGTAAAATCTATTGGGAGCAAATGGATCTTTAAGAAGAAACTTGGTGTAGATGGAAAAGTTGAGACTTTCAAAGCTAGACTTGTTGCAAAGGGTTTTCGTCAAAGACCAGATGTGGATTATGACGAAACCTTTTCTCCAGTGGCTATGCTTAAGTCCATCCGGATCCTACTTGCCATTGCTGCATATCATGACTACGAAATCTGGCAAATGGATGTTAAGACCGCCTTTCTGAATGGTGATTTGGAAGAGTTCATGTACATGACTCAGTTAGAGGGCTTCGTAAACAGTGGGAGCAGCAGAAAGATATGCAAGTTGCTTAAATCCATCTACGGGTTAAAGAAAGCATCACGGAGTTGGAACATCTATTTTGATGTCGTTATCAAAGAGTTTGATTTTGTCAAAAACGTAGATGAACCTTGTATACACAAAAAGGTAGCAGAGAGTAAGGTTGTCTTCCTCGTATTGTACGTGGATGACATACTCTTGATAGGAAATGACATTCCTATGCTGCAATCGGTCAATCTCTTCTTATCACAAAGATTCTCAATGAAAGATTTAGGTGATGCCTCCTACATCTTGGGGATTAAGATCTATAGAGATAGATCTAAACGGATACTGAGATTGTCCCAATTCAGGTACATTGATACCATACTAAAAATGTTTAGTATGGAAGAATCCAAGCGTGGGTTTTACCCACGATCTCAGGACTCACTCTTTCCAAAGAGATGTCTCCCAAGACTAATTTGGAGAGAGCTCGCATGCAAAGGATACCCTATGCTTCGGCAGTAGGCTCTATCATGTACGCGATGATATGTACCAGACCCGATGTAGCACACTCACTAAGTGTAGTGAGTAGGTATCAAGAAGATCCTGGAGAGAGTCACTGGACAGCTGTGAAGAGCATTCTCAAGTACTTAAGAAGGACTAAAGAGATGCTCTTGGTGTATGGTAACGGAGAACTCCAAGTGGAGTCCTTTACCTATTCGAGCTTCCAGAGTGATAAGGACGACTCTATGTCACACTCGGGATTTGTCTTTACCCTCAATGGAGGGGCAGTATGCTGGAAGAGTTCCAAGCAGGAAACCGTGGCAGACTCGACGATAGAGGCTGAATACATCGCTGCCAACGATACTGCCAAAGAGCCTGTCTGGATGAAGAAGTTCATAACTTAACTTGGAGTGGTTCCATCCATTGAGTATCCAATACCTTTGTATAGTGATAACAATGGAGCGGTGGCTTTGGCCAAGGAAATCAGGTCCCTTAAGCGATCCAGACATATTCTAAGGCCGGATCACCTGATCCGGGAGATAGTTGATCGTCGGGAGATCGAGGTCAGGAGAGTTGACACGAAGAACAACACTGCAGATCCACTCACGAAGGCCATTCCCCAGATACAGTTCGAGGGACTCTTCAGGATGCTGGGTATGCGATACTACAACAGCTGGCCCTAGTGTAACATTTCAGAAAAATAAAATATTATTTTTGGGAATTTCTATAATTAAATAATATTATATTGAATATTTTAATAAGGCAGTATAATTAAATACCGATAAATTAGGAAAAAGTTTGGAAAGTTATGGAAATTACAAAAAAGAGGGCGTTTTATTAGATTTATGCAAATTATAAATTTTTATGATTCATTATACACTATTTAGTGCTAATCGCGATTAGATATCGCTAATCGGGCATTAAGCGTGTTTTGTGCACATGACATGCACATGTCATTTTTAACACTTGTTACATTTTTATCATGGTTTTCCTTCATGATCATTTCATTTTGGGTTTTTAAATGAAAAGAATAGAAAAGAAAAGAAAAAGGAAAACAATAAAGAAAGGAGGGATGGGCAAGAGAGAGAGAGGTGAGGGGTCAACCAAGACCATGGCTCTTTGTCCTTTCATAATTTCTTCGTCATTTCTCTTCCCCCTCTTCTTTCATGGCTGCACCTCCTTCCCTCTCCTCTACAACCCCCACAAACACCATCAAACCTTCATCAAAACTCCATCCCCACTTCATTAAAAATATGCACAAGCCCATTAGCTACACTTTGGAAGCAAGGATTTTTGGCACTTGGGGCAACTCAAGAAATTTCTTGAGTTGCCAAATGAGGTAATCCCTTCACCAATTGTATTGTATTTCATTCACTTAAGCATCTAAACTAGTTTAGAGTCCATTTAGTGTAGTTTAGTGAACTTTGAAAATTCAAGAAAAGGATTAGGGTTTGAATTGAATCCTAAGGTTTAATTGAGGATTAAGATTGACCTTAAACCCCTGTGGTAATTGATTTAAGACCTAAACCAAAGACTTAAGCCCCAATTAGCGAACTTAGAAATCCCCGATATTCGTATTTTGTGAGAGTTGTGATAGGAAAATGAAATCTTCTAACACTCGGGGACCTGGAAAATTATTTAGCAAACACAGTGAGTAATGCAGGCACCCTAGAAGCTACCACTGAAACCTGAGACCCCCTGGACATTTCTTGGCCGGAATTTTATTCCCTTTGGCTGCAAATTGCGGCCTGGGTGGGTTGGAACTGGTTCGTGTTTGTTCTGTGGCTCCAGTATCTTTAAATTAGACCCTCCATATATGCAAAATTGGCTAATTTGACTTAGGGTACAATCTGGAGAATGTTTTCAAAGTTGCTGCTTTATGTTTTGCGATGTTTATAGATTGGAGTTTTGATATTTGTGTTTGGTATCGATCACTTGACGTTTGTACGTCTATATCGGGCAATTTTTGGTTGATTTGCGTGAGTAGACCATATGTTTCAACCTATAAGTGATTCGTGTGTCGTTTCGATTTGCGAATTGGATTATAATGCGATACGACGTGTTATGATATATAGGTACCCTCACGAGAACTTCGAGACGACAAGCAAGCGTATGGCGACGTCGGCATCGGCAAGCGAAGGTCAAGGTGAATAGATATATATGTACGGGGAAAGTCGGGAGGATGGCGTATAGCACCCCCGCAGTTTCGTAATAGAACGTGAATGCGTTATATCTATATTATATATATACATATACGGATATGATATGGAATGACTTTGGATTAGTATAGTGTACTTGAAAGTTAGTGTTAAGTCGCGAACCCTAGGGTACTGATTTTCATACACGCACACACACACACACATTCATTCATTTTATTTACCTGTGTGTATATGGGGATATGTATATATATATACACATGGGTATGGGACTATGTATATATATATATACGTTTACCTATATATGGATGATGAGGAATGTATATGGTATTTGGAGATGAGTCGATGAGATTGGGCATAGTGCCATGAGATCGGTGATATGATGTGGTTCGTATATTGAGATACGACATGAGATTTTAGCGGGCCTTTGGGCGTGTGTTTTCATACACGCATATTATGCAGATGGTATCAGTTTGTACTAGACTTAGATCAGTACCCCAGTTCATGAGATATGATGATAAGGATACCAGATAAATGATGAGATGAATATGATATTTGACCCGTACCCAGATTGGGATGCCGTACGATGGATTTACCGTACGAGCTATATATTGAGGATAGATCCGTACTCTTGACTCGAGGATGTCATATCATATTTATATTGTATCGTATATGATATTATTGAGGCGGGATCACCGACTATTATATTTATATGTATCGACTCAGATTTAGGTGGTTTTCCTTTACCCTTTCGGTTAGATTGTTCGTTTAGTCATATAGTTTACTTGTAGATGTTAGACTAGACTCGGGTCATACCTATTTCAAAACTAACGAATCATGAGTATTTTAAAGATAGGCCAAGGGAGTATTACGGATATTTTCAAAAGACGCATCTTTTCTAAAACACCGTAGCCCTTATTTTTTAAACAACACGATTCGTGTTATTTTAAATGGCAAAACTGTATGACACACACACACACACACACATATTGATGTAGATTCTTCATTGTTATGTTTATTATTCAGCTCCCGCACATTATTGCTGTTCGCATCGCATTTGCATGCTTATATTGTGTTTTCATATGCCATTATTGAGATCATGCTGTCAGGACACCAGCACCATTACCCATGATCCGTATGCTCCATGTACACTTGCTTGCCGGCTCACACACATCATCATCAGTAATTGCCATGTCACGTACACTTTAGTGAATATTATTTCATTGACATAGCTTGCTAGGTGATAGTTGTAATATATTATCGCTTTCATATGCTGGTTTAACTATTGCACTCATTACATGATATCAGATGCATTCATATATTCATTGGTTATGCAGTATTTTGGGGTTTTATGCCAATATTCATTGTTTACTTACTCTTGAATTTTGGATTTCGGATTTTCATGAGATTTCGGGATTTGGGGGAAAACTGAAAGAATATATATAAACTTCTCTCTCTCTCACTCTCCCTCTTTTTAAAAATGCATGTTGCGGTTTTCTCGTGATATATGAGTCGTCCACCATGAGTTTTCATGATAGCTGTTGGATTTCGAGACCCGTTTCGAGCATTAGTATGAACCGTCTCGGGTACATGGTGGACCCGGTATGGTACCACGGGGCGAGAGTAATTTCATGGAGGATGATGAGCCTGGAAGGGGCAGACTGCCTACCGGTGATTGTTTGGCGCGGCGGATATCCGGAGGACACCGTCCGTAGTCGTGTGATTGATGATATGGGCCGATCCGGACTAACGGAGCCCGAGGTATCGAGACACTGTGATATTGAGATATTAGGATTTATGTTTTGTGTCGATGCTAGACACTGATTATGTTGATTTCATTGATGATATCTCGTGTTATATAAACAGAAATCTCACTAAAACAAGAAAACAGTTTCTTCATTTACATGTATTCTGTTTTCATTACATTACATTCATACATCATACATATGATATATTGCTACCTGAGGCACTGACACGAGAACATGGGATTACACTTATGTATAGATGTTTATCATTGCCACCTTTTCATGGTTAAGATTTTATCATTTGAGGTTTATATATATATTTGATCGTATTGACCTAGGATGAGTCATACATACGATTTCTGCTCGTTGATGTTTTCTACTCACGAGTTGGTAACTCACCGCCATTGTGCCACAATTTCTTGCAGGTTTTGCCGTACAAGTTTCGTTACGGCTTTGCTGACACACTGCTTCCATGCCGGGTGATTTGCTTTGGTAGGTGGGTTCACTTATATCGTGACCGCCATTGTACTTTATTTTATTCATTGTATCTAGTAAACTCCATCAACCAGACTTGTATATTTATTTCAGACTTAGAGACCAGAGTTGTATATTCTTTCGACCTTAGAGTCGCGCGTTGTAATATTATGGCTTTCATTGATGTTTTGAGTTTCCTTTTGAGTTTTGATCCTCGCCCTTCGGCGTTGTATATTATATTGCTTGCGTGGTTATGGCCGTCGATTGACGAAGAGCTAGCTCCCGCTTGAGGATGCCTTTTATCATTATATATGCTTTTATCATGTTGTATCCCGTTCGGGGCCAGTATTTACAAAGGAAACTCTGCCGAAATTTTCAGGAAAGACTTGATGTTTTAAAAACGCATATTCGGCTTATTTTATCAAAACACTTTCTTTAAAAATGGTTTATATTTCTGGGATTTTGGCTTACTTGAATTAGATGGAGCCCTATATACTTCATATGATTCAAGTGCCAGTCACGTGCCATTTCCGGGTCGTGACAAAGTTGGTATCAGAACGCTAGGTTAACCTTGGTTCGAGTCTATGTTTGACTATGCGGGGCCTAGAGCGTTTGTGTATATACGGAACATAGGCTTGACCTTACGGAACTTAGACTTAGTCGAGGGGGTATTAGACCCGAACTTTCGTCGCATAGGTTGACCTTGGTTGATGGAGTAGGTGACTTAAGGAGAGTGACGTACCGTGTGTATGTTCCGCGGCATACTTACGATACGCTACTCCGCTTAAGAAGCCTTAGGATGTACATTGTCTTGCACGGTATTATATTCATTCATGATCTATCCTCATCAATATCGGTTTATGGTTTTGCTGCCACAATTACATGGGCAGAGAGAGCTACGGCTAGAGTTGCGGTCAGCACGAGCTCGTCACGGACGAGGACTGATTGATTGATTTAGCGTTGTCGCGCTTTCTAAAAGATAGATCAAAAATATTTGTAACCGCAATCAAGAACGGCGTCGCATGAAGCTAGCCGGTGAGTACGGGTCGGTCCACAGGGATTTTGTGAATTTCCGATTCGCGCTTACGAGTTAATTCCGAAGGGTGTTCGGATTGATTATTAAATCTAAAAACCTAATTAATCTATACTAATTATCTAGATCTATTCTTGCTAGGGCTAGGTTTAGGGATGGTTTGGAAATGCAAGTAAACCTCAACACTTTCTATACCCGAATGAAGATTTGTGAGGAGTTATGGTAATTATCAATAAAGTGGATTAGATCCGTTCGGGAAGGTGATCCTTCCTCTAGGTTCTTGTCCTTCCTTTAGAGATCCTTACCCTAACCTCCATGGAAAACAACACACCCGGGCCTTTATACTGTTAGTTATATGTATGCCCTAGAGGCCATTACTGTACATTGGATGTATATTGTAGTGGATGCTCGGACATATATAGGTAGGACTTTCTTGCTCGACATGATAATACGCTATCTGGTTGCTCTTTATCTTAACATGTATATTTTCTGTCTCTCTGATTACATGTTGATAAAGCCCTTAGGATGTGTACTCGACTTCCAGGACTATGATGCAGATCATACTAGTGGGGCCTGGGTAGTCAATGAGTACATCCTTCATTGTTCCTAGTCGTGGGAATATCGAGACGGGGCATCGATATTCCAGAGTAGACTAGCGTATATCTTCTCGACCCATGCGATGGGCGATGGATGATCCCATATCCATTGGTGTTTGACATCGGAGATGGTATGCGGGTGCTCAGTGGAGACTGGGTACACTGAACGGACTCGCCGAGAACTCCCAGATGGTATTATACCTCACGTCAGATGGCAGTTCTCTTGTGACACTGGTACAGCTTAGTCTGTTGACCAGAGATCGTCATAGAGTCTTGTGTGTCTCCCACTGTGCTTTGATTTCCACCCTACCACGGCTCAACTGAGTTGTGCAAACAGGTGGTTATTGGGTACAGTCCCGATTCACATGGAGGCAATGAGCGATAGGAGGGGATTCGTCTCTCCCGGTATTGGGGGTTGATGTTGCGCTATGCTCGACTGGCCATAACAGGAAATCCCTGGCCAGGGTTGCAGTGACCTACTGGTAAGTGTTATCAGTAGTTTCACACATGTCATGGACCTTACGTCGGCATGACTTATCGAGCTATTGGGGTCTGACGTTTACCACCCCTAAGCGAGATATGCGACATATCAGACGAACAGACCGGACTATACGGTAAGTGTTACTGGTTGGATTCATAGGAGTATGAGCGGGCTTGCTCGTCGATCTTCTGATCGCTCAATACCCGGGTGGCCGTTACGTTTAGCAGACCGCTTGTGGCTTGTGGGTGCTTGATATGATCATCATCTGCTACCGGCGTATTGACGAGTCTTTAGAGTCCTACACAGAGGTTTCCTGACTCAAGCGAAACGAAATAGGAGCGCATATGAGATATGTGCGGGACCGAGAATAATGCGTGTATGTGATACCGTATTCCATTCTCGCGATGAATGTATCGATTGGTTGTATGCGATATAACCTAGTTATCGAATCAAGGATTGATTCGATAAGCCGATACATTGGATACTAGTCGGTTATATACGATATGACCGGATCGTTAAATCAAGTGTTGATTTAATGGTTTAATGTATAATTATGTATTTGATATATTACTTTGCATTAACTAGTATTGGTTCACTTTAAATGGATTTTCTCACTTGAATTGTGCAAGTTGTATATGTGATATACTTTTGTGCACATGATTGTATCATGTTTGATGATACATGCTTATTTGGTTAAGTGTAAAGAATTAAACTATGGTTAAGTTAATGATTAGGGTTTTGTTTACTTAATTACTTATTCATTTATCTTATTCATTTATTCATTATGGAAAATGAAAAGGATAAATGAATGATTACTTGTTTTGTTTTTAGTTGAACTTTCATGAAGTTTTGACTTAGTCTCCATTCTTTTCTTATACTTAAACCTAACCATTTAAACTAACCCTAATTCATTCTCTACACTAAACTAAGGTTAGAAGATGATAAGAATAAATTCTTTTTCATTTTTCAAAAATACTTATCATAATTCTTTATCATCTTCTTCTTCATCTTCAAGTTGAAGAAAGCTTGCACCATCAATGGCAACTAGCCAAAATGAGTGAGAAATCCAAATCTGAAGTCTACCCACTTCTTATTTCTTCATCCTCTACCTCTTGCCAAGTTGTATAGGGTGTTTCCTTCACAAGTTTTCAAGGCTTGGTGAAGTTGGAGCTTGTTCTTGTGATACCTCGACGTAGATCATCTTCGGCATCGAACCGACGATCAAGCCCGCCCATTCTTCGATGATGCCAATGCTAGAGTCATTGGTTCGATTTGGACAGCGGAGGGAGATCATCGCGGAGCTTAGGAAGTGGTGGACCGGATCTACAAAGGTTGTAGTCACTTTCCCTTAGCATTTAATTCGATTACATGCTTGCATCGCCTAAATATCTAGCCAACGATCCGTATTAGGGTTTGTAGGCACAAGGAATTTTTTGATTTGTGCATGTTTGATCACTTGTGAGACCTCTTGGGAGTGCCTAGGAACCCTACAGTGGTATCAGAGCCTAGCTAGAGCCTTAGGCGAAGTCTAGACGGAATTAGAACTCCGATCGAATCAAAACCCAAACCCTAATATTGCACTCTGGGCTTTTTCTGAAATCGTGGTTTTTTCGAAATTAAAAATATGCAGAAAATCCAGCAGGGAATTCTAAGAATTACGATGCAAAAATTTTTCATTGATACCTCTATTGCGCGGCGGAACCGCGGCAGAAGCCTGGCTTCTGCGGCGGTTCTGCGGTCACGTGACTTGATTGGCCTTCAAACTTTGCACAGTAATTCATGTTTTCTGGTTCTGGTTTTCCTGGGAATATTTTAATATTTATTCCAGAGTTGTATTTTCTGGGTTGTATTGGGGACTCGGTGTATTCGATCGGACTGTCTAATTTTTGTCGGTGTGCTTTTCCGGGTATTTTTAGAATATGTTAAAAAGTTCGACCGGATATAAATACCCACTTTTTCCCCTGCCGGGAAATTTCCAATTGTTGGATTTTTCCGTAGTTTAACGACGTTCTAAGTAGTGCAAGTAACGCGATGGACCCTCTAGAAGATAACAAACCTTAACTCGATTATGTGACCGTCTTGAACTGCCCTTTGAACCTTCGGGTTTGGGGCAGTACGGCGTGCCACATGTGAGGCGTTGGCTTGACCCTTCTACGGCTGGACCGTTGGTACTGAGGCACGAACTGAATGTTGTTAGACTTATTTCATGTGTTGAGCTGTATCGGGAAAACATGGGTGTTCGATTGTTCGATCGAAAAGTTTAGCATTTTCTATTTATCCGGAATGTGATACAACAATTGGAATTCACAAAAGGTTATGAGATAACGGAATGAATATTATAAACATAGAAGTTTAGTCTCGCTTGATCGGTTGCCACGGAATTTTGATGTGATCAAAAGTCCGTCGCAATCACGTAGCGTACGCGGATACTCGCCGGGTAAACTTAATAGACAGCCTCACTCCATAGCCCCGACGAAGTGACTGTAGGAGAACCCCGTCGCCGAAAGCATCCGTTCGGGTGCTCGCGGTAGCGGTGTTCCGCCTTGGTGCACTTTGTCGACGGCGTCGGGGGCGCGGCCGTCTACTGAAGTTTGCGACGAGCATTCGATCAGAATGTCGGGAATCCTGTTGAATTGCCCGACTTGATATTGAAAAGTGTTTTCGATTTTGAGACTAAAATGCGGGGTTTATAATTGTTGGGCATGCGATGTCTAAGTAATTCATTTGGTCAGGCATGCGATGTCTGAGGAGGTTGCGGATTCCAACTGTTGTAGTTTTACACTTTCTTTTCTGTGACCGTAAGTGTAATATATGATATCGCCGGTTTCGTTGCTATATGTCAACGACAATTGGGATGGACATATTTAGTTACGTTGATGACATGTGATGTTATGTGTTGCTGAATATGTTATATTGGATCGTCGTGTTTGAATAGCCCGGGGTTTTGTTATGTGAGATGAGTGTTTTTTCATTTTCATTCATGTAAAAACTTGTATGTAATATTCTTTTATTGGGGCACTTCCAGGTTGCGGATGTTGTCACCATTTGTATATTATTTACTTTTCCGCATTAGGATAGACCCAAGGAGGGGAGCACAAGTAACCGGGTTCTGGGGTCCAGAGGGAGACCAACTCGAGGAGTCGAGTCCGGGTCTCCTAACCCTAAAATTGGTAGGGTTGCTTGCCGCTCTCGTAGGGGTCTAAAGGTGTGGGATTGGCTATTCATCACGACCGTGGAATCTGTGTTTTATACTGGCTCGTATTGAAAACACGGACGTCCTAGTATATCCAATATTTCATATGATTCTTTCTGCTGCGTTATCTGTGATGTGATCATGCGATGTTCTGTGCTCTGTTCAGATAGATATAGTATATAGTATATATGATATATTATATAGACGTTGCTTATGTTTTACACCCGCGCTAGCCCTGCCTCGCTCTGTCGTTAGTTACCTAACCTAACGATACAGACGGGACATCGAGGCGAATGCGGATGGCATAAGCGTACGTTATATTTATCTGTGATGATTAGGTGGAATTAAATGATGGGATATTCATTAATGAGATTAATGAAAGAAAATAAACCTAATTGATGTTGTGGAATCGAATTTCAAAATGAAAACAGGTAGCTACAGTTCTTGCTTTGCATCGCGGTGTTCCTTGTAGAACATCCTGCACCTTATTCGATAAGGAAAGGACCGAGATCCCTTCACTGGGAGTGACTCCTTTAGCAATAACTGGCAGATGCTACAACCCTCGGTTTGTCTTTTGATCGCTTCTATAGTTTCTACTTTGCACAGTGATATATATGATATATCCCGCACCTCATTCGACGAGGAAAGGGCCGACGATCCCTTCACCGGGAGTGACCCCTTTAGCAAAACTAGAAAAGCCTCAAAAACATTCCATTTAAAAACCATTTGATTCCGCAACGAGATCAAGTTCAAAGCGTTAAAGGTTTTCACAAAAACCATTCGCAACCCTCCGTCATTTTAGGAAGTAGAGTACTTAGTATTCGTGCTGTGTTTGTTGACTTTAGTTAAGGCACAGTGTACGGTAGCTAAGTGATGTCTTCCTACACCGCATATGATGTGATTAGTTAGGACAGTCGTGTGACTTTGTTGACCTTAGTTAAGGGTCATGTGGGTGGGTCTGATTAATCACGAAATGACGGGTAGAACTTGACTAGTACTTATGATTTGTTGACCATAGTTAAGGTCATAGGTGCTAGGGGTAAAAACCTTTATCGGGAGTTTCAAGTGTTGAAACTTGCAATGAGATTGCATACCTTCTATATGATAGTTGGATCCCGATACCCACTGCGAGTAATTGTTACTCCTGGGAGAGTTTTGCACTTTACAATTAGCCGATCAAGTAGGTGTCTAGAAAGGTGTCAACGGGGTTATGCCTCTGGGAAAACGAGGTTTACAGTAATTAGGTCCGTGCGAAAGCACGGGGAACCTCCCTCAAAGTACCGACACTGGCCTGGCTGAAAGATTGGCGAACTTGTAGAGTGTAATTAATCCCGGCTAGTCTTTCCTTTTAGGGTTTGAAGGAAGATTTGATAAAAACAGTGGGAGCCATCCTGATTAGATAAAATAAATAACCAATCTGATCTTGCAAGAGCGCACGCTGAGTGTTTTCTTCTCTCTCTCTCCAGGTAGCGACCATATCACGCCTTAATCAAGATAATAATATGGATGTATTGACCGAACCCGCTTGTTATACTGGGCTGGGGAACGTTGGTCCCGCTCCAACTTATAATTGTTATAAGACAGAGCAGGAAATTGGGGAATACCAGAATTCCTATGCCGCCCAAACGAAGAAAGTGCATATGATGCATCTCCTTCGGGTGTGTTCATTACAAAGAACTGTTTCTCAGTATCCTCTGCATCCTGGGTATATGATACAGGATCAGGATCCCAGATATGTAATCTGTTACATAGGGCTACAAAAAGGTAGAAAAACTGAGAACGGGTGATAAGTTTCATGAGGCAGAAAACGGGGCAAGTGTTGCAGCCAAGTCTGTTGGTCACTATCACCCTGTATTACCAATACATTGATTCTGAACAAATGCTATTTGATACCGAACCTGATATACAAAATCATATCAGTCTCTTTATTAGTAAAGAAATGATATAATTTTGTATTGTTGGATAATGTTTTGAACATTTCCTATATCAAAAGTTGATCGGTTCAGGCTCGTTATCTAAAAGCATTGACGTTCTAAATCAAACTACAGTTCCTTGTATATTGAACACACACAAGAGGAAGAGTTCAGAAATGAACGAATCCTTCTTGAGGCATTGTAGACTAGGTCACATCAATGTGACCCGACTGGCTGAAGTTACATTTTAGATGCATATTTAAATCAGTTTGAATTTACATCTTGTGAAACTTGTCAGTCATGTCACAAAGATTAGATGACCATAGCTCTGTTTATTAGAAATAGAGAAAGAGTTAGTAAACTCTTGGGACTGATACATGATGATGTATGTAAAGTCTCCTGTCTACACATGCCAGGACTGGTTCTTTATACTTCATTATATTCTCTGATAATCTCTCAAGATTCAGTCATATGTTCCTGTTGAAACATAAGTCCGAACCTTTTGAGATATTCACAGAATATAAGTTAGAAGTAGAGAACCAAAATACGGGTATAAGTATTATGTTCTATGATAAGATCAGGGAGGAGAATACTTGTGCATAGAATTCCTGGACTATTCTAAAGGATAATGAGATTCTCTCTCAGTGTTATTCCTCTGAATACACCACAGCACAACGGTGTATCAGGGCGGATCAATTGCACAATATTAGATATGGTGTGCTCTATGATGAGTATTACTGAGTTTCCTATTTCCTTTTGGGGGTTATGCACTTGAGAAGCTGCATACCTATTGAATTAGGTTTGAATCAAATCAGTGCCTACCATTCCATATGAGATATGGTATGGGAAGAACCCATCTCTTAAGCGAGTTAAGATTTGGGGTTGTCTGGCCTATGTTTAAAGCAAAATCCGAACAAGATCGAGGCAGGATCAGTTCTGTAGAACTGGAAAGGTTCCAGCTATACAAAACTGCAGTTGATCATTTGACAGAACCAAAGGATTCTATAGTTCCCGACGAACCTCAGCCTCTCCACCGATCTAGTAGGGTTCCTCATCCGCCTGAGAGATACCTCGGTTTCTCGATGACAGTGGGAGCGAGGAATGCATCATGAGATGATAACCTAACTAGTTTCGAGCAGGCCATCGAGAGTAGGGACTCTGTAAGAATGGCTGGATGCTTAGCGATCTGAGAAGGAATCCATATACACCAACAAAGTATGGACTTTGGTTGTTATATCTGAAGGGTTAAATCCCCATCAGGAGCAAGTATATCTTGAGAAGATTACTTGGTGTAGATGGAAAGGTTGAGACTTTCAAAGCTAGACTTGTTAAAGGTTTTCGTCATCGACCAGGCACGGATAATGATGAAACCTTTTCCATGGAATATGCTTAAGTCCATCCAGATCCTACTTGCCATGGCTACATACCATGACTGCGATATCTGGTGGTTGGGTGCCATGACTACTTTTCTAAATAATGATTTAGAAGAGAACGTCTATAAGAACACAGCCAGAGGGCTTCGTAAACAGTGGGAGCAGCGGAAACGTGTGCAAGTTGCTTTACATAATGAAGCAGGCATCGCGGAGTTGGAACGTCTGTTTTGATGTGATAGTCAAAGTGTTTGACTTCATCAAAATGGTAGACGAACCTTGTATATAAAAAGGGGTAGTAGAGAGTAAGGTGGTCATCTTCGTATTGTACGCAGACAACATACTCTTGATAGGAAAAGAGTTTCCTATACTACGATCGGTCAATCTCCTATTATCACTAGGATTCTCCAAATAGGATCAAAGTGATACCTCCTAAATCCCGAGTTTTCATTTATGAGATAGATGTAATTGGATGCTAGGATTCTCACTAGATGTAGTGAGATGGTATCAATCGATCCTGGGGAGAATTACTGGAAGAGTTCCAGGGTGATAAAGACGACTGAATGTCAGTCACGGGCATTGTCTTTACCCTCAGTAGAGGGACGGATTGTTGGAAGAGTTCCAAGCTAGATACCGTGGCAAACTAGACGATAAAGGCTGGTAACATCGCTATTAAAGATACTACCAAAGAGGCAGTTTGGGTGTATATTGGTTCATAAGATGAACTAGATTCCTGCCATTGTATGACAATGGAAGTGTGGCTTCGGCCCTGGAACCCTGGTCCCATCAGTGACCCAGACATATTCTGAGGCAGCATCACCTGATCATGGAGATAGTTGATCTCCAGGTTGATCGAGGTTAGGAGAGTAGACTCAGAGGACAACACGGCGGATCCACTCACGAAGGCCTTTTCCCAGAGAGAGACTCATATGGGATGGTTGAGTATTAGATACTGCAACCTCTGCTACAGATGGCCCTAGTGCAAGTGGGAGATTGTTAGTCATATGTATGCCCTAGAGGCCATTACTGTACATTGGATGTATATTGTAGTGGATGCTGGGACATATATAGGTAGGACTTTCTTGCTCGACATGATAGTACGCTATCTGGTTGCTCTTTATCTTAACATGTATATTTTCTGTCTCTCTGATTACATGTTGATAAAGCCCTTAGGATGTATACTCGACTTCCAGGACTATGATGCAGATCATACTAGTGGGGCCTGGGTAGTCAATGAGTACATCCTTCATTGTTCCTAGTCGTGGGAATATCGAGACGGGGCATCGATATTCCAGAGTAGACTAGCGTATATCTTCTCGACCCATGCGATGGGCGATGGATGATCCCATATCCATTGGTGTTTGACATCGGAGATGGTATGCGGGTGCTCAGTGGAGACTGGGTACACTGAACGGACTCGCTGAGAACTCCCAGATGGTATTATACCTCACGTCAGATGGCAGTTCTCTGGTGACACTGGTACAGCTTAGTCTGTTGACCCGAGATCGTCATAGAGTCTTGTGTGTCTCCCACTGTGCTTTGATTTCCACCCTACCACGGCTCTACTGAGTTGTGTAAACAGGTGGTTATTGGGTACAGTCCCGATTCACATGGAGGCAATGAGCGATAGGAGGGGATTCGTCTCTCCCGGTATTAGGGGTTGATGTTGCGCTATGCTCGACTGGCCATAACAGGAAATCCCTGGCCAGGGTTGCAGTGACCTACTGGTAAGTGTTATCAGTAGTTTCACACATGTCATGGACCTTACGTCGGCATGACTTATCGAGCTATTGGGGTCTGACGTTTACCATCCCTAGGCGAGATATGCGACATATCAGACGAACAGACCGGACTATACGGTAAGTGTTACTGGTTGGATTCATAGGAGTATGAGCGGGCTTGCTCGTCGATCTTCTGATCGCTCAATACCCGGGTGGCCGTTACGTTTAGCAGACCGCTTGCGGCTTGTGGGTGCTTGATATGATCATCATCTGCTACCGGCGTATTGACGAGTCTTTAGAGTCCTACACAGAGGTTTCCTGGCTCAAGCGAAACGAAATAGGAACGCATATGAGATATGTGCGGGACCGAGAATAATGCGTGTATGTGATACCGTTTTCCATTCTCGCGATGAATGTATCGATTGGTTGTATGCGATATAACCTAGTTATCGAATCAAGGATTGATTCGATAAGCCGATACATTGGATACTAGTTGGTTATATACGATATGACCGGATCGTTAAATCAAGTGTTGATTTAATGGTTTAATGTATAATTATGTATTTGATATATTACTTTACATTAACTAGTATTGGTTCACTTTAAATGGATTTTCTCAATTGAATTGTGCAAGTTGTATATGTGATATACTTTTGTGCACATGATTGTATCATGTTTGATGATACATGCTTATTTGGTTAAGTGTAAAGAATTAAACTATGGTTAAGTTAATGATTAGGGTTTTGTTTACTTAATTACTTATTCATTTATCTTATTCATTTATTCATTATGGAAAATGAAAAGGATAAATGAATGGTTACTTGTTTTGTTTTTAGTTGAACTTTCATGAAGTTTTGACTTAGTCTCCATTCTTGTCTTATACTTAACCCTAACCATTTAAACTAACCCTAATTCATTCTCTACACTTAACTAAGGTTAGAAGATGATAAGAATAAATTCTTTTTCATTTTTCAAAAATACTTATCATAATTCTTTATCATCTTCTTCTTCATCTTCAAGTTGAAGAAAGCTTGCACCATCAATGGCAACTAGCCAAAATGAGTGAGAAATCCAAATCTAAAGTCTACCCACTTCCTATTTCTTCATCCTCTACCTCTTGCCAAGTTGTATAGGATGTTTCCTTCAAAAGTTTTCAAGGCTTGGTGAAGTTGGAGCTTGTTCTTGTGATACCTCGACGTAGATCATCTTCGGCATCGAACCGACGATCAAGCCCGCCCATTCTACGATGATGCCAATGCTAGAGTCATGGGTTCGATTTGGACAGCGGAGGGAGATCATCGCGGAGCTTAAGAAGTGGTGGACCGGATCTACAAAGGTTGTAGTCACTTTCCCTTAGCATTTAATTCGATTACATGCTTGCATCGCCTAAATATCTAGCCAACGATCCGTATTAGGGTTTGTAGGCACAAGGAATTTTTTGATTTGTGCATGTTTGATCACTTGTGAGACCTCTTGGGAGTGCCTAGGAACCCTACATATACTACGGTATCACCGCTACCTCGAGGGATAGAGTGCCGTAGGGAGCGGTAAGTGCATGTATGCATGGAGTCCTATTGTAAATATTTGGTGGGTAAGAAAGGGATGAGAGATCTCATCTCTCAAAATCCTTCCCCAAAGCTAACTCTAAACAAGTTCCTAGGGCATGAAATTAAATCTACCTAGGGCAAGGAATTTAAATCTACACTAAGGCAAGAAATTAAATTACTTACAGATGCATCCCTCCAATCATCCATGCAGGGTTGTCAGATCTGAATTTCTGAATGGAGAAGAAACAACGATGCTCTCCAAAAGATTTCTAAATTTTATTCATTAAAGGGAGGCATAAGAAATTACAATGAGTAGAGTTCCTATTTATAGAGAATAGGAAACCCTAGGTTACAATTGATTTGCATGTCTACATTTACCAAAATATCCTTAGGAAGACCTAGTCAAAGTAGACTTCAAGCTTTGGTAAAATTTTATGTCTCTGTCTCTTTAAAAGAAAGTATTGGGCCTTGGATCTTTGGGCTTCCTTATTATTTGGTTCTTTATTAAAATAGCTTCTATGTTTCTTCCAGATCTCCAGTGAATAATTGCGGTGGACTTTTAACCGTTCGCTTTGTAATCTTGGACCTTGCATTGCCTTGTACTTTGTGAATTTTATCTTTTGATGTAGGCTTGATCAAGAGTCTTCTTTTTGCTGGTCAAAGTCCACTTTTTCATCGTGTTTACATCGTTTTCACTATTTTAGATCCAAGAACCTGTAACCTGTAATATGTAGCAGACATGCGTCAAAAGCACCTGTTTATTTATAAAATGAATAAGAATGGGGAATATAATAATGCAATATTCTGGTATGAACAAGGACTAACCAGGGCGTTATTCCAGAGACATACGATTTCATATAGAGGCGTCGTTTATTTGTGTTTTCACGCCGTGAGCGTTTGATGGATCGCTGTTATGAGATTTCTCGGATGTGCATATTTGCACTAGAGGATTGAGCCACTGATAGAGGCCAGCCAGAATGTGATGACCATTGATGTATCGCTTATTCATGATGATTGAGGCACTGTTAAGCGTGCAGACGAATGGGCCAGTTGCTGCTGCGAACGACGAGATATTTCCCCAGATGTTGGAGCTATTACAGTACGAGTTGTACATAGAGATATGATAGCAGGTCGCTAGTCACCCGAGGATGAATGACTAAGACACGTGGTTCGTTCGTTTACCCCGATGCGAGGTCATCAGATAGATTGATTCCAGCTAGAGACGACTTCATGCAGGTACGTTGAGAGTTGATAGAGGCGATCGAATTTCAGAAACCCATATTCCAAGTTTAAAGTATTCAGAAAGACATGCAAGAAATTCTATAAACCCTCTAGAAGAATGAAAACCCTAACTCGACATAATGACCATGTGAAAGCCTTTGAACCTTAGGGTTTGCGGCAGTTCCGCGGTGCCATTAGGGAGGCTTGGGTTTGCCCTTATACGGTTGGTCCATAGGTGCTGTGGCATGTACTCGATATTATTAAACTGTACCCAAGATGTTGAGTTCTTGGGGGTTTATGAGGTTTTGACGAATCGATCGAAAAGTTCGACTTCATTTGGATATCATGTGATGGGATATATTGCTTGGGAGACTTCAGATATGAGTATAGCCGTTGGAGTGCAGTCCATGCAGCCACGAAGAGATGTGTACGAATCAGTCGACATTAGAGGAAGGTGGAGTAAGAGGTTCGTACGAAATCTTGATGAGATGACGTTCCACTCCGCTGACATCAGAGATGTGATACGCATGCAGAGGCGTTGTATATGGATATATCTTTCAGAAGGAGTCGCGATGAGTATGCAGCCATTCCGGAGCAAGAAATAGATTTAGTAAAGGACAATGACTTCCGGGCAGTTCGATAGAAATGAGATTTGGGAGAGACCTCGACAGGACCTTTCTAGAATAAATTACGAGTAGACTTGGACCTAGGAGCGGTCATTTTACGCACACCCAGCAGACTAGAGTTCAGCACTGTCGACGAGACATGTCATGAGTGACCACGACAGTTGGGCAGAGATTCTTTAGAGGATTTGCTTGAGCGGGACTATTCCGCCATACTTGATTTCAGTATTTTGGGCGATCTATTCGCATGATTGAGTTTTGATGACTGAGATTCATGATATTTGTTTTCATGCACCATGGTTGCACCTACTGGGTATTCATATTTTGTGCATAGTTATTACACTTGAGATATGCTTTATACACCTTTGTGTTGATTTATGATTTATGCACAGTATCGCACTTGATATCGTTTTATGCCTTGGCTACACATGTTTATGATTTCTTGGATTTCATACAGTTGGGTTGATTTTATGCATATGGTACGCACACGATTTGGTTTTTGCACTCGGTATAGTTGGCATATGCTTGCAGTGCATTCATACGTATTTTCTGCACCACAGTTGCACCAGACTTCGTTTTGATGTCATTTGAGATATTGATTGTGATTTCATGCCTAGGGCATGCATATGATTTGACTTATGCTTTCGGTATAGTTTTCATGCACTTTTAGTATTTTGATTTGCTTTTGTGCACGCTGATGCACATGGTTGTGAAATTATATACCACGGTATACCTGATTTGGATTTGGATTGAAATGTGTTGTATACCGTCGATTTTGATTGTGATACTCGATATTTGTTTTGTGCACCTGATTGGATTCTTGCGCATATTTGACGTACTTGAATTGGATTTTGAGCATGTTCGGCGCTTGATATTGGATTTCGTGATTTCGTGCATGTTGGATGCACATGATTTAGATTTTTCTTTGTGCATATCAGATGCACCTGATGTTGCTGTCAGGCACGCCCGTTGCCTTTGACAGATGTTTCGTGCACACCCGATACACTTAGATATTGTTTCTGTGGACATGTATGGCACATTCATAGATTTTGATTTCCGTGCGCACCAGACGCACGTATCATTCATATGCACATTTTGGGATTAATTTCTTATGGAGCAGTACGTTTTTATGATAAATACGATTTGTTTTCATACTAAGCAGGACTAGTCAGAGGACAGTACCTGGATATATTTTGCATGCATTGATAGTTATCGGAGGGATTTTCCAAAAAAAAGAGCTATAGTCTCAGTATTTACCTACGTGTCTGATATGACACGAAACGTTTAAAACAAGTAAACCCTTCTAAATTGTTTTCAAAAACGGCGGGACGTGCATATTAAACAAAATATATATATATATATATATATGATTATTTTCTTACAATAGACGTCCGCCCCTGTGCAGTGTTATGCGCATCGCACAACAATATGAAAGGTTTGGCATACGTTTCCTTCAGATAGTTACATGTATAGATTTGATGTGTACATGTTATAGTTTTGATATATATCATGTTGGTTTTCGTGTTGTATTTTGACATTGATGTCCTCCCCATGACTCCGATGATTGCGAGATACTTGACAGAGTTTCAATTTTGAGTTATCTTCTCATTGTTCATGTGAGTGCATTGCGCTACGATGTGCCTTATGTATTTATGATTTCAGAACCCCGACGACTTGATCTTTTTACTGAAATGTTTTAGTATTGAGGAGTTAAATTTAAATTCAGGGACTGAATTTCTTTAAAGGGGGAAGATTGTAATATTTCAGAAAAATAAAATATTATTTTTGGGAATTTTCATAATTAAATAATATTATATTGAATATTTTAATAAGGCGGTATAATTAAATAACGATAAATTGGGAAAAAATTTGGAAAATTATGGAAATTACTAAAATGAGGGTGTTTTATTGGATTTATGCAAATTATAAGTTTTTATGATTCATTATACACTATTTAGTGCTAATCGCGATTAGATATCGCTAATCGGGCATTAAGCGTGTTTTGTGCACATGACATGCACATGTCATTTTTAACACTTGTTATATTTTTATCATGGTTTTCCTTCATGATCATTTCATTTTGGGTTTTTAAATGAAAAGAATAGAAAAGAAAAGAAAAGAAAAAGGAAAACAATAAAGAAAGGAGGGATGGGCAAGAGAGAGATAGGTGAGGGGTCAACCAAGACCATGGCTCTTTGTCCCTTCATTGTTTCTTCTTCATTTCTCTTCCCCCTCTTCTTTCATGGCAGCACCTCCTTCCCTCTCCTCTACAACCCCCACAAACACCATCAAACCTTCATCAAAACTCCATCCCCACTTCATTAAAAATGTGCACAAGCCCATTAGCTACACTTGGGACCATGAAAGCAAGGATTTTGGGCACTTGGGGCAACTCAAGAAATTTCTTGAGTTACCAAATGATGTAATCCTTTCACCAATTGTATTGTATTTTATTCACTTAAGCATCTAAACTAGTTTAGAGTCCATTTAGTGTAGTTTAGTGAACTTTGAAAATTCAAGAAAAGGATTAGGGTTTGAATTGAATCCTAGGGTTTAATTGAGACTTAAGATTGACCTTAACCCCGGTGGTGATTGATTTAAGACCTAAACCAGAGACTTAAGCCCCAATTAGCGAACGTAGAAATCCCCGATATCCGTATTTTGTGAGAGTTGTGATAAGAAAATGAAATCTTCTAACACTCGGGGACCTGGAAAATTATTTAGCAAACACAGTGAGTCATGCAGGCACCCTAGGAGCTACCACTGAAACCTGAGACCCACTGGACATTTCTTGGCCGCAATTTTATTCCTTTTGGCCACAAATTGCGGCCTGGGTGGGTTGGAACTGGTTCGTGTTTGTTCTGTGGCTCCAGTATCTTTAAATTAGACCCTCCATATATGCAAAATTGGCTAATTTGACTTAGGGTAAAATCTGGAGAATGTTTTCAAAGTTGCTGCTTTATGTTTTGCGATGTTTATAAATTGGAGTTTTGATATTTGTGTTTGGTATCGATCACTTGATGTTTGTACGTCTATATCGTGCAATTTTTGGTTGATTTGCGTGAGTAGACCATAGGTTTCAACCTATGAGTGATTCGTGTGTCGTTTCGATTTGCAAAATTGGATTTTAATGCGATACGACGTGTTATGATATGTAGGTACCCTCACGAGAACTTCGAGATGACAAGAAAGCACGTGGCGACGTCGGCATCAGCAAGCGAAGGTCAAGGTGAGTAGATATATATCTACGGGGGAAGTCGGGAGGATGGCGTATAGCACCCCCGCAGTTTCGTAATAGAACACGAATGCGTTATATCTATATTATATATATACATATATGGATGTGATATGGAATGACTTTGGATTAGTATAGTGTACTTGTAAGTTAGTGTTAAGTCGTGAACCATAGGGTAGTGATTTGCACACACGCGCGCGCACACACACACATTCATTCATTTTATTTACCTGTGCGTATATGGGTATATGTATATACACACACACACACACATGGGTATGGGACTATGTGTATGTGTGTGTGTGTGTGTGTGTATATATACGTATACCTATACATGGATGATGAGGAATGTATATGGTATTTGGAGACGAGTCGATGAGATTGGGCATGGTGCCATGAGATCAGTGATTTGATATGGTTCGTATATTGAGATACGACATGAGATTTTAGCGGGCCTTTGGGCGTGTGTTTTCATACACGCATATTATGCAGATGGTATCAGTTTGTACTAGACTTAGATCAGTACACCAGTTCATGAGATATGATGATAAGGATACCAGATAAATGATGAGATGAATGTGATATTTGACCCGTACCCAGATTGGGATGCCGTACGATGGATTTACCATACGAGCTATATATTGAGGATAGATCCACACTCTTGAATTGAGGATGTCATATTATATTTATATTGTATCGTACGTGATATTATTGAGGCGGGATCACCGACTATTATATTTATATGTATCAACTCAGATTTAGGTGGTTTTCCCTTACCCTTTCGGTTAGATTGTTCGTTTAGTCATATAGTTTACTTGTAGATGTTAGACTAGACTCGGGTCATACCTATTTCAAAACTAATAAATCGTGAGTATTTTAAAGACAGGCCAAGGGAGTATTACAGATATTTTCAAAAGACGCATCTTTTCTAAAACACCATAGCCCTTAATTTCTAAACATCACGATTCGTGTTATTTCAAATGGCAAAACTGTATTACACATATATATATATATATTGATGTAGATTCTTCATTGTTGTGTTTATTATTAAGATCCCGCACATTATTGATGTTCGCATCGCATTTGAATGCTTATATTGTGTTTTCATATGCCATTATTGAGATCATGCTGTAAGGACACTAGCACCATTACCGATGATGTGTATGCTCCATGTACACTTGCTTGCCGGCTCACACACATCATCATCGGTAATTACCATGTCACGTACACTTTAGTGAATATTATTTCATTGACATAGCCTGCAAGATGATAGTTGTAATATGTTATCGCTTTCATATGCTAGTTTAACTATTGCACTCATTGCATGATATCAGATGCATTCATATATTCATTGGTTATGCAGTATTTTGCGGTTTTATGCCGATATTCACTGTTTACTTACCCTTGATTTTTGGATTTCGGATTTTCATGAGATTTCGGGATTTTGGGGAAAACCGCAAGAATATATATAAATTTCTCTCTCTCTCTCTCCCTCTTTTTAAAAATGCAAGTTGCGGTTTTCTCGTGATATATGAGTCATCCTCCATGAGTTTTCATGATAGCTGTTGGATTTCGAGACCCGTTTCGAGGAGTAGTATGAACTGTCTCGGGTATATGGTGGACCCGGTATGGTACCCCGGGGCGAGAGTGATTTCATAGAGGATGATGAGCTTGGCAGGGCCAGACTGCCTACCGGTGATTGTTTGGCATGGCGGATATTCAGAGGATACCGTCCGTGGTCGTGTGATTGGTGATATGGGCCGATCCGGACTGACGGAGCCCTAGGTATCGAGACACAGTGATATTGAGATACTGGGATTTATGTTTTGTGTCGATGCTAGACACTGATTATGTTGATTTCATTGATGATACCTCGTGTTATATAAACAGAAATCTCACTAAAACAAGAAAACAGTTTCTTCATTTACATGTATTCTGTTTTCATTACATTACATTCATACCTCATACATATGATATATTGCTACCTGAGGCACTGACACGAGCACATGGGATTACACTTATGTATAGATGTTTACCCTTGCTACATTTTCATACTTCAGACTTTATCATTTGAGGTTTATATATATATATATATATATATATATATATATATATAAATTATCGTATTGACCTAGGATGAGTCATACATACGATTTCTGCTCGGTGATGTTTTCTACTCACGAGTTGGCAACTCACCCCCGTTGTGCCACAGTTTCTTGCAGGTTTTGCCGTACATGTTTTGTTACGGCTTTGCTGACACACTGCTTCCATTCCGGGTGATTTGCTTTGGTAGGTGGGTTCACTTATATCGTGACCACCATTGTACTTTATTTTATTCATTGTATCTAGTAAACTCCATCAACCAGACATGTATATTTATTTCAGACTTAGAGACCAGAGTTGTATATTCTTTTGACCTTAGAGTCGTGCGTTGTATTATTATGTCTTTCTTTGATATTTTGAGTTTCCTTTTGAGTTTTTATTCTCGCCCTTCGGCATTGTATATTATATTTCTTGCGTGGTTGTGGCCGTCGATTGACGAAGAGTTGGCTCCCGCTTGGGGATGCCTTTTTATCATTATATATGCTTTTATCATGTTGTACCCCGTTCGGGGTCAGTATTTATAAAGGAAACTCTGCCGAAATTTTCAGAAAAGACTTGATGTTTTAAAAACGCATATTCGGCTTATTTTATCAAAACACTTTCTATAAAACTGGTTTAGATTTCTGGCATTTTGGCTTACTTGAATTAGATGGAGCCCTATAGACTTTATATGATTCAAGTGCCAGTCACGTGCCATTTCCGGGTCGTGACACCTAGTGCAAGTGGGAGATTGTTAGTTGTATGTATGCCCTAGAGGCCATTATTGTACATATGATGTATATTATAGTGGATGCTTGGACATATATAGAGATGCCTTTCTTGCTCGACATGACAGTATGCTATCTGGTTACTCTTTATCTTAACATGTATGCTTGTTTCTTGATACTGTCTTATGGTTACATGTTGGTAAAGCCTTCAGGATGTATACTTGACTACCAGGATTGTGATGTAGATCATACTAGTGGGGCCATGGTAGTCCATAAGTTCATCCTTTAATGTTCCTAGTCGTGGGTGTATCGAGACAGGGCATCGATATACCAGAGTAGACTAGCATATACGCTTCTCGACCCATGAGATGGGCGATAGATGATCCCATATCCATTTGGTTTTTGACATCAGAGATGGTATATGGGTGCTCAGTGGAGACTGAGTATACTGGACGGACTCGCCGAGAACTCCTAGTTGGTATTATACCTATCGGCAGATAGTAGTTCTCTGGTGACACTGGTACATGTTAGTCTGTAAACCCGAGATCGTCATAGCGTCTTGTGTGATTCCCACTGTGCTTTGATTTCCACCTTACCACATTCAAGAATACGTGCAAAACGGTGGTTTTTGGGTACAGTCCCGAGTCACATGGAGGCAATGAGTGATAGGAGTGGTTTCGTCTCTCCTGGTATTAGGGGTTGATGTTGCGCTGTGCTCGATTGGCCATAACAGGGAAGTCCCTGGCCAGGGCTGATTTAGAGATTTACTAGTAAGCGTTATCAGTAGTTTCTCGACCCATTATGAGCCTCATATCGGCATGACTTATCGGTTATTGGGGTCTGACGTTTACCACCCCTAGACTGGATATGCGACATATCAGACGAGGAGACTGGACTGTACGGTAGTGTTACTGACAGGATTTACAGAAGCTAGAGTGGGCTTGCTTGCTGATCTTCTGATTGTTCAATACCCGGGTAGCCGTTACGTCCAGCTAGTACCGCTGACGGCTTGTGGGTGCTTGATGTGATCATCACCTACTGCCGGCGTATTGACGAGTCTTTAGAGTCCTACATAGAGGTTTTACTGGCTCAGGCAAAACGAAGTAGGATCATATATGTGATATGTGCGGGACCGAGAATAATGCGAGTATGTGATACCGTATTTTATTCTCGCGATATTTGTATCGGTCGGTTATATACGATATAGCCGGGTTATCGAATCAAGTGTTGATTCGATAAGTAGGTACATATAATATTAGTCGGTTATATGCAATATAGCCGGATTATTAAATCAAGTGTTGATTTGATAATTTAGTGTATAATTGTATATTTGATATACTAATTTACATTAACTAATATTAGCTCACTTAAGCATTTATTTTCTCACATGCGCACACTTAATATATATGTGATATATATTAATTGTGTTTTATTTTGTGTCATGGTTGTTGATACACACTACATGGGTGTATGAGACTTACACCATGCTAATTATAATTTGGGGTTTTAATATTTAAAGTAATTCTAAATTAGTGGATAATAAGCCACATGCATGAAGCTTGTAGAAGCTTATGGATGCATTGACTTAGTCCACTAGTTTTGTTTTACTTAAGATATTTATTAACCTAACCATTATAATTTAGCCATCGTTATGTCTCTACATGAGTTAGTATATGATACAAACTCACCCATGGTTGATTCTCTCACCTCATTAGTTCATTCTCATCTCTTTATCATCTTCTTCATCCTTGAGAAAAAGCTTGCTAGGTTTTTCAAAAGAGAGAAAATATTGTGAGAAAAATAAAACTAAAGTGAGCCCACTTCCTACTTCATCATCCTCTACTAGATTAGCACTTTAGTATAGGGTGTTAGCTTCACTAATCTCTCATTAGTGAAGTAGTAGCTTGAGTTAGTGTCTTCTCGACGTAGATCATTTTCGGCCTCGAAAACTTCAAGCAAGATCGTTCCTTTCACCTTGAGAAGCCATGCAAGAGTCCAGGAGTTTCATGATCGCAGCGAAGGGACCACTACAAGGAGCTATTGAAGTGAAGGACCGGACTACAAAGGTTGTATTCCGTTATCACTTAGATGTAAAGATGTTTTCTTTATAGCTTTGCTCCTAAAACTCTAGTAAGATCCTAGGTTAGGGTTGTTTGGCACACTAAATTTTTAAATATAACATGTTCGATGCGTTGTGAAACCTTGTGCTTGTGCCAAAGAAACCTACACATTACCTACTGCTGGCGTATTGACGAGCTTTTAGAGTCCCACACAGAGGTTACCTAGCTCAAGAGAAACGAAGTAGGGCACATATGGTGATATGTGTGGGAGCTTGATTAAATATGAGTATGTGATACCGTATTTTACTTTAGCGATATTTGATATCAGTCAGGTTATATGTGATATAACCGAATTATTGAATCAAGTGTGGATTCAATGGTATATGTATATGTTGTTGATGTATATTTGATATATATTTGTATATTTGATATTAGCCGGATTATATTTGATATACCTGGATTATTAAATCAAGTGTTTATTTAATAATTTGATATATATATGTTATATATATATATATATTAATTAGTATTGAATATAAGAAGGTTATATGTGATATAACCGGATTATTGAATCAAGTGATGATTTAATGATGCGATATACATATAAATAAGATATTAGTCGGTTATATATGATATAACCGGATTATTGAATCAAGTGTTGGTTTAATAATTTAATATATATATATATATATATATATATATATATATATATATATATATATATATATATATGCTGGGTTCGCTTAGCACCCCAGACAGGTTTTGGCAAGCATCAAGTATGCCATTTAAAAAATTCTACGGTGCCGAGCGAGCCCAACCAAGGATCTAACTAGATAATTAAGGTTAAACCAAGTAAGTAAACAACTTTACTCTAAGTGAACAAGGAATACAACCTTTGTAGACCGGTCTTTCACTTCTAAACCTCCGTGTAGTAGTTCCTTAGGTCCAAGTGGCGGTCTCCAGAATCTTGTTAGGTTCTACTAGGCGAAAGGAACGAGCTTGCTCAAGGATCTTCGAGGCCGAAGATGATCTACGTCGAAGAATCTCTAACCCAAGCTATTTCTTTACTAATTGAGAATTAGTGAATGAAACAACATATACTAAATGACAAGTTTGGTATAGATTGGTGGAGTAGGAATTTTGCTCACTTTAGAATTATTTTTCTCTCTTTCTTTTCTTCACTCAAGAAAATCTAGTGAGCTCAAATGAGATGAAGAAGAAGAAGAAGTGATCAACCATGGGTGAAAAAATATCTCCAAGATATTTGTAGAGATTTAACCATGGCTAAAAATAATGGTTGGGTTAATAAATATCTAGTGTAAAACAAAATTAGTGGACTAAGTCAAGGATTCCGCATGCTTCTACAAGGATCCAAACCAAGCCATTTTCCACCTAATTTTGTTTATTCCCTAAATAAATAATCACCCTAATTATCTTAAGTATGGTATGAGTCTCATACACCCATGTGCAATGTATCATCAAGCACGACACAAAAAAATACATTAACATATATCACATATATATTAAATGTATAAGTAGGAAAGAAATTCTTAAGTGAACTAATATTAGTTAATATATATTAATATATCAAATATATAAATATATATATTAAATTATTAAATCAACACTTGATTTAATAATCCGGCTATATCACATATACCCGACTAATATCATATACATGTATATCAAATATACATATAACAAATTATTGAATCAACACTTGATTCAATAATCCGATTATATCACATATAACCAATATCGCGAGATCAGAATACTGTATCACATACACGTATTAATTTTGGTCCCGCACATATACATATGTGCCCTACTTCGTTTCGCTTGAGTCAGGAAACCTCTGTGTAGGACTCTAAAGACTCGTCAATACGCCAGCAGTAGGTGATGATCATATCAGTCACCCACAAGCCGTCAGCAGTACTAGCTGGAAGTAACGGCTACCCAGCTATTGAGCGATCAGAAGATGAACAAGCAAGCTTGTTCATACTCCCATGAATCCAGTAAGTAACACTACCGTACAGTCCGGTCTCTTCGTCTGATATGTCGCATATTGAGTTTGGGGGTCGTAAATGTCAGACCCTAATAACTTGATAAGCCATGTCAATATGAGGCTCATAACGGGTCGAGAAACTACTTATAACACTTACCAGTAAATCTCATCATCAGCCCTGGCCAGGGACTTCCTATTTTGGCGAATCGAGCATAGCGCAACATCAACCCCCAATACCGGGAGAGACGAAACCCCTCCTATCGCTCATTGCCTCCATGTGACTCGGGACTGTACCCAAAAACCACATGTTTGCACGCTCTCTTGAATGTGGTAGGGTGGAAATCAAAGAACAATGGGAATCATACAAGACTCTAAGACGATCTCGTGTCTACAGACTAACCTATACTAGTAACCTCTGTGTAGGACTCTAAAGACTCGTCAATACGCCAGCAGTAGGTGATGATCATATCAGTCACCCACAAGCCGTCAGCAGTACTAGCTGGAAGTAACGGCTACCCAGCTATTGAGCGATCAGAAGATCAACAAGCAAGCTTGTTCATACTCCCATGAATCCAGTAAGTAACACTACCGTACAGTCCGGTCTCTTCGTCTGATATGTCGCATATTGAGTTTGGGGGTCGTAAATATCAGACCCTAATAACTTGATAAGCTATGTCAATGTGAGGCTCATAACGGGTCGAGAAACTACTTATAACACTTACCAGTAAATCTCATTATCAGCCCTGGCCAGGGACTTCCTATTTTGGCGAATCGAGCAGAGCGCAACATCAACCCCCAATACCGGGAGAGACGAAACCCCTCCTATCGCTCATTGCCTCCATGTGACTCGGGACTGTACCTAAAAACCACATGTTTGCACGCTCTCTTGAATGTGGTAGGGTGGAAATCAAAGAACAATGGGAATCATACAAGACTCTAAGAAGATCTCGTGTCTACAGACTAACCTATACCAGTGTCACCAGAGAACTGCTATCTGACGATAGGTATAATACCATCCAAGAGTTCTTGGCGAGTCCTGTTCGGTGTACCCATTCTCCAATGAGCACCTATGTACAATCTTTGATGTCAAACACCAATAGATGTGGGATCATCCATTGCCCATCAAATGGGTCAAGAAATGTATACGCTACTGTACTCTGGAATATCAATGCCCCGTCTCGATACACCCACGACTAGGAACAATTAAAGGATGAACTTGTGGACTACCCTGGCCCCACTAGGATGATTTGCATCATAATCCTGGTAGTCATGTACACATCCTAAGGGATTTACCAACATGTGAGAGCAAGACAGTATCACAATACTAGTCTATATGTTAAAATAAAGAGTAGCCAGATAGCATATTATCATGTCGAGCAAGAAATTCCTCCCTATATATGTCCAAGCATCCATTACAATATACAATCATATACAATAATGGCCTCGAAGGCTTACATATAACTAACAATCTCCCACTTGCACTAAGGCCAGTTGTTGTAGTATCTCATACCCAACATCCCAAAATCTCTCAAATTATATCTGGGATATGTCCTTCGTGAGTTGATCCGCCATGTTATTCTTCGAGTCAACTCTCCTGACCTCGATCTCCCGGCGATCAATTATCTTCCGGATCAAGTGATACCGCCTAAGAATATGCCTGGATCGTTGATAGGACCTGGGTTCCTTGGCTAAAGCCACAGCTCCATTGTTATCACAATACAAAGGTATTGAATGCTCAATGGATGGAACCACACCAAGTTCAATTATGAACTTCTTCATCCAGACAGCCTCTTTGGCGGCATCGTTGGCAGCGATTTATTCAGCCTCCCTCGTCGAGTCTGCCATGGTATCTTGCTTGGAACTCTTCCAACATACTGCCCCTCCATTGAGGGTGAAGACAAAACCCGAGACCAACCTACTATCGTCCTTATCACTCTGGAAGCTCGAATCTGTAAAGAACTCCACTTGGAGTTCACCGTTACCATACACCAAGAACATTTCTTTAGTCCTTCTCAAGTACTTAAGAATGTTCTTCACAGTAGTCCAATGATTCTCCCCAGGATCCGATTGATACCTACTTACAACACTAAGTGCGTACGCTACATCCGGTCAGGTACATAATATTGCATACATGATAGACCCGACTGCTGAAGCATAGGGTATCTCTTGCATGTGAGCCCTCTCCAAATCAGTCTTGGGGGACATCTCTTTGGAGAGAGTGATTCCTGAGATAGTGGGTAAATTCCCACGCTTGGAATCTTCCATACTAAATCTCTTTAGTATGGTGTCAATGTACCTGGATTGGGACAATCTCAACATCCGTTTAGATCTATCTCTATAGATCTTAATCCCTAAGATGTTAGAGGCATCACCCAGATCCTTCATGGAGAACCTTTGTGATAAGAAGAGTTTGACCAAGTGCAGCATAGGAACATCATTTCCTATCATGAGTATATCATCCACGTACAATACGAGGAAGACAACCTTGCTCTCTGCAATTTTTTTGTATATACATGGTTTTTGGGACTTTCCCCGCGTGCGCAACTGTGTATGCTTTGGAAATGGAATCGGTTTTGGAAATAATGCGCACGCGAGCTCGGTCACGTTTTAAAATTTATAAACCGCAAGTGCACGGTGCGTTGTAGCGAGCCGGCAAGTACGGGTCGATCCGCAGGGAATTGGAGATTAGGTATTGTTGCTTAAAGGTTCGAGAAACAAAGAATTTGGTTTAGTTGTCACAAAAATAAAAAGAATACGAAAGCAAAGAAAACAAGTTTAGAAGAAATATGGTCGTGGCTTTGGCTCGGATGGTTAAATCGCGGTGATTCCTTCGACGCTCCCTTGATCATGATTTGTCCATCCTTGTGTCGATCCCGGCGTGAAGCATGACTTGTCAAGGCGGTTGTGAAGCACAAATAATCAAAATACCGATATTCGACACAAAACACGAAACGAGACCGTTTTGTTCACTTACCGTTTGTATGTCCAAGCTTGAGGTATCAATACTAAGAACAAGGGTTAGCAAGCATACCGTAACATCAAAAATACAAATTAGTGAGTGAGAGCCAATAGTTTTAGTGTTAAGTTTGCGAAGTGTTTGTGATATGGTATATGAAACAAATAGATTTGTCAAGTCACTTGATCATAAAATACCATATCTAAACCTAGTAATCTCAACACTAAATTGATTCTAACCTTAGACTTGCAAGATGGGGTTTGTGAAGAGAATATGGTATGTGATGAGGTTACAAAGTAACCATGAAATCAATATACCATATCAAACCAATCCAAGTTGCAATACTAAGTTTAGAGTCACATTATAACACATTAAACATTAACAAGAAGAGGAGGAAGGCAAAACCATTCATCTCACCTCCTCACCATAACCACAACCAAAAAAAGATTAGTTGCACATAACAATAGAAAAAGAAAGCAAGAAACAAAAGATGCAAGTAAACAAAGTAATAACAATATTATTTAACACTTGATGAAGTTGAGGTACAAGATATTGGTAACTTGTTCAATGTAGCGTTCTGAAAATTCGATTAGGTTAATTATGTGTTAATTATTGATAATACGTGTTTTCCGAAAGAACCAAGATATAATTATTTTTCCACATAGACATAAATATACTTATTTTAACTATGTAATTGCTAGTATTGGTATTTAATTAGCCACTTATTAATTGTAAGTTTATTTAATTATTTTCCTTAATTAATTATTTTTAAATATTATTTTAAGGTTTCACTTACACACTAAATTAGTGATAATTACAAATTAGAATGGGTTAATTACATGTTAGTGCACCATGACAACTTAACACTTAAATTGTAACATATTCTTTCTTCTAAAATTTTCTTCATGGTTCTAGATGTTTTGAAGAAAACTTAATAGAATAAAAGAAAAGAAAATAAAAAGAATAGAATAAAGAAGTATGGTGCCTTATTAATGAGGTATGGGAGCTTAGACTTAGAAATTTCACACACACACACACACTCACACCCTCACTTCCTCCCCTCTTTGGCCGAGCTCAAGGCAGTAGCAGCCTCCCTATCTAAACTCCTTTCTTCATCTCATTTCAACCTCAATTTCTCATCAAAAATCAACAAAAAAATCAACACAAATTTTTAGTTTAATCCTTTACAAAAATTCCTTGTTCAATCTAAGCATGGTTTCTTGGATCAAGTCTACATTTTGGTTGCAAGTTTGGAGCTTTTCCAAAGCTTTGTGAGGTATAAGTCTTAATCAAATTGTTATCTTGTTAGTTATTGCTTTAATCTAATTTTTAATTATGTGTTAATGTGGTTTTAATTTCATAATAGGAATTTAAAGAGAAGAGTTTGAGATCAAGTTAAAGTTTATATCCCTTGATTTATTTAGCAATGTGTAGTTTAACATCTTAAGACCTTGCAAGATCTAATCTAATTGTTAACTTGCTAATCTTCACTTTTAACTGTCCTAATTAAATGTTCATGTAAACTAAATTCATGATTAGTGTGTAAATAGGTGTGATTAAAAATTAGTTAATATTTGTGTGACCTAATTAAGATATTAAATGAACATTGTGGTCACTAGATTTGCTAAAACATCTAGATTTGCACTAAATGGTTAATTGTTGCTTACTAGGTTTTTGGAATAAATAGATTTTTATTAAGATTGATGTTGGAATGAGGTACAACCTATTTCCTAAAATATTTAGTGTGTTGTGAATGTACGATTGGTAAGATTGGGTTCTAGGTTTGGGGATTTCCACGTATAGTGACCCTTAGTTGTGATTTTGGCGATGTCGTGCGCGTTTTGTGCACCAAGTGTATGCACGTCTAGTTAGTGCGCATTAGTTACCTTGTACCGTCTTGACTTCACGTCTATTTAAGTGGTTAACCTCATGTATACTCATTGTGTGATTCTAGGATCAGTTGTAGAGACGTCGGACGCGACGAGAAAAGGAAAGGCAATGATTGGATCAGTTTAGCCGAGGCGTTCCGGTGAGTAGATGTACACATGTATGGGGGGATCGTCTGGATGGCGCGAGGCGCCTAATAGTTAGGATTACTAGTAGTGCTTGTATTTATATTCGTAGTCTCTTAGTCATTCATCTCATTGCATTGTATCATCTTATATATATTTATGATATTATCTCATAGGACACATGCACCATTACCATTGGTCCATTCCGCACATGCACTATTTTATGCAAACACACGCCATTGGTAATTGCTATGTCACGAACACTATAGAACTTTCTTAGAATTGGTATCTGTGCAATTGCATCATATATGATAATGTAGACTTGTAGTTGTATATTCATCTCATCAGGATTGGATACGTAGGTTGCTAGTCATATACTTCATGCGCATTTGCATCATATATGATATGTAGACTTGTAGTTGTATATTCATCTCATCAGGATTGGATACGTAGGCTTGCTAGTCATATATCTCATTTCATCATCATTCATGCATGGTTTTCTAGTCACACATCGTATCTCATATTATTGATACTATAGGCATTCATCATCGCCGATATATTCATATATTGTGATTTTCTTGGAGATTTCAGTATTTATGACATTTCTGGATTTTGAGGGAAACCCGCAAGGATTTTATGAGCTTATTATCATTTTAAAAATGCAAGTTGCGGGTTTCTCGTGATATGATGTATGTGTCATCCACCATGAGTTTTCCTGATTTTCTATTAGTTTTCGAGACTAGAGTCGAGGAGTAGGATGAACTGTCTTGGGTACATGGTGGATCCGGTATGGTACTCCGGGGCGAGAGTGTTTTTGTGGGGATGACGATGATCTTGGCAGGGGCGGACTACCTACCGGTGATGTCTGACGCGGCGGGTATCCAGAGGATACCGACCGTAGTCGTGAGTTTTGATGCTACGGGTCGATCCGGACTGACAGAGCCCGAGATATTGAGGATATTGTGTCGATGCTTGGCACAGACTTTTCTGTCGATTTCACTGATGATATTCTGGTTTTTTTATACAAAGTTTTGCTGCGATTAGGATAGAGTTCTTCTTATATCAGCTATATCATGATTTCGTGTTGATTATCCATTCATGTTGCATTTATTCTAGTGCATCGCATCATATTGGTATATGTAGGTTGTGACGCAATTGCGTGCATGCTTACGATAGCCTTATTAGATGTTATTTACTACTCACGAGTTGGCAACTCACCCCCTTTGTGCCACAGTATTTTTGCAGGTCTGACCTGTCAGCATAGTAGCGGTGGGCGTACTTCCTCATTTTGCTTCTTTTGCTTTGACTTGCGGCTTGCTCGTAGGTGGGTTGCGAGGATATTTTGTTCCTACTTGTGTATTATTATTGTATCAAGTATACTCCATCTACCTTATCTATTGTTTTCCACTAATTGTATTTAGACTTAGATGGTGAGCTTGTGAGACTTGTACGTATTCTATTTTTGGTGTCGATGCTCACTTGAGCCGACGTGGTGTTTTCTTATTCTGTTTTTTCAGATGCTTATCTCATATTATGATGATATATGTTGCATATGGTTATGATTCCGCCATTAGCGAAGAGCTAGCTCCCGCTTGGGGATGCCTTTATTCTTCACTTATGTATATTCTTTTTTGTACCCATTTGGGGCTAGTTTTTACAAACGAGACTCTGCCGAAATTTTCGAGAAAACTTGATACTTTTAAAATGTTTAATGCGACCTTATTTGTTAAAATCATTTTCTTTAAAACAAGTTTTCCTTCACTCTATTTATTTAACGGTTTAGATTTCTGGGCTTTTGCTTATTTAGATTACGTTATGCCTCTAGACGTTACGAAATTTAAGTGCCAGTCGCGTTCCGTGCATTCGGATCGTGAAAAAGTTGGTATCAGAGCGATAGGTTTTACCTTTCTGAGTGTAGGATGACCTTTTGTAGATGGAGTAGTTGACTTATGCAGAGTGACCTAGCGTGTGTATGTTCCACGGCATACTTACGATACAGTACTCCACCTAGGTGACCTTAGGATATATATTTGCTTATATTTCCTTCCTTGATTCCACATATCCTTGATTCGATTGCAATGTCCTTATCAATCCTGTTCTTTCTCCAGCTACTATGACGCAGATGACTACGAGGGCTGCCGTCAGAGATGAGATTAGAGTGGGCTCGTCTGAGGCGAGGACCGACCCGGGGCAGTACGCTTATATCGTATGGACAGATGGATCCACCCTCTATTGATCGAATGGCTAGGCTGGAGGTGAGTATTCAAGGATTTTGCTAAATGATCAGATCCTTGATAGAGATTAGTTGAGCACGGAGATCGGACATTGCTCCACCTACGGTTGTTCCGAGACCAAGGCAGATTTGTACCGATATATCAGTTCCTAGGCTTGTTCGCTGTGGCCGTGGCGGATTCTTTATGGGCCAGTTATATCGCTTTCACCCACATGGTCAGCAGCCATTGTTAGGATGTTTCTGGTGTGGGAGTCCGTATCACCTTATCAGAAATTGTACCATGAGGCAACAGGGTGAGGCATCAGTCTCACATGTGACTTTACCACTTTCACCACCTCCTCCGAGCGCTTTACCACCTACGCCTGTTGTTGCACCATGCCAGATCGATGCCAATAGAGGCCGTGGTCATGGCGGTCGTACTCCGAGAGAGCGAGGTGGCAGAGGCAGACGGCAGCTGGTCGTGGGTAGAGGGCAGGCCCTAGCTTTTGTGCTGACTCCTCTGAATGCGCAGGCATCCGATGTAGTAGTGACAGGTATTCTTTCGGCGTTTTCTTCCGAGGCGTATTTTCATGTGTTGTTTGAAACGGTATCCACATATTTTGTATCGAGGTTTAGCCGACAGTAGTCCTTGCTAAATCAGCCGCTTGTTATGATTTCTCCCGTAGGCTAGTCTTTTGTCGCTCGATATGTTTGTTTTCCGTGTTTTCTTGTTCGTATCAGAGATATGGATTCTTCTATCAATTTGATTCTTCTCGATATGTTTGACTTCGAAGTTCTTCTGGGCATGGATTGGTTAGCCACGTGTTATGCATCCGGGGACTTCCGTGAGAAGGCAGTCAGATTTAGTTTCCGGGTGTGCCAGTTCTTGTTATTCAGGGAGACCATAGAGCCACCCTTCCCGGTTTGATTTCTTCTATTCACGCTAGTCAGGTTTTGAGAAAAGGATGTCAGGGATTCTTGGCGTATGTTTGTGATGTTAGAGCCCCAGAGGTTCCGTTGGACCAGGTCCCGATTGTGAGGGAATTTCAAGATGTCTTTCGTGACAAGTTGCCTGGTTTGCCGCTATAGCGTGATATTTAGTTCTGCATTGACTTGATCCCTGGCACGGGGCCTATTTCTATACCGCCTTATCGGAGGGCCCCGGCGGAGCTTAAAAGAGCTAAACGATCAGTTACAAGATTTGTTGGATAAGGTCTTGTTCGTCCGAGTGCGTCACCTTAGGGAGCTTCTGTCCTGTTCGTCAAACAGAAAGACGGCAGTTTGTGTTTGTGCATCGATTTTTTTCAGTTGAATCGGGCTACTGTGCGGAAAAGATATCCCCTACCTTGCATTGACGATTTGTTTGATCAGCTCCACGGTGCGGGGCATTTCTCGAAGATTGACTTGCGGTCAGGTTATCACCAGTTGCGGGTTCGAGAGGATGATATTTCAAAGACTGCTTTTCACATACGTTACGGGCATTATGAGTTCTTGTTGACGTCCTTCGGGCTCACCAATGCTCCAGCAGCGTTTATGGACTTGATGAACCGTATATTCAGTCCGTTTCTTGATCAGTTTATCATCGTGTTCATTGGTGACATCCTAGTATACTTTTGGAACCGAGAGGAGCCTGGGAGGCAATTGAGGATTTCGTTGCAGACTTTGAGGGAACACCAGCTATTCGCTAAATTATCCAAGTGTGGTTAGATAGTGTTGACTTCTTGGGTTACGTAGTTACGAGAGATGGTATACGTATGGAACCGAAGAAGATCGAGGCCGTTCAGCACTGACCCAGACCTGTATCAGTGACGGAGGTTCGCAGCTTTTTGGGTTTGGTCGGATTCTATCGATGTTTCGTATAGGATTTTTCTCGTATAGCTTCACCGTTGACCGGGTTGAACCGGAAGGGAGTTTCTTTTCTTTGGACCGAGGCATGCAAGCAGAGCTTTCAGCAGTTGAAGACTCATTTGACCACGGTGCCGGTATTATCATTACCTTCAGGATCAGGCGGTTTTGTCGTTTATTGTGATGCTTCTCGAGTGGGGTTAGGCTGTGTGTTGATGCAGCACGACAGGGTCGTCGCTTATGCTTCTCGGCAGTTGAAGAAGCACGAGTAGAACCATCCCACTCATCACTTACAGATGGCTGTGGTGGTTTTTGCACTCATGATCTGGAGACACCACCTATACGGCGAGTCATGCCAGATATTCACGGACCACAAGAGCTTAAAGTATATATTTCAGTAGCGAGATCTAATTTTAAGACAGCGCCGATGGATCGAGCTAGTGAAAGACTATGACTGCGAGATTCTTTATCATCCAGGCAAGGCGAATGTTGTGGCAGATGCTTTTAGTCGGAGGCTCGGATGTAGCTTATCTTGTTTGAGCGCAGTTCAAAAGAAGTCGACGGCAGGTTGGCAGATTCTATGCGACAGCCGAGTGCAGTTCGAGTTTACTCCGACCGGGGAACAACTTGCCCATATCCGTGCACGTCCATAGCTATTTGACCGTATTCGTGAGGCACAATCTGGCGATGACCGTTTTTCAGAGATCATAGAGCAGGTTCGACAGTGCAGAGATTCAGGGTTCATGATCGATGACCAGGGAGTGCTACGATTTGGGACTCGACTGTGCGTGTCAGATTCAGAAGGGCTGAGACGCGATATTTTAGAGGAGGCACATCAGTCAGTGTATATTGTTCATCTGGGTCCACCAAGATGTATCATGGCTTGAGATATGTTTACCGGTGTGAAGGGATGAAGAGAGATGTCATAGCTTTTTTTCGAGATGCCTGAATTGTCAGCACATCAAGGCCGAGCATCAGAGACCAGCAAGAGAGTTACAGCCTTTGCCCATTCCAGAGTTGAAATGGGAGCGAAATCCTTATGGATTTATCATGGGTCTACCTAGGACCATTCAAGGGTATGACTATATTTGGGTGATCGTAGACCAAATGACGAAAGCAACTCACTTTCTGCCAGTGAAGACCACATTCGGATTCACTCAGTACGCTCAGATTTATATCGATGAGATGGTGCGACTACAAGGAGTTCCGACTTGCATCGTGTCCGACAGAGGAACTCAGTTTACTAGTCGCTTTTGGCAGAGACTTTAGGAGGCCTTGGGCACTGATTGAGTTTCATTACAGTTTTCCATCCGCAGACCGACGGTCGGTCAGAGTGGACCATACAGACTTTCGAGGATATGCTCCGAGCTTGCGTTCTAGATTTCGGTGGCAGTTGGGATCGCTACTTGGCCTTGATAGAGTTTTCCTATAATAACATCTTCCAGGAGAAGATTCAGATGGCACCCTTCGAGGCATCTATGGGAGGAAATGTCGATTACCAGTTTGTTGGACAGAGCTCAGTGAGAGTAGTATTTTGGGACCACAGGTTGTGCAGAAGACAACCGAAAGGATTCAGTTGATTCGGGATAGGATGAGAGCGGTCCAGAGCAGGCAGAAGTCTTATGCAGATAGACGTCGTCGCTGACTTGAGTTCGCCGTTGGAGATCATGTTTTCTTGAGGGTTTCTCCGATGAAGGGCGTGTTGAGATTCGGGAGGAAAATGAAGCCTAGTCCCAGATATGTGGGTCACTTTGAGATTCTCGAGCGATTCGGCACAGTTGCTTATCGTTTGGCTCTTCCGCCCAGCTTCCCAAATGTTCACCCCATGTTCCATATATCGATACTTCGCAAGTACCTTCATAACCCCTCTCACGCGATTCAGTACCAGATAATCTAGCTGGAGCGCTACCTTTCTTTCACCGAGCAGCCGGTGGTCATACTGGATCGGAAGGTGAAGAAACTGAGGTCCAAGGTCATACCGTCCGTAAAGGTTCTTTGGCGTGGCCCGACAAGCGAAGAGGTCACGTGGGAAGCCAAGGACGAGATGCGGAAGAAATTTATCTATCTCTTCGAAGGTACGTGTAGTTAAATTTTTAAATTTGGGGACCGAATTTCTTTAAGGGGGAAGATTGTAGCGTTCTGAAAATTCGATTAGGTTAATTATGTGTTAATTATTGATAATACGTGTTTTCCGTAAGAACCAAAATATAATTATTTTTCCACGTAGACTTAAATATACCTATTTTAACTATGTAATTGCAAGTATTGAAATTTAATTAGCCACTTATTAATTGTTAGTTTACTTAATTATTTTCCTTAATTAATTATTTTAAGGTTTCACTTACACACTAAGTCAGTGATAATTACAAATTAGAATGGGTTAATTACATGTTAGTGCACCATGACAACTTAACACTTAAATTGTAACATATTCTTTCTTCTAAAATTTTCTTCATGGTTCTAGATGTTTTAAAGAAAACTTAATAGAATAAAGGAAAATAAAATAAAAAGAATAGAATAAATAAGTATGGTGCCATGTTAATGAGGTATGGGAGCTTTGACTTGGAAATTTCACACACACACTCATACCATCAGTTCCTCCCTTCTTTGGCCGAGCTCAAGGCAGCAGCAGCCTCCCTTTCTAAACTCCTTTCTTCATCTCATTTCAACATCAATTTCTCATAAAAAATCAACAAAAAAATCAACACAAATTTTTAGTTTAATCCTTTACAAAAATTCCTTGTTCAATCTAAGCATGGTTTCTTGGATCAAGTCTACATTTTGGTTGCAAGTTTGGAGCTTTTCCAAAGCTTTGTGAGGTATAAGTCTTAATCAAATTGTTATCTTGTTAGTTATTGCTTTAATCTAATTTTTAATTAGGTGTTAATATGGTTTTAATTTCAAAATAGGAATTTAAAGAGAAGGGTTTGAGATCAAGTTAAAGTTTATATAACTTGATTTAGTTAGCAATGTGTAGTTAACATCTTAAGACCTTGCAAGATCTAATCTAGTTGTTAACTTGCTAATCTTCACTTTTAATTGTCCTAATTAAATGTTCATGTAAACTAAATTCATGATTAGTGTGTAAATAGGTGTGATTAAAAATTAGTTAATATTTGTGTGGCCTAATTAAGATATTAAATGAACATTGTGGCCACTAGATTTGCTAAAACATCTAGATTTGCACTAAATGGTTAATTGTTGCTTACTACGTTTTTGGAATAAATAGATTTTAATTAAGATTGATGTTGGAATGAGCTACAACCTTTTTCCTAAAATATTTAGTGTGTTGTGAATGCGCGATTGGTAAGATTGGGTTCTAGGTTTGGGGATTTCCACGTATAGCGACCCTTAGTTGTGATTTTGGCGATGTCGTGCGCGTTTTGTGCACCAAGTGTATGCGCGTCTAGTTAGTGCGCGTTAGTTAATTTGTACCATCTTGACTTCACATCTATTTAAGTGGTTAACCTCATGTATACTCATTATACGATTCTAGGATCAGTTGTAAAGACGTCGGACGCGACGAGAAAAGGAAAGGCAGTGATTGGATCAGTTTAGCCGAGGCGTCCCGGTGAGTAGATGTACACATCTATGGGGGGATCGTCTGGTTGGCGCGAGGCGCCCGATAGTTAGGATTACTAGTAGTGCTTGTATTTATATGCGTAGTTTCCTAGTCATTCATCTCATTGTATCGCATCATCTTATATATATATGATATTATCTCATAGGACACTTACACCATTACCATTGGTCCATGCCACACGTGCACAATTTTATGCGAACACACGCCATTACTAATTGCTATGTCACGAACACTACAGAGCATGCTTAGAATCGGTATCTGTGCAATTGCATCATATATGATATGTAGACTTGTAGTTGTATATTCATCTCATCAGGATTGGATACGCAGGCTTGCTAGTCATATACCTCATGTGCATTTGCATCATATAAGATATGTAGCTTGTAGTTGTATATTCATCTCCTCAGGATTGGATACGCAGGCTTGCTAGTCATATACCTCATTTCATCTGTTGGAGATAGTGCCCTCATAGTCAATTATTGGATCACAGGTACGTGATTGCAATGATTGCGGAGGACCTATACCGGTAGGACAGTCTTACTCGAGATGATAGTATGCTATCTGGTTTGCCTTTATCAGTCGTGTACATGATCAGGTGACTGATTACATGTTACACTTTGATAGAGCCCTTAGGATCTTGCTTTACTACCAACAGTATGATGGCGATCATATACGTGAGAGTTGGGTAGTTTATATGCATATCATTAATTGTGGTCCCTAGTCGTGGGAGTTTCGAGACAGGGCATCGATACTCCGGAGTAGACTAGTGTGTACAGTCGAGACCCCGACGAGGGGCGGTGGCTGGTCTCACAAGCCACTGGTGTCAGTTGGATCACCTAAGATGTATACAGGTGCTCATTTGGTTATGAGTACACCGGACAGGACTCGCCGGGAATCTGCTAGTTAGTACTATATCTATCGTCAGATAGCAGTTCCCTGGTGACATGTGTACAGGTTAGTTCATCGACCTGAGGTCGTCATTTGTCTCGTGTGAGTTCCCACTGTGCTTTGATTTCTACCCTACCACGGCTCAAAGGAGTCGTGCAAACAGGTAGCTTTTGGGTACAGTCCCGAGCCATATGGAGGCACGTGAGCGGATCGGCAGGGGATTCGTCTCTCCCGGTATTGGGGGCGAGATCGTGCTGTGTCTAGGAGAGCCATTACACAAAGCCCACGGCCGTGGCAGGAGATTTTCTGGTAGGTACTCCAGTTGTATCTCAGGGTGTTATTGGGCTTCACTCCGACACGACTTATACTGCTATTGGGGGTCTGACGTTACTAGCCCCCTAGGCAGATATGCGATACTCATAGACGAACGGACCGGACTGTATATACATTGTCACTGTTAGGCTCAGTAGGGTTTTCCGGATGAGTTCGCTCATCGGCATCCCTTGAGGTCAGTCCATGGGCAGCCGTTACGCATTGCTAGTGCCGCTGACGGTTTGTGGTTAAACCCACTGCTAGGGTACTGACGAGTCATTAGAGTCCCCCACAGACAGTTTCCCAAGTTTGGGCGAAACGTTGTAGAGGGCGTATGGTTTTATGGCAGGGTTCGGAAAATGCACGTGCGTTTACGCACGTGTTATTTTTCGGGCAGATGTTACTGGTCGGCTTTGGTTTAAGCCGGATCCGAGTATTATATTGAGTAGGTATAATATCTTTGTCTCAGTTGCATTTGTTTTCGGTCGTAATACAAATGCGGGTATATTTATACAGTTTCGGGGTTATCCTGAAAGTCGTTTCAGGATCACTTTTGGAAGTTGCCAGTTTCCAGTTTTCTATCAGCCGTCTTTTAACATTTGGTTAAAGACGGATTTATCTTTTCTTGAGATGAGTGTGGATTCTTCTAGAAGGTTCTAGAAAGGGTGACTTGACATGGTGAGTCATTAGAGCTTTAATTGTGCTTTTAATGAAAGGATGACTAAGGTTAATGAGTCATCCTTTACATTAATTCCTTTTGTTTTTGCTTTGATATTTTGATTAAGATCTTTTTGCTTACACTCACCCCCTTTGCTCCTACACTCACCCTCCTCATTCTATATAAGTGGCCGGCCATTATTTGAGAGAGAGAGAGAGATTGATTTTATTTTAGAGAGAAAAGACTATGGTTTTAGGTGTATGGAAATTTCATATCTCGTTTTGTTCCATCACCCGATTAAAATGGCAACTTCATTAACCGATCGTCCACGGACTTGGACGAAGTGAGACAAAGTCATCTACTCATTCTCTACATCATTCTTGGTCGTCTCTTTTGGCAAACTTGCCGATCGAGTTGCCTCAAGTCAGAGGCGGGAGCCCGTTTAAAGAATCAGTGACGTGGTGCCACCTGGACGAGGAGATCGGAGATCGACGAGATCGGAGCAGCCGCAACGGAGCGTGGGATGATGGTTGAAGAACGAAGGACTCGGATCGTTCGGTATAACTTTTCTACACTCTTTACAGTTTGTTAGTTTAGCAATAATGGCAGATCCGGGTTAAAGTATACGATAGCGCCTGTTAAAAGTTTTTTGTTCCGCATTTGGCGTCTGTAGACGGCCGGGGCGCTAGCGTAGACTTACAGTGGTATCAGAGCCTCACCATTTTGCTTTACTAACTTGTGCTAACGCGTTTAAAACATCGATCGAACCGGAAATCAAAAACTGCAATATCCAAATTCTGAGTTTCTGTCGATTTTAAAAGGGTTCCAAAATTAATTTTACACATCACAGAAAATTCAGCAGGCTTTTCTAAGAACACAGTAGAAATTTGGGCACGTGATTCGATAATACCGCCGCGGAAACGCGGTCAAACCTATGGTTTGACCGCGCTTCCGCGGCCATACAGTGAGATCGTGGCCCCAAATTTTCACAGTGGGTTCTTGTTTGGAATTTGGGGTTTTTGGTATATATCTTTTGGGCCCAGATTTTGTTACTGTTCACCAGTAAGTCGTGGGGCCCACTTTGTGATATTTGGTCGATCGAAATTTAAACACGTTAGTTTACAGTGCTTACATTATATCTCCGACCGGGAATGTCATTTGATCGGTAAACCGCGTTTGATTGCTATAGTTCTTTTAGACGGGTTTGCGAACGTGACATTCGCGTTGATGTTCTGTTTTGTGCTGTGATATTGCGGATTTGTCGTGGTGGATAGCAGTGTGCAATGATAGTACAGTTTGTGTTTATTTGTACATTTGATATTGCGGGGCGAGCGTCCAACTTGTGGACTGCCGTCACTGCCTGTTGTTTAATATTCTTTTGGGGCACGACCAGGTTGCGGTCGATGTACCTATTGTACAATTTTTCATTACTGTACTAGGTTTTGCCCCGAGACGGAGTGCACGGATAGCCGGGTTCTGAGAAGCAACGGGTCCACATCTCATGGCTTTGAGAGGCAGAGGGGCCCCACTCTAGAATTGGCAGACTATTCGCCGCACTCGTAGGGGGTACAGGTTGACCCAAGGAGGGGTGACCAAGATTACCGGATTCCGTGAAGTGCTGGGTGGTCCATTCACTATGCTGTAGGGGGCTGCCTCGCTTCAGGTTTTGGCGGGTAACTTGCCGAACCCGTAGGGGTCTAGGTTTCATTGCACAGGCTATCCACACGACAGGGGAACGTCGGGTTTCAGCAGCGGCTCTGTGAAACCTGGGGATCCCAGATTATCTGTATTGTTCTGTGATGCTTATTATTTTTCTGTAATGTTGCATATTATCACGCCTGGAGCGATTATTGTTTATTGGTTTATATACTATTAAATGTTGTATATGTTTTACACCCGCGCTGGTCCAGTCCCCGCTCTTTCGTTAGTTAAGTAACCTAACGGGTGATGACGGGACCCAGTGACGAATGCGGATGGCATATACGTACATTTTATTTTCGTTCTTTTCTGGTGTGATTAAATGATGGGACTGTGTTGATTCTGATCAATGCAAAGTAAAGAAAACCTGTTTACAGTTGTTGGAACAAATTTAAAAGTGTTATTGCAAAGACGTTTCCTTTTGTTATGCATAGCGGTATTCAGTGGAATATCCTGCACCTCATTCGACGGGGCAAGGGCCGATATCCCTTCACCGGGACCGACCCCTTGGACAGAAGTTTGCGTCAGGGTAATAACTTCACTATAGTCGATTACAAGTTGCTTTGCATAGCGGTATTCAGTGGAATATCCTGCACCTCATTCCACGAGGAAAGAGCCGAGATCCCTTTACCGGGAGTGACCTCTCTAGCAAAAGGTTTTCGCCACTATATTTTAAAAAAAGCTATCAGGTTCCTTCAGCGATATCAAGTTCACTACGTTAAAGGTTTTTCGCCAAAAACCAGCCGTAGCCCTCCGTCGTTTCTTATGGATGGTCAGTAGTATTCAAGCTATGTTTGTTGGCATACGTCAAGGCATAGTGTTTGGTAGCTGCTGGGTATTCATTTGTTGCATAGATAGATGAGTTGGTTTGGGACAGTCGTATTACCTTGTTGGCATACGTCAAGGGTATGTACGGGTGGGTTCAAATTAACAAGATAATGACGGGCAGAACTTGACATGTGACTTATGATTTGTTGACATACGCCAAGGTCATAAGAGCATGGGGCATAAATCATATCGGGAGTTTCTAAAGAAACTGAAACTTGCCAAGTATGCGCATACCTTCTGGAGTATGAGTAACGTGGATGCATTCCATCACGTTATCATGCGATGAGAGTTGGATCTCAATTCCCACTGATGAGTTGGTTTACTCTTCGGGTGATCCCGATTGATTCTTCTTTAGGTTTGGAGGAGAATTTGACAGGACAGTGGGAGGTTTCCGGATTAGATAAAATGATAACCATTCTGATCTAGGTTAGAGTGCACGCAGAGTGTTTCTTTTCTCTCTCTCTTTGGCAGCGACCTTTGACCGACCCTAGACTATGACTCAGTGACCAGCTTGACCGAACCTTCTTAAAATACTGGCTTTTGGATTGTCTGAGTTGCATAAGTCATTGCCACTCCTTCTTTTACCCTTTGAATTTCTCAGAACACCCGTATTACTACGGATATCCACTTCCATTGGATAGATCCATCGTATGGTTATATACGAACTCGAAGGGACTTCTTCGAGGATGGATCAAGGTTCAGGAGAAATAGAATTGGTTTATTCAGTTGTCTTTTATTATCACCTTCTCTCAGGTTGTCAGAGCTCCTTGGTTTAGGAGAGTACACCTATTACGCTTATTGGATAGTCTTATTCCAAACCATAGGCTGGTGCCGAAAGGTAGGGAATGAAGAAAACCAATTAGCCTAAGTAGGGTGTGCAGAAGGTAATATGTAAAGACAAAATAAAGGGATTAGAAAGAGGGCAAAGTAAATTGCGACTGATATCATTCACGACCAAAACCGCGTACTTCATCGCCACTCCTATTTCACCTTTAAAAGAATAAGGTATTATTCAGTTGTCTTTTATCATCACCTTCTCTCAGTTGCGAGTACTCCTTGGTTTAGGAGGGTACACCTATTATGCTTACTGGATAGTCTTCTTCCAAACCATAGGCTGGTGCCGAACGGTAGGGAAGGAAGAAAACCATTTAGCCTAACGATGGTGTACAGAAGGTAACGACTAAAGACAAATAAAGGGGATTTGGAGAGATGGCAAAGAGATATACGGTTGAAGTCATGAATTGGATTATGGAAGAGGCATTGCTATGAATACCAGAATACCCCTACGAAACATTTTCATGTTTCAGTGCATTGTTAAAGAAAAACTGTTTTCCCGATTAGACACTTACTCCAAGGGTATGTATTTACCAGGTTTCATTCTCATATCTGTATGGTTTTACAGATGATGAGTGGGAGTAAGTTATTGGGAATTAGGTGATTATCCTCATTATATCGGAATTCGTTGTAATTGGTGATAGTTGAGGAAATCGCCAGGGTACAGTTTTCTGTTGAAGATAGTGCCCTCAGAGTCAATTATTGGATCACAGGTACGTGATTGCAATGATTGATGGAGGACCTATCCCGGTAAGACAGTCTTACTCGAGATGATAGTATGCTATCTGGTTTACCTTTATCATCGTGTACTGTTTTAGGTGACCTGACACGTCGCTATTACACGTTGATAGAGCCCCTAGGATTCTATGCTTGACCACCAGCAGTATGAGGGCGGTCATATACGTGGGAGCTGGTAGTCTATAAGCATATCCTTAAATGGTCCCTAGTCGTGTGAGTTTCGAGACAGGGCATCGATACTCCATAGTAGGCTAGTGTATACAGTCGAGACCCCGACGAGGGGCGGTGGCCGGTCTCACAAGCCACTGGTGTCAGTTGGATCACCTAAGATGTATACAGGTGCTCATTGGGTTATGAGTACACCGGACAGGACTCGCCGGGAATATGCTAGTTGGTCATATACCAGACGTCAGATGGCAGTTCCCTGGTGACATGTGTGCAGGTTAGTTCATCGACCTGGGGATCGTCATTTGTCTCGTGTGAGTTCCCACTGTACTTTGATTACTACCCTACCACGGCTCAAAGGAGTCGTGCAAACAGGTTTTAGTTGGGTACAGTCCCGAGCCACATGGAGGTAGTGAGCGTATCTTCAGGGGTTCGTCTCTCCCGGTATTGGGGGTGAGGTCGTGCTGTGTCTAGGAGAGCCATTATATGAAGTCCTTGGCCAAGGCAAGGAGATTTACTGGTAGGTATTCCAGTAGTATCTCAGGGTGTTCTGGGCTACACTCCGACACGACTTGTACCGCTTTTGGGGGTCTGACTTTTACCAACCCCCTAGGCCCGCCATGCGATGCTCATAGACGAACGGACCGGACTGCACGGATATTGTCACTGACAGGCTCAGTAGGGTGTCAGGATGAGTTCGCTCATCGACGTCCCTTTTGGTCAATAGCTGGTGGCCCGTCACGTATTGGCTTATACCTCTGACGTGCTGGTGGTTAAATCCACAGCCATAGTATTGACGAGTCTTTAGAGTCCCCCACATTCAGTTACTCAGCTTTCGGGCGAAAGGTTGTAGAGGCCGTATGGAGATATGACAAGGTCCGATCAGATACGTGCGGTATTGCACGGATCAGGATCGGACAGTTTGTACTATAGGCCGTATGGATATATGGCAGTGTTCGATCAGATACGTGCGGTATTGCACGGATCAGGATCGAACAGATATTACTAGCCGGTTTTGGTATAAGCCGGATTCTAGTATAGTACAGTGGAGATTTTGTCTCATTGCATTTGTATTTCGGTCGAAATACAGATGAGGGTGTGTATGCACAGTATCGGGGTTTTCCTGTAATTTATTACGGGACCAGTTTTATGGAGTTGCCAGTTTGCTTTCCGTTTCGGCCGATTTCCATTGTTCCGTTCATTGGCCGAAGATTGGTGGAGGAGGGTTTATTTGCATTGTTGCAAATAGGCATTAGTGGAGGGGGTTCTTTGCATCTTGTTGCATCATGATGGCTTTCATGATGTGCACCATCATTGACTTGTTTTGACTCCATCATGGCTTGACTTTTAAAGTCATGATTGTTGATGATGTTGAGGGGTATGGTTGTTGAGTGAGGACTTTTCTTTGTGATGATTTCTTTTGTATGATAACCATTCTCTCTCTCTCTCTCTTGCTTGATTGATATGGTCACCTCCCCCTTGATTTTTCCCTCTCTCTTTTTCCTACATGGGCCGGCCATTCCCTTAAGGGAATGAAGGGGATTCATTTTTAGTGTGGCAATTTTTGGTTCTCTTGATGCTCCAAAAATCACACAAGAAGACTCTCCAAAATTCCAAGTTCAATCCCTCCACCAATGGCAACCTCCACTACCCCAAAATGAGACACAAGTTCCACACTATATTCTACAGCAAATCTTGGGCACGTCGAGTAGCCGGCTTCGTGCCCGAGTTGCCTCGGCATTGAGGTGGGAGCCCGTAAAAGATGTAGGCGATGTGGTGCACTTCCGGCGACGAGGAGGAGACGGGACATTCCGCAGGAGATCGGGACGACGACGAGAAGACCGGAGGACTCGGATCTGTCGGTATACTTCTCTTCCCTATCTTGTAGTTAGCTAGGACTAGTTAGTGGTTCGATCCGGATGTTTAGTGCGCGTTGGTGCCGGTTTGCTAAGTCCGCAAAATTAAAGTTTTTCACCGCTTCCGCTTTCCGGCGTCGGTTTGACGGCCGGGGCGCCGCCGTGCACTTACAGTGGTATCAGAGCCTCGCCATTAACTTAGTCTAGCTTGGTTTAATGTGTTTGCATTTCCGATCGATCAAAAAGTTCCAAAACTGCATTTTACCTTCGCATCAGTTTCTGTTGAAAATTTTTGGTCTCGAAAATTTTTTCAGGTTATAAAATATTGATGTACTGGAAAATCTAAGAGCTCTGTAAAAATTCGATGAAGTAACTCCACAGTGGGAGCGCGGAACCGCCGCGAAAACCCCATTCCCGCAGCCCTTCCGCCGCACACTGTGGAGATCACTTCACCAATTTTTTACAGAGGCCTTCTGGGCTTATAATATGGGTTTTGGAATATTAAAATTGGGCCCAGGATTTCTGTGAGTGCTACAGTTTTGATTGGGGGCCCACTTGTTAAAGTTTGATCGATCGGATATTTTAAACACATTATTTCACAGTATTTACATTATATCTGCGACCGTGAATGTCACTCGATCGGTAAATCCGGTCTAACTGCTATAGCCCGGTTAGACGGATTTGCGAACGTGACTTTCACGTTGATGTTCTGTTTTTGCTGTGATGTTGCGGATCGGTCGTGGGGGATAGCCTGGATGCAATGCTAGTACAGATGTGGTTGTATTATGTACATTTGATATTGCGGGGCGAGCGTCCGACATGTGGACTGCCGTCACTGCCTGATTGTATTATTATTTTGGGGCACGGCCAGGTTGCGGTCGTTGTACCCGGTGTATGTATATTTTACTTTCTGTACTAGGATTACCCCAGGAGGGGTGCACGGATAGCCGGGTTCTGGGGGGCAACAAGCCCGCATCTCATGGCATTGAGACGGAGGGGGCTTCACTCTGGAATTGGCGGGCTATTCGCCGCACTCGTAGGGGGTACAGGTTGACCCAGGAGGGGTGCCCAAGTTGCCGGATTCCGTGAAGTGCTGGGTGGTCCATTCACGGTACTGAAGGGGGCTGCCTCGCTTCAGGTTTTGGCGGGTGACTTGCCGCGCCCGTAGGGGTCTAGGATTTCATTGCACAGGCTATCCACACGACCAGGGGAACGTCGGGTTTCAGCGGCTCTGTGAAACCCGGGGATCCCAGATATCTGTATTGCTTCTGTGATGCTGTTCATTCTCTGTGATGTTGCATTTCTTTTCACGCCTTGAGCGAAATATAATATATTGGTATATATATTAGTAGATGTTGTATATGTTTTTCATCCGCGCTAGTCCAGTCCCCGCTCTGCCGTTAGTAAGCTAACCTAACGGGTAATGACGGGACCCAGTGGCGAATGCGGATGGCATATACGTACGTCAATATATTTTCGTTCTTTTTGGTGTGATCAATTGATGGGACTGCATTGATTCGGATCAATGCAAGTTTAAAAACAAACCTAATCTGATGTTGTTGGAACACTTTTCAAAAAAAGCTGTTATTGCAAAGACGTTCACTTTTGTTTTGCATCGTGGTATTCAGTTGGAATATCCTGCTCCTCAGTCGACGAGGCAAGGGCCGAGATCCCTTCACCGGGAGTGACCCCTTGAACAAAAAGTTTGCGTCAGGGCATTAACTTCACTATAGCCGATTACTTTTGCTTTGCATCGCGGTATTCATTTGGAATATCCTGCACCCCATTCTACGGGGAAAGAGCCGAGATCCCTTCACCGGGAGTGACCTCTTTAGCAATGGTTTTCGTCACTGTATTTTTAAAAGCTATCCGTTCCTTCGACGATATCAAGTTCTTTACGTTAAAGGTTTTCGCCAGAAACCATTCGTAGCCCTCCATCATTTCAGTTAAATATTCGGTAGTATTCAAGCTATGTATTTTGACCTCACGCCAAGGCATAGTGATTGGTAGCTGCCGGGTATTTATCTGTTGCATAGATAGATGCGTTGGTTTGGGACAGTCGTACTACTATTTTGGCCTACGTCAAGGGTATGTACGGGTGGATTCAAATTAACCTGGATAATGATGGGTAGAACTTGACATGTGACTTATGATATTTTGACCTCACGCCAAGGTCATAAGAGCATGGGGCAGAAATCACATCGGGAGTTTCAAAAGAACTGAAACTTGCCAGATATGCGCATACCTTCTGGAGTGTGATACCGTGAGCGGATTCCGTCACGTTGTCATGCGATGAGAGTTGGATCCCGATTCCCACTGATGAGTTGGTATACTCCTCGGGTGACCCCGACTAATTCTTCTTTCAGGTTTGGAGGAGAATTTGAGGTACAGTGGGAGGATTCCAGATTAGATAAATTGGTAACCATTCTGATCTAGGTTAGAGTGCACGCTGAGTGTTTCTTTTCTCTCTCTCTTTGGCAGCGACCATTGACCCGACCCTAAGACTTTGACTCAGAGACCAAGTTGACCGAACCTTCTTAAACACTGGCTTTTGGATTGTCAGAGTTGCAAACCTCATTGCCACTCCTACTTTTACCCTTTTCTCCAGGACACCCCGTATTGCTACGAACGTCCACTTCCATTGGACAAAACCATCGTATGGTTAGATACGAACTCGAAAGAATTTATTCGAGGATGGTTTCCGGTTCTGGAGAAAACGGATAGGACTATTCAGTTGTCTTTTCTTTTCACCCTCTCTCAGGTTGCGAGTACTCCTTGGTTTAGGAGTAGTACACCTATTACGCAAATTGGATAGTCTTCTTCCAAACCATAGGCTGGTGCCGACCGGTAGGGAAGGAAGAAAGCCAATTAGCCTAAACGGTGTACAGAAGGTATTAAGTTAAGACAAAGCAAGGGATTAGTAAGAGGGCAAAGTAAATTGCAACAGATATTCACGACCAAACCAAGTATTCCTTCGCCAATCCTAAATCACCTTTGTATTTCTCCAGAACACTCCGTATTACTACGAAGATCCACAGTTTATTGGATACTCCATCGTATGGTTATATACGAACTCGAAAGGAACTTGTTCCAGTTCGAGGATGGATTCTGGTTCAAGAGAAATAGGAATTAAGTTCATTCGGTTGTCTTTTATCCTCACCTTCTCTCGCATTGCGAGTGTTCCTAGGATTAGGACAGTACACCCATTATTCTTATTGGATAGTCTTCTTCCAAACCATAGGCTGGTGCCGAACGGTAGGGAAGGAAGAAAACCATTTGGCCTAAAGGGGTGTGCAGAAGGTAATGACTAAAGACATATGAAGGGATTTGGAGAGGTGGCAAAGAATTATACGGTTACAGTCGTGAATATGGAAGAGGAATTACTAGGAATACCAGGATACCCCATCGAGACATTTCAATGTTTCAGTTTCACTGTGTAATGTTAAAAGAAAACTGATTTCCCGATTAGATACTTACTCCAGGGTATGTATTTACCAGGTATGATTCTCACATCTGTATGGTTTTACAGATGATGAGTGGGAGTAAGTTATTAGGAATTGGGTGATCATCCTCATTATATCGGGATTCGTTGTAATCGGTGATATTTGAGGAAGTCACCTGGGTTGTTTGCCGGACGGCAAATATTTGGTTTTGAATATCCGCTTTTATGCACCAATTTCAAATTGATATATCTGTACGTCTATTTTCATAGAGTGAGATATATCTTTCTGGAATTATGTCTATGACGTTTACCTATATCAGTGGATGGTTAGGTAAGGAGCATTAAATAGCGGTGTAATTCTTCTTAACCATAAGTACAGTTTTCAACCTACGACACACAGTGAATGAGTTATCAGACTCAAGGGACTTATACAGAGTATTGTATGTTGTCCAAGGTCCATCAGGACAGAGGGGTTGGTCCTCGTACTACATTCGGTTTACTTATGACTTCTCTAGTTTTTAGACAGGTGTTTCGTGAAAACACAGGGTCCGAATTTTGAGAAGTTATAGGTATTTGAATAGAGTAGAGAACCAGGTGTAGCAAGTATCGGGATTCTTCAAAGAGATCGAAGATGTAGATACTTGTGTGTGGTGTTCTGATGATAGTAATGATTAAAGAGATTTTGCTTCTCTTTCAGGTTACTCATAATTGGAAGCATTCCTAAGTTGAGTAACGCTGATCGGCCTCCTTCCATTTTAGTTAACATGCACTGGAGACAGCTGCATGATTTGAATCTGGTTCAATTAAATCAGTGCCTCTGGTCCTATATGGGATATAGAACAGTTCGTATCTTAACGATGTTAAGGTACGGGGAGTTGTCCGGCTTATGATTAAAACCAGACACTGGACAACTCAAGGCACGATTCTGTAATGGCTGTTTGTTGGTTGACCCAGGCTATGACGAGGGTTGACCTTCTACCATCTGGATGAACAATAGCAATATTGTTCTATACTCGCCACAGTTTTATTAAAAATGGTTTTTTTTTTCAGAAAACAGTAGTGGGAGTATGGTAGAACTGGAAGTGATTCCAGAACCACAAACGATTATTGAAGATTTGATAAGGAACCTAAAGATTCAATCTGGATTGACATTCCATTGGCCACTCCGCAGTTTTGGTGGGTAACTTCAGGCACCCGAGAGGTACTACGGTAGCCTCAAGGACGGTGACAGGGAAGTTCTTGTTTACCGACAATTACCATTGCTGTTGTTCCAGGGTGCGAGACCCGGCGGGAGGATGAGTATAGCGTCATTCTAAACTTTCTTTAGAAGTGTACGTCTATATGACTCTGCCAGAGGGTTGTCGTAATCAGTGGGAGCAGCGGAAGCATTGGTGGACAGGTAGCTTATGTCTATTTATAGACTAAAGCGGATGTAGCGGATATAGATCATCTATTTCTGACGTGACAGTCATGGGTTTGACTTCATCAGAATAAGGGATGGATCTGTTGAGAAGGTAGTAGGGTATGATATCCTGGTATTTGGATGACACACACAGAATAGGAAAAGAAACTCCTATACTACAATCGGTTATACTTTGGTCGTCACACAGTGGTTTCTCCACAAAGGAAATGGATTTTATGTCTGACATACTGGTTACTGGATCTATGGTTTTAGATCTAGATTTGGGTGGTTTCCCAATCAGGGTACTTTGACAGCATTCTAATAGTATTTAGAATGGACGACTCCTGGCACGGTAGTGTACCTGCAAGTGATGGAGTCACCCTCTCCAAAGGTGTCTTACAGACTAAAGGGGAGAGGGACGTGCATGATTGGCAGATCACTTGCTCAGGCAATTGAGTCAATCATGAGATGTCAAGTACCACACCAGATATTGTTCTTGCACTAAATGCAATAAGTTGACATTGATCCAATCCTGGAGAAGCAGTCGGAAGCAGTTTTAGAACATAAGTGGATGTTCTAGGGATATGATAACGACAGCCTCAATCGGGAAACAGTTATCATTCCAGGCTTCCAAGGTGACATGGACGACAAGGAGGTTGTCAGAGTTATAGTTTTTTTTCCTTCTGATGAGGGGCAGTATTTTGGACAGGTGGTCCAAGGCAATACTGAGGGTGGCATGGCGCAGGATACTGATTAAGTTCAGTTGACGATACAGTCTAAGAAGTTTGGATTTGCAGTTCATTTATGAGCTATGTCCCATCAGACATCCAGACACATTCTAAGAAAGGTATTGCTCATTTCGGGAGATGGCTTTCTCCGCGAACTTGAGATATAGAGAGACATAGAAAGAAACAACAAAGCGGATCCACTCACTGAGGCTATTCCTCGAACGCAATAGTTTCGCAAACGAGCTTTGTGAGACTGACTAGTAGAGGAGTTGGGTGTACGGTATCACACGGGCTGTGAGTATGCGACATCGCAATAATTAGCCTTGAGTGCAAGTGGGAGATTGTTGAAGATAGTGCCCTCAGAGTCAATTATTGGATCACAGGTACGTGATTGCAATGATTGATGGAGGACCTATCCCGGTAGGACAGTCTTACTCGAGATGATAGTATGCTATCTGGTTTACCTTTATCATCGTGTACTGTTTTAGGTGACCTGACACGTCGCTATTACACGTTGATAGAGCCCCTAGGATTCTATGCTTGACCACCAGCAGTATGAGGGCGGTCATATACGTGGGAGCTGGTAGTCTATAAGCATATCCTTAAATGGTCCCTAGTCGTGTGAGTTTCGAGACAGGGCATCGATACTCCATAGTAGGCTAGTGTATACAGTCGAGACCCCGACGAGGGGCGGTGGCCGGTCTCACAAGCCACTGGTGTCAGTTGGATCACCTAAGATGTATACAGGTGCTCATTGGGTTATGAGTACACCGGACAGGACTCGCCGGGAACATGCTAGTTGGTCATATACCAGACGTCAGATGGCAGTTCCCTGGTGACATGTGTGCAGGTTAGTTCATCGACCTGGGGATCGTCATTTGTCTCGTGTGAGTTCCCACTGTACTTTGATTACTACCCTACCACGGCTGAAAGGAGTCGTGCAAACAGGTTTTAGTTGGGTACAGTCCCGAGCCACATGGAGGCAGTGAGCGTATCTTCAGGGGTTCGTCTCTCCCGGTATTGGGGATGAGGTCGTGCTGTGTCTAGGAGAGCCATTACATGAAGTCCTTGGCCAAGGCAAGGAGATTTACTGGTAGGTATTCCAGTAGTATCTCAGGGTGTTCTGGGCTACACTCCGACACGACTTGTACCGCTTTTGGGGGTCTGACTTTTACCAACCCCCTAGGCCCGCCATGCGATGCTCATAGACGAACGGACCGGACTGCACGGATATTGTCACTGACAGGCTCAGTAGGGTGTCAGGATGAGTTCGCTCATCGACGTCCCTTTTGGTCAATAGCTGGTGGCCCGTCACGTATTGGCTTATACCTCTGACGTGCTGGTGGTTAAATCCACAGCCATAGTATTGACGAGTCTTTAGAGTCCCCCACATTCAGTTACTCAGCTTTCGGGCGAAAGGTTGTAGAGGCCGTATGGAGATATGGCAAGGTCCGATCAGATACGTGCGGTATTGCACGGATCAGGATCGGACAGTTTGTACTATAGGCCGTATGGATATATGGCAGTGTTCGATCAGATACGTGCGGTATTGCACGGATCAGGATCGAACAGATATTACTAGCCGGTTTTGGTATAAGCCGGATTCTAGTATAGTACAGTGGAGATTTTGTCTCATTGCATTTGTATTTCGGTCGAAATACAGATGAGGGTGTGTATGCACAGTATCGGGGTTTTCCTGTAATTTATTACGGGACCAGTTTTATGGAGTTGCCAGTTTGCTTTCCGTTTCGGCCGATTTCCATTGTTCCGTTCATTGGCCGAAGATTGGTGGAGGAGGGTTTATTTGCATTGTTGCAAATAGGCATTAGTGGAGGGGGTTCTTTGCATCTTGTTGCATCATGATGGCTTTCATGATGTGCACCATCATTGACTTGTTTTGACTCCATCATGGCTTGACTTTTAAAGTCATGATTGTTGATGATGTTGAGGGGTATGGTTGTTGAGTGAGGACTTTTCTTTGTGATGATTTCTTTTGTATGATAACCACTCTCTCTCTCTCTCTCTCTCTTTCTTGATTGATATGGTCACCTCCCCCTTGATTTTTCCCTCTCTCTTTTTCCTACATGGGCCGGCCATTCCCTTAAGGGAATGAAGGGGATTCATTTTTAGTGTGGCAATTTTTGGTTCTCTTGATGCTCCAAAAATCACACAAGAAGACTCTCCAAAATTCCAAGTTCAATCCCTCCACCAATGGCAACCTCCACTACCCCAAAATGAGACACAAGTTCCACACTATATTCTACAGCAAATCTTGGGCACGTCGAGTAGCCGGCTTCGTGCCCGAGTTGCCTCGGCATTGAGGTGGGAGCCCGTAAAAGATGTAGGCGATGTGGTGCACTTCCGGCGACGAGGAGGAGACGGGACATTCCGCAGGAGATCGGGACGACGACGAGAAGACCGGAGGACTCGGATCTGTCGGTATACTTCTCTTCCCTATCTTGTAGTTAGCTAGGACTAGTTAGTGGTTCGATCCGGATGTTTAGTGCGCGGTGGTGCCGGTTTGCTAAGTCCGCAAAATTAAAGTTTTTCACCGCTTCCGCTTTCCGGCGTCGGTTTGACGGCAGGGGCGCCGCCGTGCACTTACATTTTCAACCTACGACGCACAGGTTTTGAGTTGTTTAACTCAGCGGACTTATACAGAGTATTGTATGTTGTCCAGTGTCCATCAGGACAAAGGGGTAGGTCCTCGTACTATGTTCTGTTTACTTATAACTTCTCTAGTATTTAGACAAGTGTTTCGTAGAAATACAAGGTCTAAGTTTTGAGAAGTTGTGGGTATAAGAATAAAGTAGAGAACCAGGTATCACAAGTATCGGGATTCTTCAAAGAGATCGAAGATGTAGATTCTTGTGATTGGTATTCAGATGATAGTGATGGTTTTGAGAAACGTGTTTCTCTTTCAGGTTGCTCATAATTGGATGGATTCCTAAGTTGAGTAATGCTGATTAGCCTCTTTTCCATTAAGTTGATATGCACTGGAGACAGTTGCATGATTTGAATCTGGTTCCAATTAAATTAGTGCCAGAGTTTCTATATTGGATATAGAATAGTTCGTACCTTAAAAGATATTAGGGTATGGGGAGTTGTCCAGCTTATGCTTAAAACCAGACTCTGGATAACTCAGGGCACGATTCTGTAGTGGCTGTTTATGGGTTGACCCTGGCTATGACGAGGGTTGATATTCTACCATCTGGAAGATCAATAGTGATATTGTTCTTGACTCGCCACAGTTTTAGTAAAATGGATCTTTTTCAGAAAACAATACTGGGAGTATGGTAGAACTGGAAGTGATTCCAGAACCGCGAACGATTACGAAAAATTTAATAGGACCTATATATTCAATCAGGTTTGACATTCCAATAGCCACTCCGCAGATAGGGTGGGTAACCTCAGACACCCGAGAGGTACTCCAGTAGCCTCAAGGACGGTGACAGGGAGGTTCTTATCTACCCAGACTTGACACTACTGTTGTTCCAGGCTATGAGACCCGGTAGGAGGGTTGTCGAAGTCAGTGGGAGCAGCGGAAGCATAGTGGGCAAGATGCTTATATCTATTTATAGACTTGAGCAGTTATAGCGAAGATAGATCATCTAATTTTGATGTGACAGTCATGGTTTTGACTTCAATCAGAATAGGGGATGGATCTGTTAAAGAAGGTAGTAGGGTGTGATGTCATAGTATCTGGATGACATACACAGAGTAGGAAGTAAAAGTCCTATACTACGATCGGTTGTACTGTGGTCGTCACACAGTTGTTTCTCCAGACAGGATATGGATATAATATTTGACATTCTGGTTTCTAGATCTATGGTTTTAGATCTAGATTTGGGTAGTTTCCCAATGTGGGTACTTTGACAGATATTCTAATGGTTTTTAGAATAGGTGACTCCTAGCATGGTGGTGTACCTGCAGGTGATGGAGTCACCCTCTCTAAAGATGTCTTACAGACTAAAGGGGAGAGGGATGTGCATGATTGGCAGATCACTTGCTTAGGCAATTGAGTCAATCATGAGATGTCAAGTACCACACCAGATGTTATTTTTGCACTAGATGCAATAAGTTTGTATTAATCCAATCCTGGAGAAACATAAGGAAGCAGTTTTAGAACATAAGTACATGTTCTACGGATTTGATGACGGCAGCCTCCTTCGGGAGACGGTTATCATTCCAAGCTTCAAAGGTGACATGGATGACAGAGTGATTGTCAGAGTTATAGTTTTTCCCTCTGACGAAGAGGGACAGTATTATGGACAGGTGGTCCAAGAGGATACTGTGGGTGGCATGGTGCCGGATACTGATTAGGTTCAGTGATCGATACAGTCTAAGAAGTTTGGATTTGGAGTTATTTTTGAACTAGGTCCCATCAGATATCCAGACATATTCTAAGACAGGTGTTACTCGATTCGGGAGATGGCTTTCTCCGCGAACTTGAGATTTAGAGAGATATAGAAAGAAACTTCTAGGCGGATCCACTCACTAAGGCTATTTCTCGAACACAATAGTTTTACAAACGGGCTTTGTGATACTGATTAGTAGAGGAGTTGGATGTTCGGTTTCACATAGGCTGTGAGTAGTCGACATCGCAATAATTAGCCTTGAGTGCAAGTGGGAGATTGTTGGAGATAGTGCCCTCATAGTCAATTATTGGATCACAGGTACGTGATTGCAATGATTGCGGAGGACCTATACCGGTAGGACAGTCTTACTCGAGATGATAGTATGCTATCTGGTTTGCCTTTATCAGTCGTGTACATGATCAGGTGACTGATTACATGTTACACTTTGATAGAGCCCTTAGGATCTTGCTTTACTACCAACAGTATGATGGCGATCATATACGTGAGAGTTGGGTAGTTTATATGCATATCCTTAATTGTGGTCCCTAGTCGTGGGAGTTTCGAGACAGGGCATCGATACTCCGGAGTAGACTAGTGTGTACAGTCGAGACCCCGACGAGGGGCGGTGGCCGGTCTCACAAGCCACTGGTGTCAGTTGGATCACCTAAGATATATACAGGTGCTCATTGGGTTATGAGTACATCGGACAGGACTCGCCGGGAATCTGCTAGTTAGTACTATATCTATCGTCAGATAGCAGTTCCCTGGTGACATGTGTACAGATTAGTTCATCGACCTGAGGTCGTCATTTGTCTCGTGTGAGTTTCCACTGTGCTTTGATTTCTACCCTACCACGGCTCAAAGGAGTCGTGCAAACAGGTAGCTTTTGGGTACAGTCCCGAGCCATATGGAGGCACGTGAGCGGATCGGCAGGGGATTCGTCTCTCCCGGTATTGGGAGAGAGATCGTGCTGTGTCTAGGAGAGCCATTACAAAAAGCCCACGGCCGTGGCAGGAGATTTACTGGTAGGTACTCCAGTAGTATCTCAGGGTGTTATTGGGCTTCACTCCGACACGACTTATACTGCTATTGGGGGTCTGACGTTACTAGCCCCCTAGGCAGATATGCGATACTCATAGACGAACGGACCGGACTGTATATACATTGTCACTGTTAGGCTCAGTAGGGTTTTCCGGATGAGTTCGCTCATCGGCATCCCTTGAGGTCAGTCCATGGGTAGCCGTTACGCATTGCTAGTGCCGCTGACGGTTTGTGGTTAAACCCACTGCCAGGGTACTGACGAGTCATTAGAGTCCCCCACAGACAGTTTTCCAAGTTCGGGCGAAACGTTGTAGAGGGCGTATGGTTTTATGGCAGGGTTCGGAAAATGCACGTGCGTTTACGCACGTGTTATTTTTCGGGCAGATGATACTGGCCGGCTTTGGTTTAAGCCGGGTCCGAGTATTATATTGAGTAGGTATAATATCTTTGTCTCAGTTGCATTTGTTTTCGGTCGTAATACAAATGCGGGTATATTTATACAGTTTCGGGGTTATCCTGAAAGTCGTTTCAGGATCACTTTTGGAAGTTGCCAGTTTCCAGTTTTCTATCAGCCGTCTTTTAACATTTGGTTAAAGACGGATTTATCTTTTCTTGAGATGAGTGTGGATTCTTCTAGAAGGTTCTAGAAAGGGTGACTTGACATGGTGAGTCATTAGAGCTTTAATTTTGCTTTTAATGAAAGGATGACTAAGGTTAATGAGTCATCCTTTACATTAATTCCTTTTGTTTTTGCTTTGATATTTTGATTAAGATCTTTTTGCTTACACTCACCCCCTTTGCTCCTACACTCACCCTCCTCATTCTATATAAGTGGCCGGCCATTATTTGAGAGAGAGAGAGAGATTGATTTCATTTTAGAGAGAAAAGACTATGGTTTTAGGTGTATGGAAATTTCATATCTCGTTTTGTTCCATCACCCGATTAAAATGGCAACTTCATTAACCGATCGTCCACGGACTTGGACGAAGTGAGACAAAGTCATCTACTCATTCTCTACATCATTCTTGGTCGTCTCTTTTGGCAAACTTGACGATCGAGTTGCCTCAAGTCAGAGGCGGGAGCCCGTTTAAAGAATCAGTGACGTGGTGCCACCTGGACGAGGAGATCGGAGATCGACGAGATCGGAGCAGCCGCAACGGAGCATGGGATGATGGTTGAAGAACGAAGGACTCGGATCGTTCGGTATAACCTTTCTACACTCTTTACAGTTTGTTAGTTTAGCAATAATGGCAGATCCGGGTTAAAGTATACGATAGCGCCTATTAAAAGTTTTTTGTTCCGCATTTGGCGTCTGTAGACGGCCGGGGCGCTAGCGTAGACTTACATCATCATCATTCATGCATGGTTTTCTAGTCACACATAGTATTTCATATTATTGATACCATAGGCATTCATGCATGGTTTTCTAGATTTCAGTATTTATGATATTTCTGGATTTTGAGGGAAAACCGCAAGAATTTTATGAGATTATTATCATTTTAAAAATGCAGGTTGCGGTTTTCTCGTGATATGATGTATGTGTCGTCCTCTTTGAGTTTTCCTGATTTTCTATTGGTTTTCGAGACCCGATTCGAGGAGTAGGATGAATCGTCTCGGGTACATGGTGGACCCGGTATGGTACCCCGGGGCGAGAGTGTTTTTGTAGGGATGACGATGAGCCTAGCAGGGGAGGACTACCTACTGGTGATGTCTGACGCGGCGAGTATCCGGTGGATACCGACCATAGTTGTGAATTTTGATGATACGGGTCGATTCGGACTGACGGATCCCGAGATATTGAGGATATTGTGTCAATGCTTGACATGGACTTTTCTGTCGATTTCACTGATGATACTCCGGTTTTTGTTATACAAAGTTTTTCTGCGATAAGGATGCAGTTCTTCTCATATCAGTTATATCATGATTTCGTGTTGATTATCCATTCATGTTGCATTCATACTAGTGCATCACATCATATTGGTATATGTAGGTTGTGACGCAATTGGGTGCATACTTACGATAGCCTTATTAGATATTATTTACTACTCATGAGTTGGAAACTCACCCCCGTTGTGCCACATCATTTTTGCAGGTGACCCGTCAGCACAGTAGCGGCGGGCATACTTCCTCATTTTGCTTCTTTTGCTTTGACTTGCGGCTTGCTCGTAGGTGGGTTGCGAGGATATTTTGTTTCCACTCGTGTATTATTATTGTATCTAGTATACTCCATCTACCTTATCTATTGTTTTCCACCAGTTGTATTTGGACTTAGATGGTGAGCTTGTGAGACTTGTATGTATTCTATTTTTGGTGTCGATGCTCACTTGAGTCGACGTGGTATTTTCTTATTCCTTGTTTTCAGATGCTTATCTCATATTATGATGATATATGTTGCATGTGGTTACGATTCCGCCATTGGCGAAGAGCTAGCTCCCGCTTGGGGATGCCTTTATTCTTAACTTTTGTATATTCTTGTTTTGTACCCGTTTGGGGCTAGTTATTACAAAGGAGACTCTGCCGAAATTTTCGAGAAAACTTGATGGTTTTAAAAATTTTAATGCAACCTTATTTGTTAAAATCACTTTCTTTAAAACAAGTTCTCTTTCACTCTATTTATTTAACGGTTTAGATTTCCGGGCTTTGGCTTATTTAGATTATGTTACGCCTCTAGACGTTGCGTAATTTAAGTGCTAGCCATGTTCCGTGCATTCGGGTTATGACATTCAAGCTCCATAATGAAGCTCTCAAAAGAAAGCATCAAGAGGGAAGAAGAAGAAGAAACCAAGTTGAAGTCCACACAACTCTCAAGCTAAACCAAAAACTAAGAAAATGAAAATGGTATATACTTTTTATCCCTTGGCTCAATATCTGTTCTGGTATTTATAGGCTCATCATCAGAATAAATAAACAATATAGATGGGCTGATGTGACCCTATGAAATAGCCATAGGAAAAATGGGGAGAATTGGTGCTAGAGGTCCCGGCCTTGCTAGTTTTTCTTGGTGTTTTTGCCGGTCTTGGTCCGAGCAATGGGGCCCGTGTCGATGTAGTGGTCTCTAGTGCAATCAACATGTCCACTAGTATTGTTTGATTTCTTCATATCAGCTTGGGTTGTACTCAGTAGACATAGATGGTAACTTGATTCTTTAAATCACATCACATCTTTTAGCATTTATTACACATCACACCCACGTGTGCCCATTTGCACAATTTGTTATGCCAAGGAAGCCCCACCATGGTCCAAGGATCAAAAGAGCTATGTGCACACTTGTATTGTGATGGACCAAAATTGTGTTCACATGTTTATTGTAAAAGAGCTATTTGAATATCGGTCGGTTTTCTGTTCTGATTGCAGTGTCGGCTCCCAAACTATATATCCGTGATATTGAGTGTGTTTCCAGTATTTTATCATGAATACCTGTAATCTGTAATTACCGACCAGACACTGATTAATAGTACCGATATATAATAAAATTGATAATGAATGAGAGGCATTAAAATGCAGTTTTCTGTGATGAACAACGGCTCATCTACGTTTTTGATGAAGTCAAACTCTTTGACTGCCACATCAAAACAGATTTTCCAACTCCGCGATGCCTGCTTTAACCCGTAGATTGATTTAAGCAGCTTGCACACCTTTCCGCTGCTCCCATTGTCCACGAAGCCCTCTGGCTGTGTCATGTACATGCTCTCTTCCAAATCGCCATTTAGAAAAGCGGTTTTGACGTCCATCTACCAGATTTCATAGTCATGGTATGCATCGAAGGAAAGTAGGATCCGGATGGACTTAAGCATAGCCACTGGAGAAAAGGTTTCATCATAATCCACACCCGGTCGTTGACGAAAACCTTTTGCTACAAGTCTAGTTTTTAAAGTCTCAACTTTTCCATCTACACCAAGTTTCTTCTTAAAGATCCACTTTCTCCCAATGGGTTTTACCCCTTCAGGAGCAACATCCAGAGTCCATACTTTGTTGGTGTACATGGATTCCATCTCAGATAGCATTGCATCCAGCTATTTCACAGAGTCCCCACTAGTGATGGCCTGCTCAAAACTAGTTGGGTCATCATAATCCATGATGCAATCCTTGCTCCCATCGTCAATGAGAAAACCATAGTATCTCTCAGGTGGATGAGGAACCTTACTAGATCTGCGGAGTGGCTAAGGTTCGTCAGGGACTATCGAATCCTTTGGTTCTACCAAATCATCATCTATAGTTTGTGTAGCTGGAACTTCTTCCAGTTCTACTTCATGACCACTGATTTCTTTCAGAAGAAATTCCTTTTCTAAAAAGGTGGCATATTGAGAAACAAATGCCTTTTCTTCCTCACTGTGGTAGAAGATATATCCATAGGAATCCTTTGGATATCCCACAAACTTGCACAGAACAGACCTGTTGGCTATAGTGCCCTCAAGTCAATTATTGGATCGCAGGCACGTGATTGCAATGATTAAGGGAGGACCTATACCGGTAGAACATTCTTACTCGAGATGACAATATGTTGTCTGGTTTGTCTTTATCATTGTGTACATGCTTCAGGTGACATTACAGATCACTATTACATGTTGATAGAGCCCATAGGATTCTTGCTTGACTACCAGCAGAATGATGGCGATCATATACGTGAAAGTTGGGTGGTCTATAAGCACATCCTTAAAGTGTCCCTAGTCGTGGGAGTTTCGAGACTGGGCATCGATACTTCAAGAGTAGACTAATTTATACGGATCGAGACCCCGACGAGGGGTGGTGGCCGATCTCACAAGCCATTAGTGTTAGTTGGTTCACCTAAGATGTATACAGGTGCCCATTGGGTTATGAGTACACCGGACGGACTCACCGGGAACATGCTAGTTGGTATTATACTGTTAGTAATATGTATGCCCTAGAGGCCATTACTGTACATACGATGTATATTGTAATGGATGCTTGGACATATATAGGGAAGACTTTCTTGCTCGACATGATAGTATGCTATCTGGTTGTACTTTATCTTAACATGTACTGTGATTGTCTCTATTATACATGTTGATAAAGCCCTTTAGGATATGTACTCGACTACTGGGACTATGATGAGATCATACTAGTGGGGCCACGGTAGTCGACGAGTACATCCTATAACTGTTCCTAGTCGAGGGTGTATCGAGACAGGGCATCGATACACCAGAGTAGACTAGCGTATACGCATCTTGACCCATATGATGGGCGATGGATGATCCCATATCCATCGGCGTTTGACATCAAGGATGGTGTACGGGTGCTCAGTGGAGACTGGGTACACTGGACGGACTCGCCGAGAACTCCTAGATGGTATTATACCTCACGTCAGATGGCAGTTCTCCGGTGACACTGGTACAGAGTAGTCCATTGACCCGAGATCGTTATAGAGTCTTGTGTGATTCCCACTGTGCTTTGATTTCCATCATACCACGTCCAAGAGGGCGTGCAAAAAGGTGGCTTTTGGGTACAGTCCCGAATCACATGGAGGTAATGAGCGATAGGAGGGTATTCGTCTCTCCCGGTATAGGGAGTTGATGTTGTGCTGTGTTCGATTGGCTATAACCGGAAATCCCTGGCCAGGGTTGCTGAGATTTACCGGTAAGTGTTATCAGTAGTTTCTCGAACTGTTATAGACCTCATATCGACACGACTTATCGAGCTACTGGGGTCTGACGTTTACCACCCCTAGGCGAGATATGAAACATATCATACGACGAGACCGGACTGTACGGGAGTGTTACTGATTGGATTCGCAGGAGAATGTACAGGCTTGCTTGTTGATCTTCTGAGCGCTCAATACCTGGGTGGCTGTTACGTTTAGCTGACCACTTGCAGCTTGTGGGTGTTTGATATGATCATCACCTACTACCGGCGTATTGACGATTCTTTAGAGTCATACACAGAGGTTTCTTGACTCAGGAAAAACGGAGTAGGGGCCCATATGTGATATGTGCAGGACCGAGGATAATGCGATATGAGATATCATATTCTATTCTCGCGATATTTGATATCAGCAGGGTCATCGGGTCAAGTGTTGATTCGATGAATCGGTACAGATAAATATTAGTCGGTTATATGCGATATAGCCGGATTGTCGGATCAAGTGTTGATTCGATAATTTAATGTATAATAATATATATATGATATATTAAATTACATTAACTAATATTAGCTCACTAAAAGATTCTTTTTCTCACTCGGGTAATACATTGATATATATGCGATATATGTTAATTGTATTATTTTATTTGGTTACAATAAATATTATATATGTGATATATAATATTGTAACATGATATGATAACTAATGCAACATGTTTAGTAGAGATTAAAGAAGATTAGGGTTTGATTTGGGTTAATACTTTCTAGATGATTCTATAAGGTTTAGTTTTGTTCTGTGAAAGATATTTTGTTATGACTCATGCTTTAACCCAACCCAAACCCTAACCCTAGTTAATTCTCTACATGGGTTTAGTTGACCATGGTTGCATTAATCATCATATTTATCCTTTCAGTATTCATCACAAAAGGTTTCATGTTGATTGTTTATCTTCTTCCTTCTTTCTTTTCATGAAAAAGCTTTCTAGCTTTTTCTAAGTGATGAAAAATGAGTGAGAATAAGAAAACAAATGAGAGAAAAAATCCTACTTCATTATCCTCATCTATCCTTGCCATTTAGATGAGGGTGTTCACTTCATATTATGAGTGTTAGCTTGTGTTAACGAAACTTCAAGGTAGATCATCTTTGTATCGAAGATCGGAAGCAAGACTGCATCTTTCTCTTCGTGGAACCTCTCGAGAGTCCGGAACACGATGATCGCAGCGAAGGGACTTCAACATGGAGCTTAAGAAGTGAAGGACCGGATCTACAGAGGTTGTAATCCCTCTCACTTAGTGTTAAAGTGTTTAACATACTTGTTTTCGCCTAATCTCTAGTTTAAAGATCCGGCTTTGGGTTATTCGGCACGGCTAAAATTTTAATCGGGCATGGTTGATGCCTCGTAGAACCTTGTGAGCGTGCCCAGCAACCCTACAGTGGTATCAGAGCCAAGCTAGAGCTTTAGGCGAAGTCTAGACGAAGTTTAAAGTCCGATCGAATCCGGAAAACCCCGATTTTACCCCTCTGTACATTTTCAAAAATGTTGATTTTTTATGAATTAAAAATGCTCAGAAAAACAAGCAGGAAAGACTAAGAATTACTGTGAAGTATGGTCCACTAAGTCGCTCACGTGACCGCTGAACCGCTGGCTGCGGTTCCGCGGCCAAAATTTGACTTAGTCCCTCATATTTCATATATTTATTCTTAGGTCCTTTCTTGTCATTTTTTTCTGGGAATTTTTTAATTCCTCTCAAGTGTTGAGTTTTCTAGGGTTGTATTGGGGACACGTTGATTCGATCGGATAATTGAACTTTGTTTAGTTTGTCCGGGTAATTTTTAGAAACTGTTAAAAAGTTCGAACGGATATCAATAACTCACATTTTCCCTATCGGAATTTTTTTCAAAAGTTGGATTTTTTCTCGAGTTTAAGAACGTTCTAAGTCATGCAAGTAATGCGGTGGACCCTCTAGAAGACAACAAACCTTAACTCGATTATGTGACCGTCTTGAACTGCCTCTAAACCTTAGGGTTTGGGGCAGTACGGCGTGCCACATGTGAGGCGTTGGCTTGACCCTTCTACGGCTGGACCATTAGTACCGTGGCATGTGATGGATGTTTTTAAACTGATTTAAAGTGTTGAGATATATTGGGGAAATCTTGGGTGTTTGATTATTCGATCGGAAAGTTTAACATTGTCTATTTATCTGGAATGTGATACAATATTTGGAATCCACAAATAGTTATGAGATAACTAATTTGAATGTTATAAATCTAGCAGTTTAGTCTCAGATGATCGGTTGCCACGAAATTTTGATGTGATCAAAAGTCCGTCGCAATCACGTAGCGTACGTGGATACTCGCCGGGTAAACTTAATAGACAGCCATGCTCTATAGCCCCGACCAAGTGACTGTAGGAGAACCCCATCGCCAAAAGCATCCGTTCGGGTGCTCGCGGCAGCGGTGTTCCGCCTTAGTGCACTTCGTCGACGCCATACGGGGGTGCGACCGTCTACTAAAGTTTGCGACGAGCATTCGATCAGGATGTCGGGAATCTTGTTGAATTGCCTGACTTGATATTGAAAAGAGTTTTCGATAATGAGACTAAAATGCGGGGTTTATAATTGTTAGGCATGCAATGTCTAAGGAATTCATTTGGTTAGGCATGCGATGTCTAAGAAGGTTGCGGATTCCAACTGTTGTAGTTTTACACTTTTTTTTCTGTGACCGTAAGCGTAGTATGTGGTGTATCGCCGGCTTCGTTGCTATACATCAACGACAATCGGGATACACATACTTTCTTACGTTTATGATATGAGACATTATGTGTTGCTGTGATATGTTATTTTGGATCGTCGCGTTTTGAATAGCCGGGGGTTTTATGTGAGATGAAAGTTTTTCTTTTTCATTCATGTAAAATTCATTTATATGTAATATTCTTTTATTGGGGCACTTCCGGGCTGAGGATGATGTCACCGTTGTATATTATTTACTTTTCCGCATTAGGTAGACCCAAGGCGGGGAGCACAAGTAACCGGGTTCTGGGGTCCAGTGGGAGACCATCTCGAGGAGTCGAGACCGGGTCTCCTAACCCTAGAATTGGCAGTGTTGCTTGCCACTCTTGTAGGGGTCTAGGGATGTGGGTTTGGCTATTCATCGCGACCGTGGAATCCGTGTTTTATACAGGCTCGTACTAAAACACGGACGTCCTAGTGTATCCAATATTTCAAATATGTTCTTTGGCTGCAATGTTCTGTGATGAGATCATATTACTGCCTGAGACGAATGTTTATATTATATATATGAGATATATGTTATATTGCAGATTTCGTTTCAAATGTGATGCTTGTGAAGCATAATAAAATGGGACTTCATTAATGAGATTAATGAAATAAAAGAAACCTAAAGATGTTGTAGAAACTTGTTTAAAAACTGGTAGCTCTAGTTCTTGCTTTGCATAGCGGTGTTCCTTGTAGAACATCCAGCACCTTATTCGATAAGAAAAGAGCCGAGATCCCTTCACCGGGAGTGACCTCTTTAGCGAAACTAGCAGATGCTACAAACTCGGTTTGTCTTTTGATTGTTTCTATAGTTTTTGCTTCGCATAGTGGTATAAATGATATACCCTGCACCTTATTCGATGAGGAAAGGGCCGACGATCCCTTCACCGGGAGTGACCCCTTTAGCAAAACTAGAAAAGCCTAAAAAACACATCATTTAAAATCACTCGATTCTACAACGATATAAAGTTCATTGCGCAAAAGGTTTTCTTAAAAACCTGTCGTAACCCTCCGTCATTTCAGATAAGTAGTATTTAGTATTCGTGCTGCGTTTGTTGACTCAGTCAAGGCGTAGTGTGCGGTAGCTGATTAGTGCTTATCTGCAAAGCATATGATACGATTGGATTAGGGTAGTCGTGCGGCCTTGTTGACTCAGTCATGGGTCGTGCGGGTGGGTTTAATTCGATCGGGAAATGACGGGTTGAACTTTACTTGCGGTCTATGGTTTGTTGACTCAGTCAAGATCATAGATCGTTTGGGGTAAAATATTATTTGGAATTTCAAGTGTTGAAATTTGCAATGAGATTGCATACCTTCTATGAGATAGTTGGATCTCGATACCCGCTGCGAGTAAGAGTTACTCCTGGGAGAGTTTTACACATTACAATTAGCCGATCAAGTAGGTGTCTAGAAAGGTGTTAACGGGGTTACGTCCCTAGGAAAATGAGGTTTACTTTAATTAGGTTCGTGCGAAAGCACGGGGGACCTCCCTCAAATTACCGGCACTGGCCTGGCTGAAAGATTGGCGAACTTGTAGCGTGTAATTAATCCCGGCTAGTCTTTCCTTTTAGGGTTTGAAGGAAGATTTGACTAAAACAGTGGGAGACATCCTGATTAGATATATTAGATAACCAATCTAATCTTGCAAGATCATACGCTGAGTGTTTTCTTCTCTCTCTCACCAGGTAGCGACCATATCACGCCTTAATCAAGATAATAAAACGGATGAATTGACCGAACCCGCTTGTTATACTGAGCTGGAGAACGTTGGTCCCGCTCCAACTTATAATTGCTATAAGACAGAGCAGGAAATTGGGGAATACCAGATTTCCCGTGCCGCCCAAACGAAGAAAGTGCATGCTGATGCATCTTCTTCAGGTGTGTTCATTACAGAGAACTATTTCTCAGTATCCTTTACGTCCTGGGTATGAGATACCGGATCAGGATCCCGCATATGTAATCTGTTACATGGGCTACAGATAGGTAGAGAACTGAGAACGGGTGATAAGTTTCATGAGACAGAAAACGGTGCAAGTGTTGCAGCCAAGTCTGTTGGTCACTATCACCCTGTATTACCATAATACATTGATTCTGAACGAATGTTATTAGATACCGAACCTGATATACAACATCATATCAGTCTCTTTATTAGTAAAGAATGGATATAATTTTGTATTATTGGATAATGTTTTGAACATTTCCTATATCAAGAGCTGATCGGTTCAGGCACGTTATCTAAAAGCATTGACGTTCTAAATCAAACTACAGTTCTTACTATACAGAACACACACGAGAGGAAGAGTTCAGAAATGAACGAATCCTTCTTGAGGCATTGTAGACTAGGTCATATCAATGCGACCCGACTAGCTAAGTTACATTTAGATGCATATTTAAATCTGTTTGAATTTACATCTTGTGAAACTTGCCTGTTATGTCACAAAGATAAGATGACCATAGCTCTGTTTATTGGAAACAGAGAAAGAGTTAGTGAACTCTTGGGATTGATACATGCTGATGTATTAAAGTCTCCTGTCTACACATACCAAGACCGGTTCTTTGTACTTCATTACATTCTCTGATGATCTCTCAAGATTCAGACATATGTTCCTGCTGAAACACAAGTCCGAACCATTTGAGATATTCACAGAATGTAAGTTAGAAGTAGAGAACCAAAATACGGGTATAAGTATTATGTCCTTTGATGAGATCAAGGAGGAGAATACTTGAGCACGAAATTCCTGGACTATTCTAAAGGAGAATGAGATTCTCTCTCAGTATTACTCCTCCGTATACATTACAGCACGTCGGTGTATCGGGGCGGAGCAATAGCACCCTATGTGATATGGTGTGCTCTATGATGAGTACTACTGAGTTTCCTATTTCCTTTTGGGAGTTATGCACTTGAGAAGTTGCATACCTATTGAATAGGGTTCAAATCAAATCAGTTGCCTACCACTTCATATGTGATATGGAATAGGAAGAGCCTATATCTTAAGTTTGTTAAGATTTGGGGTTGTCCAGCTTATGTCTAAAAAGAAAAATCCGGACAAGCACGAGGCAAAGTCAGATCTGTGGAAGTTTGTTGGATATCCCAAGCATTCGCAAGGGAATATCTTCTACCTAACCGAGGAACAAAAGATGTTTTTGTTTCTCAACATGCCACCTTTGTGAAAGGGAATTTCTTGTGAAGAAATTTTTGGTCATGAGGTAGAACTGGAAGGAGTTCCAGCTATACAAACTACAGCAGATGATTTAGTAGAACCAAACGATTCAATAGTTTCCAACGAACCTCAGCCTCTCCGCCGATCTAGTAGGGTTCCTCACCCACCTGAGAGATACTTCGGTTTATCTATGATAGTGGGAGCCAGGATTGCATCATGAGATGATGACCCAACTTGTTTCGAGCTGGCCATCAAGAGTGGGACTCTGTAAGAATGGCTGGATGCTTATCGATCTGAGATGGAATCCTTATACACCAACAAAGTATGGACTTTGGTTTCTTTATCTGAAGGGTTAAATCCCCATCAAGAGCAAGTATATCTTGAGAAGATTACTTGGTGTACATGGAAAAGTTAAGACTTTCGAAGCTATGCTTAAGTGTAGGGTTACTAGGCACTCTAATAAGGTTTAAGGAAGCATCAAACATGTCCGTTTAAAATTTTAGCCGTGCCGAATAACCCTAAACAAGATCGTTGCTAGAAAATTAGGGTTTCATATGCAAGTAAACTATGTTTACGACTAAGTGAATACGAAATACAACCTTTGTAGATCGGTCCTTCACTTCTTTAGCTCCTTGTTGAAGTCCCTTCGCTACGATCATGGTTCTCCCGGACCCTTGCATGGCTTCTCGAGGCGAAAGACGCGTCCTTTCTTGAAGTCTTCGAGGCCGAAGATGATCTACGTCGAGGGGATGCCAACTCAAGCTTCTACTTCACTAACTAGAGAATTAGTGAAGTAAACACCGTAAACTAAAGTGCTAGTCTAGTAGAGGATGGAGAAATAGGAAGTGGGTTCTCTTTAGAATTTTATTTCTCACAATCTTTCTCACTTTGGATCAAACCCTAGCAAGTTTTTTTTCTCTTTTTCAAATGAAGAAGAAGATGAACAAAAGAAAGAGATGCGGATAATGATCTAGTGAGAAGGCTAACCATGGTGAGTGAGTATCATATACTAACTCTTGTAGAGACTTAACCCATGGCTAATCTTTATGGTTGGGTTAAGAAATATCCATAGTAAAAACAAATTTAGTGGAATTAGTTAAATGCTTCCACAAGCTTCCACAAGCTTCAAGCATTTAGCTAATCCTCCACTAATTTTGTAATTACTTAGAATATTAAAATCTAACATAAAAGATAGCATGGTGTAAGTCTCATACACCCAAGTCATGTGTATCATCAAACATGATACAAAAAGGAAAACACATTTTAATATATATCATATATACATTAAAATTGTGCTCATGTGAGAAAAACCCTAGAGTGAACAAGTGTTAGTTAATGTAAACTAGTATATCAAATATACAATTATACAATAAATTATTAAATCAACACTTGACTTAATAATCCGGTCATATCACATATAACCGACTAACAACCAATGTATCGAGTTATCGAATCAACACTTGATTCGATTACCCGGCTATATCATATATAACCGATCGATACAAAAAGTCGCGAGAATAGAATACGGTATCACATACACGTATTATTCTCGGTCCCACACATATCACATACGTGCTCCTATTTCGTTTTGCCTGAGCCAGTAAAACCTCTATGTAGGACTCTAAAGACTCGTCAATACGCCGGCAATAGGTGATGATCACATCAAGCACCCACAAGCCTGTAAGTCCGCGGGGGCGCCCCGGCCGTCGATACGACGCCGGAAACGCGGAAACAAAAACTTTGCAAAACTTGCAACCAGCACCACCGCGCACTTTTCACCCGGATCGGGCCATTAACCTAGCAACTAGCAAACTAAAATAAGAGTAGAGAAGTATACCAAGCGATCCGTGTCCTTCGGTCTTCGTCTCCACTCCGATCTCCCGCGGATACTTCGTCCGTCACCTCCTCGTCGAAACGGGCACCACATCGCCAAAGACTTTTACGGGCACCGACCTCTTGAGCGAGGCAACTCGGACGCGAAGTTGGCTAGCCGACGCATCCAAGACTTGCTATAGAATAGTGTAGTAGCCTTGTCTCTTTAGGGTTCATGAAGTTGCCTTGATGGAGGGATCTGAGGAGGAGAATGAATGAATGAGAGAAGCTTGGAATTTTAGCAAGCAAAGAAGCATGAAATGAGATGAATCAATCCCTCACTCAAAAGGAGAACTCTCATCCTCTCCTCACCAAGTGGCCGGCCCTCTCTCTCATGAAGAAGATTGGAGAGAGAAAAAGACCTCTCCTAGTGTATAGAAAATAGAATGAAAAACAATATAGAAAATGGTCACTCTCATTTCTCATCTCAACAAGTCAAACAACCATCAAAAGAAAAGCAATGAAAAAGACTAGAATAGAATCTCATCATGATGCTAGTCTCATCATAAAGCCACAAATGCAAGAAAGTCCCTCACAAGTAAGTTAATTGCAAACTTGCAATTAACCCCCTTCCACCAAAAGGTCCGGCCGTGAAGGAATGAAAGAAAACCGGCCGGAACGGAATGCAAACTGGCAACTTCAGAAAACTGATCCCGTAATAAATTACAGGAAAACCCCGCTACTGCAAATACATGCCCGCATTTGTATTCCCACTGAACACAAATGCAAAGAGACAAAACTACACTATCTAATACTACGATCCGGCTTAAGCCAAAGCCGGCTAGTAAAAACCGTCCGATCACGATCCGTGCAATACCGCACGTATCTGATCGAACCCTGCCATATCTCCATACGGCCTCTACAGCGTTTCGCCCGAAACCTGAGTAACTGAGTGTGGTGGACTCTAATGACTCGTCAATACCTTGGTTGTGGATTTAACCACTAGCAAGTCAGAGGTATAAGCCAATATGTAACGGGCTACAAGGTATTGACTGAAAGGGACGTCGATGAGCGAACTCATCCTGACACCCTACTGAGCTTGTCAGTGACAATATCCGTACAGTCCGGTCCGTTCGTCTATGAGCATCGCATGGCGGGCCTAGGGGGTTGGTAAAAGTCAGACCCCCAAAACCGGTACAAGTCGTGTCGGAGTGCAGCCCAGAACACCCTGAGATACTACTGGAATACCTACCAGAAAATCTCCTGCCTTGGCCAAGGAATTTTCATGTTCTGGCTCTCCTCGACACAGCGCGACCTCACCCCCAATACCGGGAGAGACGAACCCCTACAGACCCGCTCACTGCCTCCATGTGGCTCGGGACTGTACCCAACTAAAACCTGTTTGCACGACTCCTTTGAGCCGTGGTAGGGTAGTAATCAAAGCACAGTGGGAACTCACACGAGACAAATGACGATCTCAGGTCGATGAACTAACCTGTACACATGTCCCCAGGGAACTGCTATCTGACGTCTGGTATAATCCCAAGTAGCAGGTTCCCGGCGAGTCCTGTCCGTTGTACTCATAACCCAATAAGCACCTGTATACATCTTAGGTGAACCAACTGACACCAGTGGCTTGTGAGACCGGCCACCGCCCCTCGTCGGGGTCTCGACTGTATACACTAGTCTACTCCGGAGTATCGATGCCCTGTCTCGAAACTCCCACGACTAGGGACCTTTTAAGGATGTGCTTATAGACTCCAGCTCTCACTTATATGATCGCCCTCATACTGCTGGTAGTCAAGCAAGAATCCTAGGGGCTCTATCAACGTGTAATAGCGACTTGTAAGGTCACCTAAAGCAGTACACGATGATAAAGATAAACCTGATAGCATACTATCATCTTGAGTAAGACTGTCCTACTGGGACAGGTCCTCCCCTCAATCATTGCAATCACGTGCCTGTGATCCAATAATTGACTCTGAGGGCACTATCTCCAACAATCTCCTACTTGCACTCAAGGCTAATTATTGCGATGTCGCATACTCACAGCCCGTGTGATACCGAACACCCAACTCCTCTACTAGTCAGTCTCACAAAGCTCGTTTGCGAAACTATTGCGTTCGAGGAATAGCCTCAGTGAGTGGATCCGCTCTGGTGTTTCTTTCTATGTCTCTCTCTATCTCAAGTTTACGGAGAAAGCCATCTCCCGAAATGAACAATACCAGTCTTAGAATGTGTCTGGATATCTGATGGGACGTAGCTCATAAATGAACTCCAAATCCAAACTTCTTAGACTGTATCGTCAACTGAACTTAATCAGTATCCTGCGCCATGCCTTCCCTCAGTATCCACCTGGACCACCTATCCAAAATACTGCCCCTCGTCAGAAGGAAAACTATAACTCTGACAGCCACTCTGCCATCTAGGTCACCTTGGAAGCCTGGAATGATAACGGTCTCCCAAAGGAGAATACTGTTATCATATCCCTAGAACATCAACTTATGTTCTAAAACTGCTTCTGACTGTTTCTCCAGGATTGGATCAATATCAACTTATTGCACCTACTGCAAGAACAACATCTGGTGTGGTACTTGACATCTCATGATTGACTCAATTGCCTAAGCAAGTGATCTGCCAACCATGTGCATCCCTCTCCCCTTTAGTCTGTGAGACACCTTTAGAGAGGGTGACTCCATCACCTGCAGGTACACCACCATGCCAGGAGTCGTCCATTCTAAATACTCTTAGAATGCAGTCAAAGTACCGAGATTGGGAAGCCACCCAAATCTAGATCTAAAACCATAGATCTAGTAACCAGAATGTCTGATATAATATCCAAATCCTATGTGGAGAAACTACTGTGTGACGACCATAGTATAACCGATCGTAGTATAGGAATATCACTTCCTACTCTGTGTATGTCATCAAATACCAGGACATCACACCCTACTACCTTCTTAACAGATCCATCCCCTATTCTGATGAAGTCAAACCTATGACTGTCACATCAGAAATAGATGATCTATCTCCGCTATATCTGCTTTAGTCTATAAATAGACATAAGCCTGATGTCCACCAATGCTTCCGCTGCTCCCACTGACTACGACAACCCTCTGGCAGAGTCATATACACGTACGCTTCTAAAGCTAGTTTAGAACGACGCTATACTCATCCTCCTGCCGGCTCTCATAGTCTGGAACAACAGCAATGGCAAGTCTGGGTAAACAAGAACCTCTCTGCCACCGTCCTTGAGGCTACCGAAGTACCACTCGGGTACCTGAGGTTACCCACTTTATCTGCGGAGTGGCCAATGGAATGTCATACCAGATTGAATCTTTAGGTTCTTATCAAATCTTCAGAAATCGTTTGCGGTTCTGGAATCACTTCCAGTTCTACCATACTCCCGCTACTGTTTTCTAAAAAAAATCTATTTTTAATAAAACTGTGGCGAGTCAAGAACAATATCACTATTGATCTTCCAGATGGTAGAATATCAACCCTCGTCATTGCCCGGGTTAACCCACAAACAGCCATTACAGAAACGTGCCTTGAGTTATCCAGTGTCTGGTTTTAATCATAAGCCGGACAACTCCCCGTACCTTAATTATTTTAAGATATGAACCGTTCTATATCCAATATAGAAACAGAGGCACTGATTTAATTGAACCAGATTCAAATCATGCAGCTGTCTCCAGTGCATGTCAACTAAATGGAAGGAGGCCGATCAGCGTTACTCAACTTAGGAATATTTCCAATTATGAGTAACCTGAAAGAGAAGCAAGTTCTCTTATTCATTACTATCAACTGAATACCATATACAAGTATCTACATCTTCAATCACCTTGAAGAATCCCGATACTTGCAATACCTGGTTCTCTACTTTATTCATATATCTATAACTTCTCAAAATTCGGACCCTGTGTTTCTACGAAACACCTGTCTAAAAACTAGAGAAGTCATAAGTAAACCGAATATAGTACAAGAACCAACCCTTCTGTCCTCATGGACACCGGACAATATACAATACTCTGTATAAGTCCCTTGAGTCTAGTGACTCATTCACTGTGTGTCGTAGATTGAAAACTGTATTTATGGTTAAGAAGAATTACACCGCTGTTCAATGCTCCTTACCTAACCATCCACTAATATAGGTAAATGTCACAGACATAATTTCAAAAAGGTATATCTCACTCTATGAAAATAGACGTACATATATATCAATTTGAAATTGGTGCATAACAACGGATATTCAAAACCAAATATTCGCCGACCAGCAAACAACCCAGGTGACTTCCTCAAATATCACCAATTACAACGAATTCCGATATAATGAGGATGATCACCTAATTCCCAATAACTTACTCCCACTCATCATCTGTAAAACCATACAGATGTGAGAATAATACCTGGTAAATACATACCCTGGAGCAAGTGTCTAATTGGGAAATCAGTTTTCTATTAACAGTACACAGTGAAACTGAAACATTGAAATGTTTCGATGGGGTATCCTGGTATTCCTAGTAATGCCTCTTCCATTATCCGGATTCACGACTGTAACCTTATAATTCTTTGCCATCTCTCCAAATCCCTTTATATGTCTTTAGTCATTACCTTCTGTACACCCCTTTAGGCCAAATGGTTTTCTTCTTTCCCTACCGTTCGGCACCAGCCTATGGTTTGGAAGAAGACTATCCAAAAAGCATAATGGGTGTACTGTCCTAATCCTAGGAACACTCGCAACGCGAGAGAAGGTGAAGATAAAAGACACCAGAATGAACTTTATTCCTATTTCTCCTGAACTAGGATCCATCCCCGAACTGGAACAAGTTCCTTTCAAGTTCGTATATAACCATTCGATGGATTATCCAATAAACTGGGATCTTCGTAGTGATACGGAGTGTCCTGGAGAAATACAAAGGAGATTTAGGATTGGCGAAGAAATACTTGGTTTGGTCGTGAATAGAAGTCGCAATTTACTTTGCCCTCTTACTAGTCCCTTTCTTTGTCTTAACTTAATACCTTCTGTACACCGTTTAGGCTAATTGGTTTTCTTCTTTCCCTACCGGTCGACACCTGCCTATGGTTTGGAAGAAGACTATCCAATTTGCGTAATAGGTGTACTACTCCTAAACCAAGGAGTACTCCCAACCTGAGAGAAGGTAAAAGGAAAAGACAACTGAATAGTCCTATTCGTTTTCTCCAGAACCAGAAACCATCCTGGAATTCCTTCGAGTTCGTATATAACCATACGATGGTTTTGTCCAATGGAAGTGGACGTTCGTAGTAATACGGGGTGTCCCGGAGAAAAGGGTAAAAGTAGGAGTGGCAATGAGGTTTGCAACTCTGACAATCCAAAAGCCAGTGTTAAGAAGGTTCGGTCAACTTGGTCACTGAGTCATAGTCTAGGGTCGGGTCAATGGTCGCTGCCAAAGAGAGAGAGAAAAGAAACACTCAGCGTGCACTCTAACCTAGATCAGAATGGTTATTACTTTATCTAATCTGGAAACCTCCCATTGTAACGTCAAATTCTTCCCCAAACCTGAAAGAAGAATTAGCCGGGATCACCCGAGGAGTAAACCAACTCATCAATGGGAATCGGGATCCAACTATCATCGCATGATAACGTGACGGAATCTGCTCACGCTATCACACTCCAGAAGGTATGCGCATATTTGGAAAGTTTCAGTTCTTTTGAAACTCCCGATGTGGATTTTTGCCCCATGCTCTTATGACCTTGACCTTGGCCAACATATCATAAGTCACATGTCAAGTTCTACCCGTCATTTTCCTGGTTAATTTGAACCCACCCGTACCTACCCTTGACTTTGGCCAAAATGGCAGTACGACTGTCCCAAACCAACGCATCTATCTATGCTACATATGAATACCCAACAGCTACCAAACACTGTGCCTTGACTTTGGCCAACATACACAGCTTGAATACTATTAACTATCCATATGAAACGACGGAGGGCTACGAATGGTTTCTGGCGAAAACCTTTAACGTAATGAACTTGATATCGTTGAAGGAACTAATAGCTTTTTAAAAATATAGTGACGAAAACCTTTGCTAAAGAGGTCACTCCCGGTGAAGGGATCTCGGCTCTATCCCCGTAGAATGAGGTGCAAGATATTCCAACTGAATACCATGATGCGAAGCAAAAGTAATCGGCTATAGTGAAGTTATTGCCCTGACGCAAACTTCTGTCCAAGGGGTCACTCCCGGTGAAGGGATCTCGGCCCTTGCCTCGTCGACTGAGGAGCAGGATATTCTAACTAAATACCACTATGCAAAACAAAAGTGAACGTCCTTGCAATAACAGCTTTTTGAAAAGTGTTCCAACAACATCAGAATAGGTTTGTTTATCTTGCATTGATCCGAATCAACGCAGTCCCATCAATTGATCACACCAATAAAGAACGAAAATATTGATGTACGTATATGCCATCCGCATTCGCCACTGGGTCCCGTCATCACCCGTTAGGTTACTTAACTAATGACAGAGCGGGGACTGGACTAGCGCGGATGCAAAACATATACAACATCTACTAGTATATATATAATATATAATTTTTGCTCAAGGCGTGATAAAATGCAACAACACAGAAATGTACAGCATCACAGATCAATACAGATATCTGGGATCCCCGGGTTTCACAGAGCCGCTATTGAAACCCGACGTTCCCCTGGTCGTGTGGATAGCCTGCGCAATGAAAACCTAGACCCCTACGGGCGCGACAAGTTACCCGCCAAAACCTGAAGCGAGACAGCCCCCTTCAGCAACGTGAATGGACCACCCAGCACTTCACGGAATCCGGTAACTTGGTCACCCCTCCTGGGTCCACCTATACCCCCTACGAGTGCGGCGAATAGCCCGCCAATTCTAGAGTATAGCCCCCTCCGTCTCAACGCCATGAGATGCGGGCTTGTTGCCCTCTAGAACCCGGCTATCCGTGCACCCCTCCTGGGGTAATCCTAGTACAGAAAGTAAAAAAATACATACAACGGGTACATCGACCGCAACCTGGTCGTGCCCCAAAAGAATAATACAAACAGGCAGTGACGGCAGTCCACATGTCGGACGCTCGCCCCGCAATATCAAATGTACATATAAAACAAAACTGTACTAACATTACAACCTGGCTATCCCCCACGACCGATCCGCAACAACACAGCAATACACAGAACATCAACGTGAATGTCACGTTCGCAAATCCGTCTAACCGGGCTATTGCAGTTAGACTGGATTTACCGATCGAATGACATTCACGGTCGGAGATATAATGTAAATACTGTGAACTGGCATGTTTAAAATATCCGATCGAACAAATTTTATCAAGTGGGCCCCAAGCAGTACTGTAGCACTTACAGAAAATCTGGGCCCAAAGAAAATATCCCAAAACCCCTATTTCCAACTCAGAAGCTTACTGGGAAAATATGGTGCAACGATTCCTCTTACCCACCGCGGAACCGCGGCCAAACCAGGGGTTTGGCCGCGTTTCCGCGGTCTAAGTAAGGAATCACTGAATCGTATTTTCCCAGAATTCTTAGAATTTCATGCACATGTCTCTGCAACAACCTAAAAAAATTTTGGAGCAGAAAAAATTTCGACAGAGAACACTTGTGCATACAAAATACGGTTTTTAGGAAATTTTGTTCGATCGGGTTATAAACACACTAGACCATGCTAGGCTAAGTTAATGGCGTGGCTCTGATACCAATGTAAGTCCGTGGGGGCGCCCCGGCCGTCGATCCGACGCCGGAAACGCGGAAACAAAAACTTTGCAAAACTTGCAACCGGCACCACCGCGCACTTTTCACCCGGATCGGGACATTAACCTAGCAACTAGCAAACTAAAATAAGAGTAGAGAAGTATACCAAGCGATCCGTGTCCTTCGGTCTTCGTCTCCACTCCGATCTCCCGTGGATACTTCGTCCGTCACCTCCTCGTCGAAACGGGCACCACATCGCCAAAGTCTTTTACGGGCTCACGCCTCTTGACCGAGGCAACTCGGGCGCGAAATTGGCTTGCCGACGCGTCCAAGACTTGCTATAGAATAGTGTAGTAGCCTTGTCTCTTTAGGGTTCATGAAGTTGCGTTGATGGAGGGATGTGAGGAGGAGAATGAATGAATGAGAGAAGCTTGGAATTTTAGCAAGCAAAGAAGCATGAAATGAGATGAATCAATCCCTCACTCAAAAGGAGCACTCTCATCCTCTCCTCACCAAGTGGCCGGCCCTCTCTCTCAAGAAGAAGATTGGAGAGAGAAAAAGACCTCTCCTAGTGTATAGAAAATAGAATGAAAAACAATATAGAAAATGGTCACTCTCATTTCTCATCTCAACAAGTCAAACAACCATCAAAAGAAAAGCAATGAAAAAGACTAGAATAGAATCTCATCATGATGCTAGTCTCATCATAAAGCCACAAATGCAAGAAAGTCCCTCACAAGTAAGTTAATTGCAAACTTGCAATTAACCCCCTTCCACCAAAAGGTCCGGCCGTGAAGGAATGAAAGAAAACCGGCCGGAACGGAATGCAAACTGGCAACTTCAGAAAACTGATCCTGTAATAAATTACAGGAAAACCCGGCTACTACAAATACATGCCCGCATTTGTATTCCCACTGAACACAAATGCAAAGAGACAAAACTACACTATCTAATACTACGATCCGGCTTAAGCCAAAGCCGGCTAGTAAAAACCGCCCGATCACGATCCGTGCAATACCGCACGTATCTGATCGAACCCTGCCATATCTCCATACGGCCTCTACAGCGTTTCGCCCGAAACCTGAGTAACTGAGTGTGGTGGACTCTAAAGACTCGTCAATACCTTGGTTGTGGATTTAACCACTAGCAAGTCAGAGGTATAAGCCAATACGTAACGGGCTACCAGGTATTGACTGAAAGGGACGTTGATGAGCGAACTCATCCTGACACCCTACTGAGCCTGTCAGTGACAATATCCGTATAGTCCGGTCCGTTCGTCTATGAGCATCGCATGGCGGGCCTAGGGGGTTGGTAAAAGTCAGACCCCCAAAAGCGGTACAAGTCGTGTCGGAGTGCAGCCCAGAACACCCTGAGATACTACTGGAATACCTACCAGCAAATCTCCTGCCTTGGCCAAGGACTTTTCATGTTCTGGCTCTCCTCGACACAGCGCGACCTTACCCCCAATACCGGGAGAGACGAACCCCTGCAGATCCGCTCACTGCTTCTATGTGGCCCGGGACTGTACCCAACTAAAACCTGTTTGCACGACTCCTTTGAGCCGTGGTAGGGTAGTAATCAAAGCACAGTGGGAACTCACACGAGACAAATGACGATCTCAGGTCGGTGAACTAACCTGTACACATGTCACCAGGGAACTGCTATCTGACGTCTGGTATAATCCCAACTAGCAGGTTCCCGGCGAGTCCAGTCCGGTGTACTCATAACCCAATGAGCACCTGTATACATCTTAGGTGAACCAACTGACACCAGTGGCTTGTGAGACCGGCCACCGCCCCTCGTCGGGGTCTCGACTGTATACACTAGTCTACTCCGAAGTATCGATGCCCTGTCTCGAAACTCCCACGACTAGGGACCTTTTAAGGATGTGCTTATAGACTCCAGCTCTCACTTATATGATCGCCCTCATACTGCTGGTAGTCAAGCAAGAATCCTAGGGGCTCTATCAACGTGTAATAGCGACTCGTAAGGTCACCTAAAGCAGTACACGATGATAAAGATAAACCAGATAGCATACTATCATCTTGAGTAAGACTGTCCTACTGGGACAGGTCCTCCCCTCAATCATTGCAATCACGTGCCTGTGATCCAATAATTGACTCTGAGGGCACTATCTCCAATAGCCGTCAGCGGTACTAGCTGGACGTAACGGCTATCCGGGTATTGAGCGATCAGAAGATCAGCAAGCAAGCCCGCTCCAACTCCTGTAAAAGCCTGCCGGTAACACTTCCCGTACAGTCCGGTCTCCTCGTCTGATATGTCGCATATCAAGTCTAGGGGTGGTAAACGTCAGACCCCAATAACCGATAAGTCGTGCCGATGTGAGGCTCATAACGGGTCGAGAAACTACTGGTAACACTTACCGGTAAATCTCTAAATCAGCCCTGGCCAGGGACTTCCCTGTTACGGCCAATCGAGCACAGCGCAACATCAACCCCCAATACCGGGAGAGACGAAACCCCTCCTATCGCTCATTGCCTCCATGTGACTCGGGACTGTAACCAAAAACCACCGTTTTGCACGCCCTCATGGACGTGGTAAGGTGGAAATCAAAGCACAGTTGGAATCACACAAGACTCTATGACGATCTCGAGTCTACCGACTAACCTGCACAAGTGTCATCAGAGAACTGCCATCTGACGTGAGGTATAATACCATCTGGGAGTTCTCGGAGAGTCCGTCCAGTGTACCCAGTCTCCACTGAGCACCCGTATACCATCTCTGATGTCAAACACCAATGGAGATGGGATCATCCATCGCCCATCTCATGGGTCGAGAAGCGTATACGCTAGTCTACTCTGGTATATCGATGCCCCGTTTCGATACACCCACGACTAGGAACCTTGAAGGATGTACTTATGGACTGCCATGTCCCCACTAGTATGATCCGCATCATAGTCCAGGTAGTCAAGTACTCATCTTATGGGTTTTACCAACATGTAACTTTAAGACAATATAAAGAGACAAGCTGTAACGCCTTGAAAAGTCGTTTTGGTGTTTTCCTGAAAATCGGTGAAAATTCGGTATTTTTCCGAAAACCGTCCTTTTTGTTATTTTGCAGTTTAGGACTAATTATACCTAATTTGGATAGGTAATTGCTAGTTTTTTAGTAGCAAATAAGTTAATTATGAAATTCTGGTCGTTTAAAAATTTTCCCTAATTTTTCAATTTTTTAATATTATTTTAAGCCGGTAAGAAAATACATTAAATTAGCGATAAATACAAATTTAATTGGGCTAAATTTAGGCTCTAAATTAATTTTAATTAAAATCTAGTTGTAACATAAATTTTTAGTATTTTATTTTGATTTTTAACTAATTTTTATTATAGAAAACGAAATTTATTGAATTTAAGCTTAAACTTGCAATTTTTGACTTGTAGGGGGTCTTTTTGCATAAAATTTTTTTTGTAAAACCCCTCCCTCTCTTCCCTCAGCCCTAGGCCGGCCCATTTCCAGCAACCCAAGAAAAAAAAATGGTTGCCTCTTTGACTTCATTTTTGGTGTAGAAAAGAGGTTTTTTTTAAGGATTTTGGATTTTTTTATTAGGTATGGTCTTTTGGTGGGTTGGTAGGAGTTGACCAAGACTTTTCCACACACCCCACACCTCTCCCCACTCCCTCCTCAGCTCAGAAATCCTGCAGCAACAGCCCAAGAAAATTCCCCAATTCTCATTCCCTTTTTGCTTCATTTTTATCACAAAAATCCATCAAAATCCACAATTTCCTTCACAATTTCAAAGCAAAACCTTATTCCCTCTCTTCTCTAACTTAATTGGTTCAAATCTTGGAGAAAGATGGCATCTTTGGAGGCATATTGTTCTTGCTAGATCTCTAGTTGAGGTATAATTTCAATCCATGGCTAATTTGTAGTTTAAAGTGTGTTAATTAGAACTTGAATGTGTTAATTTTTAGTGCTAATTTCTAACCTAGTTTTTTTAGTTCATGGCTTGAATTTTAATTAGGGTTTTAGAAACCATTATTAAGTTAATTAAAGCTAATTAGCTATCTAGTTGTTTACTAAACCAATCCTTGAGGTTACTTTGCTTAAGTGGCTTCAAATTTTGCTAATCTAAGTTAAGTTAGTGTGAAATTTTGATTGTGATTGCTCATTATCAAAATCAAGAGAAGGGTTGGTTGTGGAAAATATGTTTTGAAGCATAGTTAATGGTTTAAAATTAGTGTAGTGGCTATCTAGTGAGTTAGTTTGGATTGTTGTATTGGATTGTGTTAACTTTGTCGCTAATTGTCGATGTTTGCACCAAATTAGCAAGTTTTATGCTTACTAGTTTTTTTATAAAATTATGTGATGAATTAATTGTGATATCTTGATGATATTTTTGGCATATCCTATGAAATTTAGGAAGTGTGAGTGCGGATTTTTGAGTGACCGGGTTTTAGTTTTGCCGGGCGACCAAATCGACGTTTTAGTTAGTTTTTGCGATTGTCGCGTGTGTTCCGCGCACCTTGTGCACGTTGTACCTAGCTCGTGAACGTTAGTATTTTCGTTAGGGAATTGCGTCGTTCTTGATTTGTAACCTTATGTTTGTATTGATGTAAATTCCAGGTTCGGTCGCGGAGACGTCAGACGCGGCTCGAAAGGGGAAAGCGGTGATCGGACGTGACTAGCTAGGGATTCCGGTGAGTAGATGTAACATCTACGGGGGACTATCGTTGGATGGCGCAAGTCGCCCGATAGTTTTAGTACCTTAAAAAGGATTCTTAGTAATGTTAGTAATTAGGGGTGTAATACTTGTATGATTATTTGCTACATTCATGCCCTATATTGACATACATATACGAAACCATGTTATAGGACACCTGCACCATTGCCAGGGTTTTTATATGCAGCACGAGCACTATTCATGCTTACACACACACCCTGGTAATTGCCATGACACCACACTAGATAACCTTTAAATTGAAACCTTTTACTATAATTGATACTTAAACTCGCGCTATTGCTTTAATTCCTTAAATTGAAATCGTAGGATTGCTATTCATGTGCATGTGCTTCATCATATTATTTGTTCATGCCAAATCTATTAATCACACATCGCAACTCGATTATTGATACCATATGCATTCATTATCATTGACATATGCACTTATGAGGATTTCTTGAAATTTTATGATATTTCTGGATTTCGGGGGAAAGCCGCAAAATTTCTAAACTTATTATATTTTTAAAATATGTAAATTGCGGTTTTCTAGTGATGTAAGTGTCGTCCACCATGAGTTTGCTGTGGTTTTTGAGATCCGTGTCGAGGAGTGGAGGAACCGTCACGGGTACATGGTGGGCCCGGTATGGTACCCCGGGGCAAGATGAATGTGGTGTTGACGTTGAGCCTGGCAGGGGACGGATTACCTACCGGTGACTGTTTGGCACGGCGGATATCCAGAGGATACCGACCGTGGCCGCGAGATGATGAGATTTTGATATTGAGCTGGGTCAGCCGGATGGCTGAGGCCAGAGTTACTATGACATGGATATATGAGATTTGTGATAGTTTTGAGGTGTCGTTGCTGGGCACAGGTTCTGGTTGATTCTATTGGTATTGTGCTGGTATTTCAAAAGAGATTCTTAAAGGGAAAAACATGATTTCTTATACTTACACATTCAGATCACGAGTTGATTCGCATTGCATTCATACCTGCTAGCATATTCATATTGCATACCTACCTGCTATTATGTCCTGCCTTACCTGTATTTTAGATGCTAGGATACTTGTGTGCATGCTTTCGATAGCCTGTGTAGATGTTATTTATTACTCACGAGTTGGCAACTCACCCCCGTTGTGCCACAGCCTTTTTCAGGTCCGCTCCGTCAGTACAGTAGCGGCGGGCGCACTTGTTTCTTTTGCCTCCTTTGCCTGGACTCGAGGTTTTGCTCTTAGGTGGGTTATATCATTATTTTTGTACCACCTTGTATATTCTTTGTATCTAGAGTACTCCATCTACTGTATCTACCAGTATTATTGTATATTGACCTAGAGATGAGACTGTGAGGTTGTGGGCTTTTATGCTGTATTTTGGGGTCGAGCTCACTTGAGTCGACATGCTGTTTTTCTTATGCTTCATTATGATTATTTCGCATGTTGTTGCTTTATATTGCGTGGGATTTGTGACCGCCTTGTGGCGAAGAGCTAGCTCCCGCTTGGGAATGCCTTATTTGTTGGATTCATATATATTTTTGTTGTACCCATTTGTGGGCCAGTATTTACAAAGGAGACTCTGCCGAAATTTTCGGAAAAATTGATATTGTTTTTGAAAAGGGTTTTATATGACTATTTGATAAACTCGTTTTCAATTGATTGGGTTCTCTTCACTCTTTTGCTTATTTGGTTTTGGTTTCTGGGCTTTGGCTTACTTATTTTACGGATGTCTTGAGACGTTTCGTAACTTAAGTGCCAGTCACGTTCCGTACCCTGCGGGTCATGACACAAGCATACATGTTAAAGTAAAGAGCAACCAGATAGCATATTATCATATCGAGCAAGAAAGTCCTCTCTATATATGTCCAAGCATCCAATATAATATACATCGTCTGTACAATACTGGCCTCTAGGGCATACATACAACTAACAATCTCCCACTTGCACTAGGGCCAGCGGCTGTAGTATCGCATACCAAGCATCCCGAAGAGTCTCTAAAACTGTATCTGGGGAATGGCCTTCGTGAGTGGATCCGCAGTGTTGTTCTTCGTGTCAACCCTCCTGATCTCGATCTCCCGGCGATCAACTATCTCCCGGATCAGGTGATACCGCCTCAGAATATGCCTGGATCGCTGATGGGACCTGGGTTCCTTGGCCAAACCCACCTCTCCATTGTTATCGCAATACAAAGGTATTGGATGCTCAATGGATGGAACCATTCCAAGTTCAGTAATGAACTTCTTGATCCAGACAGCCTCTTTGGCAGCATCGTTGGCAGCGATGTATTCAGCCTCCATCGTCGAGTCTGCCACAGTTTCCTGCTTGGAACTTTTCCAGCTAACCGCCCCCCGTAAAGGGTAAAGACAAATCCCGACAGCGACTTAGAGTCGTCCTTATCACTCTGGAAGCTCGAATCGGTAAAGGACTCCACTTGGAGTTCTCCGTTACCATACACCAAGAGCATCTCTTTAGTCCTTCGCAAGTACTTGAGAATGCTCTTCACAGCTGTCCAGTGACTCTCTCCAGGATCAGCTTGATACCTGCTCACTACACTTAGTGGGTATGCTACATCGGGTCTGGTACATAGCATCGCATACATGATAGAGCCTACAGCCGAAGCATAGGGTATCCCCTGCATGCGAGCTCTCTCCAAATCAGTCTTGGGAGACATCTCTTTGGAGAGAGTGAGCCCTGAGATCGTGGGTAAAAACCCGCGTTTGGACTCTTCCATACTAAACCTCTTTAGTATGGTGTCAATGTACCTGGATTGGGACAATTCCAATATCCGTTTAGATCTATCTCTATAGATCATAATTCCCAATATGCAGGAGGCATCACCAAGATCTTTCATTGAGAATCTTTATGATAAGAAGAGCTTGACCGATTGCAGCATAGGAATGTCATTTCCTATCAAGAGTATGTCGTCCACGTACAATACGAGGAAGACAACCTTACTCTCTGCCACCTTCTTGTAGATACAAGGTTCATCTACGTTTTTGACGAAATCAAACTCTTTGATAACGACGTCAAAGCAGATGTTCCAACTCCACGATGCTTTCTTTAATCCATAAATGGATTTAAGCAGCTTGCACACCTTCCCGTTGCTCCCACTATCTACGAAGCCCTCTGGCTGAGTCATGTACACGCACTCTTCTAAATCACCGTTTAGAAATGCGGTCTTAACATCCATTTGCCAGATTTCGTAGTCATGATATGCAGCGATGACAAGCATGATCCGGATGGATTTAAGCATAGCCACTGGAGAAAAGGTTTCGTCATAGTCCACACCTGGTCTTTGACGAAAACCCTTTGCAACAAGTCTAGCTTTGAAAGTCTCCACTTTCCCATCTACACCAAGTTTTTTCTTGAAGATCCACTTGCTCCTAATGGGTTTTACCCCTTCAGGAGCAACTTCCAAAGTCCATACTTTGTTGGTGTACATGGATTCCATCTTGGACCGCATTGCATCCATCCATTTCATTGAGTCCCCACTCGTGATGGCCTGCTCGAAGCTAGTTGGGTCATCATCAACCATGATACAATCCTCGCTCCCACCATCCATGAGAAAACCGTAGTATCTCTCAGGTGGGTGAAGAACCCTACTAGATTGGCGGAGTGGCTGGGGTTCATCGGGAAATACGGAATCCTCTGGTTCCACCAGATCTTCTGTTGCAGCTTTTGTAGCTGGAACCTCTTCCAGTTCTACCTCATGACCACTAATCTCTTTTGTAAGAAATTCCTTTTCTAAAAAGGTGGCATGCCGAGAAACAAATACCCTTTGTTCCTCAGTGTGGTAGAAGATATACTCTTGTGAATTCTTGGGATATCCTACAAATTTGCATAGAACATATCGTGCCTCGAGTTTGTCCGGATTTTGTCGTTTGACATAGGCTGGACAACCCTATATCTTTACATAGTTAAGACATGGTCTCTTCCCTTTCCATATCTCATATGGAGTGGTAGGCACAGATTTGGTGGGGGCCATATTCAATAGATGTATGGCTGTCTCTACCGCATACCCCCAGAAGGAAATAGGTAACTCAGCTGTGCTCATCATAGAGCGCACCATATCTAATAGGGTGCGGTTCCTCCGTTCTGATACATCGTTGTGCTGTGGTTTATATGGAGGAGTCAGCTGAGAGAGAATCCCATTCTCTTTTAGGAAGTCCAGGAATTCATTGCTCAAGTATTCACCTCCTCAATCAGATCGAAGGATTTTAATACTTTCCCCGGTTTGGTTCTCGACTTCTTGTTTATATTCTCTAAATTTCTCAAAATCTTCAGACTTGTGTCTTATCAAGAATAGATGTCCGTATCTTGAGAGATCGTCAGTGAATGTAATGAAGTATGAAGAACCATCCCTGGCATGTGTAGACATGGGACCGCATACATCACTATGTATCAGTCCCAAGAGTTCGGTAACTCTTTCTCCGTGTCCCGTAAACGGAGTTTTGGTCATCTTGCCTTTGAGACATGACTGGCAAGTGTCATAAGATGAAAATTCGAACGGTTTCAAATATCCATCTTTATGCAACTTAGCTAGTCGTGTCGCATTGATGTGACCCAGTCTATAATGCCACAAGAAGGATTCGTTCAGTTCTGAACTCTTCCTCTTTTGTGTGTTTGTTATACTCAGAACCGTTGATTGATTTAGAACATAAATGCCATTGCACAACGTGCCTGATCCAACCAACTTTTGGTTAAGGAAAATGTTCATAACATTATCCTGTAATACAAAATTATATCCCTCTTTACTTAACAAAGAAACCGATATAATGTTGCATATCAGGTTCGGCATGTAATAGCATTCGTTCAGAATCAATGTATTACCAGTTGGCAATACAAGGTGATATTCTCCGACGGTTTTAGCTGCAACAATTGCACCATTTCCAACCCTTATTTCTTTATCACCTTCTCCAAGTTCTCTACCTTTCCTATGCCCATGTAATTGATTACATATATGGGATCCTGACCCGGTATCTAATACCCAGGACGTAGAGCAAATGGAGAAACAGTTCTCTGTAACGAACACACTCGAAGAAAATGCATCAACATGTACTTTCTTCATTCAGGTGGCATGGGAATCCTGGTATTCCCCTATATCCTATTCAGTCTTATAACTTTTATAAGAAAGAACGGAACCAACGTTCCCCAGCACAGTATAACATGCGGGTTCGGTCAATACATCCATATTATTATCTTTATTAAGGCATGATATGGTCGCTACCTGGAGAGAGAGAGAAGAAAATACTTTAGCGTATGCTCTTGCAAGATCAGATTGGTTATTATTTTATCTAATCAGGATGGCTCCCACTGTTTTTATCAAATCTTCCTTCAAACCCTAAAAGGAAAGACTAGCCAGGATTAATTACACCCTACAATTTCGCCAATCTTTCAGCCAGGCCAGTGTCGGTACTTTGAGGGAGGTTCCCCGTGCTTTCGCACGTACCTAATTAAAGTAAACCTCTTTTTCCCAGAGGCGTAACCCCGTTGACACCATTCTAGTCACCTACTTGATCGGCTAATTGTCCTGTGTAAAACTCTCCGGGGAGTAACAATTACTCGCAGTGGGTATCGGGATCCAACTATATCATAGAAGGTATGCAATCTCATTGCCAAATTTCAACACTTGAAATCCCCGATAATATTTTGCCCCAAACGTGCTATGACCTTGACGAAAGCCAACAAACCACAGCCCGCTAGTCAAGTTCAACCCGTACATTTCTTGACTGAATTAAACCCACCCGCACGACCCTTGACGAAAGCCAACAAAGCCGTACGACTACCCTAATCCAGTCGCATTATATGCAGCAGATAAGCAGCATATAGCTACCCCACACTACATCTTGACGAAAGCCAACAAATGCAGCACGAATACTATATACAACTTATCTGAAATGACGGAGGGCTACGACAGGTTTTTCTGAAAACCTATTGCGTAATGAACTTGATATCGTTGTAGAATCATGTGAATTTTGAAATGGAGTGATTTTGAGGCTTTTATTAGTTTTGCTAAAGAGGTCACTCCCGGTGAAGGGATCTCGGCTCTTTCCTTGTGGAATAAGGTGCAGGATATATCATATACATCACTATGCAAAGCAAAACTCCAAAAGCAATCAAAAGACAAACCGAGTTTTGTAGCATCTGCCAGTTTTGCTAAAGAGGTCACTCCCGGTGAAGGGATCTCGGCTCTTTCCCCATCGAATAAGGTGCGGGATATATCATATATATCGCTATGCAAAGCAAAACTGTAGCTACCCTTTTTGAAAAATTTGATTCTACAACATCTTTTAGGTTTCTTTTCTTTCATTAATCACATTAATGAAGTCCCATCATTTAAGTCACCTAAACATCACAGATAAATACGACGTACACTTATGCCATCCGCATTCGCCTCGATGTCCCCTCGTGCACCGTTAGGTTAGGTAACTAACGGCAGAGCGGGGCAGGGCTAGCGCGGGTGTAAAACATAAGTAACGCCTATATAATATATCATATATACTATATACAGTATTTATCACAGCACATCAAATGATCGCATCACAAATATCGCAGCAGAAGGAACATATGAATCATTGGATATACTAGGACGTCCGTGTTTTATTTTGAGCCTCTATAAAACACGGATTCCACGGTCGAGATGAATAGCCAAACCCACACCCCTAGACTCCTACGAGAGCGGAAAGCAACCCTTCCAATTCTAGAGTTAGGAGACCCGGACTCGACCCCTTGAGTTGGTCTCCCACCGGACTCTAGAACCCGGTTACTTGTGCTCTCCTCCTTAGGTCTATCCTAGTGCGGAAAAGTAAATAATATACAAATGGTGACATCGACCTCATCCCGGAAGTGCCCCAATAAAAGAATATTACATACATTTAATTTTACATGAATGAAAATAAAAACTCTCATCTCACATAAAACCCCCCGGCTATTCAGAACGCGACGATCCAATATAACATATCCAGCAACACATAACATCTCATGTCATCAACGTAAGTAAATATGCGCATCCCAATTGTCGTTGACATATAGCAACGAAACCGGCGATATCACATATTACACTTACGGTCACAGAAAAGAAAGTGTAAAACTACAACATTTGGAATCCACAATCTCTTTAGACATCGTAAATCCGAAATATCACATTTTTCGCATTTCATGCCTAACTGTGTGAATTCCACATATTGTATCACATTCCAGATAAATAGACAGTATTAAACTTTCCGATCGAATAATCAAATACTCAAGATTTCCTAAACAGCTCAACACTTGAGCGGAGTTCAAAAATTCCCGAATACGTCACAGTAGCAACGGTCCAGCCGTAGAAGGGTCAAGCCAACGCCTCACATGTGGCACGCCGTACTGCCTCAAACCCTAAGGTTCAAAAGGCACTTCAAGACGGTCACATAATCGAGTTAAGGTTTGTTGTCTTCTAGAGGGTCCATCGCGTCACATGCACGTATTTCCGAAAGATTTAAACCCGAGAAAAATTCAACACTTGAATGTTTTTCGTGCCGGGAAAAAATGAGTTAATAATTTCCGTTCGAACATTTTAATACTTTCTAAATTATCCGGAAAACATAACGAAATTAAATATTCCGATCAAATCGACGATTACAAAATAAACCCCAAAAATACTCAACACATGAGTCACAATAAAAATATCCAGAAAGATGCAGGAATGGTAGTGGAAATTACTACATGAAGAACCGTCCCCAATACTCCTTCTCTGCCGCGGAACCGCCGCAAATGGTGGCTTAGTGCCGCGGTTCCGCGGCCACGTGGAGGCTTTGACGGCTCGTTTTTCATGGTAACCCTTAAAATTACCTGCTGATTTTTTTGAGCATTTTTAATTCTGAAAAAACACAGATTTTAAAAAATGTACAGAGAGGGGTGCATTTTGAGGTATTCGGGTTCGTTCGGAGTTTTAACTTCGTTAACACATCGCCTAATGCTCTAGCTAAGCTCTAATACCACTGTAGGGTTACTAGGCACTCTAATAAGGTTTAAGGAAGCATCAAACATGTCCATTTAAAATTTTAGCCGTGCCGAATAACCCTAAACAAGATCGTTGCTAGAAAATTAGGGTTTCATATGCAAGTAAACTATGTTTACGACTAAGTGAATACGAAATACAACCTTTGTAGATCGGTCCTTCACTTCTTTAGCTCCTTGTTGAAGTCCCTTCGCTGCGATCATGGTTCTCCCGGACCCTTACATGGCTTCTCGAGGCGAAAGACGCGTCCTTGCTTGAAGTCTTCGAGGCCGAAGATGATCTACGTCGAGGGGATGCCAACTCAAGCTTCTACTTCACTGACTAGAGAATTAGTGAAGTAAACACCCTAAACTAAAGTGCTAGTCTAGTAGAGGATGGAGAAATAGGAAGTAGGTTCTCTTTAGAATTTTATTTCTCACAATCTTTCTCACTTTGGATCAAACCCTAGCAAGTTTTTTTCTCTTTTTCAAATGAAGAAGAAGATGAACAAAAGAAAGAGATGAGGATAATGATCTAGTGAGAAGGCTAACCATGGTGAATGAGTATCATATACTAACTCTTGTAGAGACTTAATCCATGGCTAATCTTTATGGTTGGGTTAAGAAATATCCATAGTAAAAACAAATTTAGTGGAATTAGTCAAATGCTTCCACAAGCTTCCACAAGCTTCAAGCATTTAGCTAATCCTCCACTAATTTTGTAATTACTTTGAATATTAAAATCCAATATAAAAGATAGCATGGTGTAAGTCTCATACACCCAAGTCATGTGTATCATCAACCATGATACAAAAAGGAAAACACATTTTAATGTATATCATATATACAATAAAATTGTGCTCATGTGAGAAAAACCCTAAAGTGAACAAGTGTTAGTTATTGTAAACTAGTATATCAAATATACAATTATACAATAAATTATTAAATCAACACTTGACTTAATAATCCTGTCATATCACATATAACCGACTAACAACCAATGTATTGACTTATCGAATCAACACTTGATTCAATAACCCGGCTATATCATATATAACCGATCGATACAAAAAGTCGCGAGAATAGAATACGGTATCACATACACGTATTATTCTCGGTCCCGCACATATCACATACGTGCTCCTATTTCGTTTTGCCTGAGACAGTAAAACCTCTATGTAGGACTCTAAAGACTCGTCAATACACCGGCAGTAGGTGATGATCACATCAAGCACCCACAAGCCGTCAGCGGTACTAGCTGGACGTAACGGCTACCCGGGTATTGAGCGATCAGAAGATCAGCAAGCAAGCCCGCTCCAACTCCTGTAAAAGCCTGCCGGTAACACTTCCCGTACAGTCCGGTCTCCTCGTCTGATATGTCGCATATCAAGTCTAGGGGTGGTAAACGTCAGACCCCAATAACCGATAAGTCGTGCCGATGTGAGGCTCATAACGGGTCGAGAAACTACTGGTAACACTTACCAGTAAATCTCTAAATCAGCCCTGGCCAGGGACTTCCCTGTTATGGCCAATCGAGCACAGCGCAACATCAACCCCCAATACCGGGAGAGACGAAACTCCTCCTATCGCTCATTGCCTCCATGTGACTCGGGACTGTACCCAAAAACCACCGTTTTGCATGCCCTCATGGACGTGGTAAGGTGGAAATCAAAGCACAGTGGGAATCACACAAGACTCTATGACGATCTCGGGTCTACAGACTAACCTGCATAAGTGTCACCAGAGAACTGCCATCTGACGTGAGGTATAATACCATCTGGGAGTTCTCGGCGAGTCCGTCCAGTGTACCCAGTCTCCACTGAGCACCCGTATACCATCTCTGATGTCAAACACCAATGGATATGGGATCATCCATCGCCCATCTCATGGGTCGAGAAGCGTATACGCTAATCTACTCTGGTATATCGATGCCCCGTTTCGATACACCCACGACTAGGGACCTTGAAGGATGTACTTATGGACTACCATGTCTCCACTAGTATGATCAGCATCATACTCTAGGTAGTCAAGTACTCATCCTAAGGGCTTTACCAACATGTAACTTTAAGACAGTATAAAGAGACAAGTATACATGTTAAAGTAAAGAGCAACCAGATAGCATACTATCATATCAAGCAAGAAAGTCCTCTCTATATATGTCCAAGCATCCAATATAATATACATCATATGTTCAATACTGGCCTCTAGGGCATACATACAACTAACATTAAGTCCATCCAGATCATACTTGCCACGGCTACATACCATGACTACGATATCTGGCGGTTGGGTGTCATGACTGCTTTTCTAAATGATGTTTTAGAAAAGAGCGTCTATAAGTACACAACCAGAGGGCTTCGTAGACAGTGGGAGCAGCGGAAACGTGTGCAAGATGTTTTATGCGATAAAGCAGGCATCACAGAGTTGGAACGTCTGTTTTGATGTGGTAGTCAAAGATTTTGACTTCATCAAAATGGTAGATGAACCTTGTATATACAAAAAGGTAGTAGGGAGTATGGTGGTGATCCTCGTAGAGTACGGGGATGACATACTCTTGATAGGGAAGGAGTTTTCTATGCTACGCTCGGTCAATCTCCGCTTATCACAAGGATTCTGCATAAAGGATCAAAGTGATACCTCCTAAATCCTGGGTTTTGGATCTATGAGATAGATCTAATTGGATGTTAGGATTCTTACTAGTTGTAGTGAGATGGTATCAATCGATCCTGGGGAGAATCACTGGAAAGATTCCAGGGTGATAAGGATGACTGAATGTCAGTCGCAGGCATTGTCTTTACCCTCAGTGGAGGGACGGTATGTTGGAAGAGTTCCAAGCTAGATACCGTTACTTACTAGACGATTAAAGGCAAGATATATCGTTACCAAGGATGCTACCAAAGAGGCAGTCTGGAAATATAAGTTCATGAGATGAACTTCGTTCCTACCATTGTGTGACAATGGAGTTGTGGCTTATGCCAAGGAACCCCCATCCCATCAGAAATCCAGATATAATTCTTAGGCAGTATCACCTGATCATGGAGATGGTTGATCTCCAGGAAGATCGAGGTAAGGAGAGTAGATACAGAGGACAACGGCGCGGATCCACTCACAAAGGCCTTTTTCCCAGAAGAGACTTTTATGGGATGGTTGAGTATGAGATACTTCAACCGCAGCTAATTGTTGGGTATGTGATACCACAACAAATGGCCCTAGTGCAAGTGGGAGATTGTTAGTAATATGTATTCCCTAGAGGCCATTACTGTATATACGATGTATAATGTAATGGATGCTTGGACATATATAGGAAGGACTTTCTTGCTCGACATGATAGTATGCTATCTGGTTGTACTTTATCTTAACATGTACTCTGATTGTCTCTATTATACATGTTGATAAAGCCCTTTAGGATATGTACTCGACTACTGGGACTATGATGAGATCATACTAATGGGGACACGGTAGTCGACGAGTACATCCTATAACTGTTCCTAGTCGAGGGTGTATCGAGACAGGGCATCGATACACCAGAGTAGACTAGAGTATACGCATCTTGACCCATATGATGGGCGATGGATGATCCCATATCCATCGCTGTTTGACATCAAGGATGGTGTACGGGTGCTCAGTGGAGACTGGGTACACTGGACGGACTCGCCGAGAACTCCTAGATGGTATTATACCTCACGTCAGATGGAAGTTCTCCGGTGACACTGGTACAGAGTATTCTGTTGACCCGAGATCGTCATAGAGTCTTGTGTGATTCCCACTGTTCTTTGATTTCCATCATACCACATCCAAGAGGGCGTGCAAAAAGGTGGCTTTTGGGTACAGCCCCGAATCACATGGAGGCAATGAGCGATAGGAGGGGATTCGTCTCTCCCAGTATAAGGAGTTGATGTTGTGCTGTGTTCGATTGGCTATAACCGGAAATCCCTGGCCAGGGTTGCTGAGATTTACTGGTAAGTGTTATCAGTAGTTTCTCGAACTGTTATAGACCTCATATCGACACGACTTATCGAGCTACTGGGGTTTGACGTTTACCACCCCTAGGAGAGATTTGCAACATATTAGACGACGAGACCGGACTGTACGGGAGTGTTACTGATTGGATTCGCAGGAGAATGTACATGCTTGCTTGTTGATCTTCTGAGCGCTCAATACCTGGGTGGCTGTTACGTTTAGCTGACCGCTTGCAGTTTGTGGGTGTTTGATATGATCATCACCTACTGCCGGCGTATTGACGATTCTTTAGAGTCCTCCACAGAGGTTTCTTGACTCAGGCAAAACGGAGTAGGGGCACATATGTGATATGTGCAGGACCGAGGATAATGCAATATGAGATATCGTATTCTATTCTCGCGATATTTGATATCAGCAGGGTCATCGGGTCAAGTGTTGATTCGATGAATCGGTACGGATAAATATTAGTCGGTTATATGCGATATAGCCGGATTATCGGATAAAGTGTTGATTCGATAATTTAATGTATAATAATATATATGTAACATTTCAAAAAAGATAAAATGTTAATTTTGGGAATTTTTATAATTTAATATTATTTTATTAAATATTTTAATATTTTGGAATTATTAAATACAAATAAATGGAGAAAAATTTTGGAAAATTTTGGAAAATTCTAAAATAGGGTAAATTAGAGAATTATGACATTTTAAAGTTTTTGTGATTAATTTGACACTAATTTAGTGCTAATCGCGATTAAAAATCGCTAATCGGTTTTTAGCTTTTTGTGCAACACATGCACATATCACTTTTTCGCACTTGTGCATTTTCTTGCCATGCTTTTCATTTGGGTTTACTATTTGAGTGAGAAGGGTTTTAAAAGGAAAAAGAAAAGGGAAAGAATAAAGAAATGGGTAGTTGGTGAGAGAGAGAGGTATAGGCTTCATTGACTAAGGACTTAACCATTTCTCCCCTCATTTCCCTCCCTCTTCTCCCTTCTCCTGCTGCTGCTCCTGCACCTCCTTTCCCTCCCCTCTTCAAGCTCCAAAACACCTCTAAAACAACCCCAAAACCCAATCTCCATTTCATTAAATGTGTGCACAATCCCTAGATCTACACTTGGTGCTAAAGAAGCAAGGATTTTGGCAACTAGGGGCAACTCAAGAAAATTCTTGAGTTGCCAAATGAGGTATTTTCTGGACCTTAAACTTAGTTTATGCATTTCCTTTACCCTCATATTAAGATCGAATCGATATTGTGTGATATTGTGGACTTGTGGATAACCTAGTTAGGGTTGTGATGATTTATGGGTTGTAATATGGAATTGAGGTCAGTAGAGGTTATACCATCACCCTAGTGTATGAATTGGAAACCCAAAACCTGAAGCTTAAACCATAATACGGATTTTAGAAACCGATATCGGGGAATTTATGAAATCTGTGAAGGGTATATTGAATCTGCTATCACCCGAGACACCCTAAATTAAAATTGATTGGACAGTGACACGTGCAGGCACCCAGGAAGCTAACCCCAAGACCCCAGCTCCCACTTCTTCTTCCCGGCCGCCAATTTATCCCCATTGGCCGCAAATTGCGGCCTGGGTCCCACCATTTTGGCTCGTATTGGTTCTGTAGCTCCTACATGTTCATGTTAGACCCCTGGTATATATAGATTTGTATAAAGTGACCTAGGGTAAAATCTGGGACATATTTCCTAAGTTGCTGTTTTAGATTCATGTTTCCGTATCCCGTATTTTTAATTCTGCAATTGTGGATTGTGTTTTGCCTCGACTATTTGGCGTTTATACGACGATATAGAGGATGTGTTGATGGTTTTGAAGGCGTGCCATGGGTTTTAACTTATAGGCCTCTTATCGTATCATTTTGGATTTCATGTGCCGTTTTAGCTTTGATTTGGTTTTAATGCGCATATACGATATTTTGATGTGTAGGTACCCCATGAAGACTTCGGGACGACAAGCAAGCGCGTGGCGACGTCCACAAATGAAGACGCTAGGTGAGTAGATTATATCTACTGGGGGAAGTCGGGTGGATGGCGTATAGCACTTCGCAGTCCGTAGTTGTTATTATATATGATAGTTAGGTGTATTATGGATAGTGTAGGGTTAGAAGTGACTAGTGTAGTTCATAGTCGCGAACCCTAGAATAGAATTACACCTACACGCACACCCTTGCATATTACTTATACTGGCACTGTGTTGATGATATTGGATGACTTTGGAGATGAGTCAATGATATTGGGCTTTGTGCCGCGAGATCGGTGATGTGATATGATTCGTATTTGGGATACGAAATGTGATTCTTGCGGGCTTGGGATGTGTGTTTACCCCCGCATGCATACTTTATTGATGGTAACGATTTATACTAGACATAGAATAGTACCCCAGATTATATGATATGTTGATAGTGATACCTGAAGTGTGATGAGATAGTGTGATATTGACCCGTACCCAGCTATTGGGATGCCGTACGACGATTTACCGTATGAGCTTTACATTGATGATAGATCCGCACTCATGACTTGAGGATGTCATATGATATACTGTATCGTACGCGATACTATTGAGGCGGAATCACCGACTATTATATCTATATATATATATCGACTCAGATGTTAGGAGGTTTCCTTACCTGTAGCTCAGCTTGTTAGTTCAGGTGTATAGTTTAGTGTAGTTGTTAGATTAGATTAGACTCCTACCTATTTCAAAACTAGCGGGTCGTGGGTATTTTAAAAGACAGGTCAAGGGATCTACGGATATTTCAAAAGGCGTATATTTTCATAAAAACACCGTAGCCCCTATTTTCAAAACCCCATGATTCATGATATTTCAAAAGGCACCATTTGTAGGACTTATATTAGATTAATGCAGATTAGTTATAGTTGCGTCTAGATTCAGCTCCCACTTTTTTTGTGGTTCGCTTTGCATCGCATTCTTATATTATGTTTCGTATTCCATTATTGATATCATGCTGTTAGGACACCAGCACCATTACCGATGTTGCGTATGTACCACGTACACTTACTTGCCGGCTCACACACATCTTCATCGGTAATTGCCATGTCACGTATACCTTAGAAAATACTATTGCTTGACATAACCTATTAGCTAATAGTTTAGACATTGTAGTTATTACCTGCTACTTCATGCATACTGATATTCATTGTTATGCCGCATTCATGGATTCTCATGCATATATTCACTATTTTACGTGTTACTGAGGTTTTGGATTTGGATTTCCGTGAGATTTTCTGGATTTGGAGGAAAACCGCAAAAACACAGATAAACATTTTCTCTCTTTTAAAATAAAAAGTGCGGTTTTCCCATGATGTATGAGTCGTCCACCATGAGTTTGCTGATGGATTTGGAAACCCGATTCGAGGAGACGGATGAACCGTTTCGGGTACATGGTGGACCCGGTGCGGTACCCCGGGGCAAGATGAATGTGGTGATGACGTTGAGCCTGGCAGGGCAGCACTACCGACCGGTGATTTTACCTGACGCGTCGGATATCCGGAGGATACCGTCGTGGTCTTGAGATTGATGGTAGGGGCCGGTCTGGACTGACGGCGCCCTAGATTTTGTGATTGGGATACAGAGATATCAGGATATTTGGATTACGTTTTGTGCCGATGTTAGGCACTGTTTTATGCTGATTTCATTATGATAACTCATTTTAAAAATACAAAGGAAATCTCACTAAAGTATGAAAACAGTTTCTTCATTTACATGTATTATGTTCTCATGCATTCATACCTCATTCTTATGTTATATTGCTACCTGAGACACTGACACAGGCACAGGAGATTACACTCGGGTTAGATATTTACCCTAGCCTTGTTATAGGCTGCATGTTTTATATTGAGGATTTTGTACTGATCGTTTTGACCTAGGATTATGTCTTGCGTTCGGTTTCTGCTTGTAGTTATTCTCTATTCACGAGTTGGCAACTCACCCCCGTTGTGCCACAGTTCTTGCAGGTTTTGCCGTACAGGTTCCTTTGCGGCATTTCTGGCACATTGCTTCCTTGCGGGTGAATTGCATTTGGTAGGTGGTTCCTTTTGCATCAAAACCACCATTGTACTTATATTATTCTTTGTATCTAGAATTTCCATCAACAAAATTTTTTTATTGTTTCAGACTCAGACTTTAGTGATGTTTTATTTGGCCTTAGAGTCGCGCTTAGTAGTATTGCGGTTTTCATGCTTACTGTGTTTCTTTTGGATCGATCCTCGCCTTTCGGCGTTGTATATTATATTGCATGTGTGGTTGTGACCGTCAATTGACGAAGAGCTAGCTCCCGCTTGGGGATGCCTTTTATCATTGTATATATGTTATGCTTGTTGTATCCCGTTCGGGGCCAGTATTTACAAAAGAAACTCTGCCGAAATTTTTAGAAAAGACTTTACCTTTTAAAAATGCACCTTCGGCTTAGTTATTTAAAAACCTCGACTTCAAACATATTTTCCTTCACTTCTTTAAACCAGTTTTCTTCACTTACTCTTAAAATGGTTTTAGATTTCTGGGCTTTGGCTTACTTGGATCAGATGGAGTCCTATAGATTTCATATGGTTCGAGGGCCAGTCACGTGCTCTTTCGGGTCGTGACAATATATATGATATATTAAATTACATTAACTAATATTAGCTCACTAAAAGATTCTTTTTCTTACTCGGGTAATACATTGATATATATGCGATATATGTTAATTGTATTATTTTATTTGGTTACAATAAATATTATATATGTGATATATAATATTGTAACATGATATGATAACTAATGCAACATGTTTAGTAGAGACTAAACAAGATTAGGGTTTGATTTGGGTTAATGCTTTCTAGATGATTCTAAAAGGTTTAGTTTTGTTTTGTGAAAGATATTTTGTTATGACTCATGCTTTAACCCAACCCAAACCCTAACCCTAGTTAATTCTCTACATGGGTTTAGTTGACCATGGTTGTATTAATCATCATATTTATCCTTTCATTATTCATCACAAAAGGTTTCATGTTGATTGTTCATCTTCTTCCTTCTTTCTTTTCATGAAAAAGCTTTCTAGCTTTTTCTAAGTGATGAAAAATGAGCGAGAATAAGAAAACAAATGAGAGAAAAATTTCTACTTCATAATCCTCATCTATCCTTGCCATTGAGATGAGGGTGTTCACTTCATATTATGAGTGTTAGCTTGTGTTAACGAAACTTCAAGGTAGATCATCTTTGTATCGAAGATCGGAAGCAAGACTGCATCTTTCTCTTCGTGGAACCTCTCGAGAGTCCGGAACACGATGATCGCAGCGAAGGGCCTTCAACACGGAGCTTAAGAAGTGAAGGACCGGATCTACAAAGGTTGTAATCCCTCTCACTTAGTGTTAAAGTGTTTAACATACTTGTTTTCGCCTAATCTCTAGTTTAAAGATCCGGCTTTGGGTTATTCGGCACGGCTAAAATTTTAATCGGGCATGGTTGATACCTCGTAGAACCTTGTGAGCGTGCCCAGCAACCATACATATATCTATTGTTAGATAGTAGTTCCCAGGTGACATGTGTAAAGGTTAGTCTATCGACATGAGATCGTCATTTGTCTCGTCTGAGTTCCCACTGTGCTTTGATTACTACCCTACCAGGGCTCAAAGGAGTCGTGCAAACAGGTTTTAGTTGGGTACAGTCTAGAGCCACATGGAGGGAGTGAGCGGATCGTCAGGGGATTCGTCTCTCCCGGTATTGGGGGTTGATGTCGCGGTGTGCACGTGTGACTATCACCAAAAAACCTCGGCCGGGGTAGACGAGAATTACTGACTCGGATCAGTAGTTTCTCACTTGGTGATAAGCTTCATGCCAACACTAAATGTCAAGTTATTAGGGGTCTGACTTTATCCACCCTCCTAGACTTGATATGCGATAATCATAGACAAACGGACCGGACTGTACGGATATTGTCACTGTCAGGCTCAGTAGTGAAGGGTTGCGGCAGCGCCCCGGCCATCGAAACGCGGCCAAAATGCGGAACAAAAATTTATTAAACCGGCGCTACCGTTACCCGATTTACGGATAGACCTTAAACCCTAAACTAGAAAACTAACTATGAGTTAGAATCGTTATACCGAGTTGATCCGTGTCCTTCGGTCTTCATATCAAGCTCCTAGCGATTCTTTGATCATGTTTGGTTGCCGGTCTTCCTCCATCTCCGATGATCCACCCGAGGGAAACGGCGCAAGCTCCAACCTCGACGAACGAGGTAACCGACGCTCCAAAGTCGCTAGCTATGGAGAGTCGAGGTGTAGTAGTGTGTCACTATGTTTTTCTCTCTACCCTTGAGCTCAAGAGAGCATCCATAGAAGATGAATGGAGGTGATGAAAAACTTGGCATGAGAAAGAAAATTGGCTAACTCCTTTTTGTGTGAATGAGAGAGTGTGTAATGTAATCATCTAACCAAATGAAATGAACCCCACTCTCATTAGTGGCCGGCCCCCCTATCTCATTCCCACAAAAAAATATCATTTTCCTTTTTCAATTAAACAAAACAAACCATACCTCAAAGTCCATGCTTTGACCCATGCTTAAAGTCACATCACCTTTTCCATCTCATTAATAAAACAAATGAATTTCCATAAATGGAAAATCATATAAATGAGGTGGCATCTTCTAAAAGCTATTCCGTATAAAATACGGAATACTTCCCGGTACATGTATCGAAATACATATACGCGTATTCGTACCTAAATACGAATAGCCGAGAGAGAAAACGAATAGTGAACAATAATACTAGAATACATATATATAAATACATATGTAAATTATTAAATCAAAACCCGATTTAATAATCTGGCTTAATCCTAAGCCGCTACTATTATCAACCGTCCGATTAAAGTCTGCGCAGCATGTGCACATATTTAACCGGACACCTGTATGTACAAACATACCTCATGTACACCATATCGCCTGAACCGTGAAAACCCTCTGTGTGGGACTCTAAAGACTCGTCAATACGCTGGCAGTGGGTTTAACCACAAGCACGTCAGTGGCACTAGCTGTACATAACGGCTACCCAGGTATTGAGCGAAAGGGAGGCCGACGAGCAAACTCATGCAGAAACCCTACTGAGCCTGACAGTGACAATATCCGTACAGTCCGGTCTGTTTGTCTAAGAGTATCGCATATCGAGTCTAGGGGGTGGATAAAGTCAGACCCCTAACAATGTGATATTTAGTGTCGGCATGATACCCTTCACCTCCTGAGAAACTATCGATCCTGGATCGGTAATCCTCGTCTACCATGGCCATGGATTTGTGGTGATGGCCATCCGTACACAATGCGACATCAACCCCCAATACCGGGAGAGACGAATCCCCGACGATCCGATCACTGCCTCCATGTGGCTCGGGACAGTACCCAACTAAAACTTATTTGCACGACTCCTTTGAGCCGTGGTGGGGTAGTAATCAAAGCTCAGTGGGAACTCACACGAGACAAATGACGATCTTAGGTCGACAGACTAACCTGTACACATGTCACCTGGGAACTGCTATCTGACAATAGGTATAATTCCAACTAGCAGGTTCCCGGTGAGTCCGTCCAGTGTAATCATAATCCAATGAGCACCTGCATACTATCTTAGGTGAACAAAATAACACCAATGGCTTGTGAGACCTGGCCACTGCCCCTCGTCGGGGTCTCGATCAGTATACACTAGTCTACACTGGAGTATCGATGCCCGGTCTCGATACTCCTTCGACTAGGGACATTTAAGGATGTGCTTATAGACCCCAGCTCCCACATATATGATCACCATCATATTGCTGGCAATCAAGCAAGAATCCTATGGGCTCTATCAACATGTACATGATGATAAAGACAAACCGGATAGCATACTATCATCTTGAGTAAGACTATTTTATCGGTATAGGTCTTGCCTCAAACATCATAATCACAAGTCCGCGACTATGATAATTGCCTTGAGGGCACTATAACCAACAATCTCCCACTTGCAGTTAAGGCTAATTATTGCGATGTCGCATACTCACAGCCTGTGTGATACCGAACACCCAACTTCTCTACTAATCAGTTTCGCAAAGCCGGTTTGCGAAAATGATTGCGTTCGAGAAATAGCCTAAGTAAGTGGATCCGCTTCAATGTTTCTTTCTGTATCTCTCTTAATCTCAACTTCACGGAGAAAACTATCTCCCGAAATGAGCAATACCTGTCTTAGAATTTGTCTGGATATCTGATGGGACCCAGTTCACAAATGAACTCCAAATCCACCAAACTTCTTAGACTGTATCAACCACTGAATTTAATCAGTATCCTGTGCCATGCCTTTCCTCAGTATCCGCTTGGACCATCCGTCCAACATACTGTCCCTCAAAAGAGGGAAAACTATAACTCTGACAGTCAATCTGTCATCCAGGTCACCTTTGAAGCCTGAAATGATAATCGTCTCCCGAAGGAGGCTGCCATAATGATTTCCCAAGAACATTCGCTTATGTTCAATAACTGCTTCCCAATGTTTCTCCAGGATTGGATTAATATATCTTCTTATTGCATCTAGTGCAAAAGCAATATCTGGTGTGGTACTTGATATTTCATGAGTAACCCAATTGCCTAAGCAAATGATATGTTAATCATGTAGATCCCTCTCCCCTTTAGTCTGTAAGACACCTTTAGAGAGGTTGACTCCATCACCTGCAGGTTCACCACCATGCTAGGAGTTGTCCATTCTAAAATATCTTTAGAATAATGTCAAAGTGCCCAAATTGGGATACTTCCCAAATCTAGATCTAAAAACATAGATCTAGTAACCAGGAAACTTGATATTATTTCTATATCCTATATGGAGAAACAACTGTGTGACAACCAAAGTATAACCGATCGTAGTATAGGAATATCCCTTCCTATCAAGTGCATGTCATCCCAATACCTGGACATCACTCTCTACTACCTTCTTACCAGATCCATCTCCTATTCCGATGAGGTCAAGACCTATGACTGTCACATCAAAAATAGATGATCTATTTCCGCTATACCTTCATTAGTCTATAAATAGACATAAGCTACTTGCCTACTATGCTTCCGCTGCTCCCACTGACTACAACAACCTTCTGGCAGAGTCATATACACGTGCACTTCTAAATCTAGTTTAGAATGACGCTATGCTCATCCTCCTGCTGGGTCTTATAGTCTAGAACAGCAGCAATGGCACGTCTGGGTAAACAAGAACCTCCCTGTCACCGTCTCTGAGAAGACCGAAGTACCTCTCGGGTGCCTGAGGTTACCCACCAAATCTGCGGAGTGGCTAATGGAATATCAAATTCAATTGAATCCTTAGGTTTTATTAAATTTCCAGTAATCGTTTGTGGTTCTGGAATAACTTCCAGTTCTACCATACTCCCACTTCTGTTTTCTGAAAAAATCCATTTTATTAAAACTATGGCGAGTCAAGAACAATATAAATATTGATCTTCCTGATGATAGAAAGTTAACCCTCGTCAAAGCTCGGGATAACCCACAAACAGCCATTACTAAAACGTGCCTTGAGTTTATCCGGATTCTGGTTTTAAGCATCAGCCGGACAACTCCCTATACCTTAACATCGTTAAGATATAAATTGATTCTATATGTATCTAATATAGAAACAAAATCACTAATCTAATTTGAACCAGATTCAAAATCATACAGCTGTCTCCAGTGCATATCGACCAAATGGAAAGAGGACAATCAGCATTACTCATCTAGGAGTGCATCCATATATGAGTAACCTGAAAGAGAAGCAAGTTCTCAAAACCATTACTATTAACTAAATACCAAACACAAGTATCTACATCTTCGACTACTTCGAAGAATCCTGATACTTCTAATAAATGGTTCTCTACTTTATTCTTATACCTATAACTTCTCAAAATCTGAACCATGCACTTCAACGAAATACATGTCTAGAATCAGAGAAGTTATGAGTAAACAGAATACAGTGCGAGTACCAACCCCATTATCCTAATGGACACTAGACAACAAACAATACTTTGTATAAGTCCCCTGAGTTCAATAACTCAAACTATGTGCGTCGTAGGTTGAAAAACTGTACTTTTGTTAAGAAAAGTTACACCGCTGTTGAATGCACCTTACCTAATCACCAACTGATATAGGTAAATGTCATAGACACAATATCAAAAAGTTATATCTCACTTTATAAAATAAATGTACAGATATATCAGTTTAAAATTGGTGCATAACAACGGATATTCAAAACCAAATATTTGCCATCCAGCAAAATCCAGATGATTTCCTCAAATATCACTAATTACTACGAATTCCGATATAATGAGGATCTAATCACCCAATTCCCAATATCTTACTCCCACTCACCATCTGTAATAACATACAGATGTGAGAAACTGATCTGGTAAATACATACCTTGGAGTTAGATTCTTATTGGGAAAACAGTTTTCAATTAATATCGCACAGTAAAACTGAAACATGAAAATGTTTCATAAGGGTTAACTGGTATTCCTAGTAACGCCTATTCCATTACCCTGATTCACGACAGCAACCATATACTATACCTACCCTCACTCCAATCCCTTTATTATGTCTTTACTTATTACCTCCTGTACACCTTCTTTAGGCTAATTAGTTTTCTTCCTTCCCTATCCTTCGGCACCAGCCTAAGGTTTGGAAGAAGACTATCCAATAAGCGTAATAGGTGTACTCTCCTAATCCGAGGAGCCCTCGCAATCTGAGAGAAGGTAATGGGAAAAGAAATCTGAATAATCCTATTCTTTTTCTCCTGAACCAGAATCCATCCTCGAAAAAGTTCCTTCGAGTTCGTATGTAACTATACGATGGATTTATCCAATGGAAGTGGATATCCGTAGTGATACGGAGTGTTCTAGAGAAAAGAAAAGTGGATGTAAGAGTGGCAGGGGTATACACGGTCTTTGTCGTGAATGATGGTGATCGCAATTTACTTTGCCATTATTCTAATCCCTTTATATGTCTTTACTTATTACCTTCTGTACACCACAGTTAAGCTTGTTGGTTTTCTTCCTTTCCTACCGTTCGGCACCTGCCTATGGTCTGGAGGAAGATTATCCAATAAGCTCAATAGGTTTACCTTCTCCTAATCCTAGGAGCTCTCACAACCTGAGAGAAGGTAAAGAGAAAAGACAACCGAATAATCCTATTCAATCTCTCCAGAACCAGAATCCATCCTCGAAAAAGTTCCTTCGAGTTCGTATGTAACTATACGATGGATTTATCCAATGGATGTGGATGTTCGTAGTGATACGAGGTGTTCTGGAGAAAAGAAAAGGTGATATAGAAGTGGCAATGATGTATGCGACACCGTGACATTCTAAAAGCCAAAGTGTTTTAAGAAGGTTCGGTCAACTTGGTTTCATGAGTTTTAGTCAAAGGTCGGGTCATAGTCGCAGCCAGAGAGAGAGAGAGAGAAGAAACACTCAGCGTGCACTCTAACCTAGATCAGAATGGTTAATCATTTTATCTAATCTGGATGGCTCCCACTGTTTCCTCAAATTCTCCTCCAAACCCTAAAAGGAGAATTAGTCGGAATCACCCGAGGAGTAATCCTACTCATCAGTGGGAATCGGGATCCTACTATCATCGTATGATAACTTGATGGAAGCCACTCAAGTCACCACACTCCAGAAGGTATGCGCAAGCCTGGCAAGTTTCTTATATGTTTGAAACTCCCGATGTGTGTTTTGACCCCTAGGACCCAAGTGGCCTTGACAATGCCAACATATCAAAGAGTCCTAGTCAAGTTCAACACGTCATTATCTTGATTGCATTAAACACACCCGTACGAGTCCTTGACAATGCCAACATAACCGTACGACTGTCCTAACCAATCCACATATCCATGCGACAGAAAAGCATTACAGAGCTACCGAACACTACGCCTCGACAATGAACGACATACGTAGCATGAATACTAAGCAATACTAATCTGAAATGACGGAGGGCTACGGCTGGTTTTTGGCGAAAAACCTTTAACGTAATGAACTTGATATCGTTGAAGGAATCCAAGTGGTTTTATAAATATATAGTGGCGAAAACTTTTGCTAAAGAATTCACTCCCGGTGAAGGGATCTCAGCTCTTTCCCCGTCGAATGGGGTGCAGGATATCCCAAACTGAATACCACGATGCAAAGAAAAAATAAGCGACTATAGTGAAGTTATTAAGTTGACGCAAACTTTTACTTAAGGGGTCACTCCCTATGAAGGGATCTCGGCCCTTGCCTCGTCGAATGAGGTGCTGGATATTCCAAACTGAATACCACTGTGCAAAGTAAAGGAGAACATCTGTAATGTCAGTTTTTAAAAACTTGGCTCCAACAACATCATATATATAGGTTTGTTTTATCCTTGCATTGATAAGAATCAATGCAGTCCCATCAATTAATCACACCAGAAAAGAACGAAAATAAAATGTGCGTATATGCCATCCGCATTCGCCACTGGGTCCCGTCATCACCTGTTAGGTTACTTAACTAACGACAGAGCGGGGACTGGGCTAGCACGGGTGCAAAACATATACAACATCTACTAGTATATATATAAATATATAAAAATCGTCCCAGGCATGATATAAAACAACATCATAGAAGCAACACCGAATGGTGGATAATCTGGAGCCCCGGTTTCACTTGAGCCGCAAGAGCATGGCAAGTTACCCATAAAACCAGAAGCGAGGCAGCCCCCTTGAACAACGTGAATGGGCCACTCAGCACTTCACAGAATCCGGTAACTTGAGCACCCCTCCTGGGTCAGCTTATACCCCCTACGAGTGCGGCGAATAGCCCGCCAATTCTAGAGTAAGGTCCCCTCCATCCCAACGCCATGAGATGCGGACCAGTTGCCCTCTAGAACCCGACTATTCGTGCACTCCACCGCGGGGTAATCCTAGTACAGAAAAGAAAATAATATACAAGGGTGACATCGACCTCAACCCGGTCGTGCCCCAAAAGAATAATATACAAACTGGCAGTGACGGCAGTCCACATGTCGGACGCTCGCCCCGCAATATCAAATGTACAAATGAAATAAAAACTGTACTAACATTGCACCCCAGCTATCCACCACGACAATCCAACCAACATCACAGCACATCACAGAACATCAACGTGAATGTCACGTTCGCAAACCCGTTTAAAAGGCATATAGCAATTAGACGAGTTTACCGATCAAATGACATTCACGGTCGCAGATAGAAATGTATGTACTGTTAAACGCACACTTAAAATATCGATCGACTAATTTCCAAATTGGCCCCAATAGCAAAACCAGCACTGCACAGAAAACTGGGCCAAAACGGAATATCACAAAAATCACAATTCCAAGTAAATGAGCTACAGAAAAATTTTGGGTGCCTGTTGCCACTAAATAGCCGCGGAACCGCCGCCAATAGGGGCTAAGTGTGGCGGATCCGCAGCGCTTTAAAGGAATCATGAGCCCAAACTTCTTATGTACCCATAAAATTGCCTGCACGGATTTTTAAGATGCGTGAAATAATTTTTTGACCACTTCTGAAAATCGACAGCAAACCCAAAAATGAAATCGTGATTATGGTAAATTCCGTTGATCGATCTTTTAAGCACGTTTAAACAAGCTAGTAAGGGGTTTAAAGGGTGGCTCTAATACCATGAAGGGTTGCGGCAGCGCCCCGGCCATCGAAACGCGGCCAAAATACGGAACAAAAATTTATTAAACCGGTGCTACCGTTACCCGATTTACGGATCAACCTTAAACCCTAAACTAACAAACTAACTAAGAGTTAGAATCGTTATACTGAGTTGATCCGTGTCCTTCGGTCTTCATTCCAAGCTCCTAGCTATTCTTTGATGATGTTTGGTTGCCGGTCTTCCCCCATCTCCGATGATCCACCCGAGGGAAACGGCGCAAGCTCCAACCTCGAAGAACGAGGTAACCGACGCTCCAAAGTCGCTAGTTATGGAGAGTCGAGGTGTAGTAGTGTGTCACTATGTTTTTCTCTCTACCCTTGAGCTCAAGAGAGCATCCATAGAAGATGAATGTAGGTGATGAAAAACTTGGCATGAGAAAGAAAAATGGCTAACTCCTTTTTGTATGAATGAGAGTGAGTGTAATGTAATCATCTAACTAAATGAAATGAACCCCACTCTCATTAGTAGCCGGCCCCCCCTCTCTCATTCCCACAAAAAATATCATTTTCCTTTTTCAATTAAACAAAACATACCATACCTCAAAGTCCATGCTTTGACCCATGCCTAAAGTCACATCACCTTTTCCACCTCATTAATAAAACCAATGAATTTCCATAAATGGAAAATCATATAAATGAGGTGGTATCTTCTAGAAGCTATTCAGTATAAAATACGGAATACTTCCCGGTACATGTATCGAAATACATATACGCGTATTCGTACCTAAATACGAATAGCCGAGAGAGAAAACGAATAGTGAACAATAATACTAGAATACATATATATAAATACATATGTAAATTATTAAATCAAAACCCGATTTAATAATCTGGCTTAATCCTAAGCCGCTAGTATTATCAACCATCCGATTAAAGTCTGCGCAGCATGTGCACATATTTAACCGGACACCTGTATGTACCAACATACCTCATGTACACCATATCGCCTGAACCGCGACAACCCTCTGTGTGGGACTCTAAAGACTCGTCAATACGCTGGCAGTGGGTTTAATAACAAGCACGTCAGCGGCACTAGCTGTACATAACGGCTACCCAGGTATTGAGCGAAAGGGAGGCCGACGAGCAAACTCATGCAGAAACCCTACTGAGCCTGACAGTGACAATATCCGTACAGTCCGGTCTGTTCGTCTAAAAGTATCGCATATCGAGTCTAGGGGGTGGATAAAGTCAGACCCCTAACAACGCGATATTTAGTGTCGGCGTGATACCCATCACCTCCTGACAAACTATCGATCCTGGATCGGTAATCCTTGTCTACCATGGCCATGGATTTGTGGTGATGGCCATCCGTACACAATGCGACATCAACCCCCAATACCGGGAGAGACGAATCCCCGACGATCCGATCGCTGCCTCTATGTGGCTCGGGACTGTACCCAACATAAACCTGTTTGCACGACTCCTTTGAGCCGTGGTAGGGTAGTAATCAAAGCACAGTGGGAACTCACATGAGACAAATGACGATCTTAGGTCGACAGACTAACCTGTACACATGTCACCTGGGAACTGCTATCTGAAAATAGGTATAATACCAACTAGCAGGTTCCCGGCGAGTCCGTCCAGTGTACTCATAACCCAATGAGCACCTGCATACTATCTTAGGTGAACAAACTGTAAGTCCACGGTAGTGCCCCGGCCGTCTAACAGACGCCAAATGCGGAACAAAAACTTTTACAACTGGCGCTATCGCGTACTATAACCCGGATCTGCCATTAAAGCTAAACTAACAAACTACAAAGTGGGTAGAAGAGTTATACCGAACGATCCGAGTCATTCGGTCTTCAACCATCATCCCACGCTTTGTTGCGGCTGCTCGGATCTCCTGAATCTCCAGTCTTGTCGTCCAGGTGGCACCACGTCGACGGATCTTTAAACGGGCTCCCGCCTCTGAACCGAGGCAACTCGATCATCAAGTTTGCTAAAAGAGATGACCAAGATTGATGTAGAGATTGAGTAGAACACTTTGTCTCGTTACATCCAAAGCTATGGACGAACGGTTAATGAAGTTGCCTTTTGGATCGGGTGGAAATGTGAAATGAATATATGAAATTTCCATGAAGCCAAAACCCTAATCTTTTTCCAAGTAAACAACCATCTTCTTCCACCAAGGGGTGGCCGGCCACATATAGGAGGAGGGGTGAGTGTAGGAGAGAGAAGGAGGTGACCATAACAATGAATGAGTGAGAATGAGTCATTATCCACCTTGCATTATCATTAATGCACTAATGAATCATCAAAACACCTCACCAAAACATTAAATGCAAGCTAATGAGTCATAAGCCTTATCACCACTTCTAGAACCTTCTAGAAGCATGACTCACCCTCATGACTCACCCAAGAAGAAAAGATAAATCCGCAATTAACCGAATGTTAAATACGGCTGATAGAAAACTGGAAACTGGAAACTTCCAAAAGTGATCCTGAAACGAATTTCAGGATAACCCCGTAACAGTATAAACATGCCCGCATTTGTATTACGACCGAATACAAATGCAACTAAGACAAAGATATTATATCTACACAGTATAATACTGGGATCCGGCTTAAACCAAAGCCTAGCAGTATTATCTGCTCGAAAAATGACACGTGCGAAAACGCACGTGCATTTTCCGAACCTTGCCATAATACCATACGGCCTCTACAACGTTTCGCCCGAACTTGGGAAAGTGTCTGTGGGGGACTCTAATGACTCATCAACACACTGGCACTGGGTATAACCACTAGCACGTCAGAGGTACTAGCTGTACGTAACGGTTGCCTATGTATTGATTGAAAGGGAAGCTGACGAGCGAACTCATCCATATACCCTACTGAGCCTAACAGTGACAATATACATACAGTCCGGTCCGTTCGTCTATGAGTATCGCATATCGGCCTAGGGGCTGGTAACGTCAGACCCCCAATTGCGGTATAAGTCGTGTCAGAGAGTGGCCCAGAACACCCTGAGATACTACTGGAGTACCTACCTGTAAATCTCCTGCCTCGGCCGAGGGCTTTGTGTAATGGCTCTCCTAAACACAGCGCGATCTCACCCCCAATACCGGGAGAGACGAATCCCCTGCCGATCCGCTCACTTGCCTCCATGTGGCTCGGGACTGTACCCAAAAAAGACCTGTTTGCACTACTCCTTTGAGCCGTGGTAGGGTAGAAATCAAAGCACAGTGGGAACTCACACGAGACAAATGACGACCTCAGGTCGATGAACTAACCTGTACACATGTCACCAAGGAACTGCTATCTGACGATATGTATAATACCAACTAGCATGTTCCTGACGAGTCATGTCCGGTATACTCATAACCTAATGAGCACATGTATACATCTTAGGTGATCCTACTGACACCAGTGGCTTGTGAGACCGGCCACCGCCCCTCGTCGAGGTCTCGACTGTATACACCAGTCTACTCTAGAGTATCGATGCCCTGTCTCGAAACTCCCACGACTAGGGACTCTTTAAGGATGCGCTTACAGACCCCAGCTCCCACGTATATGATCGTCATCATACTGCTGGTAGTCAAGAAAGAATCCTATGGGCTCTATCATCATGAAATAGCGAACTAAAGCATGTATACGATGATAAAGACAAACCAGATAGCATACTATCAACTCGAGCAAGACTGTCATATCGGTATAGGTCCTGCCTAAATCATTGCAATCACGTACCCGCGATCCAATAATTGACTTTGAGGGCACTATCTCTAACAATCTCCCACTTGCACTTAAGGCTAATTATTGCGATGTCGCATACTCACAGCCCGTGTGATACCGAACATCCAACTCCTCTACTAATCAGTTTCACAAAGCTAGTTTGTAAAACTCTTGTGTTCGAGAAGTGGCCTCAGTGAGTGGATCCGCCCTGATGTTTCTTTCTATGTCTCTCTTAATCTCAAGTTCGCGGAGAAAGCCATCTCCCGAATTGATCAATACCTGTCTTAGAATATGTCTGAATATCTGATGGGACCTAGTTCATAAATGAACTCCAAATCCAAACTTCTTTGACTGTATCGATAATTGAACATAATTAGTATCCAGCACCATGCCTCCCACAGTATCCTTTTGGACTACCTGTCCATAATACTGTCCCTCGTCAGAGGGAAAACTATAACTCTGACAATCACTCTGTCATCCATGTTACCTTTGAAGCCTAGAATGATAACCGTCTCCAGAAGGAGGCTGCCGTCATCAAATCCGTAGAACATTCACTTATGTTCTAAATCTGCTTTCTTATGTTTCTCCAGAATTGGATTAATATTAACTTCTCGCACCTAGTGCAAAAACAACATCTGGTGTGGTACTTGACATCTCACGATTGACTCAATTGCCTAAGCAAGTGATCTACCAATCATGCACATCCCTCTCCCCTTTAGTCTGTAAGACAGCTTTAGAGAGGGTGACTCCATCACCTGCAGGTACACCACCATGCCAGGAGTCATCTATTCTAAATACCTTTAGAATACTACAAAGTACCCACATTGGGAAACTATCCAAATCTTGATCTAAAACCATAGATCTAGAAACCAGAATGTCTAATATTATATCCATATCCTTTGTGGAGAAACAACCGTGTGACGACCACAGTATAACCGATCGTAGTATAGGAATTTTACTTTCTACTCTGTGTATGTCATCCAAATACCAGGACATCACACCCTACTACATTCTTAACAGATCCATCCCCTATTCTGATGAAGTAAAACCTATGACTATCACATCAAAAATAGATGATCTTATCTCCGCTATCTATGCTCAAGCCTATAAATAGACATAAGCTACTTTCCCACTATGCTTCTGCCGCTCCCACTGATTACGACAACCCTCTGGCAGAATAATATCTACGTACACTTCTAAAGCTAGTTTAGAACGACGTTATACTTATCCTCTTGCCGGGTCTCATAGTCTAGAACAACAGTAGTGTCAAGTCTGGGTAAACAAGAACCTCCCTGTCACCATCCTTGAGGCTACCGGAGTACCTCTCGGGTGTCTGAGGTTACCCACCATGTCTACGGAGTGGCTATTGGAATGTCAAACCTGATTGAATATATAGGTCCTATTAAATTTTCCGTAATCGTTTGCGGTTCTGGAATCACTTCCAGTTCTACCATACTCCCACTATTATTTTCTGAAAAAAAATCCATTTTTACTAAAACTATGGCGAGTCAAGAACAATATCACTATTGATCTTCCAGATGGTAGAAATGTCAACCCTCGTCAAAGCCAGGGTCAACCCACAAACTGCCATTACAGAAACGTGCCTTGAGTTATCCAGTATCTGGTTTTAAGCATAAGCTGGAAAACTCCCCGTATCTTAACATCGTTAAGATATGAACCATTCTATATACAATATAGAAATATAGGCACTAATTTAATTGGAACCAGATTCAAATCATGCAGCTGTCTCCAGTGCATATCAACTTAATGGAGAGAGGCTACTCGGCATTACTCAACTTAGGAATCCATCCAATTATGAGTAACCTGAAAGAGAAACAAGTTTCTCAAAAACATTACTATCATCTGAATACCATTCACAAGAATCTACATCTTCGATCTCTTTGAAGAATCCCGATACTTGTGATACCAGGTTCTCTACTTTATTCTTATACCCACAACTTCTCAAAACATAGACATTGTATTTCTACGAAACATTTGTCTAAAAACTAGAGAAGTCATAAGTAAAAAGAACATAGTACGAGGATCTACCCCTTTGTCCTGACGGACACTGGACAACATACAATACTCTGTATAAGTCCGCTGAGTTGAATAACTCATAACCTGAGCATCGTAGGTTGAAAACTGTACCCAGGCGATTTCCTCAAATATCACCAATTACAACGAATTCCGATATAATGAGGATGATCACCTAATTCCCAATAACTTACTCCCACTCATTATCTGTAAAACCATACAGATATGAGAATGAAACCTGGTAAATACATACCCTGGAGTAAGTATCTAATTCGGAAATCAGTTTTCCATTAACAATGCTCTGAAACATGAAAATGTTTCGTAGGGGTATCCTGGTATTCCTAGTAATGCCTCTTCCATAATCCAATTCATGACTTTAACCGTATATTTCATTGCCATCTCTCCAAATCCTTTTATTTGTCTTTAGTCGTTATCTTCTGTACACCATCATTAGGCTAAATGGTTTTCTTCCTTCCCTACCGTTCGGCACCAGCCTATGGTTTGGAAGAAGACTATCTAGTAAGCATAATAGGTGTACCCTCCTAAACCTAGGAGTACTCGCAACTTGAGAGAAGGTGATGATAAAAGACAACTGAATAATACCTTATTCTATTTCTCCCGAACTAGGGGAAAAAGCAAAGGTGAAATATGAGTGGCGATGAAGTACGCGGTTTGGTCGTGAATGATAACAGTCGCAATTTACTTTGCTCTCTTTCTAATCCCTTTATTTTGTCTTTACATATTACCTTCTGCACACCCTACTTAGGCTAATTGGTTTTCTTCATTCCCTACCTTTCGGCACCAGCCTATGGTTTGGAATAAGACTATCCAATAAGCGTAATAGGTGTACTCTCCTAAACTAAGGAGCCCTCGCAACCTGAGAGAAGGTGATAATAAAAGACAACTGAATAAACTAATTCTTTTTCTCCTGAACCTGGATCCATCCTCGAAGAAGTCCCTTCGAGTTCGTATATAACCATACGATGGATCTATCCAATGGAAGTGGATATCCGTAGTAATACGGGGTGTTCTGAGAAATACAACGGGTAATAGAAGGAAAGGTAATGACTTATGCAACTTAGACAATCCAAAATCCAGTATTTTAAGAAGGTTCTGTCAACTTGGTCACCGAGTCATAGTCTACGGCCGGTCAAAGGTCCCTGCCAAAGAGAGAGAGAGAAAAGAAACACTCTGCGTGCACTCTAACCTAGATCAGAATGGTTATCAATTTATCTAATCAGGAAACCTCCCACTGTAACCTCAAATTCTCCTCCAAACCTGAAAGAAGAATTAGTCGGGATCACCCGAAGAGTAAACCAACTCATCAGTGAGAATCGGGATCCAACTATCATCGCATGATAACTTGATGGAAGCCACTCAAGTTATCACACTCCATAACGTATGCGCATACTTGGCAAGTTTCTTTATGTTTGAAACTCCTGATATGATTTTTGCCTCATGCTCTTATGACCTTGACTTTGGCCAACAAATCATAAGTCACATGTCAAGTTCTACCCGTCATTATCCAGGTTAATTTGAACCCACCCGCACATGCCCTTGACTTTGGCCAACAAGGCAGAACGACTGTCCCAAACCAACGCATCTACCTATGCAGTAGATGAATATTCAGCAGCTACCAAGCACTATGCCTTGACTTTGGCCAACAAACATAGCTTGAATACTACTGACTATCCATAAGAAATGACGGAGGGCTACGACTGCTTTTTGGCGAAAAACCTTTAACGTAATGAACTTGATCTTATTGAAGGAACATGATAGCTTTTTATAAAAAATATAGTTGCGAAAAACCTTTGCTAAAGAGGTCACTCCCGGTGAAGGGATCTCGGCTCTTTCCTCGTGGAATGAGGTGCAGGATATTCTAACTGAATACCGCGATGCAAAGCAACTTGTAATCGACTATATTGAAGTTATTACCCTGACGTAAACTTCTGCCCAAGGGGTCACTCCCGGTGAAGGGATCTCGGCCCTTGCCTCGTGGAATGAGGTGCAGGATATTCCAACTGAATATCACTATGCAAAACAAAAGGAAACATCTTTGTAATAACACCTTTTAAAATTTGTTCCAACAACATCAAATATAGGTTTGTTTTATCCTTGCATTGATAAGAATCAATGCAGTTCCATCAATCAATCACACCAGAAAAAAACGAAAATAAAATGTACGTATATGCCATCCGCATTCGTCACTGGGTCCCGTCATCACCCGTTAGGTTACTTAACTAACGACAGAGCGGGGGCTGGACTAGCCCGGGTGTAAAACATATACAACATCTAATAGTATATATACCAATATACAATAATGCTCCAGGCGTGATAATATGCAACATTACAGAAAATTAATAAGCATCATAGAACAATACAGATAATCTGGGATCCCCGGGTTTCACAGAGCCGCTACTGAAACCCGACGTTCCCCTGGTCGTGTGGATAACCTGTGCAATGAAACCTAGACCCCTACGGGTGCGGCAAGTTACCCGCCAAAACCTGAAGCGAGGTAGTGCCCACATCATAGTGAATGGAACACCCGGCACTTCACGGAATCCGGTAAATTGAGCACCCCTCCTTGGGTCAACCTATACCCCCTACGAGTGCGGCGAATAGTCTGCCAATTCTAGAGTGAGGCCCCTTTGCCTCTCAAAGCCATGAGATACGGACCCGTTGCCCTCCAGAACCCGGCTATCCGTGCACTCCGTCGCGGGATAAACCTAGTACAGAAATAAAAATATGTACAACGGGTACATCGACCTCAACCCGGTCGTGCCCCAAAAGAATATTATACAACAGGCAGTGACGGCAGTCCACATGTTGGACGCTCGCCCCGCAATATCAAATGTACAAATAAATCCAAACTGAACTATCATTGCACCCTGCTATCCACCACGACAAATCCGCAACATCACAGCACAACACAGAACATCAACGTGAATGTCACGTTCGCAACCCCGTCTAAAAGAACTATAGCAATTAGACGCGGTTTACCGATCAAATGACATTCCCGGTTGGAGATATAAAGTAAGTACTGCATACTAGCAAGTTTAAAATTTCGATAGACAAAACTTCCCGAAGTGGGCCCCACGTACATCTGCTGTACAGTAACAAAAACTGGGCCCAAAAGAAATATTCCAGAAGCCACAATTTCCAACAAAGAAACACCAGAAGAAATTTGACCCTCTGAAGCTCCAAGATGGCCGCGGATCCGCTGCCAAAGCATGGCTTTGGCGGCGGTTCCACGGCCGTACGGACGATTCAGAGGATTGTATTTCTTCTGTTTTCTTAAAAAAGCCTCCTTGTTTTTCTGTGATGGTCAAAATAATTTTTAGACACCTTTTAAAATCGACAGAAACTTTAAAACTGAAAATTGTGATTTTCGAAAATCCGATCGATCGATGTTTTAAACGCGTTAGCACATGTTAGTATAGCTTAATGGTGAGTCTCTGATACCACTGTAAGTCCACGGTAGCGCCTTGGCCGTCTAGCAGAGGCTAAATGCGGAACAAAAACTTTTACAACTGGCGCTATCGCTTACTATAACCCGGATATGCCATTAAAGCTAAACTAACAAACTACAAAGTGGGTAGAAGAGTTATACCGAACGATCCGAGTCCTTCGGTCTTCAACCATCATCCCACGCTTTGTTGCGGCTGCTCTGATCTCCTGAATCTCCAGTCTTGTCGTCCAGGTGGCACCATGTCGACGGATCTTTAAACGGGCTCCCACCTCTGAACCGAGGTAACTCGATCATCAAGTTTGCTAAAAAAGATGACCAAGATTGATGTAGAGAATGAGTAGAACACTTTGTCTCGTTACGTCCAAAGCTATGGACGAACGGTTAATGAAGTTGCCTTTTGGATCGGGTGGAAATGTGAAATGAATATATGAAATTTCCATGAAGCCAAAACCCTAATCATTTTCCAAATGAACAACCATCTTCTTCCACCAAGGGGTGGCCGGCCACATATAGGAGGAGGGGTGAGTGTAGGAGAGAGAGGGAGGTGACCATAACAATGAATGAGTGAGAATGAGTCATTATCCACCTTGCATTATCATTAATGCACTAATGAATCATCAAAACACCTCACCAAAACATTAAATGCAAGCTAATGAGTCATAAGCCTTATCACCACTTTTAGAACCTTCTAGAAGCATGACTCACCCTCATGGCTCACCCAAGAAGAAAAGATAAATGCGCATTTAACCGAATGTTAAATACGGCCGATAAAAAACTGGAAACTGGCAACTTCCAAAAGTGATCCTGAAACGAATTTCAGGATAACCCCGTAACAGTATAAACATACCCGCATTTGTATTACGACCGAATACAAATGAAACTGAGACAAAGATATTATATCTACACAGTATAATACTGGGATCCGGCTTAAACCAAAGCCTACCAGTATTATCTGCCCAAAAAAAGACACGTGCGAAAACGCACGTGCATTTTCCGAACCTTTCCATAATACCATACGGCCTCTACAACGTTTCGCCCGAACTTGGGAATGTGTCTGTGGGGGACTCTAATGACTCATCAACACACTGGCACTGGGTATAACCACTACCACGTCAGAGGTACTGGCTGTACGTAACGGTTGCCTATGTATTGATTCGAAGGGAAGCTGACGAGCGAACTCATCCATAAACCCTACTGAGCCTAATAGTGACAATATACATACAATCCGGTTCGTTCGTCTATGAGTATCGCATATCGGCCTAAGGGCTGGTAACGTCAGACACCCAATAGTGGTATAAGTCGTGTCAGAGAGTGGCCCAGAACACCCTGAGATACTACTGGAGTACCTACCAGTAAATCTCCTGCCTCGGCCGAGGGCTTTGTGTAATGGCTCTCCTAGACACAGCGCGATCTCACCCCCAATACCGGGAGAGACGAATCCCCTGCCGATCCGCTCACTTGCCTCCATGTAGCTCGGGACTGTACCCAAAAAAGACCTGTTTGCACGACTCCTTTGAGCCGTGGTAGGGTAGAAATCAAAGCACAGTAGAAACTCACACGAGACAATTGAGGACCTCAGGTCGATGAACTAACCTGTACACATGTCACCAAGGAACTGCTATCTGACGATATGTATAATACCAACTAGCATGTTCCTGGCGAGTCCTGTCCGGTGTACTCATAACCTAATGAGCACTTGTATACATCTTAGGTGATCCTGTTAGTGTATATGCCCTAGTGGCCATTATTGTATCATACTAGTTTGTATATTATTTAATGGAAGCTTGGGATATTCACAGTTGTATAAACAATCTTGTTCAGTATAGTAGTATGCTACTTGGTTTGTTTCTACTTCAATGTGTACATGTGTTTATTTTAGTATATCACTTATACACATTAGTGGAGCCCTTAGGATCTTTGCTTGATTACCAGCGTTGTGATGGCAGTCACACTAGTGGGGGCTGGGTAATCTATAAGCACATCCTTATGCAGATCCCTAGTCGCAGGACTATCGAGAGAGGGCATCGATACTCCGGAGTAGACTAGCGTATGCGCTTTTCATCCCAGTGTGGGAGATGGTCTGTCCCACAGCCATCAGTACGTCGTACTGGAGATAGTATGTGGGTGCTCGTTGGGTTACGAGTACACTGGACAGGACTCGTCGGGAACTGTTGGTTGGTACTATACCTATCGTCAGTTATCAGTTCCCAGGTGACATGAGTACAACTTAGTCCGCTGACTTGACACTGTCACTTCGCCTCGAGTGTGTTCCCACTGTACTTAGATTACTACCCTACCACGGCTCAAAGGAGTCGTGCAAACAGGTAGTAGTTGGGTGCAGTCCCGAAGCACTTGGAGGCAGTGACGGTTATACAGGATTCGTCTCTCCCGGTATTGGGGGTTGACATCGCGCTGTGTCTAGGAGAGCCATTACACGAGTAGTCCCTGGCCAGGGCAAGCGAGATATACTGGTAGGTTTCCAGTGTTATCTCAGGGTGTTCTGGGCTTCACTCCGACACGACTTGTACCGCTATTAGGGAACTGGCGTTTACCGCCCCCTAGGCCCGCCATGCGATGTATCAGACGAACAGACCGGACTGTATGGAGATTGTAACATTCAGACTCAGTAGGAGTTCAGATAGGTTTCACCACGTCCGTCTTCTTATCGGCATCTACCTGGGGACCGTTACGCACAGCTAGTGCCGCTTGCGGTCTATGGTTAAACCCACTACCAGCGTAGTGTCGAGTCTTTAGAGTCCCACACAGAGGGCTATTCGCCTTTGGGCAAAACAGAGTAGAGGTCGCATAGTTTTCCGACAGGGTTCGTTCTCATCCGCGCACTTGTGCACGTTTGGCTTCCGGACGGATATTACTAGCGGGCTCTGGTTTGAGCCAGATCCTAGTATATGTTTTGGGGTTAGTTTTATCTCATTGTGTTCATGTTCCTCGGAACATGAATGCGGGTGTTTGCACAGTTGTTTGAGGCGGAGGAAGAGGTTTTTCATTGCATATACACAGTTGTTTGAGGCGGAGGAAGAGGTTTTGGAACGGGTGTATATGCACTGTTGACAGTCGTCTTTTTCCAAACCCTAATGATCTTGTGATTTATCAATTAATATTATTAATTAAATGAAATTGTGTCATGGTTGGGTTTGTTGACTTGTTGACCAAGGTTGACTAGTTGATTAGGTTTGAAACATTGACCATCATCATTACCTTTCAAGATGCTCTTTGATCTTTGCAAAATACATTTATTGTGATATGATAATGGTCTCTTCAAACTCTCCATCACCTTTTTCATTTTCAATTAATATTATTATTAGATAAATCACATATATGTTATGGTTGTAAAAATACCATCTCATTCTATCATATTGATTCTCTCTCCTCTCTTCTTCTTCCTCCTCCTCTAGTTCGAGGAGATCCATTCTCATGTGTTGAGAAACCTCTTCTTGAGATAAAATACTCTAAACCACTCTCTACTCACTCTAGGGTTGAAGGTCTAGCAAGCCAAAAACCTTAGTTCTCTCAAAGTTCGAGAAAGGAGCCCAAGGTTGAACCCTCAGGTAGATCCATCTTTGACGGAAGAAGGCGACGAGGAAAGCACCATCCAACCACTACAAAGAGTTCAAGAAGAAGGAGTTCAAGTGAGGTATAACCCCTAACCGAGTAGACAAATCTCTTGTTAGGTTGCTAGTGTGTAGTTTAGCCAAGATCCGTTTTTGTAGTCCATGTTACCCAAACCCTAAAAATCGTTTTTCACCATTTCCGCAAGCCCGAAAGAACCGGGAGAGGTAACGTGGACTTACAGCGGTATCAGAGCCTAACTAAACACACCCTAGCATGTTAGAAAAGTATTTAGAATATCGACCGAACGAAAAAACCGCAAAACACACCGGAAAACCCTAGTTGCTGCCGATTTTTTTTGCTCTAAAAATAAAAAATCATGTTTTAAAAATCGGCTCAGGCTTTTCTATAAACAGGCAAGAAAAATGATCGCTCGAGCCGACCAAGTCACCGCGGTTCCGCGGCAGAAGCAAGCTTCTGCCGCGGATCCGCGGCCGACTTGACTCGGCCGTGGATCGTTTCTCCTGCAGTTTGTTTCTGGGGGTCTTTTGGGATTTTTGGGATGGTTTGTTTCTGCCCAGATTTTCCAGAGAACAAGTTTGTTTTTGGGGTGGCTACAAATCCGTATTTTTGTCTATTTTCTCTAGACTTTGGCTAATGGTTATATCTGTAATGTTTTATATGTATTGAACGTCTACTAATCGCTATACGTCGATTAGTGGGGGTTATACATATCTGTGATCTGTGATGTTGATGGTTTGTGTAAATGAATTTGTTGGATTATCGCGGATGAATAGCCAGGGGGAATTGTGAGATGAGAGTTTTTGTTTATCTTTCAATTCTTGTAATATGTAAATTGATGTAATATTTTTTTTGGCCGCACAACCGGGTCGGGGTTTTAGCCGTCATTGTATAATATCTTTTTACTGTTTTTGCTCCTAGGATAGACCCAAGGTGGGGTGCACAAACTACCGGGTATCTCGAAGTGCCGAGTGGCCTACTCACGTCGTTGAGGGTGGTTGCTCCACTTCGGATATTTGGCGGGTAGTTTGCCGCACCCGTAGGGGTCTAGGGTGGGGGTATTGGCTATTCATCGCGACCGTGTAATCCGCTTTTCGTTACTGGCTCGTACAAATTGCGGATTCCTAGTATATCCAATGTATTCATCTATGATCTGAAATGGCTATCATTGCAATATATCTATGTATGATATTATTTAGACGTTGCTTATGTTTTGCGCAGCCGCGCTAGCCCAGCCCCCTCTCTGTCGTTTGTTAAGTAACCTAACGGGTGATGACAGGGCCCCGTGGAGAATGCGAATGGCATAAGCGTACGTCATATTTTGGTTGTTTTCTGCAATGGTAGGATTAAATGATGGGACGCATTAAAAGAACTAATGCAAGAAAAATAAACCAAGTAAAAGTCGTTGGAACACTTTCAAAACCACTCGGTTTCTTTTCAAAATAACTTTTAAACGAGGAGCTTATGTTAGTGTTTATGCCCTAGAAGGCCATTACTGTATCATACTAGCTTGTATATTACTTAATGGAAGCTTGGGATATTCACATGTATATAACAGTCTTGCTAAACATGGTAGTATGCTACTTGGTTTTTCTATCTTAATATGTGAGTGTACTATTGATAGAGCTCTTAGGATCTTGCTTGTCTACCAGCGTTGTGATGGCAGTCACACTAGTGGGGGCTGGGTAGTCTACAAGCACATCCTTATTCAGGTCCCTGGTCGTTGGATTATCGAGACAGAGCATCGATACTCCGGAGTAGACTAGTGTGTACGCTTCTCATCCCAGTTGGGGAGATGGTCTGTCCCACAGCCGTCAGTACGTCGTACTGGAGATAGTATACAGGTGCTCGTTAGGTTACGGGTACACCGGACAGGACTCACAGGGAACTGTTGGTTGGTTTGATACCAGTCGTCAGTGAACAGTTCCCAGGTGACATGAGTACAGCGTAGTCCGCAGACTTGACACTGCTACTTCGCCTCGAGTGTGTCCCACTGTTCTTAGATTGCTACCCTACCACGGCTCAAAGGAGTCGTGCAAACAGGTAGCAGTTGGGTGCAGTCCCGAGCACTTGGAGGCAGTGGCGGTTAGACAGGATTCGTCCCTCCCGGTATTGGGAGTAGATATCGTGCTGTGTCAGAGAGCCATTACGCAAAGTCCCTGGCCAGGGCAAGCGAGATTTGCTGGTAGGTTCCAGTAGTTTCTCAGGGTGTAATGGGCTTCCCTCCGACACGACTTATACCGCTATTAGGGGACTGACGCTTGCCGCCCCCTAGGCCCGATATGCGATAGTACTGGACGAACGGACCGGACTGTATGGAGATTGTCACATCAGACTCAGTAGGAGTTCGGATGGGTTTACTCATCGGCCTTCTTATCGACAACTACCTGGGGACCGTTACGTACAGCTAGTGCCGCTTGCGGTCTGTGGTTAAACCCACTGCCAGCGTAGTAGTCGAGTCTCTAGAGTCCCACACAGAGAGTTTCCTACTCCAGGCGAAACGATATAGAGGTTGCATGGTTTTGCGACAAAGGGTTCGGACGCATACGTGCGTTTACGCGCGTACGACTTTCGGACAGTTTTTACCAGTCGGCTTTGGTTTAAGCCAGTTACTGGTATCCGGTTATTGGATTTTTACAGTCTAAAGTTTTTCCGTATTTTTACGGATCGGAGGGGCGTTCTCGTAATTACTCGAGAAGCTTCTAGAAGATGTGACAAAGGAGGTTTCTTTTGGATAAGAGAGTGAGTCATGGTGGTGATTCATTCATTTCATTAATGCACATTTATTGCTTAATGACTCATGCTAATGAATCACCACTAGATATTTCATGAAGCATGCTTATTCATTTCTTTTTATTCATTATTGAAAAATAAGAATGCTTCATAATATTATGATACACTCTCTCTCTTCTCTCATTATTTTATCTCATATTCTCTCTCCTCAAGCTCTCATCTTCAAGATACTAACCTTAATCCTCATGTGTTGAGAACAAAGGTTTAGTTAGACTTAAGCATCCATAACCTTAATTCTATATCATCCTTCCATCTTTGATTAGCAATCAAAGTTGCTTAGTTGCCTCAAGCTTAGAGGTTTAGCTTGGAGTTTCGCTCTCGGGTGGATCGTCTACTACCTAGAGAAGGTCGAGGAGAACAAAGGAGGACACAAAGACGAAGGACTAGTTTCGATCGGTATAATCCCTTAACACTATAGTTTAGTTTAGCTATGTGTTTGGTTATTGTTTGTTTAGCTTCGATTCAAGCGGTTAGTCGATGTTCGTTGTTTAAACTTGATCGTTTTTGAAAATTCCGCCTCCCCATAAGTACTGGGGTGTACTACATCGACTTACAGTGGTATCAGAGCCTCGCTAAACAATATATAACTTAATTGCAAATTTGTACGAATTTCGAACGGAAAAACAAAGCCGCAAAACCCTAATTCTGTCAAGTTTCTGTCGAAGTTAAAATCAAGTCAGAAAATTTTTCAGGTGTGTTCAGAGAGCTTGACATGACCACAGGAGAACACCCAAGAAATTCGAGCACATGATTCGACTAAAGCGCCGCGGAAGGGCGGCGGATCGCACCGATTCGCCGCGCTTCCGCGGCCGAGTTGCCGAGTCATGGGCTCATCTTTCATGGGTGGGTCCTCTCTGGTGTTTGGGGTTTTCTGGAATATTTAATTATTGCTCAGGTTACTGTTTAACAGAGCAGATTTTGGAGCAATATTGATGTTGTTTATTCGATCGAATTGTACAGTATTTGCGTATTGGATTATATCTGTGATTGTTTAATGTGTTCGTAAACCTCCCCTAACTGCTAGTATGTCGGTTGGCAGGGGGTTGCACATTTCTGAAATGGTTATATCTGTTTGTGCATATAAACTGTATTGGACTGTTGTGGTGTATAGCCGGGGTTAGCAATGGGTTATTTGTTTAATTCATTTGTTGTAAATGTAATTTGTTGTAATATTATTTTTTGCGGGGCACTTCCAGGTTGCGGTCGTAGCCACCGTTGTATTATTTCATTTTACTGTTTTTGCTCCTAGGACTGACCCAAGGTGGGGTACACAAACTGCCGGGCGGGTAGTTTGCCGTACCCTTAGGGGTCGAGGGTGGGGTAACGGCTATTCATCACAACTGTGTAATCTGTCTTTTCTTGCAGGCTCAAAAGAAATACAGATTGCTTGCAAATCCAATATTGTTTATCTGTGTTCTGGAATGAATATCATTGCGTCAGACGAATGTAAAATATCTATATTATGGTAGCTATTTAGACGTCACTTATGTTTTACACCCGCGCTAGCCCAGCCCCCGCTCTGTCGTTAGTTAAGTAACCTAACGAGTGATGACGGGACCCCGTGGCGAATGCGGATGGCATAAGAGGACGTTGTATTTTCGTTGTTTTCTGCAATGATAGGTTAATGATGGGACGCATTATCTATAAGGCAAAGTAAAACAAACCAAAGTTTAAATCGTTGGAACAATTTAAAAGAAACCACTCGGTTATTTTTAAAACAGATAATTTTAAATGCGGAGATTTAACCACTCCTTTTAAAAGCTATCAGGTTCCTTCGGTTATATCAAGTTCACTACGTTCACGGTTTCGCCAAAACCAGTCGTAGCCCTCCGTCATTTCTTATGAATGGTCAGTAGTATTCAAGCTATGTTTGTTTGGCCCTTAGTCAAGACATAGTGATTGGTAGCTGCTGGGGTATTCATTTGTTGCATAGATAGATGAGTTGGTTTGGGACAGTCGTATTACTTTGTTGGCCCTTAGTCAAGAGTATACGGATGGGTTCAAATCAACAGGATAATGATGGGCAGAACTTGACATGTGACTTATGATTTGTTGGCCCTTAGTCAAGGTCATAAGAGCATGGGGCAAAAACTTATATCGGGAATTTCTAAAGAAACTGAAATTTGCAAAAAGATGCATACCATTTTGAGTTTGATGAATGTTGGTAGCATTCCTACAACATTATCAGACGATGATATTTGGATCCCGATCCTACTGTGAGTACTTGATACTTATCAGGATATTCGTCACTTAACGATCAATGCTATAAACCTAGTAGGTGTCCAGAAAAGTGTCAGCGGGGTTACGCCCCCAGAGAAAAGAGGTTACTTAATTAAGGAACTTCGCGAAAGCGTTGGAAAACCTCCCTCGAAGTATCGACACCGGCCTGGCTGAACGGTTAAGCAAGTATTGTACGGTGAGAATAGTCTTGGCTAATTCTTCTTTTATGGTTTGAGGAAGGATTCGAGAAACAGTGGGAGCCATCCAGTTTAGATAAACTAAAAACCACTCTAAACTTGCAAGAGCATCATGCTAAAGAGTTTTCTTCTCTCTCTCCTAATTGCAGCGACCCTGAAAATGACTGGACTTAAGTTACTTTTAGAGAAAAATATACTGACGGGGCCAAACTATAAAGATTGGCTGCGGAATGTCAAGATGGCCTTGACCTACGACAAATTGGGGTACATCCTCACCGCTACGGCACCTGCTGTCCCTGGTCCCAAATCCAGTGATGCGGATAAGGAAATCCGCAAAACCTGGGATTTAGATTGCGCGAGAGCCAAGTGCATCGTGCTTGCCTCGATGAACAATGAACATCAGAGGAGGCACGAGGATATGTCCTTAGATGGCATATTTCTCCATACAAAGGAACTTTATGGAGAGCAATCTCGTATAGCAAGATACGAGACCTCAAAGAAATTGTTTCGAGCGAGGTTGGCTGTCGGGTCATCGGTAGGTGAACATGTCCTACAGATGATTGGCTATATAGAAGAGCTCGCAGACCTTGGGACGACTTTGGATAATGAGCTCTATACAGACCTTGTTCTCCAGTCCCTTCCTCCCACCTACGCCCAGTTTATCCTCAACTTCAATCTTCAAGGAAAAGAAGTTGAACTTGCGGAACTCCTGAACATGTTAAGGAGTGCGGAGGGCACCTTGCAGAAGGCAAGGGAAACACCCGCTATGTTTGTTGGCGGAGCATCTTCTTCCGGGTCCAAGGCTAGGGCCAAAGGAAGGAAGAAGAAGGCCGCACCCAGACCTAGAGGAGGTGTTAGTAAGGTGGGAAAGAAGGGAAAGAAAAAGATTGCAGCACCGGTAGTTGGCCTGGATGAGTGCTTCTATTGTCACAGGAAAGGGCACTGGAAGAAGGATTGCAAGGCGTGGAACGCCAAGAACCAGGAACCGAAGCAAGCTGTGGCTTCGACTTCAGGTGTGTTTGTAATTGAGAATTGTCTGTCGATCAACTCTACTTCCTGGGTATTGGATACCGGAACAGGATCTCATATTTGCAATTCATTGCAGGCACTGAGAAACCGTAGAGTGCTGGAGGAAGGTGATATGATCCTCAGGGTTGCTAACGGAGCTAGCGTGGGAGCTGCGTCCGTCGGGGATTATCACCTAGGATTGACGAGTGGACACATTTTGGTTTTACATAACTGTTATTTTGTACCCAGCTTAACGTGTAATATCATATCAGTTTCCTTGTTATCAAATAAAGGTTATGATTTCACGTTTGTAAGAGATGTTGTCAACATCCACCTTAATCATGGTTTGATTGGGTCCGGTACTCTAAATAACGGCATATATGTGTTAAACCAACTCCAAATTTTCAATGTCCAGAACACACTAAAAAGAAAGTCTCCAGATTTAAATAAAGCTTTCTTATGGCATTGTAGACTGGGTCACATCAATGAGAGAAGGTTGACTAAGTTGCATAGAGAAGGATATTTGGACACGTTCGGATATCAAACTTATGACACTTGTCAATCTTGTCTCAAAGGAAAGATGACAAAGACTCCATTCACTGGACAAGGAGTAAGAGCGAGCGAGCTCTTAGGACTCATACACAGTGATGTATGCGGTCTAATGTCTACACATGCGAGAGGTGGTTATTCCTACTTCATTACTTTTACAGATGATTTCTCTAGGTATGGATATGTTTTCTTAATGAAGCATAAATCAGAGGCCTTTGAGAAATTCCTGGAATTCAAGAATGAAGCGGAAAACCAAACAGGCAAAAGTATTAAGACACTAAGATCTGATCGAGGTGGAGAATACTTAAGTGCCGAGTTCCTAGGTTTCCTAAAAGAGAAAGGAATTCTCTCTCAGCTTACTCCTCCATACACTCCACAGCACAACGGTGTATCGGAGAGACGGAATCGAACCCTATTGGATATGGTACGATCCATGATGAGTAATGCTGAGTTACCGCGATCTTTCTGGGGTTATGCGCTAGAATCAGCGGCATATCTTTTGAACCAGGTTCCAACCAAGACTGTGCCTACCACACCATATCAGATGTGGAGTGGGAAGAAACCCTGTCTAAAACATTTTAGGACATGGGGGTGTCCAGCTTTTGTAAAAAAGCAGCATGTGGACAAGCTCGAGGCACGATCAGTACTGTGTAAGCTTGTGGGATATCCAAAGAACTCCAAGGGATATTATTTCTATTACGCAGAGGAACAAAAGGTCTTTGTTTCTCGTCATGCCACCTTCTTAGAAACTGAATTTTTAGAAAATCAGAAGAGTGGGAGCGCAATAGAACTGGAAGAAATTCCAGAACCACAAGCTGTTACTGAAAGTTTGATAGAACCAGAGGTTCAAGAAGAACAGAACATTCCCGCACCCCTCCGCAGGAGTAGTAGGCCGTCTCGTCCGCCTGAGAGATACTACGGTTTTCTCATAGACGGGGATAGAGAGGATTGCATCATAGATGATGATGAACCTACTGACTTCCAGCAGGCCATCCAGAGCGGCGACTCGGTACGATGGCTAGATGCAATGCGGACCGAGATGGAGTCCATGTACACCAACAAAGTATGGACTTTGGATTTTGCTCCAGATGGGGTAAAACCCATAGGATGCAAATGGATCTTCAAGAAAAAGATTGGTGTAGATGGACAGGTGGAAACCTATAAGGCTAGACTTTTTGCAAAGGGTTTTCGTCAAAGACCTGGTTTGGACTATGACGAAACTTTTTCTCCAGTGGCTATGCTCAAATCCATTCGGGTCCTTCTTGCTATTGCTGCCTTCCATGATTATGAAATCTGGCAGATGGACGTAAAGACGGCTTTTCTGAATGGAAATTTAGAAGAGAGCGTCTATATGGATCAGCCAGAGGGTTTCAATCAGAGTGGGAGCAGCGGGAAAGTATGCAAGCTGCTTAAGTCCATTTACGGACTAAAGCAGGCATCGCGGAGTTGGAACATCTGTTTTGATGAGACAGTCAAAGAATATGACTTTATCAAAAATCCAGATGAACCGTGCATATATAGTAAAGTTGTGGCCAGAAGTGTCGTATTCCTCGTCTTGTACGTGGATGACATTCTATTGATAGGAAATGACATTCCTATGCTACAATCTGTCAAAGGATTCTTGTCACACAGGTTCTCCATGAAAGACCTGGGTGATGCCTCTTACATTCTGGGGATCCGGATCTATCGTGATAGATCCAAGAGGATGTTGGGACTTTCGCAGTCCAGGTATATCGACACTGTACTGAAAAGATTCAGTATGGAAGATTCTAAGCGCGGTAATCTACCGGCTTGTCACGGAATCACCCTTTCCAAAGAGATGTCTCCCAAGACTGATTTGGAAAGGGAACGCATGTCTATTATACCCTACGCTTCTGCGGTAGGCTCTATAATGTATGCGATGTTGTGTACCAGACCAGATGTAGCTTACGCACTGAGCGTGGTAAGCCGGTATCAGTCAGACCCAGGGGAGAAGCACTGGATAGCAGTAAAGAACATTCTCAAGTACCTGAGGAGGACTAAGGAGATGTTCTTGGTTTACGGCGCTAAAGACCTCAGGTTGGAGGCCTTTGCTGATTCCGGCTTCCAGAGTGATAAGGACGATTCCAAGTCCATGTCGGGTTATGTCTTTACCCTCAATGGAGGGGCGGTGTGCTGGAAGAGCTCCAAGCAGGACACCGTTGCTGACTCGACGATGGAAGCGGAGTATATAGCTGCTTGCGATGCCGCAAAAGAAGCAGTCTGGATGAAGAAGTTCCTAACAGAACTTCAGGTGGTTCCTACCATAGTTGATCCAATACCTCTGTATTGCGACAACAACGGAGCTATAGCTTTAGCGAAGGAACCAAGGTCCCATCAGAAGTCCAGACACATCTTGAGGCGGTATCACCTGATCAGGGAGATCATTGATCGTCAGGAGATCGAGGTTCGGAGAGTTGCTTCAGAAGAGAACATTGCTGATCCATTCACGAAGGCCCTTCCTCAGATTCAGTTCGAGAGGCTGCTCGAGATCATTGGTCTGCGATATGCCAGTACATGGCCCTAGTGCAAGTGGGAGATTGTTAGTGTTTATGCCCTAGAAGGCCATTACTGTATCATACTAGCTTGTATATTACTTAATGGAAGCTTGGGATATTCACATGTATATAACAGTCTTGCTAAACATGGTAGTATGCTACTTGGTTTTTCTATCTTAATATGTGAGTGTACGTATTGATAGAGCTCTTAGGATCTTGCTTGTCTACCAGCGTTGTGATGGCAGTCACACTAGTGGGGGCTGGGTAGTCTACAAGCACATCCTTATTCAGGTCCCTGGTCGTTGGATTATCGAGACAGAGCATCGATACTCCGGAGTAGACTAGTGTGTACGCTTCTCATCCCAGTTGGGGAGATGGTCTGTCCCACAGCCGTCAGTACGTCGTACTGGAGATAGTATACAGGTGCTCGTTAGGTTACGGGTACACCGGACAGGACTCATAGGGAACTGTTGGTTGGTTTGATACCAGTCGTCAGTGAACAGTTCCCAGGTGACATGAGTACAGCGTAGTCCGCAGACTTGACACTGCTACTTCTCCTCGAGTGTGTCCCACTGTTCTTAGATTGCTACCCTACCACGGCTCAAAGGAGTCGTGCAAACAGGTAGCAGTTGGGTGCAGTCCCGAGCACTTGGAGGCAGTGGCGGTTAGACAGGATTCGTCCCTCCCGGTATTGGGAGTAGATATCGTGCTGTGTCAGAGAGCCATTACGCAAAGTCCCTGGCCAGGGCAAGCGAGATTTGCTGGTAGGTTCCAGTAGTTTCTCAGGGTGTAATGGGCTTCCCTCCGACACGACTTATACCGCTTTTAGGGGACTGACGCTTGCCGCCCCCCTAGGCCCGATATGCGATAGTACTGGACGAACGGACCGGACTGTATGGAGATTGTCACATCAGACTCAGTAGGAGTTCGGATGGGTTTACTCATCGGCCTTCTTATCGACAACTACCTGGGGACCGTTACGTACAGCTAGTGCCGCTTGCGGTCTGTGGTTAAACCCACTGCCAGCGTAGTAGTCGAGTCTCTAGAGTCCCACACAGAGAGTTTCCTACTCCAGGCGAAACGATATAGAGGTTAAATGGTTTTGCGACAAAGGGTTCGGACGCATACGTGCGTTTACGCGCGTACGACTTTCGGACAGTTTTTACCAGTCGGCTTTGGTTTAAGCCAGTTACTGGTATCCGGTTATTGGATTTTTACAGTCTAAAGTTTTTCCGTATTTTTACGGATCGGAGGGGCGTTCTCGTAATTACTCGAGAAGCTTCTAGAAGATGTGACAAAGGAGGTTTCTTTTGGATAAGAGAGTGAGTCATGGTGGTGATTCATTCATTTCATTAATGCACATTTATTGCTTAATGACTCATGCTAATGAATCACCACTAGATATTTCATGAAGCATGCTTATTCATTTCTTTTTATTCATTATTGAAAAATAAGAATGCTTCATAATATTATGATACACTCTCTCTCTTCTCTCATTATCTTATCTCATATTCTCTCTCCTCAAGCTCTCATCTTCAAGATACTAACCTTAATCCTCATGTGTTGAGAACAAAGGTTTAGTTAGACTTAAGCATCCATAACCTTAATTCTATATCATCCTTCCATCTTTGATTAGCAATCAAAGTTGCTTAGTTGCCTCAAGCTTAGAGGTTTAGCTTGGAGTTTCGCTCTCGGGTGGATCGTCTACTACCTAGAGAAGGTCGAGGAGAACAAAGGAGGACACAAAGACGAAGGACTAGTTTCGATCGGTATAATCCCTTAACACTATAGTTTAGTTTAGCTATGTGTTTGGTTATTGTTTGTTTAGCTTCGATTCAAGCGGTTAGTCGATGTTCGTTGTTTAAACTTGATCGTTTTTGAAAATTCCGCCTCCCCATAAGTACTGGGGTGTACTACATCGACTTACAGCTTAAACCACTCCTTTTAAAAGCTATCTCGTTCCATCGATTATATCAAGTTCACTACGTTCACGGTTTCGCCAAAACCATTCGTAGCCCTCCGTCGTTTCACATGGATGGTCAATAGTATTCAAGCTATGTTTGTTGGCCAAAGTCAAGGCATAGTGATTGGTAGCTATTGGGCATTCATGTGCAGCATAGATAGATGTGTTGGTTTGGGACAGTCGTACTGCCTTGTTGGCCAAAGTCAAGGGTAGGTGCGGGTGGGTTCAAATTAACCTGGAGAATGACGGGTAGAACTTGACATGTGACTTATGATTTGTTGGCCAAAGTCAAGGTCATAAGAGCATGGGGCAAAAATCCACATCGGGAGTTTCAAAAGAACTGAAACCTGCTAGCGCTGCATACCATTTGGAGTGTGATGATTCTGGTAGGATTCCTTCAGTTTTGCCACGCAATGATATTTGGATCCCGATCCTACTGTGAGTATATGCTACTCCTCGGGAAATTTCTCACTAAACGATCAATGCTATAAACCTAGTAGGTGCCTAGAAAGGTGTTAGCGGGGCTACGCCCCCAGGGAAAAGAGGTTATTTAATTAAGGAACTTCGCGAAAGCGTTGGAAAACCTCCCTCGAAGTACCGACACCTGCCTAGCCGAACGGTTAAGCAAGTATTGTACGGTGAGATTGATCCTGACTAATTCTTCCTTTTTGGTTTGAGGAGGGATTCGAGAGACAGTGGGAGCCATCCTGTTTAGACAAATTAAAAACCACTCTAAACTTGCAAGAGCATCGTGCTAAAGTGTTTCTTCTCTCTCTCCTAATTGCAGTGACCATTCATCATGACTGGACTTAAGTTACTACTAGATAAAAACATACTGACAGGGCCAAACTACAAAGATTGGCTCAGGAATGTCAAGATGGCAATCACTTACGACAAGTTGGGGTATCTCCTTACCACCAAAGCTCCTCACGTCCCAGGTCCCACCTCCAGCGTCGCGGATAAGGAAATCCGTAAGACTTGGGAGATAGATAGCGCGAAGGCCAAATGCCTTGTGCTTGCCTCTATGGACAACGAACATCAGAGGAGGCATGAGAATATGGACCTCGAATCCATATTTCTCCACACAAAAGAACTGTATGGAGAGCAATCTCGTATCGCAAGATACGAAGTGTCGAAGAAGTTGTTTTTAGCAAGATTGGCCATCGGATCATCGGTAGCGGAACACGTGCTTAAGATGATTAGCTTCATTAAGGAGCTCGCGGACCTTGGGACCACGTTGGAGAATGAGCTCTATATGGACTTGATTCTTCAGTCCCTTCCTTCCACTTACGCACAGTTCATCCTGAATTTCAACTTACAAGAAAAGGAAGTTGAACTTTCAGAACTCCTCAACATGCTAAGGAGTGCAGAGGGCACCCTGCAGAAAGGTAGGAAAACATCCACTTTGTTTGTAGGAGGATCTTCCCCTTCTAAGTCCAGGGCGAAAGCCAAGGGAAAGAAGAAGAAAGCCCCCGCCAAACCAAGGGGCGGTGTTAGTAAAGTGGATACGAAGGGAAAGGCGAAAGCAACAAAGGTAGCGGGGAAACTTGTGGATAAAGAAGAATGCTTTTACTGTCACAAGAGTGGACACTGGAAGAAAGATTGCAGGGCTTGGAAGGCCAGAACACAGGAACTGAAGCATGTTGCGGCTTCAGCTTCAGGTGTGTATGTTATTGAAAACTGTCTATCTATAAACTCTACATCCTGGGTATTGGATACCGGATCAGGATCTCATATCTATAATTCTTTGCAGGCGTTGAGAAACCGTAGGGTTTTGAAGGCAGGTGACAAGACCCTCAAAGTTGCAAACGGAGCTAGCATGGATGCTAAGGCCGTGGGGGACTATCACCTGGGGTTGTCAGATGGACACGTTTTGGTTTTGCGTAATTGCTATTTTGTACCCAACGCAACTTGTAATATCATTTATGTATCTTTGACTTCTAAAGAAGGTTATGAATTTGCGTTTGTAAGTAATGTTGTAAACATTCACCTTAATCAAGTTCTGATTGGGTCAGGTACATTAAGCAATGGAATATACGTATTAAACCAACCACAGATTTTCAATGTCCAGAATACACACAAAAGAAAGTCTCCGGAAATAAATCAGACTTTCTTATGGCATTGTAGACTAGGTCACATCAATGAGAGAAGGTTGACGAACTTACATACAGAAGGATATTTGAATCCGTTCGAATATCAATCATATGCCACTTGTCAATCCTGTCTCAAAGGAAAGATGACAAAGACTCCGTTCACTAGACACGGAGTAAGAGCGAGCGAGCTCTTGGGACTCGTACACAGCGACGTGTGCGGTCCAATGTCTACACATGCGCGAAGCGGTTATTCGCACTTCATTACTTTTACGGATGACTTTTCAAGGTACGGTTATGTCTTCTTAATGAAACATAAGTCCGAAGCCTTTGGAAAATTCCAGGAATATAAGAATGAAGTAGAAAAACAAACCGGCAAAAGTATCAAGATTCTAAGATCGGATCGAGGTGGTGAATACTTGAGTGCCGAGTTCCTGGACTATTTAAAAGAGAATGGAATTCTCTCTCAGCTTACTCCTCCATACACTCCGCAACATAACGGTGTATCGGAGAGACGGAACCGGACCCTATTGGATATGGTACGTTCCATGATGAGTAACGCTGAGTTACCGCGATCATTCTGGGGATATGCACTAGAATCAGCTGCATACCTTTTGAACCGAGTTCCAACTAAGATTGTGCCTACTACACCATATCAGATGTGGTGTGGGAAGAGACCCTATCTTAATCACATTAAGACATTGGGATGTCCAGCTTTTGTCAAAAAGCAGCATGCGGACAAGCTCGAGGCACGCTCAGTACAGTGCAAGTTTGTGGGATATCCAAAGAACTCCAAGGGATATTTTTTTTATTGCGAAGTGGAACAAAAGATCTATGTTACTCGTCATGCCCACTTCTTGGAAACTGAATTTTTGGAAAATGAGATAAGTGTGAGCGCAATAGAACTGGAAGAAATTCCAGAACCACAGACTATTACTGAAATCTTAGTGGAACCAGTGGGGTTCAAAAGAAAATGACATTCCTATGCCGCTCCGCAGGAGTAGTAGGCAGTCTCATCCACCCGAGAGATACTATGGTTTTCTCATAGACGGGGATAGAGAGGATTGCATCATTGATTACGATGAGCCGACTAGCTTCCAGCAAGCCATTCAGAGCGTTGACTCGGTAAAATGGTTGGATGCAATGCGGACCGAAATGGAGTCCATGTACACCAACAAAGTATGGACGTTGGACGTTGCTCCAGATGGGATAAAACCCGTAGGATGCAAGTGGATCATCAAAAGGAAGATTGGTGTAGATGGACAGGTTGAGACCTATAAAGCTAGACTGGTTGCAAAGGGTTTTCGTCAAAGACCTGGTTTGGACTATGACGAGACTTTTTCCCCAGTAGCTATGCTGAAATCCATTCGGATCCTTCTTGCCATTGCTGCCTTCTACGATTATGAGATTTGGCAGATGGACGTAAAGACCGCTTTTCCAAATGGAAATTTAGAGGAATGTGTTTAAATGGACCAGCCAGAGGGTTTCATTCAGAGTGGGAGCAGCGGACAGGTGTGCAAGTTGCTTAAGTCCATCTATGGACTAAAGCAGGCATCGCGGAGTTGGAACATCTGTTTTGATGAGACGGTCAAGGAATTTGGCTTTATCAAAAATCCAGATGAACCATGCATCTATAGTAGATTTGTAGCGAGAACTGTAGTATTCCTCATTTTATACGTGGATGACATTCTCTTAATAAGAAATGACATTCCTTTGCTACAATCTGTCAAGGGGTTCTTGTCACACAGGTTCTCTATGAAAGACCTGGTTGATGCCTCATACATTCTGAGGATCCGGATCTATCGTGATAGATCCAAGAGGATACTGGGACTTTCACAGTCCAGGTACATCGACACCAAACTGAAAAGATTCAGTATGGAAGATTCCAAGAGTGGTAATCTACCGGCTTGTCACGGGATCACCCTCTCCAAAGAGATGTCTCCCAAGACTGATTTGGAGAGGGATCGCATGTCTATTATACCCTACGCTTCTGCGGTAGGCTCTATAATGTATGTGATGTTGTGTACCAGACCAGATGTAGCTTATGCACTGAGTGTGGTAAGCCGGTATCAGTCAAACCCAGGGGAGAAACATTGGATAGCAGTAAAGAACATTCTCAAGTACCTGAGAAGGACTAAGGAGGTGTTCTTGGTGTATGGCGGAAAAGACCTCCAGATTGAGGCCTTTGCTGACTCCAGCTTCCAGAGTGACAAGGATGATTTCAAGTCCATGTCGGGTTTTGACTTTACCCTCAATGGAGGGGCGGTGTGTTGGAAGAGTTCCAAACAGGAAACCGTTGCTGACTCGACTATGCAAGCGGAATATATCGCTGCATCTGATGCCGCAAAAGAAGCCGTCTGGATAAGGAAGTTCTTGAAAGAACTTCAGGTGGTGCCGTCCGTTGTTGACCCAATACCTCTGTATTGCGACAACAACGGGTCTATAACTTTAGCAAAGGAACCCAGGTCCCATCAGAAATCCAGATACATCTTGAGGCGGTATCACCTGATCAGGGAGATCGTGGATCGCAAGGAGATCGAGGTTCGGAGGGTTGCTTCAGAAGATAACACTGCAGATCCATTCACAAAGGCCTTATCCCAGACTCAGTTCGAGCGGCCGATCGAGATGATAGGTCTTCGATACGCCAGTACATGGCCTTAGTGCAAGTGGGAGATTGTTAGTGTATATGCCCTAGAGGCCATTACTGTATCATACTAGTTTGTATATTACTTAATGGAAGCTTGGGATATTCACAGTTGTATAGACAATCTTGCTCAATATAGTAGTATGCTACTTGGTTTGTTTCTACTTCAATGTGTACATGAGTTTATTTTATTATATCACTTATACACATTAGTGGAGCCCTTAGGATCTTTGCTTGATTACCAGCGTTGTGATGGCAGTCACACTAGTGGGGGCTGGGTAATCTATAAGCACATCCTTATGCAGGTCCATAGTCGCAGGACTATCGAGAGAGGGCATCGATATTTCAGAGTAGACTAGCGTATGCGCTTCTCATCCCAGTGTGGGAGATGGTCTGTCCTACATCCATCAGTACGTCGTACTGGAGATAGTATGCGGGTGCTCGTTGGGTTACGAGTACACTGGACAGGACTCGTCGGGAACTGTTGGTTGTTACTATACCTATCGTCAGTTATTAGTTCCCAGGTGACATGAGTACAGCTTAATCCGCTGACTTGACACTCTCACTTTGCCTCGAGTGTGTTCCCACTGTACTTAGATTACTACCCTACCACGGCTCAAAGGAGTCATGCAAACAGGTAGTAGTTGGGTGCAGTCCCGAAGCACTTGGAGGCAGTGACGGTTAGACATGATTCGTCTCTCCCGGTATTGAGGGTTGACATCGCGCTGTGTCTAGGAGAGCCATTACATGAGTAGTCCCTGGCCAGGGCAAGCGAGATATACTGGTAGGTTTCCAGTGTTATCTCAGGGTGTTCTGGGCTTCACTCCGACACGACTTGTACCGCTATTAGGGGACTGGCGTTTACCGCCCCCTAGGCCCGCCATGCGATGTATCAGACGAACAGACCGGACTGTATGGAGATTGTCACATTCAGACTCAGTAGATTGTCACATTCAGACTCAGTAGGAGTTCAGATGGGTTTCACCTCGTCCGTCTTCTTATCGGCATCTACCTGGGGACCGTTACGCACAGCTAGTGCCGCTTGCGGTCTATGGTTAAACCCACTGCCAGCGTAGTGTCGAGTCTTTAGAGTCCCACACAGAGGGCTATTCACCTTTAGGCAAAACAGAGTAGAGGTCGCATGGTTTTGCGACAGGGTTCGTTCTCATCCGCGCACTTGTGCACGTTTGGCGTCCGGACGGATATTACTAGCGGGCTTTGGTTTGAGCCAGATCCTAGTATATGTTTTGGGGTTAGTTTTATCTCATTGTGTTCATGTTCCTCGGAATATGAATGCGGGTGTGTATGCACAGTTGTTTGAGGCGGAGGAAGAGGTTTTTCATTAGGGTTTTGGAACGGGTGTATATGCACTGTTGACAGTCGTCTTTTTCCAAACCCTAATGATCTTGTGATTTATCAATTAATATTATTAATTAAATGAAATTGTGTCATGGTTGGGTTTGTTGACTTGTTGACCAAGGTTGACTAGTTGACTAGGTTTGAAACATTGACCATCATCATTACCTTTCAAGATGCTCTTTGATCTTTGCAAAATACATTTATTGTGATATGATAATGGTCTCTTCAAACTCTCCATCACCTTTTTCATTTTCAATTAATAGTATTATTAGATAAATCACATATATGTTATGGTTGTAAAAATACCATCTCATTCTATCATATTGATTCTCTCTCCTCTCTTCTTCTTCCTCCTCCTCTAGTTCAAGGAGATCCATTCTCATGTGTTGAGAAACCTCTCCTTGAGATAAAATACTCTAAACCACTCTCTACTCACTCTAGGGTTGAAGGTCTAGCAAGCCAAAAACCTTAGTTCTCTCAAAGTTCGAGAAAGGAGCCCAAGGTTGAACCCTCAGGTGGATCCATCTTTGACGGAAGAAAGCGACGAGGAAAGCACCATCCAACCACTACAAAGAGTTCAAGAAGAAGGAGTTCAAGTGAGGTATAACCCCTAACCGAGTAGACAAATCTCTTGTTAGGTTGCTAGTATGTAGTTTAGCCAAGATCCATTTTTGTAGTCCATGTTACCCAAACCCTAAAAATCGTTTTTCACCATTTCCGCAAGCCCGAAAGAACCGGGAGAGGTAACATGGACTTATAGATCCTACTGACACCAGTGGCTTGTGAGACCGGCCACCGCCCTTCGTCGGGGTCTCGACTGTATACACTAGTCTACTCTGGAGTATCGATGCCCTGTCTCGAAACTCCCATGACTAGGGACTCTTTAAGGATGTGCTTACAGACCCCAGCTCCCACGTATATGATCATCATCATACTGCTGGTAGTCAAGCAAGAATCCTATGGGCTTTATTATCATGCAATAGCAAACTAAAGCATGTATACGATGATAAAGACAAACCAGATAGTATACTATCATCTCGAGCAAGACTGTCATATCGGTATAGGTCCTGCCTCAATCATTGCAATCACGTACCTGCGATCCAATAATTGACTTTGAGGGCACTATCTCCAACACAAACTAACACCAATGGCTTGTGAGACCTGGCCACCGCCCCTCGTCGGGGTCTCGATCAGTATACACTAGTCTAACCTGGAGTATCGATGCTCGGTCTCGATACTCCTTCGACTACGGGCATTTAAGGATGTGCTTATAGACCCCAGCTCCCACATATATGATCGCCATCATAATGCTGGCAGTCAAGCAAGAATCCTATGGGCTCTATCAACATGTACATGATGATAAAGACAAACCAGATAACAAATTATCATCTTGAGTAAGACTGTTTTATCGGTATAGGTCCTGCCTCAAACATCATAATCCCAAGTCCGCGACTATGATAATTGTCTTGGGGGCACTATAGCCAACAAGTAGGGTTTCAGGATGAGTTTGCTCATCGGCCTCCTTTTCTCCCAATACCTGGGTAGTCGTTACGTACAGCTAGTTCCACTGACGTGCTTGTTATTAAACTCATTGCTAGCGTATTGACGAGTCTTTAGAGTACCACACAAAGGGTTTCCCTGAGTCGGGCGAAACGTTGTACAGGCCGTATGGTTTTATGGCAGGGTTCGATCATATTCGTGCACTTGTGCACGGATCATGATCGGACGGATAATACTAGTGGGCTTTGGTTTAAGCCGGATCCTAGTATTATATTGTTGGATTACTTTTGTCTCGTTGTATTCATATTCAGTCGGAATACGGATGCAGGTATATATATACGGATGATGGGTATTCTTGTAATTCTTTATGAGTTTACTTTTGAAGTTGCCATTTCTTTTTCTGGTGTTAAACATTTAGGGTTTCTTTAAATGTTTAATATTTATGTGATAGAGAGTGTGAGTGTCACGACCCGAAAGAGCACGTGACTGGCCCTCGAACCATATGAAATCTATAGGACTCCATCTTATCCAAGTAAGCCAAAGGCCAGAAATCTAAAACCATTTTAAGAGTAAGTGAAGAAAACTGGTTTAAAGAAGTGAAGGAAAATATGTTTGAAGTCGAGGATTTTAAATAACTAAGCCGAAGGTGCAGTTTTAAAAGGTAAAGTCTTTTCTAAAAATTTCGGCAGAGTTTCTTTTGTAAATACTGGCCCCGAACGGGATACAACAAGCATAACATATATACAATGATAAAAGGCATCCAAAAGCGAGAGCTAGCTCTTCGTCAATTGACGGTCACAACCACACATGCAATATAATATACAACGCCGAAAGGCGAGGATCGATCCAAAAGAAACACAGTAAGCATGAAAACCGCAATACTACTAAGCGCGACTCTAAGGCCAAATAAAACATCACTAAAGTCTGAGTCTGAAACAATAAACAAATTTGGTTGATGGAAATTCTAGATACAAAGAATAATATAAGTACGATGGTGGTTTTGATGCAAAAGGAACCACCTACCAAATGCAATTCACCCGCAAGGAAGCAATGTGCCAGAAATGCCGCAAAGGAACCTGTACGGCAAAACCTGCAAGAACTGTGACACAACGGGGGTGAGTTTCCAACTCGTGAATAGAGAATAACTACAAGCAGAAACCGAACGCAAGACATAATCCTAGGTCAAAACGATCAGTACAAAATCCTCAAAATAAAACATGCAGCCTATAACAAGGCTAGGGTAAATATCTAACCCGAGTGTAATCTCCTGTGCCTGTGTCAGTGCCTCAGGTAGCAATATAACATAAGAATGAGGTATGAATGCATGAGAACATAATACATGTAAATGAAGAAACTGTTTTCATACTTTAGTGAGATTTCCTTTGTATTTTTAAAATGAGGTATCATAATGAAATCAGCATAAAACAGTGCCTAACATCGGCACAAAACGTAATCCAAATATCCCGATATCTCTGTATCCCAATCACAAAATCTAGGGCGCCGTCAGTCCAGACCGGCCCCTACCATCAATCTCAAGACCACGACGGTATCCTCCGGATATCCGACGTGTCAGGTAAAATCACCGGTCGGTAGTGCTCCCCTGCCAGGCTCAACGTCATCACCACATTCATCTTGCCCCGGGGTACCGCACCGGGTCCACCATGTACCCGAAACGGTTCATCCGTCTCCTCGAATCGGGTTTCCAAATCCATCAGCAAACTCATGGTGGACGACTCATACATCATGGGAAAACCGCACTTTTTATTTTAAAAGAGAGAAAATGTTTATCTGTGTTTTTGCGGTTTTCCTCCAAATCCAGAAAATCTCACGGAAATCCAAATCCAAAACCTCAGTAATACGTAAAATAGTGAATATATGCATGAGAATCCATGAATGCGGCATAACAATGAATATCAGTATGCATGAAGTAGCAGGTAATAACTACAATGTCTAAACTATTAGCTAATAGGTTATGTCAAGCAATAGTATTTTCTAAGGTGTACGTGACATGGCAATTACCGATGAAGATGTGTGTGAGCCGGCAAGTAAGTGTACGTGGTACATACGCAACATCGGTAATGGTGCTGGTGTCCTAACGGCATGATATCAATAATGGAGTATGAAACATAATATAAGAATGCGATGCAAAGCGAACCACAAAAAAAGTGGGAGCTAAATCTAGACGCAATTATAACTAATCTGCATTAATCTAATATAAGTCCTACAAATGGTGCCTTTTGAAATATCACGAATCATGGGGTTTTGAAAATAGGGGCTACGGTGTTTTTATGAAAAGATACGCCTTTTGAAATGTCCGTAGATCCCTTGACCTGTCTTTTAAAATACCCACGACCCGCTAGTTTTGAAATAGGTAGGAGTCTAATCTAATCTAACAACTACACTAAACTATACAGCTGAACTAACAAGCTGAGCTACAGGTAAGGAAACCGCCTAACATCTGAGTCGATATATATATAGATATAATAGTCGGTGATTCCGCCTCAATAGTATCGCGTACGATACAGTATATCATATGACATCCTCAAGTCATGAGTGCGGATCTATCATCAATGTAAAGCTCATACGGTAAATCGTCGTACGGCATCCCAATAGCTGGGTACGGCTCAATATCACACTATCTCATCACACTTCAGGTATCACTATCAACATATCATATAATCTGGGGTACTATTCTATGTCTAGTATAAATCGATACCATCAAAGTATGCATGCGGGGGTAAACACACATCCCAAGCCCGCAAGAATCACATTTCGTATCCCAAATAAGAATCATATCATATCACCGATCTCGCGGCACAAAGCCCAATATCATTGACTCATCTCCAAAGTCATCCAATATCATCAACACAGTGCCAGTATAAGTAATATGCAAGGGTGTGCGTGTAGGTGTAATTCTATTCTAGGGTTCGCGACTATGAACTACACTAGTCACTTCTAACCCTACACTATCCATAATACACCTAACTATCATATATAATAACAACTACGGACTGCGGGGGTGCTATACGCCATCCACCCGACTTCCCCCAGTAGATATAATCTACTCACCTAGCGTCTTCATTTGTGGACGTCGCCACGCGCTTGCTTGTCGTCCCGAAGTCTTCATGGGGTACCTACACATCAAAATATCGTATATGCGCATTAAAACCAAATCAAAGCTACAACGGCACAAGAATTCCAAAATGATACGATAAGAGGCCTATAGGTTAAAACCCATGGCACGCCTTCAAAACCATCAACACATCCTCTATATCGTCGTATAAACGCCAAATAGTCGAGGCAAAACACAATCCACAATTGCAGAATTAAAAATACGGAATACGGAAACATGAATCTAAAACAGCAACTTAGGAAATATGTCCCGGATTTTACCCTAGGTCACTTTATACAAATCTATATATACCAGGGGTCTAACATGAACATGTAGGAGCTACAGAACCAATTCGAGCCAAAATGGTGGGACCCAGGCCGCAATTTGCGGCCAATGGGGATAAATTGGCAGCCGGGAAGAAGAAGTGGAAGCTGGGGTCTTGGGGTTAGCTTCCTGGGTGCCTGCACGTGTCACTGTCCAATCAATTTTAATTTAGGGTGTCTCGGGTGATAGCAGATTCAATATACCCTTCACAGATTTCATAAATTCCCCGATATCGGTTTCTAAAATCCGTATTATGGTTTAAGCTTCAGGTTTTGGGTTTCCAATTCATACACTAGGGTGATGGTATAACCTCTACTGACCTCAATTCCATATTACAACCCATAAATCATCACAACCCTAACTAAGTTATCCACAAGTCCACAATATCACACAATATCGATTCGATCTTAATATGAGGGTAAAGGAAATGCATAAACTAAGTTTAAGGTCCAGAAAATACCTCATTTGGCAACTCAAGAATTTTCTTGAGTTGCCCCTAGTGGCCAAAATCCTTGCTTCTTTAGCACCAAGTGTAGATCTAGGGATTGTGCACACATTTAATGAAATCGAGATTGGGTTTTGGGGTTGTTTTAGAGGTGTTTTGGAGCTTGAAGAGGGGAGGGAAAGGAGGTGCAGGAGCAGCAGCAGGAGAAGGGAGAAGAGGGAGGGAAATGAGGGGAGAAATGGTTAAGTCCTTAGTCAATGAAGCCCATACCTCTCTCTCTCTCCCCAACTACCCATTTCTTTATTCTTTTCCGTTTCTTTTTCCTTTTAAAACCCTTCTCACTCAAATAGTAAACCCAAATGAAAAGCATGGCAAGAAAATGCATAAGTGTGAAAAAGTGATATGTGCATGTGTTGCACAAAAACATAAAAACCGATTAGCGATTTTTAATCGCGATTAGCACTAAATTAGTGTCAAATTAATCACAAAAACTTTAAAATGTCATAATTCTCTAATTTACCCTATTTTAGAATTTTCCAAAATTTTCCAAAATTTTTCCCCATTTATTTGTATTTAATAATTCCAAAATATTAAAATATTCAATAAAATAATATTAAATTATAAAAATTCCCAAAATTAACATTTTATCTTTTTTTGAAATGTTACAATCTACCCCCGTTAAAGAAATTCGGTCCCCGAATTTAAATTTAAACCCCCAATACTAAAACAATTTTTGTAATACTCCAATTTGTCGGGGCTCCGAAGACATCAATACATAGAGAATATCCTATGCGTCTGGTGCGCATGGAATCAAAATCCATATATGTGTCATACAGGTGTACAAAACAACATCTAGGTGCAACGGGTGTGCACGAAATATCTGTCATAGGCAACGTGTGTGCCTGACAGCAACCAAATCAGGTGCATGTAACATGCACGAAGAATCCCGATTTAGTGCATCTGGCGTGCACCAAAATCGTATATCAAAACACTAAAGGTGCATGAAAACTCTGCTGGAAGTGTAAATCAAATCACTGTATAAGGTGGGCGTGAATTCACAATCAAAACCTCGAATGTAATAACTATGCGCAAAATATAAATATCCAGTGGGTGCATGAAACAAATATCATGAAACTCAGTCATCAAAACTAAATCATGCAAACAGAACGCCCAAAATACCGAAATCCAAAATGACGGATACGTGATAATCGAATCACAAAATCATAAATCATAGTACCGTCGTCGGTAGTTCCTCCTTCGAGGTCGAGAAGGAGTCGGTGCATCCACTGCTAGCAGCGCACTTGCCTCTTGCTCACAGTCTGGCGCCCTCTGACTCTGGGTCCTTATCTTCTCTGAGGATTACCTATCTCGCAGTCAATCGGCTCATCGGCCCTGTCAGGTGTGCTAACGGGGACGATTCCGTTCTGGCACTTCTCTGGTCACCTATCGGTCAATCCTCACGACCACTCGTGAGGCAGCCCATCACTGGCGTCGGCCTCTGGCTCTCTGAATGCACGTCACATATCTGATCCTGGGTGCAAACATCATTGCAGCAATGTCCTGGAAGGAATCCTGCTCAAGGTCTCTTCCGTTCTTGCCTATGCCGAACTGTACAGAGGCTGGCTCTCCTGCATAATCTCTTCTCACTCGATAGACATCTGTGTCCTCGGCACAATATTTCTCGGAATCTGGTTGCATCCCAATGCCTCTGTAAGCATATCTGACCTCTGGTCTCGACGGGAAGCAATGACAGCTCGTCAGCGTCTCGCCCGAACCTCTGGTTCCACCTGTCTCTATCGTCATCCACTATGACGTCACGCCATGCATATCTACGCACTGCACTGTTCTCGGCCACGGTCAATCTGAAGTCTCTCACACGGACTCGAAATCGCGTACTCTGTAGCTTCATCATTCTGTAGAAGATGTCAGGCCGAACAGGTCCTCGGGAACACGTCCCAACCATCGGAGGAATACTCAATACTCGTCCGTCCATGATCGATTCGCAACGCATCTGGGTAAGTTCCTTTATCCGAATCTGGTCAACTACCTCGTCGACAATGCTAACTCTGGCCTGCTGGTTGTGCGCAATATGACCACTCCTAGGTCAGGTCTTCTCGTATAGTATTCCAAAAAGGTCATGTCGAAGTCTCTCTCAAATCTCATCCCTGCTGAATTGCCCAGAAGTCATCATCCCTTGCTGAAGCAAATTCTTGTTCCGGAATGGCTGCATACTTATCGCGCTTCTTTCTGGAAGATATATCCATATACAATGCCTCTGGGTGTGTATCACATCTCTAATGTCAGCGGAGTGGGACGTCATCTCCTCGAAATCTCTTGCGAACTCTTTTCTTCACTCTGCTTCAATGTCGACTGATTCGGACTCGTCTCATCGTGGCTGCATGGACTATGTTCCAACGGCTATACTCGTATCTGGAGTCTTCCAAGCAATGCATTCCATCACATGATATCCGAATGATGTCGAAACATTCGATCGACTCGTCAGAACCTTATAATCCCCCAAGAGATCAACATCTTGAGTACAGTTTAATAGTATCGAGTACATGCCTCAGCGTCGGTGGTCCAGCTGTAGAAGGGCAAACCCAAGCCTCACTAATGGCGCCGTGGAACTGCCGTAAACCCTAAGGTTCAAAGGCTTTCACACGGTCATTAAGTCGAGTTAGGGTTTCATTCTTCTAGAGGGTCCATAGAATCACCTGCATGTCTTTCCGTATACTTTAAACTTGGAAAATGGGCTCCTGACATTCGATCGTCTCAATCGACTCTCAACGAATCTGCGTGAAGTCGTCTCTAGCTGGAATCAATCTATCTGATGACCTCGCATCGGTAAACGGACGAACCAAATGTCCTAGTCATTCATCCTCAGGTGACTGGCGACTCGCTATCATCTCTCTAAGTATATGCTCACGCTGCAGCAGCTCCAACCATCTGGGCGATATCTCGTCATTTGCAGCAGCAACTGGCTCATTCACCTGCACGCCGAACAGTGCCTCAATCCTCCAGGAAAGACGACACATTGGCGGTCATCTCTGAATCGGTCTGCTCTAGATCTGAGTAAGACTCTTCACACTGGAAATCTTCAACTCAACTGGGCCCGCTCCGGTGCATAAATCGGACGAATCACCTTCGTCTCTCAAATCGAGTAGACTAGCTATAATCTGTCTCATATCTGTCTAGAAGCTCCGACAATCTAAGCTCGTAAGCTCCGAAAGCGACATCCCGTCAATCTCAGCAACAGCTGGTCCCTCTGTCTGCACGGTAGGCGACATCATAATCTCTGAGGTATGATGTACATCAACAGTCCTCTCTCAACTGGCAGCTCTAACAATGGCTCGATCATCCGGTGCAAAACCAAGCACTCGCCTCCACTTGAGGTCACAGTCATCAATACTAACTCGAGACGTTCCCATGTCACCAGAAAACACAATGGTCAGCCCTCGTACCAGACGAGCTCGCACTGGCCGTAACCCTAGCAGCAGCCCAAACTGCGCTCAAACATGGTGACAGGAACCTCAATCGAGTATCGAAGAGAGCAGATCAATGGCAAGAAAGGAAACAACAGATCCAGAGTGGATACACGATCATAAGAAGGAACAGCATCAATGAAGGTATGATCATGGACTAATAGAATCGGGGATCTCAAATGGATGTATAATCATGGATATAAAGAGAATCACTGATCTCGAAAATATGTACATCCTAAGGTTCCTTAAGCGGAGTGGCGTGTCGTACGTATGCCGCGGAACATACCAACGGTACGTCACTCTACTTTAGTCACCTATTCCATCAACCAAGGGTCATCCTATACGACGAAAGTTCGGGTTTAATACCTCCTCGACTAAGTCTAAGTTCCGTAAGGTCAAGCCTAAGTTCCGTATATATATAAACGCCCTAGGCTCCACATAGTCAAACTTAGACTCGAACCAAGGTCAACCTAGCGCTCTGATACCAACTTTGTCACGACCAGAAAGAGCACGTGACTAGCCCTCGAACCATATGAAATCTATAGGACTCCATCTGATCCAAGTAAGCCAAAGCCCAGAAATCTAAAACCATTTTAAGAGTAAGTGAAGAAAACTGGTTTAAAGAAGTGAAGGAAAATATGTTTGAAGTCGAGGTTTTTAAATAACTAAGCCGAAGGTGCATTTTTAAAAGGTAAAGTCTTTTCTAAAAATTTCGGCAGAGTTTCTTTTGTAAATACTGGCCCCGAACGGGATACAACAAGCATAACATATATACAATGATAAAAGGCATCCCCAAGCGGGAGCTAGCTCTTCGTCAATTGACGGTCACAACCACACATGCAATATAATATACAACGCCGAAATGCGAGGATCGATCCAAAAGAAACACAGTAAGCATGAAAACAGCAATACTACTAAGCGCGACTCTAAGGCCAAATAAAACATCACTAAAGTCTGAGTCTGAAACAATAAACAAATTTGGTTGATGGAAATTCTAGATATAAAGAATAATATAAGTACGATGGTGGTTTTGATGCAAAAGGAACCACCTACCAAATGCAATTCACCCGCAATGAAGCAATGTGCCAGAAATGCCGCAAAGGAACCTGTACGGCAAAACCTGCAAGAACTGTGACACAACGGGGGTGAGTTGCCAACTCGTGAATAGAGAATAACTACAAGCAGAAACCGAACGCAAGACATAATCCTAGGTCAAAACGATCAGTACAAAATCCTCAAAATAAAACATGCAGCCTATAACAAGGCTAGGGTAAATATCTAACCCGAGTGTAATCTCCTGTGCCTGTGTCAGTGCCTCAGGTAGCAATATAACATAAGAATGAGGTATGAATGCATGAGAACATAATACATGTAAATGAAGAAACTGTTTTCATACTTTAGTGAGATTTCCTTTGTATTTTTAAAATGAGGTATCATAATGAAATCAGCATAAAACAGTGCCTAACATCGGCACAAAACGTAATCCAAATATCCCGATATCTCTGTATCCCAATCACAAAATCTAGGGCGTCGTCAGTCCAGACCGGCCCCTACCATCAATCTCAAGACCACGACGGTATCCTCCGGATATCCGACGCGTCAGGTAAAATCACCGGTCGGTAGTGCTCCCCTGCCAGGCTCAACGTCATCACCACATTCATCTTGCCCCGGGGTACCGCACCGGGTCCACCATGTACCCGAAACGGTTCATCCGTCTCCTCGAATCGGGTTTCCAAATCCATCAGCAAACTCATGGTGGACGACTCATACATCATGGGAAAACCGCACTTTTTATTTTAAAAGAGAGAAAATGTTTATATTGTGTTTTTGCGGTGTTCCTCCAAATCCAGAAAATCTCACGGAAATCCAAATCCAAAACCTCAGTAACACGTAAAATAGTGAATATATGCATGAGAATCCATGAATGCGGCATAACAATGAATATCAGTATGCATGAAGTAGCAGGTAATAACTACAATGTCTAAACTATTAGCTAATAGGTTATGTCAAGCAATAGTATTTTCTAAGGTGTACGTGACATGGCAATTACCGATGAAGATGTGTGTGAGCCGGCAAGTAAGTGTATGTGGTACATACGCAACATCGGTAATGGTGCTGGTGTCCTAACGGCATGATATCAATAATGGAGTATGAAACATAATATAAGAATGCGATGCAAAGCGAACCACAAAAAAAGTGGGAGCTGAATCTAGACGCAACTATAACTAATCTGCATTAATCTAATATAAGTCCTACAAATGGTGCCTTTTGAAATATCACGAATCATGGGGTTTTGAAAATAGGGGCTACGGTGTTTTTATGAAAAGATACGCCTTTTGAAATGTCCGTAGATCCCTTGACCTGTCTTTTAAAATACCCACGACCCGCTAGTTTTGAAATAGGTAGGAGTCTAATCTAATCTAACAACTACACTAAACTATACAGCTGAACTAACAAGCTGAGCTACAGGTAAGGAAACCGCCTAACATCTGAGTCGATATATATATAGATATAATAGTCGGTGATTCCGCCTCAATAGTATCGCGTACGATACAGTATATCATATGACATCCTCAAGTCATGAGTGCGGATCTATCATCAATGTAAAGCTCATACGGTAAATCGTCGTACGGCATCCCAATAGCTGGGTACGGCTCAATATCACACTATCTCATCACACTTCAGGTATCACTATCAACATATCATATAATCTGGGGTACTATTCTATGTCTAGTATAAATTGATACCATCAATAAAGTATGCATGCGGGGGTAAACACACATCCCAAGCCCGCAAGAATCACATTTCGTATCCCAAATACGAATCATATCACATCACCGATCTCGCGGCACAAAGCCCAATATCATTGACTCATCTCCAAAGTCATCCAATATCATCAACACAGTGCCAGTATAAGTAATATGCAAGGGTGTGCGTGTAGGTGTAATTCTATTCTAGAGTTCGCGACTATGAACTACACTAGTCACTTCTAACCCTACACTATCCATAATACACCTAACTATCATATATAATAACAACTACGGACTGCGGGGGTGCTATACGCCATCCACCCGACTTCCCCCAGTAGATATAATCTACTCACCTAGCGTCTTCATTTGTGGACGTCGCCACGCGCTTGCTTGTCGTCCCGAAGTCTTCATGGGATACCTACACATCAAAATATCGTATATGCGCATTAAAACCAAATCAAAGCTAAAACGGCACAAGAATTCCAAAATGATACGATAAGAGGCCTATAGGTTAAAACCCATGGCACGCCTTCAAAACCATCAACACATCCTCTATATCGTCGTATAAACGCCAAATAGTCGAGGCAAAACACAATCCACAATTGCAGAATTAAAAATACGGAATACGGAAACATGAATCTAAAACAGCAACTTAGGAAATATGTCCCGGATTTTACCCTAGGTCACTTTATACAAATCTATATATACCAGCGGTCTAACATGAACATGTAGGAGCTACAGAACCAATACGAGCCAAAATGGTGGGACCCAGGCCGCAATTTGCGGCCAATGGGGATAAATTGGCAGCCGGGAAGAAGAAGTGGGAGCTGGGGTCTTGGGGTTAGCTTCCTGGGTGCCTGCACGTGTCACTGTCCAATCAATTTTAATTTAGGGTGTCTCGGGTGATAGCAGATTCAATATACCCTTCACAGATTTCATAAATTCCCCGATATCGGTTTCTAAAATCCGTATTATGGTTTAAGCTTCAGGTTTTGGGTTTCCAATTCATACACTAGGGTGATGGTATAACCTCTACTGACCTCAATTCCATATTACAACCCATAAATCATCACAACCCTAACTAGGTTATCCACAAGTCCACAATATCACACAATATCGATTCGATCTTAATATGAGGGTAAAGGAAATGCATAAACTAAGTTTAAGGTCCAGAAAATACCTCATTTGGCAACTCAAGAATTTTCTTGAGTTGCCCCTAGTGTCCAAAATCCTTGCTTCTTTAGCACCAAGTGTAGATCTAGGGATTGTGCACACATTTAATGATATGGAGATTGGGTTTTGGGGTTGTTTTAGAGGTGTTTTGGAGCTTGAAGAGGGGAGGGAAAGGAGGTGCAGGAGCAGCAGCAGGAGAAGGGAGAAGAGGGAGGAAAATGAGGGGAGAAATGGTTAAGTCCTTAGTCAATGAAGCCCATACCTCTCTCTCTCTCTCACCAACTACCCATTTCTTTATTCTTTTCCTTTTCTTTTTCCTTTTAAAACCCTTCTCACTCAAATAGTAAACCCAAATGAAAAGCATGGCAAGAAAATGCACAAGTGTGAAAAAGTGATATGTGCATGTGTTGCACAAAAAGCTAAAAACCGATTAGCGATTTTTAATCGCGATTAGTACTAAATTAGTGTCAAATTAATCACAAAAACTTTAAAATGTCATAATTCTCTAATTTACCCTATTTTAGAATTTTCCAAAATTTTTCCCCATTTATTTGTATTTAATAATTCCAAAATATTAAAATATTCAATAAAATAATATTAAATTATAAAAATTCCCAAAATTAACATTTTATCTTTTTTTGAAATGTTACAGTGAGTGCAAGTCTTGGCTTGGGCATTGATTGTGGCATGACACATGAGTGCAAGTCTTGGCCTTGTGCATTCATGGTGGCATGTGCTCACTTGGTGACTCATGGTATTGGTTCATAGGTTTTGTTTTGGTGTGAGATATTTTTATTGTGCTGGAACTTTTCTTGAGTTTCCAATCACAAATACTTCTCAACACCACAACAAAACAACAGAGAACATATTTCTTCACTTGATTTTTCTTTTGTGCTAAAGTCTTGAGCTCAAACTTTCTTCATATGGATTCTTCTTCACCTCCACCCATTCCATCTCATGTGTTGATAATCATTAGGTGTTTTGAGACAAAGTACTCACACACTATCTCTACTTCATCTTGGGTATCTAGGCTAGCAAACTGGATGCCCGAGTTGCTTCGGTTTTGAAGCGGGAGCCTATATTACTAATCCTCGACGCGGACCCTCTTCGACGACGGAGACCGGAGAGCGAAATTGATCGAAGCAGCCGCAACGAGCTAAGGACAGATATTGAAGACCGAAGGACACGGATCGATCGGTATAATCTCTTAAACTCCTTTATATAGAACTAGTATAGGGTTAATGGTACGATCCGTCGATTAGGGTTCCGTTAGTGGTGGTTTTTTAAAGTTTTTGTTCCACGTTTGGCCACGGATTGATGGCCGGGGAACTGCCATAACCCTACATGGTATCAGATCCAACCATTAACCACTTACTAGTTGGTTTTGACAATGTTAAAGTATCGAAACCGAAACAACTCCGAAACAATACCCGTAGTATTCTACTTTCTGTCATTTTTTTCTTAGTCTTCTAAAATTATTTTAGCAACTGCAGAAGACTACTTGTATGACCACAAGACTGCACCCCAAATACGAGACACTTCTAACCAATTTGACCCGAGCACATTGGCTCAAAATCCAAGCTGGCCGGCCCTGTCTGGGAGTTTGGGTTTCGTATTTTAGGTTTGGTCTGGTCTCTGGAATATTGGTTCAGTGGTATTGCTAGTTTGGCCCAGTTTTGATATGGTTTTATCTAGTTGTTTGGGGCTATTCGGGGTTATTTCGAAGTCGATATTTCTAACATTGTTTAAAGTTTACAGTACATACATTTCTATCTGTGACCGTGAATGTCATTAGATCGGTACAACTTGTCTAATTGCTATAGTTCTTTTAGACGGGTTTGCGAACGTGACATTCACGTTGATGTGTTGTGTTGTGTTTGTTGCGGATTCGTCGTGGTGGATATCTTGGTTGCAGTATTAGTACATTTTAGTTTCATTTGTACATTTGATATCGTGGAGGGGCGTCCGATATGTGGATTGCCGTCACTGCCTGTTTGTATATTATTTGTTTGGGGCACGACCGGGTTGAGGTCGAGGTCACCGTTATACATATTTTCTTTTCTGTACTAGGATTAACCCGCGATGGAGTGCACGGAAAGTCAGGTTCTAGAGGGCAACGGGTCCTCATCTCATGGCATTGAGATGGAGGGGGCCTCACTCTAGAATCGGAGGGCTATTCGTCGCACTCGTAGGGGGTATAGGTTGACCCAAGGAGGGGTGCTCAAGTTACCGGATTCCGTGAAGTGCCGGGTGGCCCATTCACTTTGATGAAAGGGGCTGCCTCGCTTTTGGTTTTGGCGGGTAACTTTCCGCGCTCGTAGGGGTCTAGGTTTTCATTGCATAGGCTATCCATATGACCCGGGGAACGTCGGGATTCACTTACAGCTCAAAGGAAACCCGGGGCTCCCAGATTATCTGTATTGTTCTGTGATGCTTATCGCTTGTTCTGTGATGTTGCATTTATCACACCTAGAGCGATTATTATTTATTATTATATTTATATATTAGTAGATGTTGTATATGTTTTACACCCGCGCTAGTCCAGTTCCTGCTCTGTCGTTAGTTAAGTAACCTAACGGGTGATGACGGGACCCAGTGCCGAATGCGGATGGCATATATGTACATCATATTTTCGTTCTTTTGTGGTGTGATTAATTGATGGGACTGCGTTGATTCAGATCAATGCAAGGAAAACAAACCTATTCGATGTTGTTGGAACAATTTTAAAAAAAGCTGTTATTACAAGGGTGTTTTCTTTTGTTTTGCACAGCGGTATTCGGTTATGAATATCCAGCACCTCATTCGACGAGGCAAAAGCCGAGATCCCCTCACCGGGAGTGACCCCTTGGACAGATGTTTGCGTCAGGGTAATAACTTCACTATAGTCGATTACTTTTTGCTTTGCGTGGTATTCGGTTGGAATATCCAGCACCTCATTCTACGGGGAAAGAGCCGAGATCCCTTCACCGGGAGTGACCTCTTTAGCAAAGGTTTTCGCCACTATATATTTATAAAAAGCTATCCGGTTCCTTTAACGATATCAAGTTCATTACGTTAAAGGTTTTTCGCCAAAAACCATTCGTAGCCCTCCGTCATTTCAGACGGGTAGCACTTAGTATTCATGCTATGTTTGTTTGCCTTAGTCAAGGCGTAGTATATGATAGCTATTTATTACTTTTCTGTTGCATAGATAGATGCGTTGGTTTGGGACAGTCGTACAGCCTTGTTGGCCCTAGTCAAGGGCGAGTACGGGTGGGTTCAAATCAACCTGGACAATGACGGGTAGAACTTGACATGTGACTTATGATTTGTTGGCCTTAGTTATGGTTATAGGAGCATGGGGTAAAAATCACATCGGGAGTTTCAAACATACATGAAACTTGCCAGGCATGCGCATACCTTCTAGAGTGTGATAACTTGAGTGGATTCCATCAGGTTATCATGCGATGATAGTTTGATCCCGATTCCTATTGATGAGTTGGTTTACTCCTCGGGTGATTTTAGATGATCCCGACTAATTCTTCTTTCAGGTTTGGAGGAGAATTGAGGATACAGTGGGAGACATCCTGATTAGATAAAGTTATTGACCATTCTGATCTAGGTTAGAGTGCACGCTGAGTGTTTCTTTTTTCTCTCTCTCTCTTTGGCAGCGACCATGTCCCGACCCTAAACTATAACTCTGTAACCAAGTTAACCGAACCTTCTTAAAATACACTGGCTTTTGAATTGTCAGAGTTGCATACTTCATTACCACTCCTACTTTTACCCTTTGCTTTTCTTAGGAACATTCCATGTCACTATGAAGATCCACATTTATTGGATATGACCATTGTATAGTTACATACGAACTCGAAGAAACTTGTTTCAGATTCGAGAATGGTTTCCAGTTTTGGAGAAATTGAATAGAACTATTCAGTTGTCTTTTCTTTTTACCTTCTCTCAGGTTGTGAGGGCTCCTAGGATTAGGAAAGAGTACACCTATTACGTTTATTGGATAGTCTTCTTCCAAACCATAGGCAGGTGCTGAAAGGTAGGGAAGGAAGAAAACCAATTAGCTTAAGTGTAGTATACAGAAGGTAATAAGTAAAGACAAATAAAGGGATTAGAAAGAGGGCAAAGTAAAATGCGACTAATATCATTCATGACCAAACCGCGTAGCTCATCGCCATTCCTGCTTCACCTTTGCATTTCTCCGGTTCAGGAGAAATTGAATAAGATTATTTAGGTTGTCTTGTATCATTATCTTCTCTCAGGTTGCGAGGGCTCCTTGGATTAGGAGTGTAAACCTATTATGCTTATTGGATAGCCTTCTTCCAAACCATAGGATAGTGCCAAACGATAGGGAAGGAAGAAAACCATTTAGCCTAAGGGTGGCGTACAGAAGGTAATGAGTAAAGACAAATAAAGGGATTTGGAGAGATGTCAAAGAAATATACGGTTACGGTCAGGAATATGGATAATGAAAGAGGAATTAGTAGGAATACCCGCTACCCTTTTCGAAACATTTTCATGTTTCGGTTTCACTATGCGTTGTTAATTGAAAATTGATTTCCCAATTAGACCTTTACTCCTGGGTATGTATTTACCAGATTTGATTCTCACATCTGTATGGTTTTACAGATGATGAGTGGGAGTAAGTTATTAGAAATTAGGTGATTATATTCTCATTATATCGGAATTCGTTGTAATTGGTGATATTTGAGGAAATCTCCTGGGGTTTTGCCTAACGGCAAATATTGGTTTTGAATATCCGCTGTTATGCACCAATTTTAAACTGATATATCTGTACGTTTATTATATAAAGTAAGATATAAATTTTTGAAATTATGTCCATGACATTTACCTATGTCAGTTAATGGTTAGGTAAGGAGTATTAAACAGCGGTGTAATTCTTCTTAACCATAGTACAGTTTTCAACCTATGACGCACAGGATTTGAGTTATTCAACTTAGGGGACTTATACAAAGTATTGTATATTGTCCAGTGTCCATAAGAACAGAGGGGTTGGTTCTCGTACTATATTCTGTTTACTTGTGACTTCTCCAGTTTTAGACAAGTGTTTCATAGAAATACAAGATCCAAGTTTTGAGAAGTTATAGGTATAAGAATAAAGTAGAGAACCATATGTTGCAAGTATCAGGATTCTTAAAGGTGATCGAAGATGTAGATACTTGTATTTGGTATTCAGTTGATAGTAATGGTTTTGAGAACTTGTTTCTTTTTTAGGTTACTCATATCTGGATGCATTCCTAAGTTGAGTAATGCTGATCGACCTCTCTTCATTTAGTTGACATGCACTGGAGACAGCTGCATGATTTGAATCTGGTTCCAATTAAATCAGTGCCTCTATTTCTATATTATATATAGAATGGTTCATATCTTAACTATGTTAAGGTATATGGAGTTGTCCGGCTTATGCTTAAAACCAGACTCTGGATAACTCAAAGGCACGTTTCTGTAATGGCAGTTTGTGGGTTATCTCGAGCTATGACGAGGGTTAACTTTCTACAATCTGGAAGATCAATAGTGATATTGTTCTTGACTCACTACAATTTTAATAAAATGGACTTTTTCATAAAACAGTAGCGGGAGTATGGTATAACTGGAAGTGATTCCAGAACCACAGACGATTACTGAAAATTTAATAGAATTTAAGGATTCAATCGGGTTTGACATTCCATTAGCCACTCCGCAGATATGGTGGGTAACCTCAGGCGCCCGAGAGATACTTCGGTATCCTCAAAGACGGCAACAGGGAGGTTCTTGTTTACACAGACTTGCCATTACTGCTGTTCTAGACTATGAGACCCAGTATGAGGATGAGTATAGCGTCGTTCCAAACTAGCTTTAGAAATGCACGTGTATATGACTCTGCCAGAGGGTTGTTGTGGTCAGTGGGAGCAGCGGAAGCATAGTGGACAAGTAGCTTGTGTCTATTCATAGACTAAAGAAGATATAGCGGAGATAGATCATCTATTTTTGATGTGAAAGTCAAAGCCTTTGACTTCAACAGAATATGAGATGGATTTGTTAAGAAGGTAGTAGGGTGGTATGTCCTGGTATTTGGATGACATACACTTTGAAGGAAGTGAAATTCCTACACTACGATCGGTTATACTGTGGTTGTCACACAATGATTTCTCCACATAGGATTTGGATATTATATCAGGCATTCTGGTTACTGGATATATGGTTTTAGATCTAGATTTGGGTAGTTTCGCAATCTATGTACTTAGACAGTATTCTAAAGGGTTTTAGAATAGACGACTCCTAGCATGGTAGCCTACCTGTAGGTGATGGAGTCATCCTCTCTAAAGGTGTCTTACAGACTAAAGGGGAGATGGATGTGCATGATTGGCATATCACTTGCTTAGACAATTGAGTCAATCATGAGATGTCAAGTACCACACCAGATATTGTTTTTGCACTAGCTGCAATAAGTTGATATATTACTCCAATCTTGGAGAAACGTTCGGTAGCGGTTTTTGAACATAAGTGGATATTCTAGGGATTTGGTAATGACAGCCTCCTTCGGGAGAAGGTTATCATTCCAGGCTTCCAAGGTGACCTGGATGACAGAGTGACTGTCAAAGTTATAGTTTTCCTTCTTAACGAGGGGCAGTAGTTTGGACAGGTTGTCCAAGCGGATACTGAGGGAGGCATAGTGCAGGATACGGATTAAATTCAGTTGATGATATAGTCTAAGAAGTTTACTGGATTTGGATTTCATTAGTGAACTGGTTCCCATCAGATATCCAAGCATATTCTAAGACTGATATTGCTCATTTCGGAAGATGGATTTCTCCACGAACTTGAGATAAAGAGAGACATAGAAAGAAACATTGGAGCGGATCCACTCACTAAGGCTATTTCTCGAACACAATAGCTTTACAAGCTAGCTTTGTGAAACTTATTTGTAGAGAAGTTGGGTGTTCGGTATCACACGGGCTGTGAGTATGCGACACCGCAATAATTAGCCTTAAGTGCAAGTGGGAGATTGTTGTCTATAGTGCCCTCAAGTCAATTATTGGATCGCAGGCACATGATTGTAATGATTGAGAAAGGACCTATACCGGTAGAAGAGCCTTATTCGAGATGATAGTATGCTATCTGGTTTGTCTTTATCATCGTGTACATGCTTCAGGTGACATTACAGATCATTATTACATGTTGATAAAGCCCATAGGATTCTTGCTTGACTACCAGCAGTATGATGGCGATCATATACGTGAGAGTTGGGTGGTCTATAAGCACATCCTTAAAGTGTCCCTAGTCATGGAAGTTTCGAGACTGGGCATCGATATTCCAAGAGTAGACTAGTGTATACGGATTGAGACCCCGACAAGGGGCGGTGGCCGGTCTCACAAGCCATTGGTGTCAGTTGGTTCACCTAAGATTTATACAGGTGCTCATTGAGTTATGAGTACACCGGGCGGACTCGCCGGGAACATGCTAGTTGGTATTATACCTATTGTCAGATAGCAGTTCCCAAATGACATGTGTACATGTTAGTCTATCGACCTGAGATCGTCATTTGTCTCGTGTGAGTTCCCACTGTGCTTTGATTATTACCCTACCACGGCTTAAATGAGTCGTGCAAACAGGTTTTAATTGAGTACAGTCCCGAGCCACATGGAGGCAGTGAGCAAATTGTCTGGGATTCGTCTCTCCCGGTATTGGGGGTTGATGTCGCGGTGTGCACGGATGGCTATCACCAGAAAACCTCGGCCGGGGTAAACAAGAATTACTGATTTGGATCAGTAGTTTCTCACTTGGTCATAGGCTTCATGCCGACACTAAATTTCAAGTTATTAGGGGTCTGACTTTATCTACCCCCTAGACTCGATATGCGATACTCATAAACGAACGGATCGGACTATACGGATATTGTCACTGTCAGGCTCAGTAGGGTTTCAGGATGAGTTTGCTCATCGGCCTCCTTTTCGCTGAATACCTGGGTAGCCGTTATGTATAGCTAGTGCCACTGACATGCTTGTGGTCAAACCCACTGCCAGCGTATTAACGAGTTTTTAGAGTCCCACACAGAGGGTTTCCCTGATTCGGGTGAAACGTTGTAGAGGCCGTATGGTTTTATGGCAGGGTTCGATCATATTCGTGCACTTGTGCACGGATCATGATCGGACGGATAATACTAGTGGGCTTTGGTTTAAGCCGGATCCTAGTATTATATTGTTGGATTACTTGCGTCTCGTTGTATTCGTATTCAGTCGGAATGCGGATGCAGGTATGTATATACGGATGAGGCATATTCTTGTAATTTGTTACGAGTTTACTTTTGAAGTTTCCATTTATTTTTCTTGTGTTAAACATTTAGGGTTTCTTTAAATGTTTAATATTTATGTGATAGAGAGTGTGAGTGCAAGTCTTGGCTTAGGCATTGATTGTGGCATGACACATGAGTGCAAGTCTTGGCCTTGTGCATTCATGGTGGCATGTGCTCGGTTGGTGACTCATGATATTGGTTCATGGGTGTTTTTTTTGGTGTGAGATCTTTTTAATGTGCTGGAACTTTTCTTGAGTTTCCAATCATAAATACTTCTCAACACCACAACAAAACAACAGAGAACATATTTCTTCACTTGATTTTTCTTTTGTGATAAAGTCTTGAGCTCACACTTTCTTCATATGGCTTCGTCTTCACTTCCACCCATTTCATCTCATGTGTTGAGAATCATTGGGTGTTTTGAGACAAAGTACTCAAACACTATCTCTACTTTATCTTGGGTATCTAGGCTAGCAAACTGGATGCCCGAGTTGCTTCAGTTTGGAAGCGGGAGCCCGTATTACTAATCCTCGACGTGGATCCTCTTCGACAAGGGAGACCGGAGAGCGAACATGATCGAGGCAGCCGCAATGAGCTAAGGACAAAGATTTAAGACCGAAGGACACAGATCGATCCGTATAATCTCTTAAACTCCTTTATATAGAACTAGTATAGGGTTAATGGTACGATCCGTCGATTAGGGTTCCGTTAGCGCTGGTTTTTTAAAGTTTTTGTTCCCCATTTGGCCACGGATTGATGGCCGGGGCACTTCCGTAACACTACATGCTTGCCTCGAGCTTGTCCGGATTTTTCTTTTTAATATAGGCCGGACAACCCCATATCTTAACTCGTTTAAGAGATGGTCTCTTCCCATTCCAAATCTCATATGGAGTGGTAGGCTCTTATTTGGTAGGAACTCTTTTCAATAGGTATGCGGCTGTCTCAAGCGCATGACCCTAAAAAGAAACAGGTAACTCAGCAATACTCATCATTGAGCGCACCATATCTAATAAGGTGCGATTCATCCACTCCGATACACCGTTGTGCCGCGGTGTATACGGATGAGTAAGCTGAGAGAGAATCCCATTCTCTTTTAAATAATCTAGGAACTCCGTACTTAAGTATTCTCCTCCGCCATCAGATCGAAGGATTTTAATACTTTTACTTGTTTGGTTCTCTACTTCGCACTTATATTCCTTGAATTTCTTAAAAGCTTTAGATTTGTGTTTCGGGAACACATGTCCAAATCTTGAGTGATCATCGGTGAATGTAATTGTCACGACCCGAAAGAGCACGTGACTGGCCCTTGAATCATATAAGTCTATAGGACCTCATCTAATCCAGGTAAGCCAAAAACCCAGAAATCTAAAACCATTTTAAGGAGTAAATAAAGAAGATTGGTTTTTAGAAGTAAGAAAACATGTTTAAAAGCAAGGTTTTTAAATAAGTAAGCCGAATATGCATTTTTAAAATCCTCAATATCTTTTCTGAAAATTTCGGCAGAGTTTCCTTTGTAAATACTGGCCCCGAGCGGGGTACAACATGAATAATAATATATATGCACAATAAAAAGGCATCCCCAAGCGGGAGCCAGCTCTTCGTCAATCGACGGTCACAACAACGCAAGCAATATAATATACAACGCCAAGTGCGAGGATCAAATCTCAAAAGAAAACTCAAATCAGCTTGAAAACCATAATACTACAACGCGCGACTCTAAGGTCGAAATAATACACAACTGGTTTACTAAGTCTGAATCAATATAAAAGTTTGGTTGATGGAATTGCTAGATACAACTAAATAATACATATACAATGGTGGTTCTGATGCAAAAGGACCCACCTACCAAAGCAAATCACCCGAAAGGGAAGCAGTGTGCCAGAAAGACGTAATGGAACCTGTACGGCAAAACCTGCAAGAACTGTGGCACAACGGGGGTGAGTTGCCAACCCGTGAATAGAAAACATCGCAGAGTAGAAATCGTATGTACGACTCATCCTAGGTCAATACGATCAAATATAAATATAAACCTCAAGTGAATAAGTCTGAAGCATGATAAGGTGGCAATGTAACATCTATACATGAGTGTAGTGCCAAGTGCTCGTGCCAGTGCCTCAGAAAATAACATATCATAAATATGAGGTATGATCAATGTCGACTATATCATGAAGTCTATAAGTATGTGGATATCATCCACGTGTCACCCAATGACAAAAACATCATGCATGTAAATATCATAAAGCATATGCATGGAAATATGAAGATATAAACCAACGTATGTCCCTCGCGACACATCAAAGTCATGGAACCTGAGTGTCTAGCATCGACACCCGAAAACAACATGAAATCCATGCCCAGCATCGGCACGTAAATCCTCATATATCGGGCTCCGTCAGTCCGGATCGGCCCACATCATCTCTCGACTCCGGTAGATATCCTCCGGATATCCGTCGAGCCCAAATACTATCACCGGTAGGTACTAGCCACCCTGCCAGGCTCATCGTCTGCTCCACGAAAAACATTTCTTGCCCCGGGGAACCATACCGGGTCCACCATGAACCCGCAACGGATCATCCAACTCCTCGAATCGGGTTTCAAGCACACGCCTCAGAACCGAGAAAACGCATGGTGGACGCACTGAAATATCATATCAAGGGTAACCGGGTTTTTAAAACAATACATACTTTCTTTTAAAATACCCACGGTTCCCAAATCCAGAAATATCATGGAAACAACATATCTCAATGCGTATAATCAGAAAGCATGATGTATGCGACGTATAAAAGAAATGTAACATAGAATAGTAATATGCACATATTTAGGGAAGACCGCTTCTTTAAAATGAATCAGTTTTACAAAGTATCTTGCGGTTCCCAAATCCGTAATTCAAGCCAGAATTATCTATGTATATGCAAATGTGTATGTGTACCAGTATGGGTGTACAATGTGTAAGTACACAAGGATGCCATGCAAGGGTCATATCCTGAATGCAACAGTACTACAGAGTAGTGATATTGCAATTATCGATGATGAAGTGTGTGAGCCGGCAAGCAGGTGTACGTGGAACATATGCATCATCGATAATGGTGCTGGTGTCCTATCAGTATGGTTTTAATATAACAATAAACATATTTAACATGCAATGCGATGCAAACAGTAAGAATCTGCGGCAAATGAATAATAAACACAACAGTGTAGAATCTACATCAATGTATCTGTGTCATACAGTTTTGCCTTTTAAAAGAAGACAAATCGGGATTTTTAGGAAAATAAGGGCTACGGTGTTTTTAAGAAAAGATGCGTCTTTTGAAAATATCCGTAGAATCCCTTGCCTGTCTTTAAAATACTCCCGATTCATTAGTTTTTGAAATAGGTATGACATCGGCCTAGCCTAACATCTACTAGCAAAACTACAGCTCTAACTAACAAGTCAATCAGGAGGGGTATGGAAACCACCTAAATTTGATTCGATATATATATATTGTAACATTTCAGAAAATATAATATTATTTTTGGGAATTTTCATAATTTAATATTAATTTTTAATGAATATTTTAATATTTCGGTATAATTAAATACCGATAAATGGGGAAAATTCTGGAGAAAATTTTGGAAATTCTAAAATAGGTTATTTTGTGGAAATATGTCATTTTACAGTTTTTATGATGAATTATATACTATTTTAGTGTTAATCGCGATTAAAAATCGCTAATTGGATTTTTGGCATTTTATGCAAAAATGTGCACATAACATTTTCCACACTTGTTTCATGTTTTGGTTTCATGGTAGCCTAGGTTTGAACCATGCTTAGATGACCATGGTGGTCTAACCCTTTTGGTTAGGATAATTGGATTAGGTAGGGGTTGACTAGTAGGTAGGTGAGAGGGAGAGAGAGAAGAGAGCCATGATGGCTTTGTGTCTCGTTAGCTTTGGAGAGAGGGAATGATGGGGGTTAATCCCATTTCACCTCAAAACTTTTACATGTCAATCACCCTCTCTTTTCACTCTCATATCCCCCTAAAACTTACACCCTCCACTCTCCCACTCAACCACAACCCCAACAACAAAACAACAACAGCAGTAGCTGCTGCTCAGCAGAAATGAAAGGAAGAGAATTGCTAGCAGCAGCAGCAAAAGACAACAGCAACAGAACAAGAGAAAAACAACATCAGCATCAGCTGCACCAAGCAAACATCCGCAGAACAGCTACACCAGCAGCTGCTACAGGAGCACAGCAGCAGCAACAGCCTTTCCTCCTTCCTCCTCCTTTTCCTACATCCTAGGACTTCCCTTGAGGTATAATCTTGCAACCCAACTCCTAATTTGCCAAGTTTTGGTTATAGATGAAGTTTAGAGTTTATATCGTGATTAGTGCTAGTTTAGGCAAATTTGAGTGAGACTTGACCAAGTGTTGGTTTTGATGGTTGGTATAACCTTATTAGGTGTGTTTGAGACCAGTTCACCCCAGAATTTCCCCAGATTCCAGCAAAAATACCAGATTGTTCGATTTAGTGTCGGTTAGTGTTTTGTCGACTTTTTAAGCCTTTCTGGAATCTGCTACAACCCGGGGCCTCCTAAAATAAAATTGACTTGGCAGTGAGATGTGCAGGTAGATAGAAGTCAACACCCAAAGCCCCAGCCCCTGGACCCACTTCCTGGCCGCAGATAAATCCCTTCCGGCCGTAATTTGCGGCCAGAGCAGTAGGGAACCCCCTCGTTTTGCGTGCACGGCTCTTTTACCTGTAAACTTGACCCTGGGTATGTCTAGTTTTGTCTGGTTCCAACCACTGGTTCCAACCAGGGTGGAATCTAGGTTGATTTTCTTGACTTGGCGCATGATTTACGACTTGTTTTCATATGGATTTTGGTATTCGATGATTCGTTTCTGTCGGTTGGCGTTTGAACGCCAACGGCAGCAGGTGGATTGGCTGTGTTTGCACACAAGGCTACAGGTTTTTACCTATCGGCGTAGCGTGCACCATTTTGGCTTCCGACATGGTTTTCATGTGTTTTAGCATGTGATATTCTTGTAGGTACCCCACGTGGCGTCGAAGCGTTGGAGATTCAAATGGCGACATCGGCACCGGCACACATAAGAAAGGTGAGTAGATTTACATCTACGGGGAGAAGTCGGGTGGATGGCGTATAGCACCCCCGCAGTCCGATGTCTAGTATACCATATATACTGTACTTATATATGATAGCTTATGTGTGACTTGATTGTTTAGGATGTGTTAGGTGTACTATGCATAGCCTAAGGTTAGAAGTAATTAGTGTGGTTCCTAGTCGCGAACCATAGAATAGGTTTACACCCACACGCACACACGTGCTTATTTGCTATGTTCATACTGTGATGATGAGGATATTGGAGGACATTGGATGTGAGTCGATGAGTTTGGGCATAGTGCCATGATATCGGTGATGTTATTCGTATTTTGGATACGATATTTGATTTTTAGCGGGCCTTTGGGCGTGTCTTTCGGACACGCATTCAAACTTATGTAGACGGTATCGATTCATACTAGACTTAGATCTGTACCCCAGATTATGTGATATGATGATAAGGATACCAGATAATTGATGTGATGATTGTGATATTGACCCGCACCCAGCTATTGGGATGCCGTACGACGATTTACCGTACGAGCTTTATATTGATGATTGATCCGCACTCATGACTTGAGGGTGTCAGATGATTTACGGTATCGTATGCGATACTATTGATGCGGGATCACCGACTACTATCTTTATTTTTATATGTATCGACTCATATTTAGGTGGTTTCCATACCCTATCATATTGACTTGATAGTTGATCAGTAGTTAGTATAGTAGATGTTAGACTAGACCCGAGTCATACCTATTTCAAAACTAACGAATCGGGAGTATCTTAAAGACAGGAAAAAATGGATTCTACGGATAATTTCAAAATGCGCATCTTTTCTTAAAAACACCGCATCCCTTATTTTACTAAAAACCCCGATTTGTCTAATTTCAAAAAGGCAAAACTGCATGACACTTACTTATTGATGTAGATTCTTCACTATGGCATTGATTATTTTGTTTCGCATATTCATATTATTTGCATCGCATTACTTGTGTTTATTGAGATATTACCATCAAGCTGTTAGGACACCAACACCATTATCGATGATGCGTATGTTCCACGTACACTATTTGCCGGCTCACAAACTTCATCATCGATAATTGCCATGCCACTACACTGTAGTACTGTTGCATTCATGATGTGATTCTTGCATAGCATATTGTACACTTATACTTGTACACATACATAGATGATTCCGGCTTGATTGGAGATTTGGGAACAGCAAGATCTTCTTTAAAACTGATTCATTTTAAAAAGCGGTTTCCATCGACATGTGCGCGTTATTATTCCATGTTGCACGACTTACTGATATGCTTACCTTTGTTTACATGTCGCATACATCATGTTTTGATTATACGCATTGAGATATGTTGTTTCCATGATATTTCTGGATTTGGGGATCGTGGATATTTCAAAAGAAAATATGTAATTGTTTTAAAAATCCGGTCACCCTTGATATGATATTTCAGTGCGTCTACCATGAGTTTTCTCGGTTCCAGAGAGCTTGTGTGGGTATACCCGATTCGAGGAGCGGTAGGCACCGATTGCGGGTACATGGTCGACCCGGTGAGGTACCCCGGGGCAAGAAGACTCGTATATGCTAGACGGTGAGCCCGGCAGGGGAGTACTACCTACCGGTGATAGTATTTGGGACCCGTCGGTTATCCGGGGGATACCAACTGGAGTCATGAGATGGATATGAGGGCCGACCAGGGTGTGCGGCGGCTGAGATACATGAGGATTTACGTGTCGATGCTAGGCATAGGTGTTCATGATGTTTTCGAGTGTCGATGCTAGGCACTCAGGTTCCATGATTTGATTATGTCCTCATATTTCCATGCATATGCTTTACGATATTTACATGCATGATGCTTGTTGTCATTGGGAGACACGTGGACGGGATCCACCGATTTACAGATATTGATTACCTAGTTGGAGGATATCCACATACTACTAGATTCATGTTATAGCTGACATTGATTCATATTGATTATATCGATCATACCTCATTTGTATATATAACAGTGGATGAGGACGCTGTTATATACCCTTACACCAATATTAGTGGAATGAGACGCTAATATATGTGTATTGATATCAATTTAGATACTTCATCATATTACTTCATGCAGACATACCTCATATTTATGACATGTTATTACCTGAGGCACTTGCACGAGTACTTGGCACTACATACATGTATAGATGTTACATTGCCACTTTAGCATGCTTCGGACTTATTCATTTGAGGTTTATATATGTTGATCGTATGACCTAGGATTGCGTCATACATGCGATTTTCTGTTCGTAGATGTTCTTCTATTCACGAGTTGGCAACTCACCCCCGTTGTGCCCCAGTTCTTGTAGGTTTTGCCGTACAGGTTTCATCACGGCTTCCGGCACTGCTTCTTTCGGGTGACTTGCTAGTAGGTGGGTTTATTTGTATCGTACACATCATTATACATTGTATATTATATTTCAGTTGTATATAGAAGTTATATCAACCAAACATGTACTTATTTGATATAGAGACCAGTGTTGATTATTCTTTCGACCTTAGAGTCGCACGTTATATTTCTCTGGGTTTCATGCTGTTGAGTTTCCTTTCTGTTGTGATCCTTGCCTTTAGGCGTTGTATATTATATTGCAGACTGGTTGATTTACTTATGGTTTTTCCTTCACTCCACTACTTTTCTTGGTTTGGATTTCTGGGCTCGGCTTACTTAAAGCACGTACGCCTTGAGACGTTCGTAGCCTAAGTGCCGGTCATGTTCCGTACTTTCGGATCGTGACAAAGTTTCTATCAGTGCGTTAGGTTTTACCTTCGAAGCGTAGGATGACCCTTGGTTGATGGAATAGGTGATTAAAGTAGAGTGACGTACCGTGGGTATGTCCGCAGCATATTTACGACACGCCACTCCACTTAAGAAGCCTTAGGATGTACATTTCTTGGTTCAGTATCATATTCATTCCTGATCTAGCCTCATCGGTACCCGTTATGTTTTACTGCCATGATTACAGGCAGGGAGAGCTACGGCTAGAGTTGCGGTCAGCATGAGCTCGTTACGAACGAGGACTGACCGGGGTGTAATTCCGGCGACACACGATGGTAGAGATATGTCTTTTTTATTGTGTTCCCGGGTGACACGGGAACGTCTCGAGTTAGTTTTGATGATTGTGACCTCTTGTGGAGGAGAGTTCATGGTTTTACACCGGATGATCGGGCCATTGTTAGAGCTACCAGTTGAGAGAGGATTGTCGATGTACAGCATACCTCAGAGATTATGATGCCGCCTACCGTGCAGGCAGATGAACCAACTATTGCTGAGATCGATAGGATGTCGCTTCCGGAGCTTACGAGCTGAGATCGCCGAAGCTTCCAGGCAGATATAAGACAGATGATAGCTAGTCTACCCGATTGAGAGCCGAAGGTGGTTCGTCCGATTTAGGCGCCGGAGCAGGCCCAGTTGAGCTGAAGATTTCTAGTGTGGGGAGTCTTACTCAGATCTAGAGCAGTCCAATTTAGAGATGACCGCCAATGTATCGCCTTTCCTGGAGGATTGAGGCGCTGATCAGCGTACAGACGAAGGAGCCAGTTGTTGCTGCGAACGACGAGATATTGCCCCAGATGTTGGATCCATTGCAGTACGGATTGTACTAAGAGATGATAGAAGGCCGCTAGTCACCGAGGATGAATGACTGGGACATGTGGATCGTTCGCTACCCCGATGCGAGGTCATCAGATAGATTGATTCCAGCTAGAGACGACTTCACGCGGAGACGTTGAGGGTCGACAGTGACGATCGAATGTCAGAAACCTACTATTCCAAGTTTAAAGTATTCGGCAGGACGTGCAGGCAATTCTATGGACCCTCTAGAAGAAGGAAACCCTAACTCGACTTAATGATCGTGTGAAAGCCTTTGAACCTTAGGGTTTACGGCAGTTCTGCGGCGCTATTAGTGAGGCTTGGGTTTGCCCTTCTACGGCTGGACCACCGATGCTGTGGTGTGTACTCAATACTGTTAAACTGTACACAAGATGTTGAGCTCTTGGGGGATTATGAGGTTCTGACGAGTCGATCGGATGGTTCGACATCATTCGGATATCATGAGATAGGACACACTGCTTGGGAGACTCCAGATACGAGCATAGCCATTGGAGCGCAGTCCAGCAGGCCAGAGTTCGGCATCGTCGACGAGATAGTTGACCAGGTTCGGATATAGGACCTCACCCAGATGTGTAGTGAGTTGATCGAGGATGGACGAGTATTGAGTATTCCTCCGATGGTTAGGACACGTTCCCGAGAACAGGTTCGGCCAGACGTCTTCTACCGAACGATGAAGCTACAGAGTACGCGATTTCGAGTCCGTGCGAGGGACTTCGGATTGACCGTGGCCGAGAATAGTGCCGTGCGTAGATAGCATGGCGTGACGTCATAGTGGACGACGATAAAGACAAGCGGGATATGAGGTTCGTGCGAGACGCTAACGAGCTGTTATTACCTTCTGTCGAGAATAAAGACTTGATATGCTTACAGAGGCGTTGGGATACGGCCAGTTTTCGAGGAAATGTGTGTGGAACACGCAGATGTCCAGGAAACGAGAAAGGATTATGTAAGAGTACCAGCCTCCGTACAGATCGACATAGACAAGATCGGAAGAGACCCTGAGCAGGATTCCTCCCAGGATACAGCTGCAATGATAGTTGCACCAGGATCAGATGTGTGTTGTGCATTTCGAAAGCCATAGGCCAACGCCAGTGAGATGCTGCTTTACGAGTGGTCGTGATGATTGACCGAGAGATGACCAGAGAAGTGCCAAAACGAAATCATTCTCGTTGGCACACCTGACTGGGCCGATGAGCCGACTGATTATGAGATTGGAAATCCACAGAGAAGATAAGGACCCAGAGACAGAGGACGCCAGACCGTGAGCAAAAGGCAAGTAGATATCTTGCGCTGCTAGCATTGGATAAACCGACACCTTCTCGACTTTGAAGGAGGAACTACCGACGACGGTATTTATGATTTGTGATTTTGTGATTCGATTATCACGTATCCGTCATCTTGGATTTCGGTATTTTGGGCGTTCGGTTTGCATGATTTAGTCTCGATGACTGCGTTTCATGACTTTAGTTTTCATGCACCTTGGTTGCACCTATTGAGTATTTACGATTTTGCACAGTTGTTGCACTTGATATCGTTTTCGTGCCTTGGTTTCACAAGTTTGTGATTTTATGGATTTTAGACATTTGAGTTGATTTTGTGTGCATGCACGCACACGATCTGGTTTTGCACTCTGTATAGTTTACATGTGCTTGTAGTGCAGTGACATGTATTTTGTGCACTTGGATGCACTGGACTTCGATTTCGATGGTGATGCCCGATATTTGTCTTGTACAATTTATACACCTGATTTGATTTGCGCGTGTTCGGCACTTGATATTGGATTTCATGATTTCGTGCATGAAGGATGCACCGGATTTGGATTTTTAGCGCATGTTGGGCGCATGTTATGAGATGCGATTTTTGTGCACGCCAGAAGCACCAAATCGAGATTTTTTGTGCATGTCAGATGCACCTAATTTTGCTGTCAGGCACACACGTTGCCTATGACCGATGTTGTGTGCACACCCATTGCACCTTGGTGTCGTTTTGTGCACCTGCTTGGCACCTGTATGGATTTTGATTTCCGTGCGCACCAGACGCGCAAAATTTTCATATGCACTTTTTGGGATTAATTTCTTTATGGAGCAGTACATTTTTATGATATTGTGATTTGTTTTCGCACTGAGCAGGACTAATCAGAGAACAGTGCCTGGATATATTTTGCATGCATAAATAAATTTCAAAGGGATTTCCAAAAGCGAGCTATAGTCTCATTATTTGCATACGTGTCCGATATGACACGAAACGTTTAAAAACAGGGAACCCTTCTAAATTATTTTCAAACGGCGGATCGTGCATACTAAACAAAAGATATATACGTATATGGCTATTTTCTTATAATGACGTCCGCCATTGTGCAGTGTTATGCGCATTGCACATCGATTTTAAGGAAATTTTTGGCATGCGTTTTCTTCATATATTTACATATATAGTTCCGATTTAAGGCATATCGGTTTTGCTTTGGATTTAGCCTTCGTGTTTTCGCCTTGACTCCGATGATTGCTGGATGCTTGACGGAGTTTTGATTTTGAGTTATTTTCTCATTGCTCTTGCGCTTGTATTGCGCTATGATGTGTTTTATGGATTGATGATTTCGGAGCCCCGTGGACTTGGACATTTTATTGAAATGTTTTAGAATTTGGGGGTTTAAATTTAAATTCGGGGACCGAATTTCTTTAAGGGGGGAAGAATGTAACATTTCAGAAAAATATAATATTATTTTTGGGAATTTTCATAATTTAATATTAATTTTTAATGAATATTTTAATATTTCGGTATAATTAAATACCGATAAATGGGGAAAATTCTGGAGAAAATTTTAGAAATTCTAAAATAGGTTATTTTGTGGAAATATGCCATTTTACAGTTTTTATGATGAATTATATGCTATTTTAGTGTTAATCGCGATTAAAAATCGCTAATTGGATTTTTGGCTTTTTGTGCAAAAATGTGCACATAACATTTTCCACACTTGTCGCACTTGTTTCATGTTTTGGTTTCATGGTAGCCTAGGTTTGATCCATGGTTAGATGACCATGGTGGTCTAACCCTTTTCGTTAGGATAATTGGATTAGGTAGGGGTTGACTAGTAGGTAGGTGAGAGGGAGAGAGAGAAGAGAGCCATGATGGCTTTGTGTCTCGTTGGCTTTGGAGAGAGGGAATGATGTGGGTTAATCCTATTTCACCTCAAAACTTTTACATGTCAATCACCCTCTCTTTTCACTCTCATATCCCCCTTAAACTTACACCCTCCACTCTCCCACTCAGCCACAACCCCAACAACAAAACAACAACAGCAGTAGCTGCTGCTCAGCAGAAATGAAAGGAAGAGAATTGCTAGTAGCAGCAGCAAAAGACAACAGCAACAACACAAGTGAAAAACAACATCAGCATCAGCTGCACCAAGCAAACATCAGCAGAACAGCTACACCAGCAGCTCCTACAGGAGCACAGCAGCAGCAACAGCCTTTCCTCCTTCCTCCTCCTTTTCCTACATCCTAGGACTTCCCTTGAGGTATAATCTTGCAACCCAACTCCTAATTTGCCAAGTTCTGGTTACAGCTGAAGTTTAGAGTTTATATCGTGATTAGTGCTAGTTTAGGCAAATTTGAGTGAGACTTGACCAAGTGTTGGTTTTGATGGTTGGTATAACTTTATTAGGTGTATTTGAGACCAGTTCACCCCAGAATTTCCCCAGATTCCAGCAAAAATACCAGATTGTTCGATTTAGTGTCGGTTAGCGTTTTGTCGACTTTTTAAGCCTTTCTGGAATCTGCTACAACCCGGGGCCTCCTAAAATAAAATTGACTTGGCAATGAGATGTGCAGGTAGATAGAAGCCAACACCCAAAGCCCCAGCCCCTGGACCCACTTCCTGGACGCAGATAAATCCCTTCTGGCAGCAATTTGCGGCAAGAGCAGTAGGGAAGCCCCTCGTTTTGCGTGAGCGGCTCTTTTACCTGTAAACTTGACCCTGGGTATGTCTAGTTTTGTCTGGTTCCAACCAGGGTAGAATCTGGGTTGATTTTCTTGACATGGCGCATGATTTACGACTTGTTTTCGTATGGATTTTGGTATTCGATGATTCATATCTATCGGTTGGCGTTTGAACGCCAACGCCAGCAGGTGGATTGGCTATGTTTGCAGACAAGGCTACAGGTTTTTACCTATGGGCGTAGCGTGCACCATTTTGGCTTCCGACATGGTTTTCATGTGTTTTAGCGTGTGATATTCTTGTAGGTACCCCACGTGGCGTCGAAGCGTTGGAGATTCAAATGGCGACATCGGCACCGGCACACATAAGAAAGGTGAGTAGATTTACATCTACGGGGAGAAGTCGGGTGGATGGCGTATAGCACCCCCGCAGTCCGATGTCTAGTATACCATATATACTGTACTTATATATGATAGCTTATGTATGACTTGATTGTTTAGGATGTGTTAGGTGTACTATGCATAGACTAGGGTTAGAAGTAACTAGTGTGGTTCCTAGTCGCGAACCCTAGAATAGGTTTACACCCACACGTACACACGTGCTTATTTGCTATGTTCATACTGTGATGATGAGGATATTGGAGGACATTGGATGTGAGTCGATGAGTTTGGGCATAGTGCCATGATATCGGTGATGTGATTCGTATTTGGGATACGATATTTGATTTTTAGTGGGCCTTTGGGCGTGTCTTTCGCACACGCATTCTTACTTATGTAGATGGTATCGATTCGTACTAGACTTAGATCCGTACCCCAGATTATGTGATATGATGATAAGGATACCAGATAATTGATGTGATGATTTTGATATTGACCCGCACCCAGCTATTGGGATGCCGTACGACGATTTACCGTACGAGCTTTATATTGATGATTGATCCGCACTCATGACATGAGGGTGTCAGATGATTTACGGTATCGTATGCGATACTATTGATGCGGGATCACCGACTACTATCTTTATTTTTATATGTATCGACTCAGATTTAGGTGGTTTCCATACCCTACCATATTGACTTGATAGTTGATCAGTAGTTAGTATAGTAGATGTTAGACTAGACCCGAGTCATACCTATTTCAAAACTAACGAATCGGGAGTATCTTAAAGACAGGCAAAAATGGATTCTACGGATAATTTCAAAAGGCGCATCTTTTCTTAAAAACAACGTAGCCCTTATTTTACTAAAACCCCTGATTCGCCTTATTTCAAAAAGGCAAAACTGCATGACACTTATTGATGTAGATTCTTCACTATGGCATTGATTATTTGGTTTCGCATATTCATATTATTGGCATCGAATTACTTGTGTTTATTGAGATATTACCATCACGCTGTTAGGACACCAGCACTATTATCGATGATGCGTATGTTCCACGTACACTATTTGCCGGCTCACACACTTCATCATCGATAATTGCCATGCCACTACACTGTAGTACTGTTGCATTCATGATGTGATTCTTGCATGGCATATTGTACACTTATACCTGTACACATACATAGATGATTCCGGCTTGATTGGAGATTTGGGAACCGCAAGATCTTCTTTAAAACTAATTCATTTTATAAAGGGCGGTTTCCATCGACATGTGCACGTTACTATTCCATGTTGCACGACTTACTGATATGCTTACCTTTCTTTACATGTCGCATACATCATATTTTGATTATACGCATTGAGATATGTTGTTTCCATGATATTTCTGGATTTGGGGACCGTGGATATTTCAAAAGAAAATATGTAATTGTTTTAAAAATCCGGTCACCCTTGATATGATATTTCAGTAAGTCCACCATGAGTTTTCTCGGTTCCAGAGAGCTTGTATGGGTATACCCGATTCGAGGAGCGGTAGGTACCGATTGCGGGTACATGGTCGACCCGGTGAGGTACCCCGGGGCAAGAAGACTCGTATATGCTAGACGGTGAGCCCGGCAGGGGAGTACTACCTACCCGTGATAGTATTTGGGACCCGTCGGTTATCCGGGGGATACCGACTGGAGTCATGAGATGGATATGAGGGCCGACCAGGTTGTGCGGCGGCTGAGATACATGAGGATTTACGTGTCGATGCTGGGCACAGGTGTTCATGATGTTTTCGAGTGTCGATGCTAGGCACTCAGGTTCAATGATTTGATTATGTCCTCATATTTCCATGCATATGCTTTACGATATTTACATGCATGATGCTTGTTGTCATTGGGTGACACGTGGACGGGATCCACCGATTTACAGATATTGATTACCTAGTTGGAGGATATCCACATACTACTAGATTCATGTTATAGCTGACATTGATTCATATTGATTATATCGATCATACCTCATTTGTATATATAACAGTGGATGGGGATGCTGTTATATATACCCTTACACCAATATTAGTGGAATGAGACGCTAATATATGTGTATTGATATCAATTTAGATACTTCATCATATTACTTCATGCAGACATACCTCATATTTATGACAAGTTATTACCTGAGGCACTGGCACGAGTACTTGGCACTACATACATGTATAGATGTTACATTGCCACTTTAGCATGCTACAGACTTTTTCATTTAAGGTTTATATATGTTGATCGTATGACCTAGGATTGCGTCATACATGCGATTTTCTGTTCGTAGATGTTCTTCTATTCACGAGTTGGCAACTCACCCCCGTTGTGCCCCAGTTCTTGCAGGTTTTCCCGTGCAGGTTTCTTTACGGCTTGCGACACTGCTTCTTTCGGGTGACTTGCTAGTAGGTGGGTTTATTTGTATCGTACCCATCATTATACATTGTATATTATATTTCAGTTGTATCTAGAAGTTCCATCAACCAAACATGTACTTATTTGAGATAGAGACCAGTGTTGATTATTCTTTCGACCTTAGAGTCGCACGTTATATTTCTCTGGGTTTCATGCTGTTGAGTTTCCTTTCTGTTGTGATCCTCGCCTTTAGGCGTTGTATATTATATTGCAGACTGGTTGATTTACTTATGGCTTTTCCTTCACTCAATACTTTTCTTGGTTTGGATTTCTGGGCTCGGCTTACTTAGAGCACGTACGCCTTGAGACGTTCGTAGCCTAAGTGTCGGTCATGTTCCGTACTTTCGGGTAATGACATATATATATATATAATATAATAATCGGTGATCCTGCCTCAAAGGTACCGCGTACGATACAATATCATATGACATCCTCGAGTCGCGGATCTATCATCAATATAAAGCTCGTACGGTAAATCATCGTACGACATCCCAAAAGCTGGGTACGGGTCAATATCACATTCATCTCATCAATTATCTGGTATCCTTATTATCATATCTCATGATCTGGGGTACTGATCTAATTCTAGTACAAATCGATACTATCTATATAAATATAATTGCGTGTGAGAAACACACGTCCAAAGGCCCGCTAAAATCTCGTGTTGTATCCCAAATACGAACAACATTATATCACCGATCTCATGGCACTATGCCCAATCTCACTGACTCATCTCCAAATATCATCCACTATCCTCATCATCTAGGTATATGTATATATAATACATAATCATGTGTGTGCGTGTGGGTGTAAACCTATACTAGGGTTCGCATCTAGGAAACTATACTAGTTTACATCTAAACCCTATTCCATCCATAGTACACCTAATCACATCTGAGTATCCAATTCACACATAACGCTATCATACATATATATGTAAGTCCACGTTGCCCACCCCGGTGCTTGCGGGGAGGCGGAAAACGGAATAAAAATCGGATTTTTATGAGCTTAGGCAACATGGACTAGACTTTAAAGGATCTTTGCTAAACAAAAACTTGCTAAAGCTAACTAGAAACTAGCTAAGTGCTAGAAAGGTTATACCTTGGGCTTTATGTCCTTCTCTCCTTGCTCCTTGGAGTGTTGGAAGGAGGTCACCTTGGTCGTCTTCTCACGTCGAAGAAAGATCCGCCCGAAAGCCTCAACCTTTGGCTTCAACTCCAAGCTAGAAGTAACTAGGGTGCAAGAAGTGCTAGTCCTTGAACCCTAGATGAGAGTAGAGATGATCAAGAGAGGGTTTTTCTCAAGCTCAAGTGTTTCTCAACATATGAGAGGGGAGAGCTTGAGGGAGAGGAAGAACAAGAGAGAGAAATGAAATGATAGAATGAGAATAGAATAAACCATTCTCACTAATATATGTGTATTATTTTAATTAGATAATTAGTAAGATAATTGTCATGGCTTAATCAAGACATGACCATTATCATTTCATTTTAAATGCAAATTGCAAGGATCAAAGAGCATCTTCCAAATGAAATGATGATGGTCAAAGTGTCAACCAAGGTCAACAAGTCAATAAGGTCAAATGGTCAACAACCATAACCATGCTCAATTATTAAACTAATACCAATTAACAATAATACACACATAAACATTAGGGTTAATAAAATGACAATAGCCATTAACCCTAATCAAGGTCCTCTCCCTCTGTCTCAAGCAACTGTGCATACGCACCCGCATTCGTGATCCGAGGAACACGAATACAATGAGAAAAACCAATCCCAAATCATGGCTTAAACCAAAGCCCGCTAGTATAAACTGTCCGGACAGCAAACGTGCACAAGTACGCGAATGTGAACGAACCCTGTCGCAAAACCATGCGACGTCTACTCATTTTGCCTAAAGGCGAACAGCTCTCTGTGTGGTACTCTAAAGACTCGACACTACGCTGGCAGTGGGTTTAACCACAGACCGCAAGCAGCACTAGCTGTACGTAACGGTCCCCAGGTAGATGTCGATAAGAAGACTGACGAGGTGAACCCTATCTGAACTCCTACTGAGCCTGTATGTGACAATCTCCGTACAGTCCGGTCTGTTCGTCTGATACATCGCATGGCGGGCCTAGGGGGCGGTGAACGTCTGTCCCCTAATAGCGGTACAAGTCGTGTCGGAGTGTAGCCCAGAACACCCTGAGATAACACTGGAAACCTACCAGTATATCTCGCTTGCCCTGGCCAGGGACTACTCGTGTAATGGCTCTCCTGGACACAGCGCGATGTCAACCCCCAATACCGGGAGAGACGAATCCTGTCTAACCGTCACTGCCTCCAAGTGCTTCGGGACTGCACCCAAAAACTACATGTTTGCACGACTCCTTTGAGCCGTGGTAGGGTAGTAATCAAAGTGCAGTGGGAACACACTCGAGGCGAAGTGACAGTGTCAAGTCAACGGACTAAGCTGTACTCATGTCACCTGAGAACTGACAACTGACGATAGGTATAATACCAACCAACAGTTCCCGACGAGTCCTGTCCAGTGTACTCGTAACCTAACGAGCACCCGTATACTATCTCAAGTATGACGTACTGACGGCTGTGGGACAGACCGTCTCCCACACTGGGATGAGAAGCGCATACGCTAGTCTACTCCGGAGTATCGATGCCCTGTCTTGATAGTCCAACGACTAGGGACCTGTATAAGGATGTGCTTATAGATCACCCAGCTCCCACGAGTGTGAGCGCCATCACAACGCTGGTAATCAAGCAAAGATCCTAAGGGCTCCACTAATATATATAACAGCGATATGCTAAAAGAAACACATGCACATATTAAAGCAGAGACAAACCAAGTAGCATACTACCATTTCGAGCAAGATTGTATATACAACTGTGAATATCCCAAGCTTCCATTAAGTAATATACAAACTAGTATGATACAGTAATGGCCTCTAGGGCATATACACTAACAATCTCCCACTTGCACTAAGGCCATGTACTGGCGTATCGAAGACCTATCATCTCGATCAGCCGCTCGAACTGAGTCTGGGGCAAGGCCTTAGTGAATGGATCTGCTGTGTTATTCTCTGATGCAACTCTCCGGACCTCGATCTCCTGGCGATCAACGATCTCCCTGATCAGGTGATACCGCCTTAAGATGTGTCTGGATTTCTGATGGGACCTGGGTTCCTTCGCTAAAGCTATAGCCCCGTTGTTGTCGCAATACAGAGGTATTGGGTCAACAATGGACGGAACCACCTAAAGTTCTCTGAACTTCCTCATCCAGACAGCTTCTTTTGCGGCATCAGATGCAGCGATGTATTCCGCTTCCATCGTCGAGTCAGCAACGGTTTCCTGTTTGGAGCTCTTCCAACACACCGCCCCTCCATTGAGGGTGAAGACAAAACCCGACATGGACTTGGAATCATTCTTGTCACTCTGGATGCTGGAGTCAGCAAAGGCCTCAATCTGCAGGTCTTTTCCGCCATACACCAAGAACATCTCCTTAGTCCTTCTCAGGTACTTGAGAATGTTCTTTACTGCTATCCAATGTTTCTCTCCAGGGTTTGACTGATACCTGCATACCACACTCAGTGCATAAGCCACATCCGGTCTGGTACACAACATCGCATACATTATAGAGCCTACCGCAGAAGCGTAGGGTATAATAGACATGCGATCCCTCTCCAAATCAGTCTTGGGAGACATCTCTTTGGAGAGGGTGATCCCGTGACAAGCCGGTAGATTATCGCGCTTGGAATCTTCCATACTGAATCTCTTCAGTATGGCGTCGATGTACCTGGACTGCGAAAGTCGTAATATCCTCTTGGATCTGTCATGGTAGATCCGGATACCCAGAATGTATGAGGCATCACCCAGGTCTTTCATGGAGAACCTGTATGACAAGAACCCCTTGACAGATTGTAGCATAGGAATGTCATTTCCTATTAAGAGAATGTCATCCACGTATAAAACGAGGAATACTACAGTTCTCGCTACAAATCTACAATAGATGCATGGTTCATCTGGATTTTTGATAAAGCCAAATTCCTTGACCGTCTCATCAAAACAGATGTTCCAACTCCGCGATGCCTGCTTTAGTCCATAAATGGGCTTAAGCAACTTGCACACCTTTCCGCTGCTCCCACTCTGAATGAAACCCTCTGGCTGATCCATATAGACACACTCCTCTAAATGACCATTTAGAAAAGCTGTCTTTACGTCCATCTGCCAAATCTCATAATCGTGGAAGGCAGCAATGGCAAGAAGGATCCGAATGGATTTCAGCATAGCTACTGGAGAAAAGGTTTCGTCATAGTCCAAACCAGGTCGCTGATGAAAACCCTTTGTTACCAGTCTAGCTTTATAGGTCTCAACCTGTCTATCTACACCAATCTTCCTTTTGAAGATCCACTTGCATCCTACGGGTTTTACCCCATCTGGAGCAATGTCAAACACCCATACTTTGTTGGTGTACATGGACTCCATCTCGGTCCGCATTGCATCCAGCCATTTTACCGAGTCGACGCTCTGAATGGCTTGCTGGAAGCTAGTAGGCTCATCACAATCTATGATGCAATCCTCTCTATCCCCGTCAATGAGAAAACCGTAGTATCTCTCGGGCGGATGAGACTGCCTACTACTCCTGTGGAGTGGCGTGGGAATGTCCTGATCTTTCGAACCCTCTGGTTCTACTAAGCTTTCAGTAATAGCTCGTGGTTCTGGAATTTCTTCCAGTTCTATTGTGCTCCCACTTAATTATTTTTCTATGAACTGGTGTTCTAGAAAGTGGGCATGGCGAGAAACAAGGACTTTTTTTCCTCTTCGCAATAGAAGTAATATCCCTTGGAGCTCTTTGGATATCCCACAAACTTGCACTGTACTGAGCGTGCCTCGAGCTTGTCCGCATGCTGCTTTTTTACAAAAGCTGGACATCCCGATGTCTTAATGTGATTAAGATAGGGTCTCTTCCCACACCACATCTGATATGGTGTAGTAGGCACAGTCTTAGTTGGAACTCGGTTCAAAAGGTATGCAGCTGATTCTAGCGCATATCCCCAGAACGATCGCGGTAACTCAGCGTTACTCATCATGGACCATACCATATCCAATAGGGTTCGGTTCGGTCTCTCCGATACACCATTATGTTGCGGAGTGTATGGAGGAGTAAGCTGAGAGAGAATTCCATTCTCTTTTAAATAACCCAGGAACTCGGCACTCAAGTATTCACCACCTCGATCAGATCTCAGTGTCTTTATACTTTTGCCTGTTTGTTTTTCTACTTCATTCTTATATTCCTGGAATTTTTCAAAAGCCTCGGATTTATGTTTCATTAAGAAGACATAACCGTACCTTGAAAAGTCATCCGTAAAAGTAATGAAGTAAGAATAACCGCTTCGCGCATGTGTAGACATTGGACCGCACACGTCGCTGTGTACGAGTCCCAAGAGCTTGCTCGCTCTTTCTCCGTGTCCAGTAAACGGAGTCTTTGTCATCTTTCCTTTGAGACAGGATTGACAAGTTGCATACGATTGATATTCGAACGGATCCAAATATCCTTCTGAATGTAACTTAGTCAACCTTCTCTCATTGATGTGACCCAGTCTACAATGCCATAAGAATGTTTTATTGATTTCTGGAGACTTTCTTTTGTGTGTATTCTGGACATTGAAAATCTGTGGTTGGTTTAACACGTATATACCGTTGTTCAATGTACCTGACCCAATCAAAACTTGATTAAGGTGAATGTTCACTACATTACTTACAAATGCAAATTCATAACCTTCTTTAGATAATAAAGATATAGAAATGATATTACAGGTTGCATTTGGTACATAATAATAACTACGTAAAACCAAAAAATGTCCATCCGACAATCCCAGGTGATAGTCCCCCACGGCCTCAGCATCCATGCTAGCACCGTTCGCAACTCTGAGGGTCATGTCACCTGCCTTCAAAACTCTACGCTTTCTTAACGCCTGCAATGAATTACAGATATGAGATCCTGATCCGGTATCCAATACCCAGGAAGTAGAGTTTATCGATAGACAGTTTTCAATAACATACACACCTGAAGCTGAAGCTGCAATTCGCTTCAAATCCTGTGTTCTGGCTTTCCAGGCCTTGCAATCCTGTTTCCAGTGACCACTTTTGTGACAATAGAAGCATTCTTCCTTCCCCACTAGCTTCCCCGCTATCTTTGTTGCTTTACCTTTTCCCTTCGTATCCACTTTACCGACACCGCCTCTTGGTTTGGCGGGGGCTTTCTTCTTCTTACCCTTGGCTTTCGCCCTGGATCTAGAAGAGGAAGATCCTCCTACAAACAAAGTGGATGTCTCCCTACCTTTATGTAGGGTGCCCTCAGCACTCCTCAACATGTTCAGAAGTTCGGAAAGTTCTACCTCCTTTCCTTGCATGTTGAAGTTAAGAATAAACTGGGCGTAAGTGGAAGGAAGGGACTGGAGAATCAAATCAGGATAGAGTTCATTCTCCAACATGGTCCCAAGGTCCGCAAGCTCCTCTATGTAGCCAATCATCTTAAGCACGTGTTCCGCTACCGATGATCCGATGGCCAACCTTGCCGAAAATAGCTTCTTCGACACTTCGTATCTTGCGATACGAGACTGCTCTCCATACAGTTCTTTTGTATGGAGAAATATGGACTCAAGGTCCATATTCTCGTGCCTCCTCTGATGTTCGTTGTCCATCGAGGCTAATACGAGGCATTTGGCCTTCGCGCAATCTATCTCCCATGTCTTACGGATTTTCTTATCCGTGACGCTGGAGATGGGACCTGGGACAGGGGGAGCTTTGGTGGTAAGGACATACCCCAACTTTTCGTAAGTGGTGCCATCTTGACATTCCTGAGCCAATCTTTGTAGTTTGGCCCTGTCAATATGTTTTTATCTAGTAATAACTTAAGTCCGGTCATGTTGAATGGTCGCTGCAATTAGGAGAGAGAAAAGAAACACTTTAGCATGATGCTCTTGCAAGTTTAGAGTGGTTTTTAATTTGTCTAAACTGGATGGCTCCCACTGTCTCTCGAATCCCTCCTCAAACCATAAAGAAAAGGATTAGTCAGGATCACTCTCACCGTACAATACTTGCTTAACCGTTCAGCCAGGCCAGTGTCGGTACTTCGAGGGAGGTTTTCCAACGCTTTCGCGAAGTTCCTTAATTAAGTAACCTCTTTTCCCTGTGGGCGTAGCTCCGCTAACACCTTTCTAGACACCTACTAAGTTTATAGCATTGATCGTTAAGTGAGAGTTTTCCCGAGGAGTAGCATATACTCACAGTAGGATCGGGATCCAAATATCATCGCGTGATAAGACCGAAGGAATCCTACCAGAATCATCACACTCCAAATGGTATGCAGCGCTAGCAAGTTTCAGTACTTATGAAACTCCCGATGTGGATTTTTGCCCCATGCTCTTATGACCTTGACTTTGGCCAAAATATCATAAGTCACATATCAAGTTCTACCTGTCATTCTCCTGGTTAATTTGGACCCACCCGTACCTACCCTTGACTTTGGCCAAAATGGCAGCACGACTGTCCCAAACCAACGCATCTATCTATGCTGCACATGAATACCCAATAGCTACCAATCACTATGCCTTGACTTTGGCCAAAATACATAGCTTGAATACTTTTTGACCATTCATGTGGAATGACGGAGGGCTATAAATGGTTTTGGCGAAACCGTGAACGTAGTGAACTTGATCTAATCGATGGAACGAGATAGCTTTTAAAAGGAGTGGTTCAAGCTCCGCATTTAAAAGTTTAGTTTTGAAAAGAACCGAGTGGTTTTCAAAGTGTTCCAATCGACTTTTACTTGGTTTATTTTCTTGCATTAGTTCTTTTAATGCGTCCCATCATTTAATCCTACCATTGCAGAAAACAACCAAAATATGACGTACGCTTATGCCATTCGCATTCGCCACGGGGCCCCGTCATCACCCATTAGGTTACTTAACTAACGACAGAGCGGGGGCTGGGCTAGCGCGGCTGTAAAACATAAGCAACGCCTAAATAGTTATTATATATAAATATATAGCAATGATAGACATTACAGATCATAGATGAATACATTGGATATACTAGGAATCCGCAATTCGTTCGAGCCTGCAACGAGAAGCGGATTACACGGTCGCGGTGAATAGCCAATACCCCACCCAAGACCCCTACGGGTGCGGCAAACTACCCGCCAAGTACCCGAAGCGAAGCAACCTCCCTCAACACCGTGAGTAGGCCACTCGGCACTTCGAGATACCCGGTAGTTTGTGCACCCCCTCCATGGGTCTATCCTAGGAGCAAAAACAGTAAAAAGAATTATACAATGACGGCTACAACCCCGACCCGGTTGTGCGGCCAAACAAATAATAATATTACATCAATTTACATATTACAAATGAATGAAAGAGAAACAACACTCATCTCACATCCACCCCGGCTATTCATCCGCGACAATCCAACCCATTCATATACACATACCAGCATCAATCACATAACACAGATATGTATAACCCCGACTAATCGACATATAGCGATTAGCCGACGTTCAATACATGCAAACATCACAGATATAAACTTTGTAGTCAAAGTGTATTGAAGTTCGAAAAAAAATACGGATTTATAGGCCCCCAAAAATGAATTTCTATTCTAGAAAACCTGGGAACATATAAACCATCTTAAAAATCCTAAAACCAAGCCAGAGATACACTGCACCAAACTCGACCCAGTGAAGAGCCAACTTGGTCGCGGTTGCGCGGCAATAGCTAGCTATTGCCGCGGAACCACGGCTCCTTGGTCGAATCACTGGACTGGGTTTGGTGGTTATCTTAACTAAACCCTGAGACGATTTTTGGAGTATAACAAATTTTGTTTTGACCAGAAAAAATTTTAACAGAAAACTAGGGTTTTGATATTTTAGTTTTTCGATTTTTCCGTTTCGAACTTCGATATACTTCACTACCTAGCTAGTTTATGATTAGTTAGGCTCTGATCCCACTGTAAGTCCACGTTGCCCACCCCGGTGCTTGCGGGGAGGCGGAAAACGGAATAAAAATCGGATTTTTATGAGCTTAGGCAACATGGACTAGACTTTAAAGGATCTTTGCTAAACAAAAACTTGCTAAAGCTAACTAGAAACTAGCTAAGTGCTAGAAAGGTTATACCTTGGGCTTTATGTCCTTCTCTCCTTGCTCCTTGGAGTGGTGGAAGGAGGTCACCTTGGTCGTCTTCTCACGTCGAAGAAAGATCCACCCGAAAGCCTCAACCTTTGGTTTCAACTCCAAGCTAGAAGTAACTAGGGTGCAAGAAGTGCTAGTCCTTGAACCCTAGATGAGAGTAGAGATGATCAAGAGAGGGTTTTTCTCAAGCTCAAGTGTTTCTCAACACATGAGAGGGGAGAGCTTGAGGGAGAGGAAGAACAAGAGAGAGAAATGAAATGATAGAATGAGAATAGAATAAACCATTCTCACTAATATATGTGTATTATTTTAATTAGATAATTAGTAAGATAATTGTCATGGCTTAATCAAGACATGACCATTATCATTTCATTTTAAATGCAAATTGCAAGGATCAAAGAGCATCTTCCAAATGAAATGATGATGGTCAAAGTGTCAACCAAGGTCAACAAGTCAATATGGTCAAATGGTCAACAACCATAACCATGCTCAATTATTAAACTAATACCAATTAACAATAATACACACATAAACATTAGGGTTAATAAAATGACAATAGCCATTAACCTTAATCAAGGTCCTCTCTTTCTGTCTCAAGCAACTGTGCATACGCACCCGCATTCGTGATCCGAGGAACACGAATACAATGAGAAAAACCAATCCCAAATAATATACTAGGATCCGGCTTAAACCAAAGCCCGCTAGTATAAACTGTCCGGACAGCAAACGTGCACAAGTGCGCGAATGTGAACGAACCCTGTCGCAAAACCATGCGACCTCTACTCATTTTGCCTAAAGGCGAATAGCTCTCTCTGTGGGTCTCTAAAGACTCGACACTACGCTGGCAGTGGGTTTAACCATAGATCGCAAGCGGCACTAGCTGTACGTAACGGTCCCCAGGTAGATGTCGATAAGAAGACCGATGAGGTGAACCCCATCTGAACTCCTACTGAGCCTGTATGTGGCAATCTCCGTACAGTCCGGTCTGTTCGTCTGATACATCGCATGGCGGGCCTAGGGGGGTGGTGAACGTCGGTCACCTAATAGCGGTACAAGTCATGTCGGAGTGTAGCCCAGAACACCCTGAGATAACACTAGAAACCTACCAGTATATCTCGCTTGCCCTGGCCAGGGACTACTCGTGTAATGGCTCTCCTGGACACAGCGCGATGTCAACCCCCAATACCGGGAGAGACGAATCCTGTCTAACCGTCACTGCCTCCAAGTGCTTCGGGACTGCACCCAAAAACTACCTGTTTGCACGACTCCTTTGAGCTGTGGTAGGGTAGTAATCAAAGTGCAGTGGGAACACACTCGAGGCGAAATGACAGTGTCAAGTCAACGGACTAAACTGTACTTATGTCACCTGGGAACTGACAACTGACGATAGGTATAATACCAACCAACAGTTCCCGACGAGTCCTGTCCAGTGTACTCGTAACCTAACGAGCACCCGTATACTATCTCAAGTATGACGTACTGATCGCACGCTTTTGGCGTGTCGGATGTTCAAAGAATTAAAGTGTAACCGCGATCAGGACGGTGTCGCTTTGCAGCTAGCCGGTTGAGCACGGGACGGTCCACAGGGAGATGGTGGTATCTTACCTTCTTGTCTTAGACGAGTTAATAAAGAATCTGTATGTTGTTTGATCTAACCTATGTGTTTATTTGCAAGTATAAAGTTGTTAAGAAAAGATACGAGATTATAAGCTAAAGAAATCCGTACTCAAAACCTTTGAGCCGAGTCTTGACCAATTGAAGCTAAGCAATTGGCAACAACGTGGATTAGGGGATTTAAGCGCGGTATTCATGGAATCCGGCCTATTTACCCTTGTCCTTCCGTTCTTGTCTCTTGCTTTCGCCTCCGGCCAAACCGAACACAACCGGTCGCGGTTAGGAATCACCGTTATCTTGTCAGGGTAGGGTGCCTAACGGAGCGCTTGCATATGGTTTGGGAGAAGTTCAAATGGAAAATAACGGGAAAAGGAATTGGCAAAGAAATGTTAACTTATAATACCGTATTTCTTCTTAACAATAATAATTACAACATTCACAAAAATGAACAAAAGAGAACAAAAAGAAAAGAACAAAGAAAGGAAAAGATACAAGTAATTAAAGTACATGGAATAAAATTGCAAATAATTAAAGACAAGGTAATAAAAAGCAAGTAATAAAAAGCGATAAAAAGAATACGAAACTAGGACTCAAGACAAGCATGTGATCAATAGCCAACCCTTAAACTTGCAAGCTCAATGAAGAGGTTGCAAGATCAAGGGAAGGGTAGAGAACGCATGTGAAATGAAGTGCTAGTCCCGTGAGAAAATACGACCCTTGAGATCAATAACTAACCCTTAACCATTCAAGCTCAATGAAGAGGTTGAATGAGCAAGAGAAAGCAAGAATCTCAAGGGGGAGCAAACTAACAAGAAAGATAAAAATCCCTCATCTTCATTAACATCCACTCAAAAGCTCTCACTACAATTTCATGGAGGAAGAATGAAGAAGAAGAAGAAAGAAGAAGAAAACTACACAAAAAAGAGGCTAAAGAAAAGCTCCCCTTGGCTTTGATCAGATCTGCTGTATTTATAGGCAGGAGAATGGAGTTCTGGGGCAACCAGAAGAGCACAAATAAAAGTACCAAAACACCCCCCAAAATTCTACGTCTGCGGCGCCTGTACGGCCGCGTTTCCGCGGCCAATGCCCCCTATTGGCCGCGGAAACGCGGTCAAGTGGTGGAGTTGATGGGTGAATTTTGGTGGCTTCCCCTGGTACACTTTTTCCTCGTGTTTGAAATCTTCAGAATGCACAAAAGTCTTCCAGAATATCTGCAGTTTTCCAAGTCCAAGATTGCATTATCTTTTTCACTTTTGACTTTATCTCCCTCGAGCTCCGCGCACCCATTGATTCTTGTGCAGCCCACCTCGTGCTCTGTGCTTGTCCCAGACATGAATGACCACTGTCATATGTCTTGTATCGGGAACCGGTACTCGGCACTGGACGGATATGGATGACCGGAACCCGGCTTTTATCTGCTGTCGACAGATGTTCTGCATTTGGCGTAACTGTGGAGATTTTGTCTTGAATTGCAATATTTGTACTGGAAACCTGTATTCTGTAAATATGTAACAAACACGGATTAAAAGCACCTACCTATAAACAACCGAGCGTAAGAATGGGCGGTATAAAATGCAATATTCTGTGATGAACAAATACCCCCAAACTTAACTTTTGCTCGTCCCGAGCAAAACCAATTATTCACAAAAAAGAAAATCCTAACCGCACTTTCGCAGGGAACGCGATTGCACTGAGCGCGTGCAACAAGCCGTTAAACCTCTAGGTGTCCCTAGTAGGAGGAGTGTTGTCTCCTGAGGGTTTTCAACGGATTACACCCACAAAATCCCGTCAAACTAGTGTCATAAAATAACTAAGATTCAAACCCTAAAGTTTTGTTTCAGAAAATAACAATTCTATAATCCTAAGTCTAGACTATCGAACCTTTAGTTTTCACACCTCGCTTTTTATTTAACTACAGGTTTTATATGTCTTTACGTGTAGTGCAAATAGTGTCGTTAAGTTCCCGAAAGGTCGATTAAAGTCATCATGTCGCACAATAAAGCCCAGATAACAATTTTAAAAGGATCACATAAGTTTTATAAAGAGTTAAGCATTTTCAAGTTTCGTTTTCCAGTAAGGTTTCAACTTCAGAATTTCTATCTTCCTTAACAGGAAACTAAGTCGTATTTTTCACTCCACCTTTTTCTTGTTTTCATTTCATACACACCTCTGTGAACGTGCAATAGTCTTTATCATAGAATAAAACCTTCATATCTCCGTTAAATTTTTTTTTATAAAAGCCTGTCTTTTATCAAGATTATTCTCACACAAAGAACCGTTAGGAATTTTAACTCGGAGAGAACACTTGCTTGACTTTGTTTTAAAACTGGACTTTCTAGGCTTCTTAGCGAGCTTTGGGCCAATGCACCCAAACCAGTTGGTTTTAGGGCATTAGGTGTAGAAACACCCAAGCGGACTTAATTACTCAAGTTACCTAGGTCCAAAAACAAAAGACAGTTTTGTCGTGAAAATCAGATGATTTAATACGAACGGAGGTATAACCGGCAGTTCAAATATTTTTTTGGATAAAAGACGTGTTTAGTGGGTTTGGTGTGTAATCATTCCAATCAAGTTTCCGATGGGTTATTTTTCAGACTTAGCTCCAATTACGGCATCAATAACATTCCTTCATATTCGCTTTACTTCATAAACTATTCTTGACATTACTTATTTCAGAACAAATCTATTTGATCCTCAGAAAATTATTTATCTGTTTAAAAGTTTTTAAACATAAAAGACTTGTCTTCTAATTTCCACAATTCACGACACGTGTAGTGTAATGTAAAGACGTATATCAGCTATAGTTAACTTCAAAGGAGAGTTATTTTTCAGGTTTTCAAATTCTAAACATAAGATTTAGTTATTCTTATTTTATCAAACAAAACCGTCGAAATGTTGAATCAGAGTCCTCCCACTAGCTAACTTGACAGAAAAGTTTTTATGTTTTTAGAAAATTTTCAGATTTTTATGGATTTTATGGATTTAATATGCAGATGCAAAATATACAAATGAATGCGAAGGAAGAAAGCTTACCGAGCACACCCCCAAACTTAAACTTGACAGTGCCCTCACTGTCAGGCTATACTAAGAGGGTCAAAATTGCCGGCGCTCCCTAAAAACAATCTATATACAAAACAAAAAAGGAAAACAAAAAATATATACAAAAAAAGTGTCCCCCCCAAACTTAAGTGAAACAGTGTTTCCACTGTTAAGCGATGAAGTTCAGGATTAGAGGGGAAAGAACAGTGTCAATTTATACAAGGCCTTACACAGGCCAAAGGTGAGCACCAACCATTCAAAGATCTTATCGCTATAATGTACAGGTTGGTGGAAGAAGGCGTAGAGAAAAGAGAAGGAGAATACGCGAGACCGTATGCGGAGAGAAGCGGGATACGGTCTCGGTATATGAGAGGAAGAAGAATGGCGGAAAGAAAAAGAAGTGGAATACGAACTTGAGGGTGTAAATGGAGTAAATAGATTAGCACAATTTGTGATGACCGATGTGTGAAAAGCGAATGTCCTAATATATTTACCCGTCGAGAAATGGGATCAAATCCCTCAAGATTCGTAAGAAGCCATGGGTACGCCGAACTTGGTAAACCAGACACAGTAAATGAAAGTGAGACGGGTTCTTGCAAGGTCGGAACGATTGAAAGGATGGAGGGAAGTGGTTGAGGAAGGGTATCGGTTAAGGCTTCTGGAGGGTGTGTACAGTCAGTGAAAGGAACAGGATGAATTGGAAAATCCGACTCATCATCTAGAACTGTTTCATCCTCAAAAATATCCTCAATATTCTCCTCAAAATTTAGCACATCCATGCATTTTTCTTCAAAATCCAGACGCATATGGGGTTCGGGAAAAACATTTAATGACTCGGGATGATGATTTGAAGAGAAAAACTCAGCCAAATCTATGGGTTCATCATCCAAAATATTCCCAGCGTCGATATCCTCAATCAAGTGAAAATCAAAATTCTCTGACACCTCAACAAAAGCATGGATATCAATCGATTTAGGTTCTAAAGTGGAGGTGTAAAGGTCAAAAGGTTTAGGATCGGTTTCACTTGGAAGAGACCCTTCACAATCGGGCAAATCAAACACTACGAAGTCGCACAACTCATTCATCATTCTATCTTCAATTGATAAATCATGTGGGATACTCGATAGACTTTCAAAACAGGAGGTGTGGGATTCAATTTGGGATGGGTAGGTTTGATTTGGAAGGGGGTACATCTCACTCTCTCCACTCAAATTCACAGCCTGTCCTGCCGCCTCATCATACATTGAAAAAGTTGGAGCTAGTTGAAAACTAGCTACCGGGTCACTAGGTTGTATGAGGGCGGCCATGGACGCATTCAAATCCATCATCTGTTGGCTTGACGCTACCCTAAAGTCTTCCAAGGACTGTTCTAGACTAGACATGGGTTGTGATGGGGTTTCAGTAAAAGATTCGAAGTTGTTTGGATACTGGAAACCCCCAAATGGCTGTTCCGAAGCAATGTCTAGGGAAGGTGCAAAAGTTGGGTAGGAATGGTTGGAATTGAATGGCTGGACAGGAGTGGGATCAACATTTGGATAAGAAGGTGAATGAAATTTTTGATCCCAAGAATTTGAAGTGGCGACAGGAGTAAAAGATCGGCTACGGGATTGTTCGATACATTCAACGATGGACAAAGGCCGACTTGCAAAAGGAGTATCAACATAAGCGGGTGCGGGAGGTTGAAAAGGTTGATACAAAGTGGAATGAGGAGTGCAAGTGTTTGTCCTAGACGCTGCTATGCGATCTTTCAGTGAAACTTTGGGCATGGAGGGGTCGTTCGAAGTTCGACCAAAACAAGAACCGTAAGATGTAATGTCTGGTTGTGGGTACCAAAGTTCGGCAAGAGTTTTGCGAGGTGGGGTACCCATGATATGATGAGAAAAGGAAAGAAGAGAAAAGAAGGGAAAAAGAATATGATTTTTTTTTTATAATAATTTTTTTTTGTTAGTTGTTAGCAAAAGAATGAAATATACACAAAAAAAATATGGACAAAAATAATCACGACACAAAAATACCACACACTTAAACGTTCTAGGGTTCACCTAGGTCAACTAGACCTGCTCCAGAACTTGATTGTCGAAGTAAAACTGTGTCGAGAAACAGGCTCAAGATACACCGATCACGAGGCCAGGTAAGTGCAGAGATAAGGGGAGGTTTTCCAACGCTTTCGCGAAGTTCCTTAATTAAATAACTCTTTCTCTTTTGGCGGTTTCGCCGTTAACACTTTCCTAGACACCCCGTAAACAATATACCGTTAAGCGAGGTTCTAAACACAATTAACTTCTCCTAGTGAGCGCGAAGTCCTTAAGGCTTAAAGTCTAGTTTCTTTTAAATTTGTGCGGGTAATCGTTATGCTCAAGTTCGTGATTTGTGGGCCACGGAAAAGGTGATGAAATCCTTTACCGTATATTGTGGGGTTCGCTTGCCCTTAAGTCCGTATTAATGTATGCAATGCGCAATTCAAAAAAATTCTATAAAGAATCAAACAATCGTTTTTTATTTTAAGCGCGGCGTTGCAACAAATACAGGTTAGTCAATTTTTAGCGTTTGCTAGCGAACTTGCAAAGAATCCTGCAAAGAATAGTATATTGGAAGCGTCGGATTTGAGAAGAAGGTGTTAGTAAAATACGTACCGTTAAGTTTTGGGTTAGGAAACCCCCGTTGAATCAAATCCGGTAAGCTTGAAAGGTTCGCTTGCGCGGGTCAAACTACCCGGATCTTTGGCACTGTACTTCGTAATCACCTTAACTTTGAATGTGCACTTTGCTCCCCACAACTGCAGTTTGCAAATACGCAAAAATCTGCACACTTGCCCACAAAAATGATCAAAAAAAAACAAAAAGATTTATATTTTTTTTTTTAAATATATACAAAAAGAATATTAACCCGAATAACAAGAAAGAAAATACGCTACCGTCTCCCCGGCAACGGCGCCATTTGATCGCACGCTTTTGGCGTGTCGGATGTTCAAAGAATTAAAGTGTAACCGCGATCAGGACGGTGTCGCTTTGCAGCTAGCCGGTTGAGCACGGGACGGTCCACAGGGAGATGGTGGTATCTTACCTTCTTGTCTTAGACGAGTTAATAAAGAATCTGTATGTTGTTTGATCTAACCTATGTGTTTATTTGCAAGTATAAAGTTGTTAAGAAAAGATACGAGATTATAAGCTAAAGAAATCCGTACTCAAAACCTTTGAGCCGAGTCTTGACCAATTGAAGCTAAGCAATTGGCAACAACGTGGATTAGGGGATTTAAGCGCGGTATTCGTGGAATCCGGCCTATTTACCCTTGTCCTTCCGTTCTTGACTCTTGCTTTCGCCTCCGGCCAAACCGAACACAACCGGTCGCGGTTAGGAATCACCGTTACCTTGTCAGGGTAGGGTGCCTAACGGAGCGCTTGCATATGGTTTGGGGGAAGTTCAAAAGGAAAATAACGGGAAAAGAAATTGGCAAAGAAATGTTAACTTATAATACCGTATTTCTTCTTAACAATAATAATTACAACATTCACAAAAATGAACAAAAGAGAACAAAAAGAAAAGAACAAAGAAAAGAAAAGATACAAGTAATTAAAGTACAAGGAATAAAATTGCAAATAATTAAAGACAAGGTAATAAAAAGCAAGTAATAAAAAGCGATAAAAAGAATACGAAACTAGGACTCAAGACAAGCATGTGATCAATAGCCAACCCTTAAACTTGCAAGCTCAATGAAGAGGTTGCAAGATCAAGGGAAGGGTAGAGAACGCATGTGAAATGAAGTGCTAGTCCCGTGAGAAAATACGACCCTTGAGATCAATAACTAACCCTTAACCATTCAAGCTCAATGAAGAGGTTGAATGAGCAAGAGAAAGCAAGAATCTCAAGGGGGAGCAAACTAACAAGAAAGATAAAAATCCCTCATCTTCATTAACATCCACTCAAAAGCTCTCACTACAATTTCATGGAGGAAGAATGAAGAAAGAAGAAGAAAACTACACAAAAAAGAGGCTAAAGAAAAGCTCCCCTTGGCTTTGATCAGATCTACTGTATTTATAGGCAGGAGAATGGAGTTCTAGGGCAACCAGAAGAGCACAAATAAAAGTACCAAAACACCCCCCAAAATTCTACGTCTGCGGCGCCTGTACGGCCGCGTTTCCGCGGCCAATGCCCCCTATTGGCCGCGGAAACGCGGTCAAGTGGTGGAGTTAATGGGTGAATTTTGGTGGCTTCCCCTGGTACACTTTTTCCTCGTGTTTGAAATCTTCAGAATGCACAAAAGTCTTCCAGAATATCTGCAGTTTTCCAAGTCCAAGATTGCATTATCTTTTTCACTTTTGACTTTATCTCCCTCGAGCTCCGCGCACCCATTGATTCTTGTGCAGCCCACCTCTTGCTCTGTGCTTTTCCCAGACATGAATGACCACTGTCATATGTCTTGTATCGGGAACCGGTACTCGGCACTGGACGGATATGGATGACCGGAACCCGGGTTTTATCTGCTGTCGACAGATGTTCTGCATTTGGCGTAACTGTGGAGATTTTGTCTTGAATTGCAATATTTGTACTGGAAACCTGTATTCTGTAAATATGTAACAAACACGGATTAAAAGCACATACCTATAAACAACCGAGCGTAAGAATGGGCGGTATAAAATGCAATATTCTGTGATGAACACGTACTGACGGCTGTGGGACAGACCGTCTCCCACACTGGGATGAGAAGCGCATACGCTAGTCTACTCCGGAGTATCGATGCCCTGTCTCGATAGTCCAACGACTAGGGACCTGTATAAGGATGTGCTTATAGATCACCCAGCTCCCACGAGTGTGAGCGCCATCACAACGCTGGTAATCAAGCAAAGATCCTAAGTGCTCCACTAATATGTATAACAGCGATATGCTAAAAGAAACACATGCACATATTAAAGTAGAGACAAACCAAGTAGCATACTACCATTTCGAGCAAGATTGTATATACAACTGTGAATATCCCAAGCTTCCATTAAGTAATATACAAACAAGTATGATACAGTAATGGCCTCTAGGGCATATACACTAACAATATATATAGTATATGTCAAGTATACTAAGTATCGAACTGCGGGGGTGCTATATGCCATCCACCCGACTTTCCCCGTAGATATAATCTACTCACCTGCATCCTGCGTGTCGGTGTCGCCTTCATCTTCTTCATCATAAGAAGCCCTCGTGAAGGTACCTACAAGATAACACAATCGCAATGCACCTTAAAATCACATCGAGAAAACCAAACGACGCGCTAAGGCCTATAGGTTAGAACCTATGGACTACGCTTTCAAAACCATCAAACAATCCTCGATATCGTCGTACAAACGTCAAGTGATCGAGGTAAAACAAAATACTAGAATTTCGGAATTGAAAATACGTAAACGAAACCCGAATCAAAACAGCAACTCAGGAAAAAGGTCCCAGATTCTACCCTAGGTCAAATCAAACAATTTTGCATATACCAAGGGTCTATTTTACTGATTAGGGGACTACAGAACCAACACGAGGCCAAATGGCCTAGGTCTGGCCGCAAATTGCGGCCAGACAGAATAAATCTGCGGCCAAGGAATGGAACTAGGGGCTGGGGTCTTGGGGTTAGCTTTCTGGGTGCCTGCACATCTCTCTGTGTTTGCAAAACAATTTTTAGAGTCTCAGGGTGATAGAAGATTTCAAATAACCGTCACAGAATCCACAAATTTCCGATATCGGCTTTTCTAAATCCGTATTCCGGGTTTCTAGTCTCTGGTTTAGGCCTGGATTCTAGCACTAGGGGGTTTGTGTGGCCTCTAATGAGCTGAATTACCTATCACCACTCTCAATTCCCATTAACCCTAAATAGGCTTTTCCTAAGTCCACAAAATCACACGATATCGGTTCTATCATAACATGAGGGTAAAAGTAATGCAAATAATAAGCTAAAGTTTCAGAAATTACCTTATTTGGCAACTCAAGAATTTTCTTGAGTTGCCCCAAGTGGCCAAAATCCTAGCTTTCTTGGTCCAATGTGCTTCCCTTGAGCTTGTGCACAACTTTTGTGAAATGGGGATAGGATTTTGAGGTGATTTTCATGGTCTTTTGGGGGATTTTGTGGAGAGGGAGAGAGAGAGTGCAGTAGCAACAGCAACAACATGAGGGAGAGGGAGAGAAATGAGTGAAAACAATGAAGGAGGATGGCTCAAGACATGGGTCAAAGGTAAACCCTCACTTTCTCTCTCTCACCCATACCTATATATTCTATTCTTTCCTTTCCTTTTCTTTTCTATTTTCATTCTCACATCAATAGTAACCCCAAAATAACAAGCCATGCACCCAAAACATGTAGGAAAATACAAGTGTAGAAAAAGATATGGTGCATGTTTTGCACAAAACACGCTTAAAGCGCGATTATCGATTTTAATCGCGATTAGCACTAAATTGGTGTCAAACTAATCATAAAAACTTAAAATTTGCATAATTCACACAAAACACCCTCTTTTAGTAATTTCTATAATTTTTTCAAAATTTTCCCCCTATTATCGGTATTTAATTATACCGCCATATTAAAATATTCAATATTTTATTATTAAATTATAAAAATTCCCAAAATTTTTTTTTTTTTTTGAAATGTTACAGTAATGAAGTACGAGAAACCATTCCTGGCATGTGTAGACATAGGACCGCATACATCAGTATGTATCAGTCCCAAGAGTTCAGTAGCTCTTTCTTCGTGTCCAGTAAACGGAGTTTTGGTCATTTTGTCTTTTGAAACATGACTGGCAAGTTTCATAAGATGTAAATTCAAATAGGTTTAAATATCCATCCTTATATAACTTAGCTAGTCGTGTCGAATTGATATAACCTAGTCTACAATGCCACAAGAAAGATTCGTTCATTTCTGAACTTTTCCTCTTGTGTGTGTTCTGTAAATTAAGAACTATATTTTGATTCAGAACGTATAAACCAGTACATAACGTACCAAACCCAATCAACACTTGATTTCAGAAAATGTTCATAACATTTTTCTCTACTACAAAGTTATATCCTTCCTTATCTAATAAAGAAACTGATATTAAATTGTACAACATATTGGGTACGTAATAACAGTTGTTCAGAATCAATGTATTACCTTCTAGTAATACTAGGTGATATTCGCCAACTGCTTTGGCTGCAACCTTTGCACCATTCCCTACTTGGAGAGAATGATCACACATTCCTAGTTCTCTACCTTTCTTGAGCCCCTGTAACATATTACATATGTGGGATCCTAATCCGGTATCTAATACCCAGGACATAGAATGCACTGAGAGACAGTTCTCGGTGACAAACACACTAAAAGAAGATGCATCAACATTCTCATTGCTCGTTCGGGTCGCGTCGGAATCCGGATATTCCCCAATTTCCTGCTTCGACTTATAACAATTATAAGATAGAGCGGAACCAACGTTCGCCAGCTCAGTATAACAAGCGGGTTCGGTCAATAGATCAATATTATTATCTTGATTAAGGCGTGTCATGGTCTCTACCTGGAGAGAGAGAAGAAAACTCTTAGCGTATGCTCTTGCAAGATTAGATTGGTTATTATCTTATCTAATCAGGATGGCTCCCACAGTTTTTATCAAATCTTTCTTCAAACCCTAAAAGGAAATACTAGTCGGGATTAATTACACCCTACAATTTCACCAATCTTTCGGCCATGTCAGTGTCGGTACTTTGAGGGAGGTTCCCCGTGCTTTCGCACGATCCTAATTAAAATAAACCTCGTTTTTCCAGAGGCATAACCCCGTTGACACCTTTCTAGTTACCTACATATCGGCTAATTGTAAAGTGCAAAACTCTCTTATGAGTAACTCTTACTCGCAGTGGGTATCGGGATCCAACTATTTCATAGAAGGTATGCAATCTCATTACAAATTTCAACACTTGAAATTCCCGATAATGTTTTGCCCCTAGCGTCCTATGACCTTGACGCAGGCCAACAAACTATAGTCCGCTAGTCAATGTCAACCCGTACATTTCTTGATTGAATTAAACCTACCCGCATGACCCTTGACGCAGTCCAACAAAGTCGCATGACTACCCTAATCCAATCGCATCATATGCAGCAGATAAGCACTAATTAGCTACCGCACATTACGCCTTGACGTAGTCCAACAAACGTAGCATGAATACTAAATAGTACTTATCTGAAATGACGAAGGGCTACGACAGGTTTTTAAGAAAACATTTTGCGTAATGAACTTGATATCGTTGTAGAATCGAGTGATTTGAAAAAAGGAGTGGTTCAAGCTCCACTTTTTAAAATCGAGGTTTTCAAAACAAACCGAGTGGGTTGTAGCATTTACTAGCTTTTGCTAAAGAGGTCATCCCCGGTGAAAGGATCTCGGCTCCTTCCTCATCGAATGAGGTGCTGGATATTCATAAAAAATATCGCTATGCAAAGCAAGAACTAGAGCTACCTTTTTGAAAATTTGATTCTACAACATCTTTAGGTTTCTTTCCTTTCATTAATCTCATTAATGAAGTCCCATCATTTATGCTTCCTAGGCATCACAGATAAAGAAACGAAAATACAACGTACGCTTTTGCCATCCGCATTCCCCTCGGGGTCCCGTCATGCACCGTTAGGTTAGTTAACTAACGGCAGAGCGGGGCAGGGCTAGCGCGGGTGTAAAATATAAGCAACGTTTATTATATATCATATATATAATATAAAGCATTCGTATCACATAGTTATATGATCTCGTCACAGAACATTACAGCAGAAGTCAACATATGAAATATTGGATATACTAGGAGGTCCGTGTTTTATATTAATCCAGTAAAAAACACGGAATCCATGATCGTGATGAATAGCCAAACCCACATCCCTATACCCCTATGAGAGTGGCAAGCAACCCTACCAATTCTAGAGTTAGGAGACCCGAACTCGACTCCTCGAGATGGTCACCCACTGGACTCTAAAACCCGGTTACTTGTTGAAACTCTACCCTAGCACCACCATGAGGTTCTAGTGGCATCAAGCATGCCGAATTTTAATTTTTTAGGTGCTAAGTTAGACTTAACCAAGATCGTAACTAGAAGATTAGGGTTTAAACATGATGATATGAACAAAAATAAAGAAGTGAAGATGGATATACCCTCGTAGATCGAGTCCTTCACTATAGGCTCCGTGTAGTAGTCCACGCGACTCCAATAGGCTCCACTTAAGGGTTTGGATGAGCTTTCTCTGATGAACTTCGTGCCGAAGATGATTCACGCGAAGCCCGCTAGCTCAAGCTACCTCTTCACTAATCTCCTATTAGTGAAGGAAACATGCCACACCAAAGTGCTAATTTGGTATGGGATGGTGAAGTAGGGGATTTGGTTTGCTCACTAGTATGTGTTCAAGCTTCATGATTCTCATCACATGTGAGGTTTGAAACTTAAAGCATGACAATGAGGAAAAAGAAGAAGCTTGAGAGCAAAAATGGGAGTAACACTAGAAAATGACTAAGTGTTGGAATAATGAAGTAAACCATGGCAACCCCTTGAACCCTCACTCATTCAAGCATGGAAAAATTGCAATATAAAATTGCAACCATGCTTAAATAGTAAGTCAAGATGAATAAACTAAAGAAAAATACCATGACTCACCATGCTCCTGTTTTCCACCTCAATTTCTATTTTCATAAAATAGAATTTTATGCCATGCTTCATATATATATATATATATATATAAATATTTAGTGAGCTAATTATATCAGTTAAGATATAATTATATCAAATAAAATATATATCACATTATTAAATCAACACTTGATTTAATAATCCAGTTATATCACATATAACTGACAAATATCATTTATCTGTGTATCACATTATCAAATCAATACTTGATTCGATGATCTGATTATATCACATATAACCTAACTGATAATAGAAAACTGCCGGATTACAATACGGTATCACATACATGTATTTAATCAGGCCCACGCACATATCACATGTGTGTCCTACTTTGTTTCGCTTGAACCAGGGAACTTCTGTGTGGGACTCTAAAGACTCGTCAATACGCCCGCAGTAGGTGATGATCACATCATTCACCTACAAGGCATCAGCGGTACTAGCTGGACGTAACGGCTACCCGGGTATTGAGCGATATGAAGATCAACAAGCAAGTTTGTCCATACTCTCCATGAAGTCTATCAGTAACACTACCATACAGTCCAGTCTCTTCGTCTGATATGTCGCAAATCATGTCTAGGGGTGGTAAACGTCAGACCCCAGTAACGTGATAAGTCATGCCGATGACTGGCCTATAACGGATCGAGAAACTACTGATAACCGTTATCAGTAAATCTCGGAAGCAGCCCTGGCTAGGGACTTCCAGTTATAGCTGTTGGAGATAGTGCCCTCAGAGTCAATTATTGGATCACAGGCACGTGATTGCAATGATTGAGGGAGGACCTATCCCGGCAGGACAGTCTTACTCGAGATGATAGTATGCTATCTGGTTTATCTTTATCATCGTGTACTGCTTTAGGTGACCTGACATGTCGCTATTACACGTTGATAGAGCCCCTAGGATTCTTGCTTGACTACCAGCAGTATGATGGCGATCATATACGTGGGAGCTGGTAGTCTATAAGCACATCCTTAAAAGATCCCTAGTCGTAGGAGTTTCGAGACAGGACATCGATACTCCATTAGTAGACTAGTGTATACAGTCGAGACGCCGACGAGGGGCGGTGGCCGGTCTCACAAGCCACTGGTGTCAGTTGGTTCACCTAAGATGTATACAGGTGCTCATTGGGTTATGAGTACACCGGACAGGACTCACCGGGAACCTGCTAGTTGGTCTTATACCAGACGTCAGATAGCAGTTCCCTGGTGACATGTGTACAGGTTAGTTCATCGACCTGAGATCGTCATTTGTCTCGTGTGAGTTCCCACTGTGCTTTGATTACTACCCTACCACGGCTCAAAGGAGTCGTGCAAACAGGTTTTAGTTGGGTACAGTCCCGAGCCACATGGAGGCAGTGAGCGGATCTGCAGGGGTTCGTCTCTCCCGGTATTGGGGGTGAGGTCGCGCTGTGTCTAGGAGAGCCATTACACAAAGCCCTCGGCCGAGGCAGGAGATTTACTGGTAGGTATTCCAGTAGTATCTCAGGGTGTTCTGGGCTACACTCCGACACGACTTGTACCGCTTTTGGGGGTCTGACTTTTACCAACCCCCTAGGCCCGCCATGCGATACTCATAGACGAACGGACCGGACTGTACGGATATTGTCACTGACAGGCTCAGTAGGGTGTCAGGATGAGTTCGCTCATCGACGTCCCTTTTGGTCAATAGCTGGTGGCCCGTCACGTATTGGCTAATACCTCTGACGTGCTAGTGGTTAAATCCACAGCCATAGTATTGACGAGTCTTTAGAGTCCACCACACTTTCAGTTACTCAAGCTTTCGGGCGAAACGCTGTAGAGGCCGTATGGAGATATGGCAGGGTCCGATCAGATACGTGCGGTATTGCACGGATCAGGATCGGACAGTTTTGTACTAGTGGTCGTGTAGTTATATGGCAGGGTTCGATCTGATACGTGCGGTATTGCACGGATCAGGATCGAACGGATATTACTAGCCGGCTTTGGCTTAAGCCGGTCCTAGTTCAGTACAGTGTAGATTTTGTCTCATTGCATTTGTATCCGGACGGAATACAGATGCAGGTGTGTATGCACAGTATCGGGGTTTTCCTGTAATTTATTACGGGACCAGTTTTCTGGAGTTGCCAGTTTGCATTCCGTTCCGGCCGGTTTTCCTTTGTTCTTTCCCGGCCGGATTTTTCTGATGGAGGGGGTAATTTGCAGTTTTGCAAATTACATTTGAGGAGGGGGTTTCTTGCTTATTGGTGGCATCATGATAGTTCTTCATGATGAGATGCTTTCTTAGTCTTTTCATTTGCTTTTTGAGAAAGGATTGATTAGAGTTGATTAAGTGTTTTGGATGTGAGGTTTGCTTTTGATATGGTCACCATTCTTCTTCTCCTACACTCACCTCCCTTCATGTTTATGTTTTGATATTCATTCCTCCACCATATTCTTCTCACTTGATGAAAATGGTTGAAGACATTTTGAGAGAGAAAGAAGATGAGAGCTTCATCTTGAGAGTTTCATTCTTGATCTCATTTTCATGCTAGAAAAATGCAAGCACCATTTTTCTAATCTTGATTCCTCCATCATCTTCAAAGGCAACAAACCCCAAATGAGACATAGCCTCTACACTACACATTCTACAGCATATCTTGAGTATGTCGAGTTGCCGGCTTCATGCCCGAGTTGCCTCGGTATTGAGGCGGGAGCCCGTAAAAGACGCAGGCGATGTGGTGCCCTTTCCGGCGAGGAGGCGACGATATGGAGACAAGACTTTCCGCGGGAGATTGGGACGATGAAGAGAAGACCGGAGGACTCGGATCACTTGGTATACTTCTCTTCCCATCTCTTGTTTGCTAGCATTAGGTTAATGGTTACGATCCGGGTTTTCATTGTCCGCGGTAGCGCCGGTTTCCAAGTAAGGAAAATTTTTGATTCCGCATTTTGGCCTCGGATAGACTGCCGGGGCGCTGCCGTGGCGCAACATGGTATCAGAGCCACGCCATTAACCTTGCCTAGCTTGTTCTAATCCGTTTTACTTATCCGATCGACCAAAATTCGAAAAACCGCGTTTTTGCATGCATCATTTTTCTGTTGAATTTTTTCTTGCTCAAAAAATTTTTCAGGTTGTAGAAAACTGATGTACAAGAAATTCTAAGACATCTGTAAAAATTCGACACATTCAGTCGACGACTTTAGCGCGGAACCGCGGCCAAACCCCCCTTGGGCCGCGGTTCCGCCGCACATTGTTGTCTTCACTGTGTCCAATTTTTCCAGTGGGCTTGTGGGCTAATTTTAGGGGTTTTGGAATATTAAATTTGGGCCCAGAATCTCTGTGAGTGCTACAGTATTGCTTGGGGGACCACTTGTTAATTATTTGATCGATCGGATATTTTAAACACATTATTTCACAGTATTTACATTATATCTGCGACCGTGAATATCACTTGATCGGTAAATCCTGTCTAACTGCTATAGCCCGGTTAGACGGATTTGCGAACGTGATTTTCACGTTGATGTTCTATGTTTATGCTGTGATGTTGCGGATCGGTCGTGGGGGATAGCCTGGATGCAATGTTAGTACAGTTTTGCTTTATATGTACATTTGATATTGCGGGGCGAGCGTCCGACATGTGGACTGCCGTCACTGCCTGTTTGTATTATTCTTTTGGGGCACGACCTGGTTGCGGTCGATGTACCCGTTGTATGTATATTTTACTTTCTGTACTAGGATGACCCAGGAGGGGTGCCCAAGTTACCGGATTCCGTGAAGTGATGGGTGGTCCATTCACGGTGCTGAAGGGGGCTGCCTCGCTTCAGGTTTTGGCGGGTGACTTGCCGCGCCCGTAGGGGTCTAGGATTTCATTGCACAGGCTATCCACACGACCAGGGGAACGTCGGGTTTCAGCAGCGGCTCTGTGAAACCCGGGGCTTCCAGATATCTGTATTGTTCTGTGATGCTGTACATTTCTGTGATGTTGCATTCTTATCACGCCTTGAGCGAATATAATATATTAGTAGATGTTGTATATGTTTTGCATCCGCGCTAGTCCAGTCCCCGCTCTGTCGTTAGTTAAGTAACCTAACGGGTGATGACGGGACCCAGTGGCGAATGCGGATGGCATATACGTACATCAGTATATTTTCGTTCTTTGTGGTGTGATCATTTGATGGGACTGCGTTGATTCAGATCAATGCAAGATAAACAAACCTAATCTGATGTTGTTGGAACATTTTTCAAAAAGCTGTTATTGCAAGGACGTTCACTTTTGTTTTGCATTGTGGTATTCATTTGGAATATCCTGCTCCTCAGTCGATGAGGCAAGGGCCGAGATCCCTTCACCGGGAGTGACCCCTTAGACAGAAGTTTGTGTCAGGGCATTAACTTCACTATAGCCGATTACTTTTGCTTTGCATCGTGGTATTCAGTTGGAATATCCTGCACCTCATTCTACGGGGAAAGAGCCGAGATCCCTTCACCGGGAGTGACCTCTTTAGCAAAGTTTTTCGTCACTATATTTTTATAAAAAGTTATCCAGTTCCTTCAACGATATCAAGTTCATTACGGTAAAAGGTTTTTCGCCAAAAACCATTCGTAGCCCTCCGTCATTTCAGATTAGTATTACTTAGTATTCGTGCTGCGTATGTCGTGCTTAGCCGAGGCGTAGTGTTCGGTAGCTATGTAGTGCTTTTCTGTTGCATGGATATGAGATTGGTTAGGACAGTCGTGCGGTCATTTTGGCTCAATCAAGGATTCGTGCGGGTGGGTCTAATGCAATCAAGATAATGACGGGTTGAACTTGACTAGGATCCTTTGATATGTTGGCTCAGTCAAGGTCACTTGGGTCCTAGGGGTAAAAATCACATCGGGAGTTTCAAAAGAACTGAAACTTGCCAGGCATGCGCATACCTTCTGGAGTGTGGTGACTTGAGTGGATTCCGTCAAGTTATCATGCGATGATAGTTGGATCCCGATTCCCACTGATGAGTTGGTTTACTCCTCGGGTGATCCCGACTAATTCTTCTTTCAGGTTTGGAGGAGAATTTGAGGTTACAGTGGGAGGTTTCCTGATTAGATAAATTTGTAACCATTCTGATCTAGGTTAGAGTGCACGCTGAGTGTTTCTTTTCTCTCTCTCTATGGCAGCGACCATTGACCCGACCCTGGACTATGACTCAGTGACCAAGTTGACCGAACCTTCTTTAACACTGGCTTTTGGATTGTCAGAGTTGCAGACCTCATTGCCACTCCTACTTTTAACCTTTTCTCCAGGACACCCCGTATTACTACGAACGTCCACTTCCATTGGACAAAACCATCGTATGGTTATATACGAACTCGAAGGACTTCGAGGATGGTTTCTGGTTCTGGAGAAAACGAATAGGATTATTCAGTTGTCTTTTCTTTTCACCTTCTCTCATTGCGAGTACTCCTTGGTTTAGGAGATAGTACACCTATTACGCAAATTGGATAGTCTTCTTCCAAACCTTAGGCTGGTGCCGAACGGTAGGGAATGAAGAAAACCAATTAGCATAACGATGGTGTGCAGAAGGTATTAAGTTAAGACAAAGCAAGGGATTAGTAAGAGGGCAAAGTAAATTGCGACTGCTATTCACGACCGAACCAAGTATTTCTTCGCCAATCCTAAATCACCTTCGTATTTCTCTAGGACACTCCGTACACTATGAAGATCCACAGTTTATTTGGATACTCCATCGTATGGTTATATACGAACTCGAAAGGAACTTGTTCCAGTTCGGGGATGGATTCTGGTTCAGGAGAAATAGGAATAAGGTTTATTTGGTTGTCTTTTATCTTCACCTTCTCTCGCTTTGCGAGTGCTCCTAGGATTAGGACAGTACACCTTTTATGCTTATTGGATAGTCTTCTTCCAAACCATAGGCTGGTGCCGAACGGTAGGGAAGGAAGAAAACCATTTGGCCTAAAAGGGTGTGCAGACGGTAATGACTAAAGACATATAAAGGGATTTGGACAGATGGCAAAGAGATATACGGTTACAGTTGTGAATCTGGATAATGGAAGAGGCATTACTAAGAATACCGGAATACCCCACCGAAACATTTCAATGTTTCAGTTTCACTGTGTAATGTTAAAAGAAAAACTGATTTCCCGATTAGATACTTACTCCAGGGTATGTATTTACCAGGTATGATTCTCACATCTGTATGGTTTTACAGATGATGAGTGGGAGTAAGTTATTGGGAATAGGGTGATCATCCTCATTATATCGGGATTCGTTGTAATCGGTGATATTTGAGGAGATCATCTGGGCTGTTTGCCGGTCGGCAAATATTTGGTTTTGAATATCCGCTGTTGTGCACCAATTTCAAATTGATATATCTGTATGTCTATTTTCATAGAGTGAGATATACCTTTTGATATTATGTCGATGACATTTACCTATATCAGTGGATGGTTAGGTAAGGAGCATTAAACAGCGGTGTAATTCTTCTTAACCATAAGTACAGTTTTCAACCTACGACGCACAGTGAAAGAGTTGTTAGACTCAGCGGACTTATACAGAGTATTGTATGTTGTCCAGTGTCCATTAGGACAGAGGGGTTGGTCCTCGTACTATATTCAGTTTACTTATGACTTCTCTAGTTTTTACACAGGTGTTTCGTTGAAACACAGGGTCTGAATTTTGAGAAGTTATAGGTATTTGAATAAAGTAGAGAACCAGGTATTGCAAGTATCGGGATTCTTCAAAGTGATCGAAGATGTAGATACTTGTGTATGGTATTCAGTTGATAGTAATGATTAGAACCAGTTTCTCTTTCGGGTTACTCATAATTGGAAGCGTTCCTAAGTTGAGTAACGCTGATCGGCCTCCTTCCATTTGGTTGACATGCGCTGGTGACAGCTGCATGGTTTTGAATCTGGTTCAATTAAATCAGTGCCTCTAGTTCTATATTGGATATAGTACAGTTCATATCTTAACATTGTTAAGGTACGGGGAGTTGTCCGGCTTATGATTAAAACCAGACTCTGGATAACTCAAGGCACGTTTCTGTAATGGCTGTTTGTGGGTTGACCCAGGCTATGACGAGGGTTGACTTTCTACCATCTGGCAGATCAATAGAAATATTGTTCTAGACTCGCCACAGTTTTATTAAAAATGGATTTTTTCAAAAACAGTAGTGGGAGTATGGTAGAACTGGAAGTGATTCCAGAACCGCAAACGATTACTGAAGATTTGATAAGGAACCTAAAGATTCAATCTGTTTTGACATTCCATTGGCCACTCCGCAGATAAGGTGGGTAACTTCAGGCACCCGAGAGGTACTCCGGTAGCCTCAAGGACGGTGACAGGGAAGTTCTTGTTTACCCACACTCGCCATTGTTGTTGTTCCAGGCTGCGAGACCCGGCAGGAGGATGAGTATAGCGTCGTTCTAAACTAGTTTTAGAAGTGTGCGTCTATATGACTCTGGCAGAGGGTTGTCGTAGTCAGTGGGAGCAGCGGAAGCTTTGGTGGACATCAGGCTTATGTCTATTTATAGACTAAAGCAGATGTAGCGGAAATAGATCATCTATTTCTGATGTGACAGTCATAGGTTTGACGTCATCAGAATAGGGCATGGATCTGTTGAGAAGGTAGTAGGGTGTGATATCTTGGTATTTGGATGACATACACAGAGTAGGAAAAGAAACTCCTATACTACGATCGGTTATACTTTGGTCGTCACACAGTGGTTTCTCCACAAGGGACTTGGACATTATATAAGACATACTGGTTACTAGATCTATGCTTTTAGATCTAGATTTGGGTGGTTTCCCAATCAGGGTACCTTGACAGCATTCTAAGAGTATTTAGAATGGACGACTCCTGGCACGGTAGTGTACCTGCAGGTGATAGAGTCACCCTCTCTAAAGGTGTCTTACAGACTAAAGGGGAGAGGGATGTGCATGATTGGCAGATCACTTGCTCAGGCAATTGAGTCAATCGTGAGATGTCAAGTACCACACCAGATGTTGTTCTTGCACTAGATGCAATAAGTTGACATTGATCCAATCCTGGAGAAACAGTCGGAAGCGTTTTTAGATCATAAGTGAATGTTCTAGGGATATGATAACGGCTACCTCCTTTAGGAGACGGTTATCATTCCAGGCTTCCAAGGTGACATGGACGACAAGGAGGTTGTCAGAGTTATAGTTTTTCCCTCTGACGAGGGGCAGTATTTTGGACAGGTGGTCCAAGGCAATACTGAGGGTGGCATGGCGCAGGATACTGATTAAGTTCAGTTGACGATACAGTCTAAGAAGTTTGGAGTTGGAGTTCATTTATGAGCTAGGTCCCATCAGACATCCAGACATTCTAAGACAGGTATTGCTCATTTCGGGAGATGGCTTTCTCCGTGAACTTGAGATATAGACAGACATAGAAAGAAACATCACAGCGGATCCACTCACTGAGGCTATTCTTCGAACGCAATAGTTTCGCAAACGGGTTTTGTGAGACTGACTAGTAGAGGAGTTGGGTGTTCGGTATCACACGGGCTGTGAGTATGCGGCATCGCAATAATTAGCCTTGAGTGCAAGTGGGAGATTGTTGGAGATAGTGCCCTCAGAGTCAATTATTGGATCACAGGCACGTGATTGCAATGATTGAGGGAGGACCTATCCCGGCAGGACAGTCTTACTCGAGATGATAGTATGCTATCTGGTTTATCTTTATCATCGTGTACTGCTTTAGGTGACCTGACATGTCGCTATTACACGTTGATAGAGCCCCTAGGATTCTTGCTTGACTACCAGCAGTATGATGGCGATCATATATGTGGGAGCTGGTAGTCTATAAGCACATCCTTAAAAGGTCCCTAGTCGTAGGAGTTTCGAGACGGGGCATCGATACTCCATTAGTAGACTAGTGTATACAGTGGAGACCCCGACGAGAGGCGGTGGCCGGTCTCACAAGCCACTGGTGTCAGTTGGTTCACCTAAGATGTATACAGGTGCTCATTGGGTTATGAGTATACCGGACAGGACTCGCCGGGAACCTGCTAGTTGGTCTTATACCAGACGTCAGATAGCAGTTCCCTGGTGACATGTGTACAGGTTAGTTCATCGACCTGAGATCGTCATTTGTCTCGTGTGAGTTCCCACTGTGCTTTGATTACTACCCTACCACGGCTCAAAGGAGTCGTGCAAACAGGTTTTAGTTGGGTACAGTCCCGAGCCATATGGAGGCAGTGAGCGGATCTGCAGGGGTTCGTCTCTCCCGGTATTGGGGGTGAGGTCGCGCTGTGTCTAGGAGAGCCATTACACAAAGCCCTCGGCCGAGGCAGGAGATTTACTGGTAGGTATTCCAGTAGTATCTCAGGGTGTTCTGGGCTACACTCCGACACGACTTGTACCGCTTTTGGGGGTCTGACTTTTACCAACCCCCTAGGCCCGCCATGCGATACTCATAGACGAACGGACCGGACTGTACGGATATTGTCACTGACAGGCTCAGTAGGGTGTCAGGATGAGTTCGCTCATCGACGTCCCTTTTGGTCAATAGCTGGTGGCCCGTCACGTATTGGCTAATACCTTTGACGTGCTAGTGGTTAAATCCACAGCCATAGTATTGACGAGTCTTTAGAGTTCACCACACTTTCAGTTACTCAAGCTTTCGGGCGAAACGCTGTAGAGGCCGTATGGAGATATGGCAGGGTCCGATCAGATACGTGCGGTATTGCACGGATCAGGATCGGACAGTTTTGTACTAGTGGTCGTGTAGTTATATGGCAGGGTTCGATCTGATACGTGCGGTATTGCACGGATCAGGATCGAACGGATATTACTAGCCGGCTTTGGCTTAAGCCGGTCCTAGTTCAGTACAGTGTAGATTTTGTCTCATTGCATTTGTATCCGGACGGAATACAGATGCAGGTGTGTATGCACAGTATCGGGGTTTTCCTGTAATTTATTACGGGACCAGTTTTCTGGAGTTGCCAGTTTGCATTCCGTTCCGGCCGGTTTTCCTTTGTTCTTTCCCGGCCGGATTTTTCTGATGGAGGGGGTAATTTGCAGTTTTGCAAATTACATTTGAGGAGGGGGTTTCTTGCTTATTGGTGGCATCATGATAGTTCTTTATGATGAGATGCTTTCTTAGTCTTTTCATTTGCTTTTTGAGAAAGGATTGATTAGAGTTGATTAAGTGTTTTGGATGTGAGGTTTGCTTTTGATATGGTCACCATTCTTCTTCTCCTATACTCACCTCCCTTCATGTTTATGTTTTGATATTCATTCCTCCACCATATTCTTCTCACTTGATGAAAATGGTTGAAGACATTTTGAGAGAGAAAGAAGATGAGAGCTTCATCTTGAGAGTTTCATTCTTGATCTCATTTTCATGCTAGAAAAATGTAAGCACCATTTTTCTAATCTTGATTCCTCCATCATCTTCAAAGGCAACAAACCCCAAATGAGACATAGCCTCTACACTACACATTCTACAGCATATCTTGAGCATGTCGAGTTGCCGGCTTCATGCCCGAGTTGCCTCGGTATTGAGGCGGGAGCCCGTAAAAGACGCAGGCGATGTGGTGCCCTTTCCGGCGAGGAGGCGACGATATGGAGGCAAGACATTCCGCGGGAGATTGGGACGATGAAGAGAAGACCGGAGGACTCGGATCACTTGGTATACTTCTCTTCCCATCTCTTGTTTGCTAGCATTAGGTTAATGGTTACGATTCGGGTTTTCATTGTCCGCGGTAGCGCCGGTTTCCAAGTAAGGAAAATTTTTGATTCCGCATTTTGGCATCGGATAGACGGCCGGGGCGCTGCCGTGGCGCAACAATAGCCAATCGAGCATAGCGCAACATCAACCCCCAATACCGGGAGAGACGAAACCCCTCCTATCTCTCATTGCCTCCATGTGACTCGGGACTGTACCCAAAATCCACCTATTTGCACAACTCCTCTTGAGCATGGTATGGAGGAAATCAAATCACAGTGGAAGCTGCACAAGACTCTATGACGATCTCGAGTCTACAGACTAACCTGTACTAGTGTCATCAGAGGACTATTATCTGATGATAGGTATACTGCCATATAGGAGTCCTCTGCGAGTCCATTTGGTGTACCCATTCTCTAATGAGCACATTTGTACAATCTTTGATGTCACACACCAATGGTTGTGGGATCAACCATCGTCCTCCAAGGGACAAGAAACGTACACACTAGTCTGCTCTGGAATATCGATGCCCTGTCTCGGTATTCCCTCGACTAGGACCAGTTAAAGAATATACTTTTTGACCACCCTGGCCCTACTAGTATGATCTCATCATAATCCTGGTAGTCAAGTATATATCCTAAGGGCTTTATCAATATGTAAGAGACAGACAGTATAAAAATACCAGTGTACATGTTAAGATAAAGGTAACCAGATAGCATACTATCATGTCGAGCAAGAAAGTCTTAAATATATATATATATATATATATATATATATATATATATATATATATATGTCCAAGCATCCACTATATCAACAATAATGGCCTCTAGGGCATACATATTCCTAACACTTGTGCTCCCCGTCTTGGGTCTATCCTAATAAGGAAAAGTAAATAATATACATCGATGGTGACATCATCCTCAACCTGGAAGTGTCCCTATAAAAGAATATTGCATACAAGTTTTTACATGAATGAAAATGAAAAACTCTCATCTCACGAAAAAAAACCCCGGCTATTCAAACACGACGATCCAATATAACATATCACACCAACACATAACATCACATGTCATCAACGTAAGTAAATATGTGTATCCCAATTGTCGTTGACGTATAGCAACGAAACCGGAGATACACCACATATTACACTTACGGTCGCAGAAAAGAAAGTGAAAACTACAACAATTGGAATCTGCAACATCCTTAGACATCATAAACCCGAAATATCATATATTTCGGATTTCATGCCTAACCGTATAAATTCCTTAGACATCATAAACCCGGAATATCACATATTCCGAGTTTCATGCCTAACAATATAAACCTGGTATTTTAGTCTCAAATTGAAAACACTTTTCAATATCCAGTCGGGCAATTCAACAAGATTCCTAACAAATGATCGAATGCTCGTCGGAAACATTAGAGGAAGGCCGCACCCACGATGCCGTCAACGAAGTGCACTTAGGCGGAACACCGCGGCCGCGAGCACCCAGACGGATGCTTTTGGCAACGGGGTTCTGCTACAGTCACTTGGTCGGAGCTATGGGGCGTGGATATCTAGCAGTGTTACCCGGCGAGTGTTCGCGTACTATACGAGATTGTGACAGAGTTTTGATCTGAATCAAAACCCCGCAGAAACCGATCAAGTGAGACTAAATTGCTAGATTTACAAAATACTAATTAGTTTTCACAAAACTAATTATTGTTGATTCCAAATATTGTATCACAGATCATAGATATATAGATGATGTTAAACATTTCGATCGATACATCAAACATCCAAAATTTTTAGAGAACTCAACACTAGATTCAGATTTAAAAATACCGAGAGAGTGCCACTAGTACATACGGACCAACACAAGAAAGCACGCTCCCTGCCTCACCAACGGCACCGCGGAACTGCCGCCAAAAGCATGTTTTGGCCGCGCTTCTGCGGTCGTTTGGTCGAATTGGGCCGTCGTTTTTCTTAGGGATCCATATGAAACCCAGCACAATTTTCTGAATATTTTTAATATGAAAAATTCCAAATTTTGAAAAATTTCTAGAGAGCATGAAAAAACGCGGTTTCGATGTTCAATCGAACACTTTAACTTCGCCTAGACAACTTCTAATACTCTAGCTTATCTCTAATACCACTGCTGGGTTAGCTTAGCACCCCCGACGGGTTTTGGCAAGCATCAAGTATGCTATTTTAAAAAATCTAGGGTGCCGAGCGAGCCCGACCAAGGATCTAACTAGAGAATTAGGGTTAAACTAAGAAAGTAAACAACTTTACTCTACGTGAACAAGGAATACAACCTATGTAGACCGGTCCTTCACTTCTAAAGCTCCGTGTAGTAGTCCCTTAGCTCCAAGTGGTGGTCTCCCGGACTCTTGTTAGGCTCCACTAGGCGAAAGGAACGAGCTTGCTCAAGGATTTTCGAGGCCGAAGATGATCAACGTCGAAGAATCTCTAACTCAAGCTACCTCTTCACTAATTGAGAATTAGTGAATGAAACAACCTATACTAAATGGCTAGTTGTAAGTCTATGTAACCCACCCCGGTACTTACGGGGAGGCGGAAAGAGTAAAAATCGGATTTTTATCACAAGGAAACATAGACTAACATTGAAGGATCTTTGCTAAAGAAAAACTAACAAAGTAATTACAAGTTTTAGCTACTAGGTTAGATGGTTATACCTAGTTCTTGAACTCCTTCTCTTCTTGTTGTGGTCCTCCTTGTTGCTAGCTCCTTGGAGTGGTGTAGACGGCTCCTCCTCCTCGTCTTCTCTTTGCTGAAGAAAGATCCACCCGAAGGCCTCTACCTTGAGCTCCTACCTCAACCAAGAAGTAACAAGTGTGCTTGGCTTGCTAGGCTAAGAACCCTAGAATGAGTAGAGAGGTGTTTTGATGGTTTTATCTCACAAAGCTTGGATTTTCAACACATGAAAAACTTAAGCTTTTGAGAGAGAGGAAGAGAGAGAGCTTTGCAAGAGAGAGAATGAGTAAGAGAGAATGAGAGAATAAATCCCAACCTTGCTCTCATATGAGAGAATATGAGAATAATAATAATAGTTAGGAAAATTGTGATGGTTAGTTGATTTGACCATTATCATTTCACATTAAATGCTAATGCAAGCTTCAAGAAGCATCTTTCCAAATGAAATCATCATGGTCAACAAAAGTCAACAAGTCAAATGGTCAACCCAACCCTAAACATGGCACAATTATCCTTAATTAATATTATTAATCATATTTCTCATTCTCATTAGGGTTTAGAAAAAGTCAACGGTCAAAAAACCTAATGAGGTTCCTCTGCCTCTGTCAACTGTGCATACACACCCGCATCCGTGTTCTGAGGAACATGAATACAATGAGACAAAACCAATCCCAAAACAAATACTAGGATCTGGCTTAAACCAAAGCCCGCTAGTAATAACTGCCCGGACACCAAACGTGCACAGGTGCGCGTATGTAAACGAACCCCGTCGCAAAACCATGCAACATCTACTCTGTTTTGCCCAAAGGTGAACAACCCTCTGTGTGGGACTCTAAAGACTCGACACTACGCTGGCAGTGGGTTTAACCACAGGCCGCAAGCGGTACTAGCTGTACATACCAGTCCCCAGGTAGATGCCGATAAGAAGACCGATGAGGTGAACCCATCTGAACTCCTACTGAGCCTGAATGTGACAATCTCCGTACAGTCCGGTCTGTTCGTCTGAGAGTATCGCATGTCGGGCCTAGGGGGCGGTAAACGTCAGTCCCCTAATAGCGGTACAAGTCGTGTCGGAGTGTAGCCCAGAACACCTTGAGAAACTACTGGAAACACTACCAGCAAATCTCGCTTTCCCTGGCTAGGGACTTTGTGTAATGGCTCTCCTAGACACAGCGTGATATCAACTCCCAATACCGGGAGAGACGAATCATGTCTAACTGTCACTGCCTCCAAGTGCTTCGGGACTGCACCCAACTACTACCTGTTTGCAGGACTCATTTGAGCTGTGGTAGGGTAGTAATCTAAGAACAGTGGGAACACACTCGAGGCGAAGTGACAGTGTCAAGTCAACGGACTAAGCTGTACTCATGTCACCTGGGAACTGATAACTGACGATAGGTATAATACCAACCAACAGTTCCCAGCGAGTCCTGTCCAGTGTACTCGTAACCTAACAAGCACCCGCATACTATCTCAAGTACGACGTACTAATGGCTGTGGGACAGACCATCTCCCCTGCTGGGATGAGAAGCGCATACGCTAGTCTACTCCGGAGTATCGATGCCCCGTCTCGATAATCCTACGACTAGGGACATGTATAAGGATGTGCTTGTAGATTACCCAGCCCCCACTAGTGTGACTGCCATCACAACGCTGGTAATCAAGCAAAGATCCTAAGGGCTCCACTAATATGTATAAGCGATATGCTAAAAGAAACACATGCACATATTAAGTAGAAACAAACCAAGTAGCATACTACCATTTTGAGCAAGATTGTTTATACAACTGTGAATATCCCAAGCTTCCATTAAGTAATATACAAACTAGTATGATACAGTAATGGCCTCTAGGGCATATACACTAACACTAGTTTGGTATAGATTGGTGAAGTATGAATTTTGCTCACTTTAGAATTAATTTTCTCTCTTTCTTTTCTTCACTCAAGAAAACCTAGTGAGCTCAAATGAGATGAAGAAGAAGAAGTGATCAATGGGTGAAAAAATATCTCCAAGATATTTGTAAAGATTTAACCATGGCTAAAGATAATGGTTGGGTTAATAAATATCTAAAGTAAAAAAAAATTAGTGGACTAAGTCAAGAATTCCATATGTTTCTACAAGCATCCAAACCAAGCCATTTTCCACATAATTTTGTTTATTCCCTAAATAAATAATCATCCTAATTATCTTAAGTATGGTATGAGTCTCATACACCCATGTGAAATGTAACATCAAGCATGACACAAAAAAAATACATTAACATATATCACATATATATTAAATGTATAAGTAGGAAAGAAATTCTTAAGTGAGCTAATATTAGTTAATATATATTAATATATCAAATATATAAATATATATATATTAAATTATTAAATCAACACTTGATTTAATAATCCGGCTATATCACATATACCCGACTAATATCATATACATGTATATCAAATATACATATAACAAATTATTGAATCAACACTTGATTCAATAATTCGGTTATATCACATATAACCGATATCGCGAGATTAGAATACTGTATCACATAAACGTATCAATCTCGGTCCCGCACATATCACATATGTGCCCTACTTCATTTCTCTTGAGCCAGGAAACCTCTGTGTAGGACTCTAAAGACTCGTCAATACGCCAGTAGTAGGTGATGATCATATCAGTCACCCGCAAGCCGCCAGCGGTACTAGTTGGATGTAACGGCTACCCAGGTATTGAGCGATCATATGATCAATAAGCAAGCTTATTCATAATTCCGTGAATCTAGTAAATAACACTACCGTACAGTCCGGTCTCTTCGTCTGATATGTCGCATATCGAGTCTGGGGGTGGTAAAGTCAGACCCTAATAACTTGATAAGTCATGCCGATATGAGGCTCATAACGGGTTGAGAAACTACTGATAACACTTACCAGTAAATCTCATCATCAGTCCTGGCCAGGGACTTCCTGTTATGGCCAATCGAGCATAGCGCAACATCAAACCCCAATACCGGGAGAGACGAAACCCCTCCTATCGCTCATTGCTTCCATGTGACTCGGGACTGTATCCAAAAACCACCTGTTTGCACGCTCTCTTGAACATGGTAGGGTGGAAATCAAAGCACAGTTGGAATCACACAATACTCTATGATGATCTCAGGTTTACAGACTAACCTGTACCAGTGTCACCAAAGAACTGCTATCTGATGATAGGTATAATACCATCTAGGAGTTCTCGGCGAGTCCTGTTCGGTGTACCCATTCTCCAATGAGCACCTGTGTACAATTTTTGATGTCATACACCAATTGATGTGGGATCATCCATAGTCCATCAAATTGGGCAAGAAACGTATACGCTACTCTACTCTGGAATATCGATGCCCCGTCTCGATACACCCACGACTAGGAACAATTAAAGGATGAACTTGTGGACTACCCTGGCCCCACTATTATGTCTGCATCATAATCCTGGTAGTCAAGTACACATCCTATGGGCTTTACTAACATGTGAGACAAGACAGTATCACAATACTAGTCTACATGTTAAGATAAAGAGTAACTAAGTAGCATACACTATCATGTCGAGCAAGAAAGCCCTCCCCATATATGTCCAAGCATCCATTATAATATAAAATCATGTACAATTATAGCCTCTAGGGCATACATACAACTAACAATATATACATATATATATATATATATATATATATAAACTAATATTAGCTCACTAAATATTTTCTTCTCATTATACATATTAATATATATGTGATATATATATATATATATATGTATGTATATATATTATTGTATCATTGTTGATGATGCATAGAACTAGGATGTATGAGAATCACACATGAGTTAATGTGATGAGTTGGAAATAGTTTGATTTATGAATTAGTGGAAAATGAGAATGAGTCATTTTCTTAGATGCTTGTGGAAGTTTTAAGAAGCCATTACTCACTCCATTCTCCTTGTTTTTATTCAAAGATATTTCCTACTATCTCATCACTTCACCTCATGGCACTCTCTCTCATTCCAAGTTCATCCTCATCTTCTTCCTCACTTGCTTTCTAGCATTTTCTTGAGGTGAGAAAAGAAAAGAGAAAATAGAAAATAAAGTGAGCAAAATTCCTACTTCATCAACCTAAACTTTACTAGCCCTTTAGTATAGGTTGTTTGCTTAACTAATACTTTGATTAGTGAAGAGTGAGCTTGAGTGAGAGAGACTTCAAGGTGGATCATCATCGGCCTCGCAGGCGACGAAGCAAGCTCGTTCCTTTCACCAAGTGGAGTCTAAGAAGAGTTCTAGGGACTACTATGTTAGGAATATGTATGCCCTAGAGGCCATTATTGATGATATAGTGGATGCTTGGACATATATATAGAGGAATTTCTTGCTCGAAATGATATTATGCTATCAGGTTACCTTTATCTTAACATGTAGACTGGTATTTATACCCTCTGTCTCTTACATGTTGATAAAGCCCTTAAGATATATACTTGACTACCAGAATTATGATGAGATCATAATAATGGGGCCAGGGTGGTCCAAAAGTACATCCTTTAATCAGTTCCTAGTCGTGGGAATATCGAGACTAGGGCATCGATATTCCAGGGTAGACTAGTGTGTACATTTCTTGTCCCTTAGAGGGCGATGGTTGATCCCACAACCATTGGTGTGTGACATCAAAGATTGTACACATGTGCTCATTGGAGAATGGGTACACCGAAGAGGACTCGCCGAGGACTCATATGTGGCAGTATACCTATCATTGGATAGCGGTCCTCTGATGACACTGGTACAGGTTAGTCTGTAGACCCGAGATTGTCATAAAGTCTTGTGTGGCTCTCACCGTGCTTTGATTTCCTCCCTACCATGCTCAAGAGGAGTTGTGCAAATAGGTGGATTTTGGGTACAGTCCCGAGTCACATGGAGGCAATGAGCGATATGAGGGGTTTCGTCTATCCCGGTATTGGGGGTTGATGCTGCGCTATGCTCGATTGACTATAACTGGAAGTCCCTGGCCAGGGCTGCTGCCGAGATTTACTGATAAGTATTCTCAGTAGTTTCTTGAACCGTTATAGGCCAGACATTGGCATGACTTATCACGTTACATGGGTCTGACGTTTACCACCACTAGAGATGATATTCGACATATTAGACGAAGAAACCGGACTGTACGGTAGTGTTACTGATAGGCTTCATGGAGACTATGGACAAGCTTGCTTGTTGATCTTCATATCGCTCAATACCTGGGTAGCCGTTACGTCCAGCTTGTACCGCTGACGGCTTGTAGGTGACCGATGTGATCATCACCTACTGCTGGCGTGTTGACGAGTCTTTAGAGTCCCACACAGAAGTTCCCTGGTTCAAGTTAACCGTATTATAATCTGGCAGTTAATGGTTCGGTTATATGTGATATAACCAGATTGTCAAATCAAGTGTTGTTTTGATAATGTGATATACAGATAAATGATATTGGTCAGTCATATATGATATAACCGGATTATTAAATCAAGCGTTGATTTAATAATGTGATATATATTATATGCGATATAATTATATCATAACTAATATCATTAGCTCACTAATTATTCTTCATAATATATATATTAATGTATATGATATATATATATATATAAATATATATATATATATATAATAAAGCAAGGCTTGAATTTCTATTTTTGAGAAAAATAGAAATGAGGTGGACAATGAGAGCATGGTTGCAAGCATAGGATTTATATTTGTTTATTCACCTTGACTCACTATTCAAGCATGGTTGTCGTTTTATATTGCAAAATTCCATGCTTGAATGAGTGGGGGTCAAAAGTTGTCATTAATTCTAAGCTCATTCTCAACACTTATCCATTTTCTTGAGTTGCTCCCATGGTCGCTATCTAGCTTCTTCTTCTTCTTCCTCAATTTCTATAGTTCAAGCTTCAATCCTCACTTGTGATGTGAACCATGAAGCTTGAACACGAACTTGTGAGCTTTTAACATCCCCTACTTCACCATCCTACACTTGACTAGCGATCGAGCATTGCGTGTTTACTATGCTAAAGAGTTTAGTGTAGAGGTAGCTTTAGTTGGAGGGACTTCGCATGGATCATCTTCGTCACGAAGATCATAAGAGGAAGTTCGTATAAAGCCCGAGCCTAGTGGAGTTGCAGGACTACTATACGGAGCATGTGAAGTGAAGGACTCGATTTACGAGGGTATAACCATCTTTCAGTTTCTCTAGTTGTTCACATCATCATAGCAAACCCTAATATTCTATCAAATATCATATATAGTCTAACTTAGCACCTAATAAAAATTAAAATTTGGCATGCTTGATGCTACTAAAACCTCATGGTGGTGCTAGGGTCGACTTTCATACTACTTGGAGCTTTAGAAGTGAAGGACCGGTCTACAAAGGTTGTATTCTCGTTTCACTTAGTGTAGAACTTGTTTGCTTAGTATAAAACCCTAATACTCTTGTTCGATTCTAGGTTAGTATAGCTTAGACCTCTAGATTTTTTTAAATTGAATACTTGATACTTGTATAAACCTAGTAGAGGTGCTAAGACTTACTTTCAGTTTCCCCAACTTCCCTACGAACCCTTTTGGAAATACTTTGAACGGTTTAAAGATCTCATGATCCAATGCTCTCATCACGGAATCGATAGATGGCAACTTTGCCGAATTATGTACGAGGGTATTAATCCATCTACAAAACAAATGCTAGAAACCATTTGTCAATGTCATTTCATGTCAAAAGACGAAGGAGAAGCATGACAATTTCCTGAAGACCTCACCGAACAAATGTTACAATGGGAGAGCACTAGACCATCAACATCATCTTCATCTAGGGCAGGTATCCATCAACTCAATGTTTCCATCGCAGTGAAAGCCGAAATAGTTGCGATGCAAAAGAAACTCGAAGGTATGGAAAGCAAATTTTCTTCAGCCTCTAAACCAAGTTATGCTCCCCAAAACCGAGTGTGGTTGCTGTTTTGACTCATCATATTTAACGGAAGAATGTTCTTTGAATTCTCCGTCTCAAGGTCAAGAACAAACTAATGCTGCTTTAAAGACCAAGAAACGATCCTTAATCCTCTACATATAATCAGGGATGGAGGAATCATCCTAATTTTTCTTGGAACCAAAACCGATCTCCAAATCAAAATCAGTTCCCAAGACAAAATAACTATCAAAGGCTTCCCCTACAGCAACAACAACCACCACAACAAATTCAGCAGCCTTTTCAACTTCAATCTTTTCAAAATCCGGCCAACAACTTTATCCCTTATAATAATTCTTTCCAACCACAGACTAATATTCCAACGGCCGGTACCGATAAAATCTCTGCACTCGAAAGAAGCTTAGAAAATTTTATTAAACAATCCACACAAACGATGGCTAATTTAACGTCTTCTATCGAAACGTTAGTACAACACACTAGTGAAAGCATAAAATCAATCAAAGCACAAATTGCACAGTTGAATGTTGCGATGAGTGAGAGAGGGAAAGAGAGACTTCCATCTCAACCCCTACCAAATCCCGGCCACTCACAAAGCGCAAACATCGTCCTTCACCAACAAAATCATAACGTAAATGCCGTAACTACGTTGATATCGGGAAGAGTGCTGAACAATCATGTTGGTGAACAAGTTGATGTTGATGAGCATTACTTCTACTCCTACTTCATCTAGTCCACCACCTTCTTCTGAGCTTAATCTTCGTTCTTCACTAGGCTCGAACCCTCATCCCACTTCCTTGAATGAATTGCCATCTAAGACCATCCCAAATCTAATTTTAGGATCCATTCCACACCAGAAACTTCTCCATAAGTGTTGGACCTAACCCCTGTTGATAAAGCTCCTTTTCCAAACCGGTTAAGGTCCAACAAACCAAGTCCACAAATGGAGAAGATTGTGAAAATTTTTAAGCAAGTTAACATACATATTCCTCTCTTAGATACTATCCAACAAGTTCCATCCTATGCGAAAATTTTAAAGGATTTGTGCACTAAGAAGAGGAAAACTCAAGTGCCTAAAAAGGTTTTCTTAGCGAGCAATGTGAGCAATGCTTTTACCCAACATTTGTCCAAGAAACGTAAGGACCCTGGTTGTCCTACAATATCTATAAGTATTAGGGATGAAAACATCAATCATGCTCTACTCGATCTAGGTTCTAGTGTTAACTTACTCCCGTATTCTGTTAATGGGCAATTAGGCATAGGAGAGTTGAATCCTGCACACTGCACTCTCCAGATGGCCAATCGATCTATCACCCACCCTAGGGGTGAGCTAGAGGACGTGTTAATCAAAGTCGGGGAATTTATATTCCCCGTGGATTTTATAGTTTTAGATACACAGCCTATGGAAAACCTACGGAACCAAATCCCGGTGATTCTTGGTCACCCATTTCTAGCAACTTCCAATGATGTAATCAATTGTCGTAACGGTTCTATGAACCTATCCTTTGGGAAGAAGACAATTAAGCTTAACATTTTCAGGATAGGAAGTCAACCCTCCGAACCTTCTGCTCATCTAATTGATATATATTCTGTCAACGAGATAGCTTTCGATAGTTGCGAAGTTGAAGAACTTTGCGATAATGATCTCAACACCACCAGTGTGTTATTGTTTGATCCAGCTATTTATACGGTTGAAGACCCTCTTGTCGACAAGTCCACCCTCGAGTCCGAATCCTTTGACTTGTCGCAAAAGTTAGTTGAACTTTTTGAGCCAATCTCTTACGCTAGCTATGAACCTCTTATGGAGTCTGAGTATCATTCCCTTACCTTACCATCTATCGTCTCTCCGCCGACACTAGATCTCAAGCCACTACCGTCTCATCTTAAATATGCATATTTATGTGAGAATGAGTCTTTGCCCGTTATCATATCAGCTTCTCTAGCTTTAGAGCAAGAGAAAGCCCTTCTGTCTGTCTTGAGATCGAATCGGCAAGCTTTTAATTGGACAATGGCAGACATCAAAGGGATTAGTTCCTTGATTGTTGAACATCATATACATTTGATAGATGAAGCCAAACTAGCCCGAGACCCACAAAGATGGTTGAATCCCATCATGAAGGAGGCGGTAAAGAAAGTAATCATCAAATGCCTAGTTAATGGTATAATTTACCCAATATCTGATAGCCAATGGGTAAGTCCTATTCATGTGGTCCCTAAAAAGTCTGGTATCACGGTCATAACTAATTAAGCTAATGAGTTTATTCAAACACGCGTCCAAATTGGGTGGCGGGTATGTATTGATTATAGAAAACTCAATGTCACGACGAGGAAAGATCACTTCCCTCTACCTTTCATTGACCAGATGCTAGAACGTTTATCCGGGCATGAATACTACTGTTTTTGGATGGATACTCAGGTTATAACCAGATTCCCATCGCCGTAAAGGATCAAGATAAGAAAACTTTTACTTGTCCTTTCGGTACTTTTTCTTATAGACACATGCCCTTTGGGTGATGCAATGCTCCCGCTACATTTCAGGGGTGTATGATGGGGATATTCTCGGACATGGTTGAGAATTTTCTGGAGATATTCATGGACTATTTCTCCATATTTGGGGACTCCTTTGAGAAATGCTTACGTCATCTTGACGCTGTTCTTACCCGCTGTAAGGATAAGAACTTAACATTGAATTGGGAAAAATGTCATTTCATGCTTTAAGAATGTATTGTCTTAGGGCATATCATATCACGAAAGGGCATTGAGGTAGACAAAGCTAAAATAAATGTCATTTCCAACCATCCTCCTCCAAAATACGTCAAAAATATACGATCCTTTTTTGGTCATGCAGGATTTTATAGACGATTCATTAAGGACTTTAGCAAAATTGCGAGTCCCTTAACTCTTCTCTTGGCTAAGGATACAACATTTCAATTCGACTCGGATTGTGTGGCTGCTTTTGAATCGCTTAAACGTTCCCTCACTACAGCCCCCGTTCTGTCATCTCCAGACTGGAATCTGTTGGGTTGCCTAGAACGGCAGCGAGGTTTCAGGAGGCATCTTCCATGCAAAATTAAAATTTAACCCTAACCTAGAATCCTATACTAGAAAATGCGACGAATCGAATGCAAACAACTTTGCAACTAAAGTGAACAAGGAATACAACCTTTGTAGACCGGTCCTTCACTTCAATAGCTCCGTGTAGTAGTCCCTTCTCTTTGATCATGAACTCTCAGACTCTAGAGAGGCTCCCATGAAGAAATGAACAAGCTTACATCGAAGTCTTCGAGGCCGAAAATGATCTACGTCGCGGAGACACTAACCCAAGCTACCTCTTCACTAATTATAGAATTAGTGAAGCAAACACCTTAAACGAAATGGCAAGTAGAAGAGGATGATGAAGTAAAAAAATTTCTCACTTTAGAAATCATTTTCTCACTCATTTTTCTCATCTCCATTGAAGCTATTGAGCTTGAGGAAGAAAATGAAGAAAAATCTTATGAAATTAATCAAGTGGATAATGGCAACCATGGGTGAATTTAGTATCATATACTTAACCTTTGTAGAGACTTAACCATGGCTAGGATAATGGGTTGGGTTAATAAATATCTTAAGAAAAACAAAATTTGTGGACTTAGTCAATGCAAACAACAAGTTTCTTCAAGCTTCATGCCTTGACAAAATCATTTAGTTTTGAATTACTTAATCTATTAAAAACCCTAGGATTAAAACAAGCATGGTGTAAGTCATACACACACCCAAGTTGCATGTATCATCAAACATGACACAAAATAATGTACACTTTCATATAATACATATATACAATGTGCACAAACAAAGTGAGAAAGGAAATCTTAAGTGAGCCAATACTAGTTAATGTAAATTAATATATCAAATATATAATTATACATTAGATTATTAAATTAACACTTGACTTGATAATCCGGTTATATCATATATAACCGACTAATATCTAATGTAACAACTTATCGAATCAACACTTGATCCGATAACCCGGCTATATCACATATAACCGACCGATGTCACAAATCGTGAGAATAGAATACGGTATCACATATCGTATTAATCTCGGCCCTGCACATATCACATATGTGCTCCTACTCCATTTTGCTTGAGCCAGGAAACCTCTGTGTAGGACTCTAAAGTCTCGTCAATACGCCGACAGTACGTGATGATCATATCAAACACTCACAAGCCGCAAGCGGTCTGCTAAATGTAACGGCCACCCGGGTATTGAGCGATCGGAAGATCAACAAGCAAAGCTGCCCATACTCCTGCGAATCCAATCCGTAACACTACCGTACAGTCCGGTCTCTTCGTCTGATATGTCGCATATCTCGTCTAGGGGTGGTAAACGTCAGACCCCGGTAACTCAATAAGTTGTTCCGATATGAGGCTCACAACGGGTCGAGAAACTAATGATAACACTTACCAATATATCTCTGAAGCAGCCCTGGCCAGGGACTTCTTGTTATAGCCAATCGAGCACAGCGCAACATCAACCCCCAATACCGGGAGAGATGAAACCTCTCCTATCGCTCATTGCCTCCATGCGATTCGGGACTGTACCCAAAAGCCACCGTTTTGCATGTTCTATTGAATGTGGTAAGGTGGAAATCAAAGCACAGTAGGAATCACACAAGACTCTATGACGATCTCGGGTCTACAGACTAACCTGTACCAGTGTCACCAGAGAACTGCTATCTGACGATAGGTATAATACCATCTAGGAGTTCTCGGCGAATCCGTTCAGTGTACCCAGTCTCCACTGAGCACCCGTATACCATCTCTGATGTCAAACACCAAGGGATATGGGATCATCCATCGCCCATCTACGTGGGTCTAGAAGCTACACGCTAGTCTACTCTGGTATATCGATGCCCTGTCTCGATACACCTACGACTAGGAACATTTGAAGGATGTACTTGCCGACTACCCTGTCCCCACTAGTATGATCCGCATCATAATCCCGGTAGTCAAGTACTCATCCTAAGGGCTTTATCAACATGTGACATAGAGACAATCAGTTTACATGTTAAGATAAAGAGCAAACAGATAGCATACTATCATGTCGAGCAAGAAAGTCCTCCGTATATATGTCCAAGCATCCACTACAATATACATCGTATGTACAGTGATGGCCTCTAGGGCATACATATAACTAACAATCTCCCACTTGCACTGTAACGCCTTGAAAAGTCGTTTTGGTGTTTTCCTGAAAATCGGTGAAAATTCGGTATTTTTCCGAAAACCGTCCTTTTTGTTATTTTGCAGTTTAGGCCTAATTATACCTAATTAGGATAGGTAATTGCTAGTTTTTAGTAGCAAATGAGTTAATTATGAAATTCTGGTCGTTTAAAATTTTTCCCTAATTTTTCAATTTTTAATATTATTTTAAGCCGGTAAGAAAATACATTAAATTAGCTATAAATACAAATTTAAATGGGCTAAATTTAAGCTTTAAAATCTAGTTGTAACTGAAATTTTTATTATTTTATTTCAAGTTTTAACTAATTTTTATTATGGAAAACGAAATTTATTGAATTTAAGCTTAAACTTGCAATTTTTGACTTGTACGGGGTCTTTTTGCATAAAAAAAATTTTTGTGCACTCTCTCTCACTTTTCCCACACCCTAGGCCGGCCCATTTCCAGCAGCTCATGGAAAAAAATTCCATGCTCCTTTGACTTTTTATATTGTATGGGAATGAGGTTTTTTTTAAAGGATTTTGAATTGTTAATTGGGTATGGGTCTTTTGTGGGTTGGTAGGGGTTGACCATGACTTTTTCCCACACCCCACACCATCCCCCTTCCCTTGTTCTGGCCGAATTCTAGCATCCCCCCTTCATTTTTTTTTCTTTGCATCTTCTTGTTAAACTCTTCAAGTTTGCTCCAAATTCCAAGTTAAAACTCACAAATTAAACCCCATTCTTCATCCCCTTTCTCCTTAGCCTCTCTTGCTTGGAATCATGGTGCTATGAGGCCATAATTGTGGCAAATTCTTCTTGCTTGATCTATAAAATTTGAGGTATAATTTCTACTCATTTAAGTTCCTATGGTTAAAATTCTTTAATTGAGTTGTTTAGTGTTAATTTTAGTGCTAATTTCGAATCTAGTTTTTTTAGTTCATGTCTTGAATTTTAGTTAGGGTTAGGAAACCATTATTTAGTTAATTAAATCTATTTAATTAATCTAGTTGTTTACTAAACCAATCTTTAAGGTTACTTTGCTTAAGTGGCTTCATATTATGCTAATCTATGTTAAACTTGTGTGAAATTTTCATTAAGATTGCTAATTACCAATTCAAGAAAGGGTTGTGTTTGGATATTGAGTTTTGTAGCATGGTAAATGAGTTAAAATTGTGTTGTTGTGGCTAACTAGTAGTGTGGTTGGATGGTTGTGTTGGACTGTGATAACTTTGTCGCTAATTGTCGATGTTTGCACCAAATTGCAAATTCTAGCTTACTAGTTTTTATTAAAATATTGTGATGAATTAATTGCGATGTCTTGATGACATTTTTAGTGTATCCTCTGACTTTTAGGATGTGTGAGTGTGGATTTTTGAGTGTTCGGGTTTTAGTTTTTCCGGGCGACCAAATCGACGATTCTAGTTAGTTTTGCGATTTTCGCGTGCGTTCTGCGCACCTGTGCACGTTGTACCTAGCTTGTGAACGTTAGTATCTTCGTTTGGGTTTTACGTCGTTCTTGATGTGTAACCTTATGTTTGGTATTGATGTAAATTCCAAGTTCGGTCGCGGAGACGTCAGACGCGGCACGAAAGGGGAAAGCGGTGATTGGACGTGACTAGCTAGGGATTCCGGTGAGTAGATGTAACATCTACGGGGGACTATCGTTGGATGGCGCAAGTCGCCCGATAGTTTTAGTAGATTAAAAAGATTCTTAGTATGTTAGTAATTAGGGGTGTAATACTTGTATGATTATTTGCTACATTCATGCCTTATATTGACATACATATGCGAACCCATTTAATAGGACACATGCACCATTGCCAGGGTTTTTATATGCATCACGAGCACTATTCATGCTTACACACACACCCTGATAATTGCCATGCCACCACACTAGATAACCTTTAAATTGAAACCTTTTACTATAATTGATACTGAAACTTGTGTTATTGTTTTAATTCCTTAAAATGAAATCGTAGGATTGCTATTCATGTGCATGTACTTCATCATATAATTTGTTCATGCCTAATCTATTAATCACACATCGCAACTTGATTATTGATACCATATGCATTCATTATCATTGACATATGCCCTTTTGAGGATTTCTTGAGATTTTACGATATTTCTGGATATCGGGGGAAAGCCGCAAAATTTCTAAACTTATTATTTTTTTTAAATATGTAAATTGCGGTTTCCTAGTGATGTAAGTGTCGTCCACCATGAGTTTGCTGTGGTTTTCGAGATCCGTGTCGAGGAGTGGAGGAACCGTCACGGGTACATGGTGGGCCCGGTAAGGTACCCCGGGGCAAGAGGAATGTGTTGTTGACGTTGAGCCTGGCAGGGGATGGATTACCTACCGGTGACTGTTTTGGCACGGCGGATATCCAGAGGATACCGACCGTGGCCGCGAGATGATGAGATATTGATATTTGAGATGGGTCAGCCGGACGGCTTAGGCCAGAGATACTTTGATTTGAGATTTGAGACAGTTTTGAGGTGTCGTTGCTGGACACGGATTCTGTTTGGTTCTATTGGTATTGTGCTGATATTTCAAAGGAGATTCCTAAAGGAAAAAGATGATTTCTTATACTTACATATGCGGATCACGAGTATATTTATATTGCATACATACTTGCTAGTATAGTCATATTGCATACATACCTGCTATTATATCCTGCCATACCTGTATTATAGATGCTAGGATGCTTGTGTGCATACTTGCGATAGCCTCTATAAATGTTATTTATTACTCACGAGTTGGCAACTCACCCCCGTTGTGCCACAGTCTTTTGCAGGTCCGCTCCGTCAGTACAGTAGCGGCGGGCGCACCACTTCTTTTGCCTCGTTTTCCTGGACTCGAGGTCTTGCTCTTAGGTGGGTTATATTATTATTTTTATACCACCTTGTATATTCTTTGTATCTAGAGTACTCCATCTACTGTATCTACCAGTATTGTTGTATATTGACCTAGAGATGAGACTGTGAGATTTGTGGACATTTTATACTGTATTTTAGGGTCGAGCTCAATTGAGTCGACATGATATTTTCTTTCATGCTTCTTTATGATTATTTTGCATGTTGTTGCTTTATATTGCGTGGGATTTGTGACCGCCTTGTGGCGAAGAGCTAGCTCCCGCTTGGGGATGCCTTATTTGTTGGATTTATATATATTCTTGTTGTACCCATTTTGGGGGCCAGTATTTACAAAGGAGACTCTGCCGAAATTTTCGGAAAAATTGATATTGTTTTTAAAAAAAGGCTTTATATGACTTATTTGATAAACTCGCTTTCAATTGATTGGGTTTTCTTCACTCTTTTGCTTATTTGGTTTTGGTTTCTGGGCTTTGGCTTACTTATTTTACGGATGTCTTGAGACGTTTCGTAACTTAAGTGCCAGTCACGTTCCGTACCCTGCGGGTCGTGACAAAGTTGGTATCAGAGCGATAGGTTTTACCTTTGTGAGTGTAGGATGACCCTTGGTAGATGGAGTAAGTGACTTAAGTAGGGTAACGTAGCGTGTGTATGTCTGCGGCATACTTGCGATACGGTACTCCGCCTAAGTGACTTTAGGATATACTTGCTTGAAAATTCCTTCTTCAATTCCGTGTATCCTATGATCCTATTGCACTGTTCTTACTATCCGTTTTCCTGTAACAGCCACTATGCCGCCGAAGGCTACGAGGGCACAGTGGGCTGCCGCCCGAGACGAGATTCGAGCTGGCTCGTCCGAGACTAGGACTGAGCAGGGTGGTATGCCTACGCCGCAGGGACAGACCGATCCACCTTCCCCTGGCCGTATGGATAGACTCGAGACTGGTATGGAGGAGTTGCGACAGATGATAGGGGGCATGCAGGAGCTACGTCAGATGGTAGGATCCCTAGTTGCAGCCAGTCGTACACCGAGGCCGGATGACGCACCTACTACATCCCAGACTGCTATGATACCTGCTCCTACTACTACCGCCGTGACCATCCTGGTTTCACTATAGGATTTCATGAGGCTGAGACCTCCAGTATTAACCGGCACCGAGGCAGAGGAGGACCCACAGACGTTCCTTGACAGTTTAGCCAGGATCTGCCGTTCGCTGAGATGTTCGGATGATCGATGGGTAGAGCTTGCGAGTTTCCGACTAGAGGGTCTCGTGCAGAAATGGTGGGAGTCAGTCTTGAGAGGTCGAGCTGCAGGTCTACCGCCTATGACGTAGGCCGAGTTTACAGCGGTCTTTCTAGCTCGTTTCCTCCCAGAGAGCGTTCGTGACGCCAGAGCTCGTAGCTTCGAGGCCTTAGTCAAGACACCTGGGATGACAGTGTCTAAGTATGACATCCAGTTTACACAGTTATCCCGATATGCTCCGTATTTGGTGGATACCGAAGAGAAGATGGTGAAGAGGTTCGTACAGGGACTTGATGCCCAGCTATATCTTGCCATTGGCGCCCAGCACTACGACACTTATTCAGCTGCTATGGATACGGCATTACGGATGGAGGCACGCATATCACAGACTTCGGCCGTTTCTGGGCCGAAGAGGATTCGCACCGATGTACCGTTCCAGAGGCAGCGCGCCCGATTTTTTCCGAGAGATAGGCCTGGCAGAGGATTTGGACGGGGACAGTTATAAGGTTCATATCCCCAGGGACAGCAGCCGTCGCCAGGGTGTATTGGGTGCGGGAGTCCGCACCATCTTGTCAGAGACTGTCTGGCGAGACGACAGGGAGCAGCGACAGTTCCGCATGCGACCCTACCACCATCACCACCCCCTCCTTAGAGAGCCCTACTTCCTACCACCGGCGATGCTCCACGCCAGTTAGGTGCACCCAGAGGCCGTGGACGCGGCGGTCCTGTTCAGAGAGGATGAGGAGGCAGAGGCCGAGGTCGAGGTCAGCCCGCTATCAGTGGAGGACAGGCCCGAGTTTTTGCTTTGACACCGGAGGATGCGCAGGCATCCAATGCCATTGTGACAGGTACCTTATCCGTATGTTCTTTCGACGCACGGGTATTATTCGACCCTGGTTCCACACATTCGTACGTCTCTACACAGTTTGCACCGATGTTGGGCCGTGAGTCGTCGTCGTCAGATCATCCTCTTGTTGTTGTTACTCCGGTAGGCGAGTCGTTTGTCACTCGTTTTGTATTTCGTTTGTGTTCCGTTCATATCGGGGAGAGGGATTCATCATTTGATTTGATTCTCCTCGATATGTTGGACTTTGATGTACTTCTGGGCATGGATTGGCTAGCCACCTGTTATGCTTCGGTGGACTGCCATGAGAAGGCAGTCATATTTAGCTTTCCGGGAGAGCCAGTCCTTGTTATTCAGGGAGACCGCAGCGTCACTCTTCCCAGCTTGATTTCGTCTCTTCGCGCTGGTCAGCTCTTGCGGAAGGGATGTCAGGGATTCTTAGCGTATATTTGTGATACTCGAGCTGCAGAGGTTCCGTTGGACCGGGTCCCGGTTGTTTGTTAGTTCCCTGATGTTTTCCCTGATGAGCTACCTGGGCTACCACCTGAGCGCGACGTTGAGTTCTGCATCGATTTGATTCCCGGCTCGGGGCCTATTTCTATACCGCCTTATCGGATGGCCCCGGCAGAGCTTCGAGAGCTGAAGGATCGGTTGCAGGATTTATTAGAGAAGGGGCTTATTCGACCTAGTGTTTCTCCATGGGGTGCTCCGGTCCTATTTGTCAAGAAGAAGGATGGAAGTTTGCGCTTATGTATCGACTACCGCCAGCTGAACAAAGTTACCGTTCGGAACAGATATCCGTTGCCACGCATTGATGATTTGTTCGACCAGCTTCATGGTGCGGGGTATTTTTCGAGGATCGACTTACTATCAGGATACCACCAGCTGCGAGTCCGACAGGAGGATATACCGAAGACAGCCTTCCGTACATGCTATGGCCACTACGAGTTTTTGGTGATGTCGTTTGGACTCACCAACGCCCCAGCAGCATTCATGGATTTGATGAACCGTACATTCAGGCCGTATCTTGACTTGTTCATCATCGTGTTTATCGACGATATCTTGGTGTACTCCCGGAGCAGAGAGGAGCACGAGCAGCACTTGCAGATATCATTACAGACTCTGAGGGAGCACCAGTTGTTCGCAAAGTTCTCCAAGTGTGCATTCTGGCTGGACAGCGTCGGATTCTTGGGTCACGTGGTTACGAGAGACGGCATATGTGTGGACCCGAAGAAGATTGAGGCCGTTCAGCAGTGGCCCCGACCTACATCGGTTACTAAGATCCGTAGTTTTCTAGGCCTGGCGGGCTACTACAGGCATTTTGTTCAGGACTTCTCCCGTATAGCTGCACCTTTGACCGGTTTGACCCGGAAGGGAGTTCCTTTCGTTTGGACGGAGGAGTGCGAGCACAGTTTTCAGCAGCTACGGACTCGTCTGACTACGGCGCCGGTATTATCTTTGCCTTCGGGATCAGGCGGATTTGTGGTCTACTGTGATGCTTCGCGAGTGGGATTAGGATGCGTATTGATGCAGCATGGCCGGGTGATCGCTTATGCTTCTCGGCAGTTGAAGAAGTATGAACAGAACTACCCCACTCATGATTTGGAGATGGCTGCAGTGGTCTTTGCATTGAAGATTTGGCGACATTACCTATATGGCGAGTCGTGCCAAATATTCACAGACCACAAGAGCTTAAAATACATATTTCAGCAGCGAGACCTGAACCTCAGACAGCGTCGTTGGATGGAGTTGGTGAAAGACTACGACTGCGAGATCTTATATCACCCAGGCACGGCGAATGTGGTGGCAGATGCGTTGAGTAGGAGGCCCGGGGGTAGTCTATCCTATTTACGCGCAGTGCAGAGGCAGTCGTCAGCAGATTGGCAGATTTTATGCGACAGCCGAGTTGAGTTCGAGTTCACTCAGACAGGGGGATAGCTCGCGCATGTTCGTGCACGCCCACAGTTGCTTGACCGTATATATGAGGCACAGCGCAGTGACGACCGTTGCTGAGAGATCATGGCACAGATGGGACAGGGCAGATTTTCCGAGTTCGTGATTGACGATCAGGGGATTTTACGCTATGGATCTAGACTGTGCGTACCAGATGCTGATGGATTGCGGCGCGACATTCCTGAGGAGGCACACCGATCAGTGTATAGTGTCCACCCCGGTTCCACCAAGACGTACCATGATATGAGAGAGACCTACTGGTGGGACGGGATGAAGAGGGACATTGCGCAGTTTGTATCGAGATGCCTGACTTGTCAGCAAGTCAAGGCCGAGCACAGAGGCCCGCAGGAGAGCTACAGCCGTTACCCATTCCGGAGTGGAAATGGGAGCAGATTTCGATGGATTTCGCTGTGGGTCTACCCAGGACCAGTCGAGGGTACGACTCCATCTGGATGATCGTAGATCGATTGACGAAAGCGGCTCACTTCCTGCCAGTGAAGACGACTTTCAGCTTCGCTCAGTATGCCCAGCTTTACATCGACGAGATCGTGCGGTTGCATGGTGTACCGACTTGTATCGTATCAGATCGAGGCACCCAGTTCACCAGCCGACTTTGGCAGAGACTTCAGGAGGCTTTGGGCACTCGTTTGAGCTTCAGCACAGCGTTTCATCCGCAGACCGACGGACAGTCAGAGTGGACCATTCAGACTCTCGAGGACATGCTCAGAGCGTGCGTTTTAGACTTCGGCGGTAGCTGGGATCGTCATTTACCTCTGGTGGAGTTCTCCTACAACAACAGCTTCCAGGATACTATTCAGATGGCACCTTTCGAGGCATTGTATGGGAGGAGATGCAGATCGCCCGTCTGTTGGACAGAGCTCAGCGAGAGCAGTATTTTGGGGCCGCAGCTTGTTGATGAGACGACAGCGAAGATACAGTTGATCCGAGACCGGATGAGAGCGGATCAGAGCAGGCAGAAATCGTATGCAGACAGGCGCCGTCGCAGACTAGAGTTCGCAGTTGGCGATCATGTTTTTCTGAGGGTCTCTCCGATGAAGGGCGTGATGCGATTTGGGCGGAAAGGAAAGCTTAGTCCCAGGTTTGTAGGTCCCTTCGAGATTCTCGACCGTGTCGGCGCTGTTGCATATCGTTTGGCCCTTCCACCCAGCTTTCCCGATGTTCACCTCGTCTTCCATGTTTTGATGCTCCGCAAGTACCTTCACGACCCTTCGCATGCGATTCAGCACCCGACAGTACAGCTAGAGCGCGACCATTCTTTTGCAGAGCAGCCGGTGGCCATCCTGGATCGGCAGGTGAAGAAGTTGAGATCGAAAGTTATACCAACCGTCAAGGTCCTTTGGCGTAGCCCGAGCAGCGAGGAGGTTACCTGGGAGACCGAGGGCGAGATGAGGAAGAAATATCCCCATCTCTTTGAAGGTACGTGTAGTTATATTTTTTAAATTCGGGGACCGAATTTCCTTAAGGGGGGAAGATTGTAACGCCTTGAAAAGTCGTTTTGGTGTTTTCCTGAAAATCGGTGAAAATTCGGTATTTTTCCGAAAACCGTCCTTTTTGTTATTTTGCAGTTTAGGACTAATTATACCTAATTAGGATAGGTAATTGCTAGTTTTTAGTAGCAAATGAGTTAATTATGAAATTCTGGTCGTTTAAAATTTTTCCCTAATTTTTCAATTTTTAATATTATTTTAAGCCGGTAAGAAAATACATTAAATTAGCGATAAATACAAATTTAAACGGGCTAAATTTAAGCTTTAAAATCATGTTAATTAAAATCTAGTTGTAACAGAAATTTTTATTATTTTATTTCAAGTTTTAACTAATTTTTATTATGGAAAACGAAATTTATTGAATTTAAGCTTAAACTTGCAATTTTTGACTTGTAGGGGGTCTTTTTGCATAAAAACTTTTTTGTGCACTCTCTCTCACTTTTCCCTCACCCTAGGCCGGCCCATTTCCAGCAGCTCATGGAAAAAAAATTCCATGCTCCTTTGACTTTTTATATTGTATGGGAATGAGGTTTTTTTAAAGGATTTTGAATTGTTAATTGGGTATAGGTCTTTTGTGGGTTGGTAGGGGTTGACCATGACTTTTTCCCACACCCCACACCATCCCCCTTCCCTTGTTCAGGCCGAATTCCAGCAGCCCCCCCTTCATCTTTTTTTCTTTGCATCTTCTTGTTAAACTCTTCAAGTTTGCTCCAAATTCCAAGTTAAAACTCACAAATTAAACCCCATTCTTCATCCCCTTTCTCCTTAGCCTCTCTTGCTTGGAATCATGGTGCTATGAGGCCATCATTGAGGCAAATTCTTCTTGCTAGATCTATAAAATTTGAGGTATAATTTCTACTCATTTAAGTTCCTATGGTTAAAATTCTTTAATTGGGTTGTTTAGTGTTAATTTTAGTGCTAATTTCGAATCTAGTTTTTTTAGTTCATGTCATGAATTTTAGTTAGGGTTAGGAAACCATTATTTAGTTAAGTAAATCTATTTAATTAATCTAGTTGTTTACTAAACCAATCTTTAAGGTTACTTTGCTTAAGTGGCTTCATATTATGCTAATCTATATTAAACTTGTGTGAAATTTTCATTAAGATTGCTAATTACCAATTCAAGAAAGGGTTGTGTTTGGATATTGAGTTTTGTAGCATGGTAAATGAGTTAAAATTGTGTTGTTGTGGCTAACTAGTAGTGTGGTTGGATGGTTGTGTTGGACTGTGATAACTTTGTCGCTAATTGTCGATGTTTGCACCAAATTGCAAATTCTAGCTTACTAGTTTTTATTAAAATATTGTGATGAATTAATTGCGATGTCTTGATGACATTTTTAGCGTATCCTCTGACTTTTAGGATGTGTGAGTGCGGATTTTTGAGTGTTCGGGTTTTAGTTTTTCCGGGCGACCAAATCGACGATTCTAGTTAGTTTTGCGATTTTCGCGTGCGTTCCGCGCACCTGTGCACGTTGTACCTAGCTTGTGAACGTTAGTATCTTCGTTTGGGTTTTGCGTCGTTCTTGATGTGTAACCTTATGTTTGGTATTGATGTAAATTCCAGGTTCGGTCGCGGAGACGTCAGACGCGGCACTAAAGGGAAAAGCGGTGATTGGACGTGACTAGCTAGGGATTCCGGTGAGTAGATGTAACATCTACGGGGGACTATCGTTGGATGGCACAAGTCGCCCGATAGTTTTAGTAGCTTAAAAAGATTCTTAGTAATGTTAGTAATTAGGGGTGTAATACTTGTATGATTATTTGCTACATTCATGCCTTATATTTACATAAATATGCGAACCCATTTAATAGGGCACATGCACCATTGCCAGGGTTTTTATATGCAGCACGAGCACTATTCATGCTTACACACACACCCTGATAATTGCCATGCCACCACACTAGATAACCTTTAAATTGAAACCTTTTACTATAATTGATACTTAAACTTGTGCTATTGTTTTAATTTCTTAAAATGAAATCGTAGGATTGCTATTCATGTGCATGTACTTCATCATATTATTTGTTCATGCCTAATCTATTAATCACACATCGCAACTTGATTATTGATACCATATGCATTCATTATCATTGACATATGCCCTTTTGAGGATTTCTTGAGATTTTACGATATTTCTGGATTTCGGGGGAAAGCCGCAAAAATTCTAAACTTATTATTTTTTTTAAATATGTAAATTGCGGTTTTCTAGTGATGTAAGTGTCGTCCACCATGAGTTTGCTGTGGTTTTTGAGATCCTTATCGAGGAGTGGAGGAACCGTCACGGGTACATGGTGGGCCTGGTAAGGTACCCCGGGGTAAGAGGAATGTGTTGTTGACGTTGAGCCTGGCAGGGGTTGGATTACCTACCGGTGACTGTTTTGGCACGGCGGATATCTATAGGATACCGACCGTGGCCGTGAGATGATGAGATATTGATATTTGAGATGGGTCAGCCGGACGGCTGATGCCAGAGATACTTTGATTTGAGATTTGAGACAGTTTTGAGGTGTCGTTGCTGGACACGGATTCTGTTTGGTTCTATTGGTATTGTGCTGATATTTCAAAGGAGATTCCTAAAGGAAAAAGATGATTTCTTATACTTACATATGCGGATCATGAGTATATTTATATTGCATACATACTTGCTAGTATAGTCATATTGCATATATACCTGCTATTATATCCTGTCATACCTGTATTATAGATGCTAGGATGCTTGTGTGCATACTTGCGATAGCCTCTATAGATGTTATTTATTAATCACGAGTTGGCAACTCACCCCCGTTGTGCCACAGTCTTTTGCAGGTCCGCTCCGTCAGTACAGTAGCGGCGGACGCATCGCTTCTTTTGCCTCCTTTACCTGGACTCGAGGTCTTTCTCTTAGGTGGGTTATATTATTATTTTTGTACCACCTTGTATATTCTTTGTATCTAGAGTACTCCATCTACTGTATCTACCAGTATTGTTGTATATTGACCTAGAGATGAGACTGTGAGATTTGTGGACTTTTTATGCTGTATTTTGGGGTCGAGCTCACTTGAGTCGACATGCTGTTTTCTTTCATGCTTCTTTATGATTATTTTGCATGTTGTTGCTTTATATTGCGTGGGATTTGTGACCGCCTTGTGGCGAAGAGCTAGCTCCCGCTTGGGGATGCCTTATTTGTTGGATTTATATATATTCTTGTTGTATCCATTTTGGGGGCCAGTATTTACAAAGGAGACTCTGTCGAAATTTTCGGACGTTCTATACCCTGCGGGTCGTGACATGCACTAGGGCCATCTGTTGTAGTATCCAATACCCAACAATCAGCAGTGGTTGAAGTATCTCATACTCAACCATCCCTTAAAAGTCTCTCCTGGGAAAAGGCCTTTGTGAGTGGATCTGCCGTGTTGTCCTCTGTAGTCTACTCTCCTACCCTCGATCTCCCTGGAGATCATCCATCTCCATGATCAGGTGATACTGCCTAAGAATATGTCTGGATCACTGATGGGATGGGGGTTCCTAGGCCAAACCCACAACTCCATTGTCACACAATGGTAGGAATGAAGTTCATCTCATGAACTAATATACACCCAGACTGCCTCTTTGGTAGCATCGTTGGTAGCGATGTATCCAGCCTTTATCATCTAGTTTGCCACGGTATCTAGCTTCGAACTCTTCCAACATACCGTCCCTCCATTGAGGGTAAAGACAAAGCCTGTGACTGACTTTCAGTCGTCCTTACCACCCTGGAAGCTATCCAGTGATTCTCCCCAGGATCGATTGATACCATCTCACTACACCTAGTGAGAATCCTAACATCCACTTAGATCTATCATATAGATCCAAAAACCAGGATTTAGGAGGTATCACCTTAATCCTATACGGATAATCAATATGATAAGTGGAGATTGACCGAGTGTAGCATAGGAAACTCTTTTCCTATCAAGAGTATGTCATCCACGTACAATACGAGGAACACCACAATACTTCCTAATACCTTTTTGTATATACAAGGTTCATATACCATTTTGATGAAGTCAAACTCTTTGATTACTGTATCAAAACAGATGTTCCAACTCCGCGATGCTTGCTTTAACCCATAAAGCAACTTGCACACATTTTCGCTGCTCCCACTGTTTACGAGGCCCTCTGGCTATGTACTTATAGACGCTCTTCTAAATCACTATTTAGAAAAGCAGTCATGACACCCAACCGCCAGATATCGTAGTCATGGTATATAGCAATGGAAAGTAGGATCCGGATGGACTTAAGCATAGGCACTAGAAAAGGTTTCATCATTATCCACACCTGGTCGATGACGAGAACCTTTTGCAATAAGTCTAGCTTTGAAAGTCTCACCTTTTCCATCTGCACCAAGTAATCTTCTCAAGATATACTTGATCCTGATGGGGATTTAACCTTTCAGATATAGCAACCAAAGTCCATACTTTGTTGGTGTACATAGATTCCATCTCAGATCGCTTAGCATCCAGCCATTCTTACAGAGTCCCTACTCTTGATGGCCTGCTCGAAACTAGTTGGGTCATCATCTCATGATGCAATTCTCGCTCCCACTGTCATAGAAAAAACCGAAGTATCTCTCAAGTGGATGAGGAACCCTACTAGATCGGTGGAGAGGCTGAGGTTCGTTAGGAACTATTGAATCCTCCGGTTCTACCAAATCATTAGCTGCAGTTTGTATAGCTGGAACTCTATCTAGTTCTACCTCATGGCCACAAATTTGTTTTCAAAATAAATTCATTTTCTAGAAAGATGGTTATGCCGATAAATAAAACACGTTTTGTTCCTCGGTGCAGTAGAAGATATTCCCTTGCGAATGCTTGGGATATCCAACAAACATCCACAGAACTGACCTTGCCTTGAGCTTGTCCGGATCTTGCTTTTAACATAGGCCGGACAACCCTAAATCTTAACTTACTTAAGAGTTGGGCTCTTCCCATACCATATCGCATATGGAGTCGTAGGCACTTGATTTGGTTGGAACCCAATTCAATAAGTATGCAGCTTCTCAAGTGCATAACCCCTAAAAGGAAATAGGCAACTCAGTTGTACTCATCATAGAGCGCACCATATCTTATAGGGTGCGATTGCTCCGCCCCGATACACGGACGTGCTGTGGTGTATACGGAGGAGTAATGCTGAGAGAGAATCTCACTCTATTTTAGAATAGTCCAGAATTACCATGCACAAGTATTCTCCTCCCTGATCACATCAAAGGACATAATACTTATACCTATTTTGGTTCTCTACTTATAACTTATATTCTTTGAATTTCTCAAAAGCTTCAGAGTTGTGTTTCAACAAGAACACATGTGTGAATCTTGAGAGATCATCAGTGAATGTAATGAAGTACAAAGAACAGGTCCTGGCAGATAGGGGACTTACATACATCAGCATGTATCAATCCCAAGAGTTCACTAACTTTTTCTCTCTTTCCAATAAACGGATCTATGGTCAGGTTATCTTTGTGACATGACTGGCAAGTTTCACAAGATGTAAATTCAAACTGATTTAAATACGCATCTTTATGTAATTTCAGCTAGTCGGGTCGCATTGATATGACATAGTCTACAATGCATCAAGAAAGATTCGTTCATTTCTGAACTCTTCCTCTTGTGTGTGTTCTGTACGTTAAGAACTGTTGTTTGATTTAGAACGTATATGCTTTTAGATAACGCGCCTGAACCGATCAACTTTTGATATAGGAAATGTTCAAAACATTATCCAACAATACAAAATTATATCCTTCTTTACTAAATAAAGAGACTGATATGATGTTGTATATCAGGTTCGGTAACTAATAACATTCGTTCAGAATCAATGTATTGGGCAATACAGGGTGATAACTGCCAACATCTTGGCTGCAACAATTGCACCGTTTCCAACTCTTGAAACTTATCACCCATTCTCAGCTCTCTACCTATCTGTAGCCCTTGTAATTGTAACAGATTACATATGTGGGATCCTGATCCGGTATCTCATACCTAGGACGTAAAGGATACTGAGAAATAGTTCTCTGTAATGAACGTACCCGAAGAAGATGCATCATCATGCACTTTCTTTGTTTGGGCGGCACGGGAATCCTGGTAATCCACTATTTCCTGCTCGGTCTTATACAAGTTATAAGTTGGAGCGGGACCAACGTTCCCCAGCTCAGTATAACAAGCGGGTTCGGTCTTACATCCATATTATTATCTTGATTAAGGCGTGACATGGTCGCTAATAGGAGAGAGAGAGAGAAGAAAACACTCAGTGTATGCTCTTGCAAGATTAGATTGGTTTTTATTTTATCTAATCAGGATGGCTCTCACTATTTTTATCCAATATTCTTTCAAACCATGAAAGGAATGACTAACCGGGATTAATTACACTCTACAAGTTCACCAATCTTTCAGCCAGGCCAGTGCCGGTACTTTGAGGGAGGTTCTCCGTGCTTTAGCACAGACCTAATTAAAATAATTCTCGTTTTCCCAGGGGCGTAACCCCGTTGACACCTTTCTAGACACCAACTTGATCGGCTAATTGTAATGTGTAAAACTCTCCCAGGAGTAACTCTTACTCACAATGGGTATCGGGATCCAACTATCTCATAGAAGGTATGCAATCTCATTGCAAATTTCAACACTTGAAATTCCCGATAATATTTTTCCCCTAGCAACTTATGACCTTAACAAGGTCAACAAATCATAAGCGCTAGCCAAGTTCAACCCGTCATTTCCTGATTGAATTAAACCCACCCGCACGACCCATAACAAGGTCAACAAAGTCGCACGGCTACCCTAATCCAATCGCATCATATGCTTATGCAGATAAGCACTAATCAGCTATCGCACACTATGCCTTAACATGGTCATCAAACGTAGCACGAATACTAAGTAGTACTTATCTGAAATGTCGGAGGGCTACGAAACGTTTTAAGAAAACCTTTTGCGTAATGAACTTGATATCGTCGTAGAATTGAGTGATTTAAAATGGAGTGTTTTTTATGCCTTTATTAGTTTTGCTAAAGAGGTCACTCCCGGTGAAGGGATCTCGGATCTTTCCTTGTCGAATAAGGTGCAGGTTATTTCACAAATACCACTATGCAAAGCAAAAAATATAGAAGCAATTAAAAGACAAACCGAGGTGGTTGTAGCATCTGCTAGTTTTGCTAAAAAGGTCACTCCCGGTGAAGGGATCTCGGCTCTTTCCTTATCGAATAAGGTGCTGGATATTCTACAAGGAATACCACTATGCAAAGCAAAAACTATAGCTACCAGTTTTAAACAAGTTTCTACAACATCTTTAGGTTTCTTTTTCTTTCATTAATCTCATTAATAAAGTCCCATCATTTAAGTTACCTAAGCATCACAGAAAAATACAACGTACGTTTACCATCCGCATTCACCTCGGTGTCCCGTCATGCACCGTTAGGTTAGGTAACTAACGGCAGAGCTGGGCAGGGCTAGCGCGGATGTAAAACATAAGCAACGTCTATATAATATATCATATATACTATATACAGTATCTATCTTAACATATAAAGTAATCACATCACAGAATATCGCAACAGAAATCAACATATGAAATATTGGATATACTAGGATTTCCGGGTTTTAAATTAAGCCTGTATAAAACACGGATTCCACGGTCGTGATGAATAGCCAAACCCATATCCCTAGACCCCTACCAGAGCGGAAAGCAACCTTACCAACTCGACGCCTCGAGATGATCTCCCACTGGACTCTAGAACCCGGTTACTTGTGCTCCCCTCCTTGGGTCTATCCTAATACGGAAAAGTAAATAATATACACCAACGGTGACATCTTCCTCAACCCGGAAGTGCCCCAATAATAGAATATTACATACAAGTTTTTACATGAATGAAAATGAAAAACTCTCATCTCGCATAAAAAAAACCCGGCTATTCAAACACGACGATCCAATATAACATATCACAGCAACACATAACATCACATGTCATCAACGTAAGTAAATATGCGTATCCCAATTTTCGTTGACATATAGCAACGAAACCGGCAATACACCACATATTACACTTACGGTCGCAGAAAAGAATGTGAAAAACTACAACAGTTGGAATCCGCAACCACCTTAGACATCATAAACCCAATGTATCACATACTTTGGATTTCATACCTAACCAAATGAATTCCTTAGACATCGCATGCCTAACAATTATAAACCCCGCATTTTAGTCTCGATATTGAAAACACTTTTTAATATCAAGTCGGACAATTCAACAAGATTCCCGATTGTCTGATCGAATGCTCGTCAGAAACTTTAGTAAACGGCCGCTCCCCCCGATGTCGTCGACGAAATACACTAAGGCGGAACACCGCGGCCGCAAGCACCCGAACGGATGCTTTTGGCAACGGGGTTCTCCTACAGTCACTTGGTTGGGGCTATGGGGCGTGGCTATCTAATAAAGTTACCCGGAGAGTATCCGCGTACACTACGTAATTGCTACGGACTTTTGATCACATCAAAATCCCGTGGCAACCGATCAAATGAGACTAAATTGCTAGATTTATAAAATTCGAATTAGTTTTCTTGTGGATTCCAAGTATTGTATCTTATCACATGATATCCAGACGACGTTAAACTTTTCGATCGATTCATCAAAATCCCACAATTCCCCGAGAGCTCACCACTTGAGCACAGTTTAATAATACCCAGAATATGCCACAGTACCTATGAGCCAGACGTAGAAGGGCAGACCCAAGCCTCATTATTAGCACCGCGAAACTACCGCAAACTCTAAGGTTCGAAAGTGTTTCCATGGTTATTATGTCGAGTTAGGGTATCATTCTTCTAGAAGGTTCATAGAATTACTTGCATATTTTTCCGAATACGTTAAACTTGGAAAAATAGGTTTTTGACATTCGTTCGAACTATTTAACTTCACCTAAACAAGATGCGAATCCCCGAAAGAATGTTAAAACTACGAATACAAAACACTCTGAATTTCTTATAGTGTAAGATCACATCACATGAAAACTTAGCAAAAACAAACAACACCTGAAACACCAAAACCCAGAGACTGGAACCTAGACAAAAATTGAAGCCCAGAATTGCCTATCCAACCAAGCAGGCCGGATTTTAGCCTCATGTGGCTGGCCAAAGTTTGCTAAAATTGCATCAATTTTCGTCTGTGTTCATGTTATATCTCATATAACATTATGCAGTTGTTTAAAAAAATTTTGAAGACTTTTTAAAATCGACAGAAACTACATTTTCGTATTTCAAGTTACAGAGTCGTTTCGGTTTCGTAATCTAACAAACATTGTCTAATTTTCTAGCATGGCTCTGATACCACTATTGGGTTGCCTAGCATGGTAGCCAGCTTTCGGGAGGTATCTTCATACCAAATTAAATTTTTAGCCGTACTAGCTAATTCTAACCTAGAATCGTATACTAGAAAATGTGACGAATCGAATGCAAACAACTTTGCAACTAAAGTGAACAAGGAATACAACCTTTGTAAACCGGTCCTTCACTTCAATAGCTCCATGTAGTAGTCCCTTCGCTGCGATGATGAACTCCCAGACTCTAGAGAGGCTCCCATGAAGAAATGAACAAGCTTCCATCGAAGTCTTCGAGGCCGAAGATGATCTACGTCGAGGAGACACTAAACCAAGCTATCTCTTCATTAATTATTGTATTAGTGAAGAAAACATCCAAAACTAAATGGCAAGTAGTAGAAGATGATGAAGTAGGAATTTTGCTCAATTTAGAAATCATTTTCTCACTCATTTTTCTCATAACCATTGAAGCTAGTGAGCTTGAGGAAGAAGATGAAGAAAACTCTTATGAAATTAATCAAGTGGATAATGGCAACCATGGGTGAGTTTAGTATCATATACTTAATCATTGTATAGACTTAACCATGTCTAGGATAATGGGTTTGGTTAATAAATATCTTAGGTAAAATAAAACTTGTGGACTTAGTCAATGCAAACAACAAGCTTCTACATGCTTCATGTCTTGACAAAATCATTTAGTTTTGAATTACTTAATCCATTAAAAACCCTAGGATTAAACCAAGCATGGTGTAAGTCATACACACACCCAAGTTGCTTGTATCATCAAACATGACACAAAATAATGTACACTTGCATATATCACATATATACAATGTGCAGAAACAAAGTGAGAAAGGAAATCTTAAGTGCGCCAATACTAGTTGATGTAAATTAATATATCAAATATATAATTATACATTAGATTATTAAATCAACACCTGACTTAATAATCCGGTTATATCACATATAACCGACTAATATCTAATGTAACAATTTATCGAATCAACACTTGATCCGATAACCCGGCTATATCACATATAACCGACCGATGTCACAAATCGCGAGAATAGAATACGGTATAACATATCGTATTAATCTTGGTCCCGCACATATCACATATGTGCTCCTACTCCATTTCGCTTGAGCCAGGAAACCTCTGTGTAGGACTCTAAAGACTCGTCAATACGCCGGAAGTAGGTGATGATCATATCAAACACCAACAAGCCGCAAGTGGTCTGGTGAACGTAATGGCTACCCGGGTATTGAGCGATCAGAAGATCAACAAGCAAACCTGCTCATACTCCTGCGAATTCAATCAGTAACACTACAGTACAGTCCGGTCTCTTCGTCTGATATGTCGCATATCTCGTCTAGGGGTGGTAAATGTCAGACCCCTGTAACTCGATAAGTCGTGTCGATATGAGGCTCATAACGGGTCGAGAAACTACTGATAACACTTACCGGTATATCTCTGAAGCAGCCCTGACCAGGGACTTCTTGTTATAGCCAATCGAGCACAGTGCAACATCAACCCTCTATACCGGGAGAGACGAAACCCCTCCTATCGCTCATTGCCTCCATGTGATTCGAGACTGTACCCAAAAGCCACCGTTTTTCATGTTCTCTTGACCGTGGTAAGGTGGGAATCAAATCACAGTGGGAATCACACAAGACTCTATGACGATCTCGGGTCTACAGACTAACCTGTACCAGTGTCACCAGAGAACTGCTATCTGACGATAGGTATAATACCATCTAGGAGTTCTCGGCGAATCCGTTCAGTGTACCCAGTCTCCACTGAGCACCCGTATACCATCTCTGATGTTAAACACTAAGCGATATGGGATCATCCATCGCCCATCTACATGGCTCGAGAAGCTACACGCTAGTCTACTCTGGTATATCGATGTCCTGTCTCGATACACCTACGACTAGGAACATTTGAACGATGTACTTGCCGACTACCCTGTCACCACTAGTATGATCTGCTTCATTATCCTGGTAGTCAAGTACTCATCCTAAGGGCTTTATCAACATGTGACATAGAGACAATCAGTTTACATGTTAAGATAAAGAGCAACCAGATAGCATACTATCATGTCGAGCAAGAAAGTCCTCCCTATATATGTCCAACTATCCACTACAATATACATCGTATGTACAGTAATGGCCTCTAGGGCATACTTATAACTAACAGAATCACCCTTTTGAGCTTATGTGTGATGCATCCGATTTTTTTATTGGTGCAGTCTTAGGACATCACATTGATAAGATACCATATGTAATTTACTTCGCAAGTAGGACCTTGAATGATACCCAAATGAATTATACAACTACCGAGAAAGAACTCTTGACAGTTGTATTGCATTGGAAAAATTCAGGCCCTATTTAATTGGCTCTCGAGTTGTAGTTGTTAGTTATATGTATGCCCTAGAGGCCATTACTGTACAATCGATGTATATTGTAGTGGATGCTAGGACATATATAGGGAGGACTTTCTTGCTCGACATGATAGTACGCTATCTGGTTGTACTTTATCTTAACATGTACTCTGATTGTCTCTATATTACATGTTGATAAAGCCCTTAGGATATGTACTCGACTACTGGGACTATGATGAGATCATACTAGTGGGGCCACGGTAGTCGACGAGTACATCCTATAACTGTTCCTAGTCGAGGGTGTATCGAGACAGGGCATCGATACACCAGAGTAGACTAGCGTATACGCATGTTGACCCATATGATGGGCGATGGATGATCCCATATCCATCGGTGTTTGACATCAAGGATGGTGTACGGGTACTCAATGGAGACTGGGTACACTGGACGGACTCGCCGAGAACTCCCAGATGGTATTATACCATACGTCAGATGGCAGTTCTCCGGTGACACTGGTACAGAGTAGTCTGTTGACCCGAGATCGTCATAGAGTCTTGTGTGGTTCCCACTGTGCTTTGATTTCCATCATACCACGTCCAAGAGGGCGTGCAAAAAGGTGGCTTTTGGGTACAGTCCCGAATCATATGGAGGCAATGAGCGATAGGAGGGGATTCGTCTCTCCCGGTATAGGGAGTTGATGTTGTCTGTGTTCGATTGGCTATAACCGGAAATCCCTGGCCAGGGTTGCTGAGATTTACTGGTAAGTGTTATCAGTAGTTTCTCGAACTGTTATAGACCTCAAATCGACACGACTTATCAAGCTACTGGGGTCTGACGTTTACCACCCCTAGGCGAGATATGCAACATATCAGACGACGAGACCGGACTGTACGGGAGTGTTACTGTTTGGATTCACAGGAGAATGTACAGGCTTGCTTGTTGATCTTCTGAGCGCTCAATACCTGGGTAGCTGTTACGTTTAGCTGACCGCTTGCAGCTTGTGGGTGATTGATATGATCATCACCTACTGCCGGCGTATTGACGATTCTTTAGAGTCCTACACAGAGGTTTCTTGACTCAGGCAAAACGGAGTAGGAGCACATATGTGATATGTGCGGGACCAAGGATAATGCGATATAAGATACCGTATTCTATTCTCGCGATATTTGATATCAGCCGGGTCATCGGATCAAGTGTTGATTCGATGAATCGGTACGGATAAATATTAGTCGGTTATATGCGATATAGCCGGATTGTCGGATCAAGTGTTGATTCGATAATTTAATGTATAATAATATATTTGATATATTAAATTACATTAACTAATATTTGCTCACTAAAAGATTCTTTTTCTCACTCGGGTAATACATTGATATATATGCGATATATGTTAATTGTATTATTTTATTTGGTTACAATAAATATTATATATGTGATTATAATATTGTAACATGATATGATAAATAATGCAACTTGTTTAGTAGAGATTAAACATGGTTAGGGTTTGATTAGGGTTAAGGCTTTCTAGAAGTTTCTAGAAGTTTTCTTTCTTTGTCTTTGTTAAGATATTATGCTAGATATTTCCTTAACCCTAACCAAACCTTTAACCTTAGTTAATTCTCTACAATGGTTCACTTGACCAAGGTTGCATAATTCTATCATATTATTCTTTTCCTATTCATCACAAAAGGATTCTAATATTGTTCATCATCTTCATCGTTCTTCTTCTTTGCTTGAAATGGTTTCTTGCTTTGATTTTTGTGATGGATAAATATGAGAAAAAGATAAATAAAGAGAGCAAAAATCCTACTTCATCATCCTCATCTTCCCTTGCCATTTAGATGAGGGTGTTCACATCATTTCATGAGTGTTAGCTTGTGTTAAAGAAACTTCAAGGTAGATCATCTTAGTATCGAAGATCGGAAGTAAAGGTTGCGTCTTTCTCTTCGTGGAACCTCTCGAGAGTCCGAATCCCGATGATCGCAGCGAAGGGACCACAACACGGAGCATATGAAGTGAAGGACCGGATCTACAAAGGTTGTAATCCCTCTCACTTAGTGTTAAAGTGTTTAGCATGCTTGTTCTCGCCTAATCTCTAGTTTAAAGTTCCGTATTCGGGTTGTTCGGCACGGCTAATTTTTTAATCGGGCATGGTTGATGCCTCGTAGACCCTTGTGCGCGTGCCTAGCAACCCTACAGTGGTATCAGAGCCAAGCTAGAGCTTTAGGCGAAGTCTAGACGAAGTTTAAAGTCCGATCGAACCCGGAAAACCCGATAAAACCTACTTTCTGGAAAATTTTTCAAAACTGTGATTTTTCCATATTAAAAATATGCAGAAAATTAAGCAGGGTCTAATATGAATTACTGTGAAATACGAGGGCCTAATTCAATTAATCCACCGCGGAACCGCTGCACGAGCCAGGCATGTGCGGCGGTTCCGCGGTCGTACGATCTCTTGTTGCATTAATTTTTGCGCAGTAATTCCTATTTTCTGGTGCTGAGTTATCTGGGAATTTTTAATATCTTTTCAACTGTTGAATTATCTGGGTTGGATTGGGGACTTAAAGATTCAATCGGATTTTATAATTTTGTTTAGTTTGTCCGGATAACTTTTAGAAACTGTTAAAAAGTTCGAACGGATATCAATAACTCACTTTTTCCCCTGTCGGAAAATTTTTCAAAAGTTGGATTTTTTCTCGTGTTTAAGAATGTTCTAAGTCATGCAAGTAACTCGGTGGACCCTCTAGAAGACAACAAACCTTAACTCGATTATGTGACCGTCTTGAACTGCCCTTTGAACCTTAGGGTTTGGGGCAGTACGGCGTGCCACATGTGAGGCGTTGGCTTGACCCTTCTACGGCTGGACCATTGGTACTGTGGCATGTAATGGATGTTTTTAAACTGATTTCAAGTGTTGAGATATATTGGGGAAATCTTGGGTGTTTGATGATTCGATCGGAAAGTTTAACTTTGTCTATTTATCTGGAATGTGATACAATATTTGGAATCCACACATTGTTATGAGATAACTGATTTGAATATTATAAACATAGCAGTTTAGTCTCAGATGATCGGTTGCCACGGAATTTTGATGTGATCAAAAGTCCGTCGCAATCACGTAGCGTACGCGGATACTGCCGGGTAAACTTAATAGACAGCTACACCTCTTAGCCCCGACCAAGTGACTGTAGGAGAACCTCATCGCCGAAAGCATCCGTTCGGGTGCTCGCGGCAGCGGTGTTCCGCCTTGGTGCACTTCGTCGACGGTATCGGGGGTGTGGCCGTCTACTAAAGTTTGCGACGAGCATTCGATCAGGACGTCGGGAATCTTGTTGAATTGCCCGACTTGATATTGAAAAGAGTTTTCGATAATGAGACTAAAATGCGGGGTTTATAATTGTTAGGCATGTGATGTCTAAGGAATTCTTTTGGTTAGGCATGCGATGTCTAAAGAAGTTGCGGATTCAAACTGTTGTAGTTTTACACTTTCTTTTCTGTGACCGTAAGCGTAGTATGTGGTGTATCGCCGGCTTCGTTGCTATACATCAACGACAATCGGGATACGCAAACTTGCTTACGTTGATGATATGAGATATTATGTGTTGCTGTGATATGTTGTATTGGATCGTCGCGTTTGAATAGCCGGGGGTTTTATGTGAGATGAGAGTTTTTCTTTTTCATTCATGTAAAATTCATTTGTATGTAATATTCTTTTATTGGGGCACTTCCAGGTAGCGGAAGATGTCACCGTTGTATATTATTTACTTTTCCGCATTAGGTAGACCCAAGGAAGGGAGCACAAGTAACCGGGTTCTAGGGTCCAGTGGGAGACCATCTCGAGGAGTCGGGACCGGGTCTCCTAACCCTAGAATTGGCAGTGTTACTTGCCGCTCTCATAGGGGTCTAGGGATGTGGGTTTGGCTATTCATCGCGACTGTGGAATCCGTGTTTTATACTGGCTCGTATTGAAAACACGGACGTCCTAGTATATCCAATATTTCATATATGTTCTTCTGCTGCTATGTTCTGTGATGAGATCATATTACTGCCTGAGACGAATGTTTATAGTATATATATGAGATATATGTTATGTTGCAGATTTCGTTTCAAAAGTGATGCTTGTGAAGCATAATAAAATGGGACTTCATTAATGAGATTAATGAAATAAAAGAAACCTAAGATGTTGTAGAAACTTGTTTAAAAACTGGTAGCTACAGTTCTTGCTTTGCATCGCGGTGTTCCTTGTAGAACATCCAGCACCTTATTCGATAAGGAAAGGACCGAGATCCCTTCACCGGGAGTGACTCCTTTAGCAATAACTGGCAGATGCTACAAACTCGGTTTGTCTTTTGATTGCTTCTATAGTTCTTGCTTTGCACAGCGGTATATATGATATATCCTGCACCTTATTCGATGAGGAAAGGGCCAACAATCCCTTCACCGGGAGTGACCCCTTTAGCAAAACTAGAAAAGCCTCAAAAACACTCCATTTAAAATCACTCGATTCTACAACGATATCAAGTTCATTACGCAATAGGTTTTCAGAAAAACCTGACGTAACCCTCCGTCATTTCAGATAAGTTGTATATAGTATTCGTGCTACATTTGTTGGCTTTCGTCAAGGTGTAATGTGCGGTAGCTATCTGCTGCTTATCTGCTGCATATGATGCGATTGGATTAGGGTAGTCGTGCGGCTTTGTTGGCTTTCGTCAAGGGTCGTGCGGGTGGGTTTAATTCAATCAAGAAATGACGGGTTGGACTTGACTAGTAGCCTATGGTTTGTTGGCTTTCGTCAAGGTCATAGGATGCTAGGGGCAAAATATTATTGGGAATTTCAAGTGTTGAAATTTGCAATGAGATTGCATACCTTCTATGAGATAGTTGGATCCTGATACCCGCTGCGAGTAAGAGTTACTCCTGGGAAAGTTTTACACATTACAATTAGCCGATCAAGTAGGTGTCTAGAAAGGTGTTAATGGGGTTACGCCTCTGGGAAAACGAGGTTTACTTTAATTAGGTTCGTGCGAAAGCACGGGGGACCTCCCTCAAAGTACCGACACTGGCATGGCTGAAAGATTGGCGAACTTGTAGCGTGTAATTAATCCCGGCTAGTCTTTCCTTTTAGGGTTTGAAGGAAGATTTGATTAAAACAGTGGGAGACAACCTGATTAGATATATTAGATAACCAATCTAATCTTGCAAGAGCATACGCTGAGTGTTTTCTTCTCCCTCTCTCCAGATAGCGACCATATCACGCCTTAATCAAGATAATAAAACGGATATATTGACCGAACCCGCTTGTTATACTGAGCTGGGGAACGTTGGTCCCGCTCCAACTTATAATATTTATAAGACAGAGCAGGAAATTGGGGAATACCAGATTTCCCGTGCCGCCCAAACGAAGAGAGTACATGCTGATGCATCTCCTTCGGGTGTATTCGTTACAAAGAACTGTTTCTCAGTATCCTCCGCATCCTTGGTATATGATACCGGATCAGGATCCCAGATATGTAATCTGTTACATAGGGCTACAAAAGGGTAGAAAAACTGAGAACGGGTGATAAGTTTCATGAGGCAGAAAATGGGGCAAGTGTTGCAGCCAAGTCTGTCGGTCACTGTCACCCTGTATTACCAATACATTGATTCTGAATGAATGTTATTAGATACCGAACCTGATATACAAAATCATATCAGTCTCTTTATTAGTAAAGAAATGATAAAATTTTGTATTGTTGGATAATGTTTTGAACATTTCCTATATCAAAAGTTGATCGGTTCAGGCACGTTATCTAAAAGCATTGACGTTCTAAATCAAACTACAGTTCTTAGTATACGAAACACACACAAGAGGAAGAGTTCAGAAATGAACGAATCCTTCTTGAGGTATTGTAGACTAGGTCATATCAATGCGACCCGACTAGCTGAAGTTACATGTAGATGCATATTTAAATCAGTTTGAATTTACATCTTGTGAAACTTGCCAGTCATGTCACAAAGATAAGATGACCACAGGTCTGTTTATTGGAAACAGAGAAATAGTTAGTGAACTCTTGGGATGATACATGTTGATGTATGTAGCTCCCCTGTCTACACATGCCAAGACTGGTTCTTTATACTTCATTATATTCTCTGATAATCTCTCAAGATTCAGTCATATGTTCCTATTGAAACATAAGTCCGAACCTTTTGAGATATTCACAGAATATGATTTAGAAGTAGAGAACCAAAATACGGGTATAAGTATTATGTCCTTTGATGTGATCGAGGAGGAGAATACTTGAGCACGGAAATTCCTGGACTATTCTAAAGGAGAATGAGATTCTCTCTCAGAATTACTCCTCCGTATACACCATAGCACGATGGTATATCGGGGCGGAGTAGATACACCCTATTTGATATCGTGTGCTCTATGATGAGTACTACCGAGTTACCTTTTTCCTTTTGGGTGTTATGCACTTGAGAAGTTGCATACCTATTGAATAGGGTTCCAATCAAATCAGTTGTCTACCATTTCATATGTGATATGGAAAGGGAAGAGCCCATGTCTTAAGCTAGTTAAGATTTGGGGTTGTCCGGCTAATGTCTAAAAGCAAAATCCGGACAAGCTCGAGGCAAGGTCTGTAATGTAGAACTGGAAAGGTTCCAGCTATACAAAATACAGCAGATAATTTGGTAGAACCAAAGGATTCAGTAAATTCCAACGAACCTCGGCCTCTCCGCCGATCTAGTAGGGTTCCTCACCCACCTGAGAGATACTTCGGTTTCTCTATGACAGTGGGAGCGAGGATTGCATCATGAGATGATGACCCAACTAGTTTCGAGCTGGCCATCAGGAGTAAGACTCTGTAAGAATAACTGGATGCTTAGTGATCTGAGATGGAATCCATGTACACCAACAAAGTATGGACTTTGGTTGCTATATCTGAAGGGTTAAATCCCCATCAGGAGCAAGTATATCTTGAGAAGATTACTTGGTGTACATAGAAAAGTTGAGACTCTCAAAGCTAGACTTGTTAAAGGTTTGCATCATAGACCAGGTATGGATTATGTTGAAACCTTTTCTAAGGATCTATACTTAAGTCCATCCAGATCCTACTTGCCACGGCTACATACCATGACTACGATATCTGGTGGTTGGGTGTCATGACTGCTTTTCTAAATGATGTTTTAGAAAAGAGCGTCTATAAGTACACAGCCAGAGGGCTTCGTAGACAGTGGGAGCAGCAGAAACGTGTGCAAGATGTTTTATGTGATAAAACAGGCATCGCGGAGTTGGAACATCTGTTTTGATGTGGTAGTCAAAGAGTTTGACTTCATCAAAATGGTAGATGAACCTTGTATATACGAAAAGGTAGTAGAGAGTATGGTGGTGATCCTCGTAGAGTATGTGGATGACATACTCTTGATAGGGAAGGAGTTTCCTATGCTACGCTCGGTCAATCTCCGCTTATCACAAGGATTCTCCATATAGGATCAAAGTGATACCTCCTAAATCCTGGGTTTTGGATCTATGAGATAGTTCTAATTGGATGTTATGATACTCACTAGTTGTAGTGAGATGGTATCAATCGATCTTGGGGAGAATCACTGGAAGGGTTCCAGGGTGATAAGGACGACTGAATGTCAGTCGCAGGCTTTTCTATGCCCTCGGTGGAGGGACGGTATGTTGGAAGAGTTCCAAGCTAGATACCGTGACATACTAGATGATTAAAGGCAAGATACATCATTACCAAGGATGTTACCAAAGAGGCAGTCTGGATATATTTAAGTTCATAAGATGAACTTCGTTCCTACCATTGTATGACAATGGAGTTGTGGCTTTAGCCAAGGAACTACCGTCCCATCAAAAATCCAGATATAATTCTTAGACAGTATCACCTAATCATGGAGATGGTTGATCTCCAAGGAGATCGAGGTTAGGAGAGTAGACACAGAGGACAACAGCGCGGATCCACTCACAAAGGCCTTTTTCCCAGTATAGACTCTTACGGGATGGTTGAGTATGAGATACTACAACCACAGCTAATTGTTGGGTATGCGATACCATAACAGATGGCCCTAGTGCAAGTGGGAGATTGTTAGTTATATGTATGCCCTAGAGGCCATTACTGTACATACGATGTATATTGTAGTGGATGCTAGGACATATATAGGGAGGACTTTCTTGCTCGACATGATAGTATGCTATCTGGTTGTACTTTATCTTAACATGTACTCTGATTGTCTCTATATTACATGTTGATAAAGCCCTTAGGATATGTACTCGACTACCGGGACTATGATGAGATCATACTAGTGGGGACACGGTAGTCGACGAGTACATCCTATAAGTGTTCCTAGTCGAGGGCGTATCGAGACAGGGCATCGATACACCAGAGTAGACTAGCGTATACGCATCTTGACCCATATGATGGGCGATGGATGATCCCATATCCATCGGTGTTTGACATCAAGGATGGTGTACGGGTGCTCAGTGGAGACTGGGTACACTGGACGGACTCGCCGAGAACTCCCAGATGGTATTATACCATACGTCAGACAACAGTTCTCCGGTGACACTGGTACAGAGTAGTCTGTTGACCCGAGATCGTCATAGAGTCTTGTGTGGTTCCCACTGTGCTTTGATTTCCATCATACCACGTCCAAGAGGGCGTGCAAAAAGGTGGCTTTTGGGTACAGTCCCGAATCATATGGAGGCAATGAGCGATAGGAGGGGATTCGTCTCTCCCGGTATAGGGAGTTGATGTTGTGCTGTGTTCGATTGGCTATAACCGGAAATCCCTGGCCACGGTTACTGAGATTTACTGGTAAGTGTTATCAGTAGTTTCTCGAACTGTTATAGACCTCAAATCGACACGACTTATCAAGCTACTGGGGTCTGACGTTTACCACCCCTAGGCGAGATATGCAACATATCAGACGACGAGACCGGACTGTACGGGAGTGTTACTGTTTGGATTCACAGGAGAATGTACAGGCTTGCTTGTTGATCTTCTGAGTGCTCAATACCTGGGTAGCTGTTACGTTTAGCTGACCGCTTGCAGCTTGTAGGTGATTGATATGATCATCACCTACTGCCGGCGTATTGACGATTCTTTAGAGTCCTACACAGAGGTTTCTTGACTCAGGCAAAACGGAGTAGGAGTACATATGTGATATGTGCGGGACCGAGGATAATGCGATATAAGATACCGTATTCTATTCTCGCGATATTTGATATCAGCCGGGTCATCGGATCAAGTGTTGATTCGATGAATCGGTACGGATAAATATTAGTCGGTTATATGCGATATAGCCGGATTGTCGGATCAAGTGTTGATTCGATAATTTAATGTATAATAATATATTTGATATATTAAATTACATTAACTAATATTTGCTCACTAAAAGATTCTTTTTCTCACTCGGGTAATACATTGATATATATGCGATATATGTTAATTGTATTATTTTATTTGGTTACAATAAATATTATATATGTGATATATAATATTGTAACATGATATGATAAATAATGCAACTTGTTTAGTAGAGATTAAACATGGTTAGGGTTTGATTTGGGTTAAGGCTTTCTAGAAGTTTCTAGAAGTTTTCTTTCTTTGTCTTTGTTAAGATATTATGCTAGATATTTCCTTAACCCTAACCAAACCTTTAACCTTAGTTAATTCTCTACAATGGTTCACTTGACCATGGTTGCATAATTCTATCATATTATTCTTTTCCTATTCATCACAAAAGGATTCTAATATTGTTCATCATCTTCATCCTTCTTCTTCTTCTTTGCTTGAAATGGTTTCTTGCTTTGATTTTTGTGATGGATAAATATGAGAAAAAGATAAATAAAGAGAGCAAAAATCCTACTTCATCATCCTCATCTTCCCTTGCCATTTAGATGAGGGTGTTCACATCATTTCATGAGTGTTAGCTTGTGTTAAAGAAACTTCAAGGTAGATCATCTTAGTATCGAAGATCGGAAGCAAAGGTTGCGTCTTTCTCTTCGTGGAACCTCTCGAGAGTCCGGATCCCGATGATCGCAGCGAAGGGACCACAACACGGAGCATATGAAGTGAAGGACCGGATCTACAAAGGTTGTAATCCCTCTCACTTAGTGTTAAAGTGTTTAGCATGCTTGTTCTCACCTAATCTCTAGTTTAAAGTTCCGTATTCGGGTTGTTCGGCACGGTTAATTTTTTAATCGGGCATGGTTGATGCCTCGTAGTCCCTTGTGCGCGTGCCTAGCAACCCTACAGTTGTCTACACCGATCATTCCACCATAAGACATCTTTTATCGAAGAAGGATGCTAAATCTAGGATAATACATTGGATCCTGTTGTTACAAGAATTTGATATTGTCATACGAGACAAGAGTAGATGTGAAAACGTCGTAACCGACCATCTTTCACGACTTTCTTCTTTTCCAATGTTGACCTTGCCAATAAATGATTCCTTTTCATACGAACATCTCTTGACCATATTTTGCGAACCTTGGTTCGCGGATATTGTGAATTATTTAGCAATGGGACTTCTACCCAGCGAATGGTCAAAACAAGACAATCACCGATTTCTATCCCAAGTAAAACACTTTTACTGGGATGAACCTTATTTGTTTATGTATTGTCCCAATCAAATTATTCGCCGATGTATCCCTAATAATGAATTCAAGAGTGTATTATCTTTCTGCCATGATTAGGCATGTGGCGGTAACTTTGGTCCAAGGAAAATGGCGGAGAAAGTTTTGCAATGTGGCTTTTATTGGCCAACCTTTTTTAAAGATGCATATGATTATTACAAAACTTGTTCACGGTGTCAATACATGGGTCGGATTTCACGGAGAAATGAGATACCGCTCCAATCTATCTTGGTTGTAGAGTGTTCATATCAGATTTTTGCATTTTTATACCACCCATTCTTAATCACATTGCATATAAATAGGTACTTTTGATCCATGTCTGCTAAATAGTTGCAGGTTACAGGTTCTCTGCCCGTTAAAGTGAAATTCATGAAAAGTCGCTACAAATATGAGATTACGACAAACAACAGATGAATCCGTATGATGCCACCTACCAGTTCAAGGAACAAATGGAAAATCATTTAGACACTTTAATGCACAAAGCAAAAGGGCAACACAAGATCCAAGACTTCAACACGGAGCTCAAGGCAAAAGTCCACATCATTCTGCACTGTTGGAAATCTGGAAGGAGATTGAAGAGATTCTGAGAGACCAAGTGAAGAAAACAAAAGATAAAAGCAACATGAAGAAACCATGAAGAAATGGACCCATGAATCCACCAAATGGCCGCGGAACCGCGGCCAAATAGGCACTTCTGCCACGGTTCCGCGGCCGCGTTATGCACGTGTCGGTAGGGTGTCGGTGCTTTGACTCGGTTTTTAGGGTTGTTTTGTAATTTCATGTATGGATCAGAATATAAACCTATGGTTTTTCCTATCTATAAATAGGAGAGTTCAAAACCAAATGAGGGCATGCCTCTCTTTATTTTTTATGCCACTTTTTAATTTCTAGATCTAAAAATTTAAATTACATTGTAATGTGTTTTTGAGAGGTCATCAATAAAGTAAGTCTTTTTTATTTATTTATCTCGCATTCTTTTTATCGTACTTTAAATACCTGCAATTTTTTAATTGTTAATCTAGTGGTAGAATTAATTTGCAATTTCTTATCGTGATCTTTATTTTAAATCTTTTAATGAGTGAGTAATTCCTCACTTGTTAGGGTAGGAGAAGGAAGGTTTGAGAGAAAAAAATCTCTCACTCCATTCTTTGCCCAATATTTTAAATGCGGACTCCCTTTCATTCAACCTCAATCCGCTCACTACGGCACCCTATCCTACATGATAGCGGTGATTCCCTAGTTAGACCGGTTTTGGTTGAATTAACCGGTGGTTAGGGCTAAGAGCCAAGAACGGACGAACAAGGACGAAAAGAAAGAAACTAAGTATGGAAAGCCTAGCTTAGACTTGTAAGTTTCTTCCTAGTCGTGCTAATCCCCTTTGTTGCCGATTACCCTAACACCTCTATTCATAACTAAGGCATTGAAAGATGTGAGAAGATCCCTATCTCGAACTAGCCTAATCCTAACCCTAGCAAGCTTTTTATCAACTTTTATCTCATTCGTAGATCTTAAAATAAAACCACCAATTTTTTGGACTTAACTCGTTATAACATGAAGAAAAAGATTCCATCTCCCTATGGATCGACTCGTACTCAACCGGCTAGCTACCAAGCGACACCGTATTGATTGCGGTAAATTTAAACACAGAAAATATCTACCAATCAAATGGCGCCGTTGCCGGGGAGATGGTAGTTTAATTCGTTGTGTAATTTCCAGTTAATTAAAATATATATATATATATATATATATATATATATATATATATAAAATTGAAAAAAATTAAAAATATAAATTTTAAAAAAATTATCTTATTATTTTTGATTGGTTTTTATGCGAGTGTGCAGGCTTGGAGCAAATTCTGATTCAGATCTGGAGCAAACTCAATGAACAAATCCAGAATCAGGGGATCTAAACAGAAAGAGGAGAACAACCTCAGCACAGGGAACGAAATTGAAGCAGTTAACCATCTGTTTGACTGCGGAACCGCGGCATAAGCATGTAACACCTTAGAATGTGTTTTGTAGCTAATTATATTTTTAATGTGTGGTTTTTAATAAAAAGTTTACCAAATTAAGTTTTAAATATTTTATCCTAATTATTGAGTATTTTTTTAGAATTTTGTTAGGCACACACACACTTGTGCATGATAACAACGGTTAGAGATGGGTTAGACCATGATTAGCTAGCATGATGGATTAACCCATTCTCTTTAAGTTATTTGTTTAAGTGTTTTGGGTTTTAATGTTATGGTTGTTGTTATTTTAAATTGAAAAATGAATTTAAAATGGAATGTTTATTGGTTGACTTTAGGAGAGAGAGAGTGAGCATGGGCATCATGGCATGAGCCATGCCTCATTATAAGAGAGAGAGTGAGAAGGGGTCTTTGTTGTGTTCTCATTTCTCTATCTCATTTTCTTACTCTCATTCTCTCACACTCCCTCACACACACACACACCCATCCATCAGCAGCAGCAGCAAGAACAGCAAGAACAACACAATAACAGCAACAACATCAACTACAACAACAACAACATCATCATCATCATCTTCAACAACAGCAGCAGCTTCATCAACACACACACACACTCACCTGAAGCTTCAGCAGCAGCAGCAAGCTTCAGCAGCAGCAGCAAGTAGCAGAAGCAGCAGCAAGCAGCACCATCAGGCATCAGCAACAGCAGCAACAGGAACCCCAGCTCTCGCAGAAGCCCTTCTCCACTTCTTCACCTGCTTCCTAGGGTTGCATAGGGTATATTTTCTGAACCCTATTGCTTGTTGTGTAGCTTGTGTGTTAATTAGCTCGATTAGTGTTAAATTAGCTAGTTTGGTGCTAGTTTGAGTGATTTGTGAGATGTTGTGGTAAATTGTTGATTTTGTTAGCTACCTTAGGTTAAATTAGTGTTAGTAGGGTCACTCACACTGAGAAATCCCCCGATTTCACTAAAATACCATAAGGTTTCTATTTTGTGCAAATTAGTGTTTTTAAGTGATTTTTGTGACTTCTGAGATCTGCTATGGACCCGGACCTTACAGAGTGAAATTGAGAAGACTGGGACATGATACCTAGGTTTAGATCACACCACAAGAGTACGAACCCACCCCTCCCTAACCTGGCTGCCAATTTCTCCATATTGGCCGCAAATTGCGGCCCAGAAGGGGACTGGTGTGTTGGGGTTTTGTGTAGGGTTCTCTGCAGTGTTTTCTAGGTCTTTGGCATGTCTAGTTTTGTGATATCTTACCTGTAGGAAAATCTGGGACTATATATCGTTTTTGGTGTCCGTTGTGTTTGCGCGATACGTGCGATACGTGAGTGGGTTCTGTGATCCAGCGTATCGCGGCGTGTCGCGATGGTTTTAGACGCGTACACACACGATTCAGCGTATCGTGCACACGCGCGCTTAGTTCGCGACGCGAGTTTCTCGTTTTGGTTCGATGTCGCGTTTCGCGGAATATTTTGGCTTATATATGATTTTCCTATCGTATTTGCAGGTTTGCAGGCAGGAGCTACGGACACGGCTACAGGGGGAGCAGATGGTAGGATTCACCTAGCGTGGAGTGTAGGTGAGTAGATTTAACATCTACAGGGGAATCGCCCGCATGGCGTTATGCGTCTGGGCTAGGATTCATTTACCTGTCGCACATTCTACGTCATTGTAGAATTGCGCCTTTACTTTATTTCCTTGATATAGTTATATACTGTGACTAGCAGCCGTAGGACACTGCACACATTATTGACGGTTCATGTTGCACGAGCACGGATTGTATGCTACACACACACACCGTCAATAATTGCCATGTCACACACTACCCCTTATAGCTACTATTGCTTACCACACATGACATCTAGCTACCGGTATACCTATAGTGTATCATACCTTTAGTGATAGGTACATTTACACCTTACGATACAGCTACAGGTATACCTTTTAGATATTTTACTTATACCGGGGGATATCTTACTCATATTCTTCTTATACCCAGGGGGTATACGACATCAGTTCTTATAGGTAGATACCTATACTTGGCTGTACTTTATTGATTTTGCATACATCTGGTTCAGCTATATACTTTTGTTTACCTGCTCGCAATCAGATATATCGCATTGTTTGTTTAGATTTTATATGATGTTTTCGGGATTTAGGAACCGCTGGGGTTCATGAAATTATGCATACATTAAACAACCCGGTTTCCTTGATATGATATTTGCGCGTCCACCATGAGTTTTATCGGTGCTGATTATACACTCCATACGAGGTGTGGTTGCCGTATGAGAGTACATGGTAGGGCCCGGTATGGTTCCCCTCGGCAAGATGATCGATGGGTTTGCCGATTGAGCCTGGAGGCGGGCGAGTACCTACCGGTGATTGGTTGGACCTGGCAGTTGTCCGGAGGATACTGGCCAGAGTCGAGAGATGGATGCGGGATGATCTGTACTGTCGGGGCCGAGGGCCGACACCGCAGACGGACCCCGTGGGCCGATCCGGACTGACGGAGCCCGATATACGAGGATTTCTGTGTCGATGCTTGGCACACTGTTTTCATGATATTTCTTTAACCCCTTTGTATATATAACAGGGGATTTAGCCGTTGTTATATATACCCTTACACCAATATTAGTGGAATGGGACGCTAATATATGTGTATTGCCCCCATCATACTTATTTCTGTGTATTTACCTTTAGGATGATAGATTCTTACTTGAGATTTGACTTGGGATATTAGGTGATTCATTGGGATTGGCTATTGGACATACCTATGTGATTGCTGATTTATACATTCGGGATATAGGAGATTACTCGATATTGCACATTGAGGAGATGTGAGATTTATATGATGTGAGTGCCCAATGTTGGGGCTGATTTGAGGATTTGGGATTTGAGTGTCTTGATGGATTGTGATCCTGCCACGATGTCAGGTTTCCGTGGAAATGACATATTCCACCCTATACCTCACCCTTACCTATTTTTATGCACAGATTCATATAGTGGTAGTACCTGTTAGTGTACCCTTATGATAAGTTGCATATCTACATTCTCATATCCTTTTTGCATAGTTATTGCATATTACTGTCATGTTACTGTTGCTTCACATATTGATTGTACATACTAGTGTACTCTCCTTTATTCAGCATTTGCATGACATGTTATTACTGTAATCACATATCTTAGATTCATGTTGTACGTGCATTCCTGCGATTACCTGCATATGTTTTATACTATTCACGAGTTGGCAACTCACCCCCGTTGTGCCACAGGTGTTTCAGGTTGTTCCCCAGAGTAGTCGAGGCAGGCTATTCCTCTATTCAGTACCCATCTATCATCTTTTGCTACAGATACCGCATCAGCTCACAGTACTATTTTGCTTAGGTGGGTTAGATGATTATCTGTATTTCATATTGTATATTCGTTGTATTTTGTACTCTCCATCTACTATTGTATTGTAGACTTAGAGACTTGGTGAGGACGTATTTGTATATTATTGTGGATTTGTTGTCTTTTATATACAACTTCTCTCTTTTGTCCTTATTTCTTCGCTACGGCGTCGTATATTTGTCTTGTATTCATCTTGGCTGGTTTTTACAAAAAGGGGTGTTGCTAAAATTTTAAAGAAAGAAAGTAAGACTTTTAAAGAATTTGGGTTGCGATTTCAAATGTTTCAAAACTTATATTATCTTTTCCGTATTTTTATGGTTTAGACTTCTGGGTTTTGGCTTTCTTTTACTACGTTACGTCTTAGGGCGTTGCGTAGTATTAGGGCCGTCACGGGCCAATTTTGGGTCGTGACAAAGTTGGTATCAGAGCCAGGTTTTACCTTTCGGAGTGTCAGATGACCTTAGTATGATGGAGTAGGTAGCTTAAGCAAAGTAAAGTAGCGTGTGTATGTCTGCAGCATACCCACGATGCGATACTTCGCCTAAAGTGACCTAAGTACAATTTGTTTGACATTCCTTCCTTGATGATTCATATCCTTGAGATTCGATTTCCTTATCCCTATCGAATCTTATCTTATATCTATTTATAGCCTTGCCGCCGATGACTATGGGGACTCAGAGTGATGCAGCGAGGGCCGAGGTCAGAGTTAGCTCGGGTGAGACGAGTACTGACCAGGATGGCACTCTAGTTGCACAGGTGCAGACGGATCAGCCTACGACCTATACTTTGGAAAGACTTTTGGTAGAGATGCAGGAATTCCGCCAGACGATGAGTTCTTTGGTTGATATCGTTCGGGAGCTACGACAGGAGGTTGTCACCCCTGTCACTCAGTTGTCGCTTACGGTCAGCATGCAGCAGTCCGTCAACTACATAGCACCAGTGGTTGCAGCGCCAGTGGACGAGGCACATATTCCAGGACAGTGGAGGACTCGTACCAGCGTACCAGCCCAGAAATAGAGGTTTGGTCGTCGAGAGAGATTTCGTGGCCGTCGCGGGAGTAGCAGAGGCTTAGGACGAGGACAGTCGTTCAGCTCTCAGCCCCAGGATGGTCAGCAGTCAGCACGTGGATTTTTTTGATGCGGGAGCCTTCAGCACTTCGTCAGGGATTGTTCCTTGGCACCTCGTCAGGATCATTTTCAGAGAGGCCCTGGACGTGGAAGATTCGCTCAAAGGGCTCAGTCTACCAGAGGAGTTCATCCAGCTGCGAGTAGAGGGCAGACACAGGAGTTTGCTTCTACTCATCGGGACGCGCAGACGTCCAATGTGGAGTTTTCAGGTACCCTTGATTTATATGTTCTTTTCATGTATTCGTTTGTTTTCTTGCTAGTAACGTGGTTAGGTAGATTAGTCGTAGTGGTGTTAACTTCTGTCAGCGATTCTTTTGTTGCGCGACACGTATTTCAGTTTTGTGCCAATCGGATAGGAGATAGAGATTCGTCCGTTGTTTTGATCCTTCTGGAGATGTTGGATTTGACGTTCTCCTGGGCACGGACTGGTTAACTACGTTTTAGGCGTCTGTGGACTACCGTGTGGAAGCAAGTTAGGTTTTGTTTTCCCCGGCAAGTCAGTTCTTGTTGTACAGGTGGATAGTTGTGCCGCCTCTTACAGCTTGAATTTAGCCTTTTAGCTAAATGGCTTCTGAGGAGATGTCGTGGATTCTTGGCGTTCATTCATGATACCGGAGCCACAGTGGGATTGTTAGACCGGGTTCCTTTCGTGCGAGAGTTTTTCCGACGTTGTTCCGGATGAGCCGGCGAAGCTTAGGAGCTAAAAGATCAGCTGCAGAGTTATGATTTGGGGAGTTTTATGCGTCTGAGTGTTTCGCTTTTGGAAACTCCTATTTCTGTTCGTCGAGGAGAAGACGGCAGTTTAGGGTTGCGTATCGACGGATCGTCAATTGAACCGGCTTACGGTGCGGATATGTATCCTTCACCTCGCCGTGACGATTTCTTCGATCAGCTCCAGAATGAGAGACATTTTCTAAGTGTGTTTGGGATCAGGTCATCATTATTGCGGATTCGGAGTGATGGCATTCCGAAGACTGCCTTATGCGTGCTACGGGCTTTGTGTGTATCAGTGAGTCGTTGGATTCCCTGATGCCCTAGCAGCATTCGTAGATGTGATGAACCAGATTTCTTCAGGCCGTTCCTCGACCAGTTTCTGTTGTGTTATTTACGACATTCTGGTCTATTTAATGTGTCTTGAGGGACAGGAGTAGCACTTGGGAATTTGTTATGCATATACTGGGAGAGCCCCAGCAGTTTGCTAAATTCTCTGAGTATTTCTTCAGGCTTGTTTTGTGTTGACTCCCAGGTCTTGTAGTCACGGGAGACGGTTTGGTATGGTTCCGAGGGAGATCGTGGCCGTACAGCTTAGGCCCAGACTTGTGTGCCGGACGGAGATCCGCAGATTTTGGGCTTCGCAGGTTTTTACCGCCGTTTCATGCAGGATTGCTAGAGTAGTGCTGCACCGTCGACTGAATTGACCGGAAAGGAGGTTTCTGTTCTGTGGACTGAGGCATGCGTACGGAGTTTTCAGCAGTGGAGATTCGGTTAACAACTGCATCGGTTCTTTCTTTGCTTTTGGTTCGGGCGACTTTGTTGTTTAACTGTAATGTTTCTTGAGTGGGCTCGAGTGTGTACTGAGGTGACACTATAAAGTTATCGCTTTTGCTTCCCTACATTTGGAGTAAGTACGAAGGGTATTCCCCTCATGATCTGGAGATGGCCGCGGTGGTTTTGCGTTGGAAATGTGGGGTTGCTAGGCACGCGCATAAGGGTCTACGAGGCATCAACCATGCCCGATTAAAAATTTAGCCGTACCGAACAACCCGAATACGGAACTTTAAACTAGAGATTAGGCGAAAACTAGCATGCTAAACACTTTAACACTAAGTGAGAGGGATTACAACCTTTGTAGATCCGGTCCTTCACTTCATATGCTCCGTGTTGTGGTCCCTTCGCTGCGATCATCGGGATCCGGACTCTCGAGAGGTTCCACGAAGAGAAAGACGCAACATTTGCTTCCGATCTTCGATACTAAGATGATCTACCTTGAAGTTTCTTTAACACAAGCTAACACTCATGAAATGATGTGAACACCCTCATCTAAATGGCAAGGGAAGATGAGGATGATGAAGTAGGATTTTTGCTCTCTTTATTTATCTTTTTCTCATATTTATCCATCACCAAAATCAAAGCAAGAAAGGATTTCAAGCAAAGAAGAAGAAGGAAGAAGATGATGAATAATAATGATCAATCCTTTTGTGATGAATAGGAAAAGAATAATATGATAGATTATGCAACCATGGTCAAGTAAACCATTTTAGAGAATTAACCAAGGGTTAGGGTTTGGGTTGAGTTAAGAATGAGTCACACACAAATATCTTTCACAAAACAAAAAGAAAACCTTCTAGAAACATCTAGAAAGTTTAACCCTAATCCAAACCCTAATCATGTTTAAACTCCACTAAACAAGTTGCATTATTTATCATATCATGTTACAATATTATATATCACATATATAATATTTATCGGAACAAAATAAAATAATACAATTAACATATATCGCATATATATCAATGTATTATCCGAGTGAGAAAAAGAATCTTTTAGTGAGCAAATATTAGTTAATGTCTTTTAATATATCATATATATTATTATACATTAAATTATCGAATCAACACTTGATCCGACAATCCGGCTATATCGCATATAACCGACTAATATTAATCCGTACCGATTCATCGAATCAACACTTGATCCGATGACCCGGCTGATATCAAATATCGCGAGAATAGAATACGGTATCTCATATCGTATTATCCTCGGTCCCGCACATATCACATATGTGCCCCTACTCCATTTTGCCTGAGTGAAGAAACCTCTGTGTAGGACTCTAAAGAATCGTCAATACGCCGGCAGTAGGTGATGATTATATCAAACACCCACAAGCTGCAAGCGGTCATCTAAACGTAACAGCTACCCAGGTATTGAGCACTCAGAAGATCAACAAGCAAGCCTGTACATTCTCCTGTGAATCCAAACAGTAACACTCCCGTACAGTCCGGTCTCGTCGTCTGATATGTCGCATATCTCGCCTAGGGGTGGTAAACGTCAGACCCCAGTAGCTCGATAAGTCGTGTCGATATGAAGTCTATAACAGTTCGAGAAACTACTGATAACACTTACCAGTAAATCTCAGCAACCCTGGCAAGGGATTTCCGGTTATAGCCAATCGAACACAGCACAACATCTACTCCCTATACCGGGAGAGACGAATCCCCTCCTATCGCTCATTGCCTCCATATGATTCGGGACTGTACCCAAAAGCCACCTTTTTGCACGCCCTCTTGGACGTGGTATGATGGAAATCAAAGCACAGTGGGAATCACACAAGACTCTATGACGATCTCGGGTCAACAGACTATTCTGTACCAGTGTCACCGGAGAACTGCCATCTGACGTATGGTATAATACCATCTGGGAGTTCTCGACGAGTCCGTCCAGTGTACCCAGTCTCCACTGAGCACCCGTACACCATCCTTGATGTCAAACACCGATGGATATGGGATCATCCATCGCCCATCAAATGGGTCAAGATGCGTATACGCTAGTCTACTCTGGTGCATCGATGCCCTGTCTCGATACACCCTCGACTAGGAACAGTTATAGGATGTACTCGTCGACTACCGTGGCCCCACTAGTATGATCTCATCATAGTCCTAGTAGTCGAGTACATATCCTAAGGGCTTTATCAACATGTAACATAGAGACAATCAGAGTACATGTTAAGATAAAGTACAACCAGATAGCATACTATCATGTCGAGCAAGAAAGTCCTCCCTATATATGTCCTAGCATCCACTACAGTATACATCGTATGTACAGTAATGGCCTCTAGGGCATACATATAACTAACAATCTCCCACTTGCACTAGGGCCATCTGTTATGGTATCGCATACCCAACAATTAGTTGCAGTTGAAGTATCTCATACTCAACCATCCCATAAAAGTCTCTACTGGGAAAAAGGCCTTTGTGAGTGGATTCGCGCTGTTGTCCTCTGTGTCTACTCTCCTAACCTCGATCTCCCTGGAGATCAACCATCTCCATGATCAGGTGATACTGCCTAAGAATTATATCTGGATTTCTGATGGGGCGGTAGTTCCTTGGCTAAAGCCACAACTCCATTGTCACACAATGGTAGGAACGAAGTTCATCTTATGAACTTATATATATCCAGACTACCTCTTTGGTAGCATCTTTTGTAACGATGTATCTTTCCTTTAATCGTCTAGTATGTCACGGTATATAGCTTGGAACTCTTCCAACATACCGTCCCTCCACTGAGGGTATAGACAAGCCTGCGACTGACATTCAGTCGTCCTTATCACCCTGGAACCTTTCCAGTGATTCTTCCCCAGGATCGATTGATACCTTCTCACTACAACTAGTGACTATCCTAACATCCAATTAGAACTATCTCATAGATCCAAAACCCAGGATTTAGGAGGTATCAGTTTGATCCTATATGGAGAATCCTTGTGATAAGCGGAGATTAACCGAGCGTAGCATAGGAAACTCCTTCCCTATCAAGAGTATGTCATCCACGTACTCTACGAGGATCACCACCATACTCCCTACTACCTTTTTGTATATACAAGGTTCATCTACTATTTTGATGAAGTCAAACTCTTTGACTACCACATTAAAACAGATGTTCCAACTCCGCGATGCCTGTTTTATCATATAAAACATCTTGCACACGTTTCCGCTGCTCCCACTGTCTACGAAGCCCTCTGGCTGTGTACTTATAGACGCTCTTTTCTAAAACATCATTTAGAAAAGCAGTCATGACACCCAACCACCAGATATCGTAGTCATGGTATGTAGCCGTGGCAAGTAGGATCTGGATGGACTTAAGCATAGATCCTTAGAAAAGGTTTCAACATAATCCATACCTGGTCTATGATGCAAACCTTTAACAAGTCTAGCTTTGAAAGTCTCAACTTTTCCATGTACACCAAGTAATCTTCTCAAGATATACTTGCTCCTGATGGGGATTTAACCCTTCAGATAAAGCAACCAAAGTCCATACTTTGTTGGTGTATAAGGATTCCATCTCAGATCGATAAGCACCCAGCCATTCTTACAGAGTCCCACTCCTGATGGCCAGCTCAAAACCAGTTGGGTCATCATCTCATGATGAAATCCTCGCTCCCACTATCATAGAGAAACCGAAGTATCTCTCAGGTGAGTGAGGAACCCTACTAGATCGGCGAAGAGGCTGAGGTTCGTTTGAAACTATTGATTCCTTTGGTTCTACCAAATCATCAGCTGTAGTTTGTATAGCTGGAACATTTCCAGTTCTACATAACATACCTTGCCTCGAGCTTGTCCGGATTTTGCTCTTAGACATAGGCCGGACAACCCCAAATCTTAACAAACTTAAAATATGGGCTCTTCCCTTTCCATATCACATATGAAGTGGTAGGCAACTGATTTGATTTGAACCCCATTCAATAGGTATGCAGCTTCTCAAGTGCATAACTCCCAAAAGGAAATAGGAAACTCAGTAGTACTCATCATAGAGCACACCATATCTAATAGGGTGAGTTTGCTCCGCCCCGATATACCATCGTGCTATGGTGTATACGGAGGAGTAATGCTGAGAGAGAATCTCATTCTCCTTTAGAATAGTCCAGTAATTCCGTGCTCAAGTATTCTCCTCCTTGATCACATCAAAGGACATAATACTTTTACCCGTATTTTTCGGTTCTCTACTTCTAACTCATATTCTGTGAATATCTCAAAAGGTTCAGACTTGTGTTTCAGCAGGAACATATGTCTGAATCTTGAGAGATCATCAGAGAATGTAATGAAGTACAAAGAACCGGTCTTGGCATGTGTAGACAGTAGACTTTCATACATCAGCATGTATCAATCCCAAGAGTTCACTAACTCTTTCTCTGTTTCCAACAAAGAGAGTTGTGGTCATCTTATCTTTGTGACATGACCGGCAAGTTTCATAAGATGTAAATTCAAACTAATTTAAATATGCATCTAAATGTAACTTCAGCCAGTCGGGTCGCATTGATATGACCTAGTCTACAATGCCTCAAGAAGGATTCATTCATTTCTGAACTCTTCCTCTTGTGTGTGTTCCGTATACTAAGAACTGTAGTTTGATTTAGAACGTCAATGCTTTTAGATAACGTGCCTGAACCGATCAACACTTGATATAGGAAATGTTCAAAACATTATCCAACAACACAAAATTATATCCTTTCTTTACTAATAAAGAGACTGATATGATTTTGTATATCAGGTTCGGTATCTAATAACATTTGTTCAGAATCAATGTATTCTGGTAATACAGGGTGATAGTGACCAACAGACTTGGCTGCAACACTTGCACCGTTTTCTGTCTCATGAAACTTATCACTCGTTCTCAGTTCTCTACCTATCTGTAGCCCATGTATCAGATTACATATACGGGATCCTGATCTGGTATCACATACCCAGGACGTAAAGGATACTGAGAAACAGTTCTCTGTAATGAACACACCTGAAGATGATGTATCCACATGCACTTTCTTCGTTTGGGCGGCACGGGAAATCTGGTATTCCCCAATTTCCTGCTCTGTCTTATAACAATTATAAGTTGGAGCGGGACCAACGTTCTCCAGCTCAGTATAACAAGCGGGTTCGGTCAATATATCCGTTTTATTATCTTGATTAAGGCGTGATATGGTCGCTACCTGGAGAGAGAGAGAAGAAAACACTCAGCGTATGCTCTTGCAAGATTAGATTGGTTATCTAATATATCTAATCAGGATGTCTCCCACTGTTTTAGTCAAATCTTCCCTCAAACCCTAAAAGGAAAGACTAGCCCGGATTAATTACACGCTACAAGTTCGCCAATCTTTCGGCCAGGCCAGTGTCGGTACTTTGAGGGAGGTCCCCCGTGCTTTCGCACGAACCTAATTAAAGTAAACCTCGTTTTCCCAGAGGCGTAACCCCGTTAACACCTTTCTAGACACCTACTTGATCGACTAATTGTAGTGTGTAAAACTCTCCCAGGAGTAACTCTTACTCGCATCGGGTATCGGGATCCAACTATCTCATAGAAGGTATGCAATCTCATTGCAAATTTCAACACTTGAAATTCCCGATAATTTTGCCCCTAGCAACTTATGACCTTGGCTAAGGTCAACAAATCATAAGTGCTAGCCAAGTTCAACCCGTCATTTCCCGATTGAATTAAACCCACCCGCACGACCCTTGGCTAAGGTCAACAAAGTCGCACGACTACCCTAACTCAATCGCATCATATGCTTATACAGATAAGCACTAATCAGCTACCGCACACTACGCCTTGGCTAAGGTCAACAAACACAGCACGAATACTAACCAGTACTTATCTGAAATGACGGAGGGCTACGATGGGTTTTTCAGAAAACCCTTTGCGTAATGAACTTGATATCGTTGTAGAATCGAGTGATTTTTAAATGGAGTGTTTTTTAGGCCTTTCTAGTTTTGCTAAAGGGGTCACTCCCGGTGAAGGGATCGTCGGCCCTTTCCTCATCGAATAAGGTGCAGGATATATCATATATACCACTATGCAAAGCAAGAACTATAGAAGCAATCAAAAGACAAACCGAGTTTGTAGCATCTGCCAGTTATTGCTAAAGGAGTCACTCCCGGTGAAGGGATCTCGGTCCTTTCCTTATCGAATAAGGTGCTGGATGTTCTACAAGGAACCCCGCTATGCAAAGCAAGAACTAGAGCTACCAGTTTTTATAAACAAGTTTCTACAACATCTTAGGTTTCTTTTATTTCATTAATCTCATTAATGAAGTCCCATTTTATTATGCTTCATAAGCATCTCTTTTGAAACGAAATCTGCAATATAACATATATCTCATATATATAAAATATAAACATTCGTCTCAGGCAGTAATATGATCTCATCACAGAACATTGCAGCAGAAGAACATATATGAAATATTGGATATACTAGGACGTCCGTGTTTTCAATACGAGCCTGTATAAAACACGGATTCCACGGTCGCGATGAATAGCCAAACCCACATCCCTAGACCCCTACGAGAGCGGCAAGTAACACTGCCAATTCTAGGGTTAGGAGACCCGGTCTCGACTCCTCGAGATGGTTTCCCACTGGACCCTAGAACCCGGTTACTTGTGCTCCCCGCCTTGGGTCTACCTAATGCGGAAAAGTAAATAATATACAACGGTGACATCTTCCGCTACCTGGAAGTGCCCCAATAAAAGAATATTACATACAAATGAATTTTACATGAATGAAAAAGAAAAACTCTCATCTCACATAAAACCCCCGGCTATTCAAAAGCGACGATCCAATACAACATATCACAGCAACACATAATATCTCATATCATCAACGTAAGCAAGTATGCGTATCCCGATTGTCGTTGATGTATAGCAACGAAGCCGGCGATACACCACATACTACGCTTACGGTCACAGAAAAGAAAGTTCAAAACTACAACAGTTGGAATCCGCAACCTTTTTAGACATCGCATGCCTAACCAAATGAATTCCTTAGACATCACATGCCTAACAATTATAAACCACGCATTTTAGACTCATTATCGAAAACTCTTTTCAATATCAAGTCGGGCAATTCAACAAGATTCCCAACGTCCTGATCGAATGCTCGTCGCAAACTTTAGTAGACGGCTGCACCCACGATACCGTTGACGAAGTGCACCAAGGCGGAACACCGCTACCGGGAGCACCCGAACGGATGCTTTCGGCGACAGGGTTCTCCTACAGTCACTTGGTCGGGGCTATGGGGCGTAGCTGTCTATTAAGTTTACCCGGCGAGTATCCGCGTACACTACGTGATTGCGACGGACTTTTGATCACATCAAAATTCCGTGGAAACCGATCATCTGAGACTAAACTGCTAAATTTATAATATTCAAATCAGTTATCTCATAACAACATGTGGATTCCAATTATTGTATCACATTCCAGATAAATAGAAAAAGTTAAACTTTCCGATCGAATCATCAAGCACCCAAGATTTCCCCAATATATCTCAACACTTGAAATCAGTTTAAAAACATCCATCACATGCCACAGTACCAATGATCCAGCCGTAGAAGGGTCAAGCCAACGCCTCACATGTGGCACGCCGTACTGCCCCAAACCCTAAGGTTCAAAAGGCAGTTCAAGACGGTCACATAATCGAGTTAAGGTTTGTTGTCTTCTAGAGGGTCCACCGAGTTACTTGCATGACTTAGAACATTCTTAAACACGAGAAAAAAAATCCAACTTTTGAAAAAATTTCCGACAGGGGAAAAAGTGAGTTATTAATATCCGTTCGAACTTTTTAACAGTTTCTTAAAATTATCCGGACAAAACTAAACAAAGTTAAAATATCCGATCGAATCTTTAAGTCCCCAATACAACCCAGATAATTCAACAGTTGGATAATAAAAAATAAAAATTTCCAGAAGACTCAGCACTTGAAGACAAGAATTACTGTGCAAGCCACGTGGTGTGACTCACCAAAATAGCCGCGGAACCGCCGCGAAACCCAGGGTGGGGCCGCGGTTCCACGGCTCTTTTTTCGAGTCAGCAACACATGCTTCACAGTAACTCATAGAATTCCCTGCTGAATTTTTTGGTAATTTTTAATTCACAAAAATCCAAATTTTCAGAAAATTTCCAGAGAGTGGGTTTTATCGGGTTTTCCGGGTTCGATCGGACTTTAAACTTCGTCTAGACTTCGCCTAAAGCTCTAGGTTGGCTCTGATACCACTGTGGGGTTGCTAGGCACGCGTATAAGGGTCTACGAGGAATCAACCATGCCCGATTAAAAATTTAGCCGTGCCGAACAACCCGAATACGGAACTTTAAACTAGAGATTAGGCGAAAACTAGCATGCTAAACACTTTAAGTCTAAGTGAGAGGGATTACAACCTTTGTAGATCCGGTCCTTCACTTCATATGCTCCGTGTTGTGGTCCCTTCGCTGCGATCATCGGGATCCGGACTCTCGAGAGGTTCCACGAAGAGAAAGACGCAACCTTTGCTTCCGATCTTCGATACTAAGATGATCTACCTTGAAGTTTCTTTAACACAAGCTAACACTCATGAAATGATGTGAACACCCTCATCTAAATGGCAAGGGAAGATGAGGATGATGAAGTAGGATTTTTGCTCTCTTTATTTATCTTTTTCTCATATTTATCCATCACCAAAATCAAAGCAAGAAAGGATTTCAAGCAAAGAAGAAGAAGGAAGAAGATGATGAATAATAATGATCAATCCTTTTGTGATGAATAGGAAAAGAATAATATGATAGATTATGCAACCATGGTCAAGTAAACCTTTGTAGAGAATTAACCAAGGGTTAGGGTTTGGGTTGAGTTAAGAATGAGTCACACACAAATATGTTTCACAAAACAAAAAGAAAACCTTCTAGAAACATATAGAAAGTTTAACCCTAATCCAAACCCTAATCATGTTTAAACTCCACTAAACAAGTTGCATTATTTATCATATCATGTTACAATATTATATATCACATATATAATATTTATCGTAACAAAATAAAATAATACAATTAACATATATCGCATATATATCAATGTATTATCCGAGTGAGAAAAAGAATCTTTTAGTGAGCAAATATTAGTTAATGTCTTTTAATATATCATATATATTATTATACATGAAATTATCGAATCAACACTTGATCCGACAATCCGGCTATATCGCATATAACCGACTAATATTAATCCGTACCGATTCATCGAATCAACACTTGATCTGATGACCCGGCTGATATCAAATATCACGAGAATAGAATACGGTATCTCATATCGTATTATCCTCGGTCCCGCACATCACATATGTGCCCCTACTCCGTTTTGCCTGAGTCAAGAAACCTCTATGTAGGACTCTAAAGAATCGTCAATATGCCGGCAGTAGGTGATGATCATATCAAACACCCACAAGCTGCTAGCGGTCAGCTAAACGTAACAGCTACCCAGGTATTGAGCACTCAGAAGATCAACAAGCAAGCCTGTACATTCTCCTGTGAATCCAAACAGTAACACTCCCGTACAGTCCGGTCTCGTCGTCTGATATGTCGCATATCTCGCCTAGGGGTGGTAAACGTCAGACCCAGTAGCTCGATAAGTCGTGTCGATATGAGGTCTATAACAGTTCGAGAAACTACCGATAACATTTACCAGTAAATCTCAGCAATCCTGGCCAGGGATTTCCGGTTATAGCCAATCGAATACAGCACAACATCTACTCCCTATACCGGGAGAAACGAATCCCCTCCTATCGCTCATTGCCTCCATATGATTCGGGACTGTATCCAAAAGCCACCTTTTTGCACGCCCTCTTGGACGTGGTATGATGGAAATCAAAGCACAGTGGGAATCACACAAGTCTCTATGACGATCTCGGGTCAACAGACTACTCTGTACCAGTGTCACCGGAGAACTGCCATCTGACGTATGGTATAATACCATCTGGGAGTTCTCGGCGAGTCCGTCCAGTGTACTCAGTCTCCACTGAGCACCTGTACACCATCCTTGATGTCAAACACCGATGGATATGGGATCATCCATCTCCCATCATATGGGTCAAGATGCGTATACGCTAGTCTACTCTGGTGCATCGATGCCCTGTCTCGATACACCCTCGACTAGGAACAGTTATAGGATGTACTCGTCGACTACCGTGGCCCCACTAGTATGATCTCATCATAGTCCCAGTAGTCGAGTACATATCCTAAGGGCTTTATCAACATGTTGTTGGAGATAGTGCCCTCATAGTCAATTATTGGATCGCAGGTACGTGATTGCAATGATTGCGGAGGACCTATCCCGGTAGGACAGTCTTACTCAAGATGATAGTATGCTATCTGGTTTGCCTTTATCAGTCGTGTTCATGTTCAGGTGACTGATTGCATGTTACACTTTGATAGAGCCCTTAGGATCTTGCTTTACTACCAACAGTATGATGGCGATCATATACGTGAGAGTTGGGTAGTTTATATGCATATCCTTAATTGTGGTCCCTAGTCGTGGGAGTTTCGAGACAGGGCATCGATACTCCAGAGTAGACTAGTGTATACAGTCGAGACCCCGACGAGGGGCGGTGGCCGGTCTCACAAGCCACTGGTGTCAGTTGGATCACCTAAGTTGTATACAGGTGCTCATTGGGTTATGAGTACACCGGACAGGACTCGCCGGGAATCTGCTAGTTAGTATTATATCTATCGTCAGATAGCAGTTCCCTGGTGACATGTGTACAGGTTAGTTCATCGACCTGAGGTCGTCATTTGTCTCGTGTGAGTTCCCACTGTGCTTTGATTTCTACCCTACCACGGCTCAAAGGAGTCGTGCAAACAGGTAGCTTTTGGGTACAGTCCCGAGCCATATGGAGGCACGTGAGCGGATTGGCAGGGGATTCGTCTCTCCCGGTATTGGGGGCGAGATCGTGCTGTGTCTAGGAGAGCCATTACGCAAAGCCCTCGGCCGAGGCAGGAGATTTACTGGTAGGTATTCCAGTAGTATCTCAGGGCGTTCTGGGCTACACTCCGACACGACTTATACTGCTAATGGGGGTCTGACGTTACTAGCCCCCTAGGCGGATATGCGATACTCATTGACGAACGGACCGGACTGTATATACATTGTCACTGTTAGGCTCAGTAGGGTTTTCGGAGGAGTTCGCTCATCGGTCTCCCTTGAGTTCGCTCCTCGACCACCCTTGAGGTCAGTCCATGGGCAGCCGTTACGCATAGCTAGTGCCGCTGACGGTTTGTGGTTAAACCCACTGCCAGGGTGCTGACGAGTCATTAGAGTTCCCCACAGTCAGTTTCCCAAGTTCGGGCGAAACGTTGTAGAGGCCGTATGGTTTTATGGCAGGGTTCGGAAAATGCACGTGCGTTTACGCACGTGTCGATTTTCAGACAGATGATACTGGTCGGCTTTGGTTTAAGCCGGATCCGAGTATTATATTGAGTAGGTATAATATCTTTGTCTCAGTTGCATTTGTATTCGGTCGTAATACAAATGCAGGTATATTTATACAGTTTCGGGGTTGTCCTGAAATTCGTTTCAGGATCACTTTTGGAAGTTGCCAGTTTCCAGTTTTCTATCAGCCGTCTTTTAACATTCGGTTAAAGACGGATTTGTCTTCTCTTGAGATGAGTGTGGATTCTTCTAGAAGGTTCTAGATGAGGTGACTAGGATTAAATGGTGTTATGTTCTAATTGGTTGCATTAAAGGTGTGATGAGGTGTATTAGTGATTCATCCTTTTGCTTTAATGCTTCTTGTTTTGCTTAAGATATTTTGAGTGAGAAGCTTCATACCTTATGGTCACCACTTGCTCCTACGGTCACCTCCCTCTTCTATATTAGTGGCTTGCCCTCACTCTCTCACTTGAGTTTTCATTTTCGGTTAGAAAAGATATGATAGTATTTGGGGTGCATGGAATTTTACAGTTCATTCCATCACCCGATTTCCACGGCAACTTAATTAACCGATCGTCCACGGATTTGGACGAAGTGAGACAAAGTCATCTACTCATTCTCTACATCAATCTTGGTCGTCTCTTTTAGCAAACTTGACGATCGAGTTGCCTCGAGTCAGAGGCGGGAGCCCGTTTAAAGAACCGATCATGTGGTGCCACTTCGACGAGGACATCGGAGATCGACGAGATCGGAGCAGCCGCAACGGAGCGTGGGATGATGGTTGAAGAACGAAGGACTCGGATCGTTCGGTATAACCATTCTACACTCTTTACAGTTTGTTAGTTTAGCAATAATGGCAGATCCGGGTTAAAGTATACGATAGCGCCAGTTAAAAAGTTTTTGTTCCGCATTTGGCGTCTGTAGACTGCCGGGGCGCTAGCGTAGACTTACACATGTAATATAGAGACAATCAGAGTACATGTTAAGATAAAGTACAACCAGATAGCATACTGTCATGTCGAGCAGGAAAGTCCTCCTTATATATGTCCTAGCATCCACTACAGTATACATCGTATGTACAGTAATGGCCTCTAGGGCATACATATAACTAACAGGAAATTTGGAGACACTACTTGTTTGAAAGTCATGTCAGATTTTCACAGACCACGAGAGCTTAATGAACATCCTCCTGCAGCGGGTTTGGATTGTTGTGTTAGTCTTCTGCAGATCTACAGTTTTTGGTGTGATCGTTGAGTATAGCTTTAGTTCATCTCTACGGAGGGGACAGCTTGGTCATGTCCGCGCCCGACCACTTTCCTTAAATCGTTTTCGCGAGACACTGCCCGCCGAAGCTCGTTCGTCAGCGATACTTGAGCATACTCGGTTAGGTAATGATTCAGAGACCTTGATTTGTGACAATGATGTGCTAAGTTACGGACGCGTTTGTGTACCTGGTTTCATCGGGTAGAGATGTGAAACCCTAAAGCATGCACATCTGTCAATTCTCTATATGCATTCAAGTTCCACCAACATTTAGCGTGACTTGTGAGATAGTTACGGGTGGGCCGGGATGTAAAGGGATGTTTCAGGTTTCGTTTCAAGGTGTCTGTCTTGTTATGTGCTTAAGTCGAGCATCTAAGGCCGGATGGAGAGTTGCAACCTTTTACCGTTCCGAAGTAGGAGTGGGAGCAAATCTCCATGAATTTCATTATGGTTTCTACCCAAGTTTAATCAGGGTGTGACTCCATTCGGATTCTTGTCGTCCGGTTATACTCAGTGTGCTCAGTTGTTTGTTGTCAGCAGTTGGGGATCGTCACTCGCCATCGTTCGGGTTCTCCTTCGATAGCTGTTATCAGGAGACACTCCAATTGGCCACCCTTAGGCTTAGGGGTTAGGTCGTGTCGACCACCAGCCTGTTGTTTTTCTGACTCTGCGTAAGTAGGATTTTGGACCCCAGCTATGTCTAGAGACTTCGGAGTTGATCCAATTGATTCAGGTCAGGATGGAAATTGTCCATTGCGAACTGAGGTCGTATGCCGACTGTGTTGGTCATAGACTCGAGTTCGCAGGGACAGATCATGTATTCCTACGGACCTCCGATGAATGACGTGTTGGATTTTGGGAAGCTTGTCCCAGGATTTAGGTCTTTCTGAGATCCTATAAGGGAGTTAGTTTCGTTGCCTTTAATTTGGCACTTCCGCCCAGATTATTGGATTTTCACCCCGTATTCCTTGTGATGATACTTTACAATTACCTTCTTGACCTTTCTCACATGATTTAGCACCAGACCTTTTGGCTTGGACGCGATCTTTCGTTCACCAGCAGCCGATGGTATTAATGGCTCGGCAGGTGGAGGGACATCGGTCAAGGGTCTTGCCATCTGTGAAGGGTTTCCTTGGACGTAGCCGTATAGTAAGATAGTCACTTGGGAGGCTGCGAGCGAGATTTGAGGAGTTTAATCTTCTCTTTGAAGGTACGCGTATCGGTATATTTTTAAAATTCGGGGACGAATTTCTTTTAAGGGGGGAGGTTGTAACACCTTAGAATGTGTTTTGTAGCTAATTATATTTTTAATGTGTGGTTTTTAATAAAAAGTTTACCAAATTAAGTTTTAAATATTTTATCCTAATTATTGAGTATTTTATTAGAATTTTGTTAGACACACACACACTTGTGCATGATAACTAGGGTTAGAGATGGGTTAGACCATGATTAGCTAGCATGATGGATTAACCCATTCTCTTTAAGTTATTTGTTTAAGTGTTTTGGGTTTTAATGTTATGGTTGTTGTTATTTTAAATTGAAAAATGAATTTAAAATGGAATGTTTATTGGTTGACTTTAGGAGGGAGAGAGTGAGCATGGGCATCATGGCATGAGCCATGCCTCATTATGAGAGAGAGAGTGAGAAGGGGTCTTTGTTGTGTTCTTATTTCTCTATCTCATTTTCTTACTCTCATTCTCTCACACTCCCTCACACACACACACACCCATCCATCAGCAGCAGCAGCAAGAACAGCAAGAACAACACAATAACAGCAACAACATCAACTACAACAACAACAGCATCATCATCATCATCTTCAGCAACAGCAGCAGCTTCATCAACACACACACACACTCACCTGAAGCTTCAGCAGCAGCAGCAAGCTTCAGCAGCAGCAGCAAGTAGCAGAAGCAGCAGCAAGCAGCACCATCAGGCATCAGCAACAGCAGCAACAGGGACCCCAGCTCTCGTAGAAGCCCTTCTCCACTTCTTCACCTGCTTCCTAGGGTTGCATAGGGTATATTTTCTGAACCCTATTGCTTGTTGTGTAGCTTGTGTGTTAATTAGCTCGATTAGTGTTAAATTAGCTAGTTTGGTGCTAGTTTGAGTGATTTGTGAGATGTTGTGGTAAATTGTTGATTTTGTTAGCTACCTTAGGTTAAATTAGTGTTAGTAGGGTCACTCACACTGAGAAATCCCCCGATTTCACTAAAATACCATAAGGTTTCTATTTTGTGCAAATTAGTGTTTTTAAGTGATTTTTGTGACTTCTGAGATCTGCTATGGACCCGGATCTTACAGAGTGAAATTGAGAAGACTGGGACAAGATAACTAGGTTTAGATCACACCACAAGAGTACGAACCCACCCCTCCCTAACCTGGCCGCCAATTTCTCCATATTGGCTGCAAATTGCGGCCCAGAAGGGGACTGGGGTGATGGGGTTTTGTGTAGGGTTCTCTGCAGTGTTTTCTAGGTCTTTGGCATGTCTAGTTTTGTGATATCTTACCTGTAGGAAAATCTGGGACTATATATCGTTTTTGGTGTCCGTTGTGTTTGCGCGATACGTGCGATACGTGAGTGGGTTCTGTGATCCAGCGTATCGCGGCGTGTCGCGATAGTTTTAGACGCGTACACACACGATTCAGCGTATCGTGCACACGCGCGCTTAGTTCGCGACGCGAGTTTCTCGTTTTGGTTCGATATCGCGTTTCGCGGAATATTTTGGCTTATATATGATTTTCCTGTCGTATTTGCAGGTTTGCAGGCAGGAGCTACGGACACAGCTACAGGGGGAGCAGATGGTAGGATTCACCTAGCGTGGAGTGTAGGTGAGTAGATTTAACATCTACAGGGGAATCGCCCGTACGGCGTTATGCGTCTGGGCTAGGATTCATTTACCTGTCGCACATTCTATGTCATTGTAGAATTGCGCCTTTACTTTATTTCCTTGATATAGTTATATACTGTGACTAGCAGCCGTAGGACACTGCACACATTATTGACGGTTCATGTTGCACGAGCACGGATTGTATGCTACACACACACACCGTCAATAATTGCCATGTCACACACTACCCCTTATAGCTACTATTGCTTACCACACATGACATCTAGCTACCGGTATACCTATAGTGTATCATACCTTTAGTGATAGGTACATTTACACCTTACGATACAGCTACAGGTATACCTTTTAGATATTTTACTTATACCGGGGGATATCTTACTCATATTCTTCTTATACCCAGGGGGGTATACGACATCAGTTCTTATAGGTAGATACCTATACTTGGCTGTACTTTATTGATTTTGCATACATCTGGTTCAGCTATATACTTTTGTTTACCTGCTCGCATTCAGATATATCGCATTGTTTGTTTATATTTTATATGATGTTTTCGGGATTTGGTAACCGCGGGGGTTCATGAAATTATGCATACATTGAACAACCCGGTTTCCTTGATATGATATTTGCGCGTCCACCATGAGTTTTATCGGTGCTGATTATACACTCCATACGAGGTGTGGTTGCCGTATGAGAGTACATGGTGGGGCCCGGTATGGTTCCCCTCGGCAAGATGATCGATGGGTTTGCCGATTGAGCCTGGAGGCGGGCGAGTACCTACCGGTGATTGGTTGGACCTGGCAGTTGTCCGGAGGATACTGGACAGAGTCGAGAGATGGATGCGGGATGATCTGTACTGTCGGGGCCGAGGGCCGACACCGCAGACGGACCCCGTGGGCCGATCCGGACTGACGGAGCCCGATATACGAGGATTTCTGTGTCGATGCTTGGCACACTGTTTTCATGATATTTCTTTAACCCCTTTGTATATATAACAGGGGATTTAGCCGTTGTTATATATACCCTTACACCAATATTAGTGGAATGGGACGCTAATATATGTGTATTGCCCCCATCATACTTATTTCTGTGTATTTACCTTTAGGATGTTAGATTCTTACTTGAGATTTGACTTGGGATATTAGGTGATTCATTGGGATTGGCTATTGGACATACCTATGTGATTGCTGATTTGTACATTCGGGATATAGGAGATTACTCGATATTGTACATTGAGGAGATGTGAGATTTATATGATGTGAGTGCCCAATGTGTGGGCTGATTTGAGGATTTGGGATTTGAGTGTCTTGATGGATTGTGATCCTGCCACGATGTCAGGTTTCCGTGGAAATGACATATTCCACCCTATACCTCACCCTTACCTATTTTTATGCACAGATTCATATAGTGGTAGTACCTGTTAGTGTACCCTTATGATAAGTTGCATATCTACATTCTCATATCCTTTTTGCATAGTTATTGCATATTACTGTCATGTTACTGTTGCTTCACATATTGATTGTACATGCTAGTGTACTCTCCTTTATTCAGCATTTGCATGACATGTTATTACTGTAATCGCATATCTTAGATTTATGCTGTACGTGCATTCCTGCGATTACCTGCATATGTTTTATACTATTCACGAGTTGGCAACTCACTCCCGTTGTGCCACAGGTGTTTCAGGTTGTTCCCCAGAGTAATCGAGGCAGGCTATTCCTCTATTCAGTACTTATCTATCATCTTTTGCTACAGATACCGCATCAGCTCACAGTACTATTTTGCTTAGGTGGGTTAGATGATTATCTGTATTTCATATTGTATATTCGTTGTATTTTGTACTCTCCATCTACTATTGTATTGTAGACTTAGAGACTTGGTGAGGACGTATTTGTATATTATTGTGGATTTGTTGTCTTTTATATACAGCTTCTCTCTTTTGTCCTTATTTCTTCGCTACGGCGTCGTATATTTGTCTTGTATTCATCTTGGCTGGTTTTTACAAAAAGGGGTGTTGCTAAAATTTTAAAGAAAGAAAGTAAGACTTTTAAAGAATTTGGGTTGCGATTTCAAATGTTTCAAAACTTATATTATCTTTTCCGTATTTTTATGGTTTAGACTTCTAGGTTTTGGCTTTCTTTTACTACGTTACGTCTTAGGGCGTTGCGTAGTATTAGGGCCGTCACGGGCCAATTTTGGGTCGTGACAAAGCATCTGTTTGACCGCGGAACCGCGGTCAAAAGGGTGACTTCAGCAGCCCTATTTCTCTGTGAGTATTCTAACCCTCGCATTCTCTCCTCTGAACTCCTCTGAAATATTTTTCCTGCAGGCTTCTTTGCACAAATTCTTCTCCCTCTCCAATAAATAGTTTTTGTGCAGGATTCTTTACGCCGCAAATAAATTTCTTTTTTGTGTTACTGCTTTGCATAATTAATACGGAATCTAAGGGGCTATAACACCAATTAAGATTGGGTGGGGATTTCATTACCCTTCCTAAGACCCCAAAAAATCACTAAAAAGCATATGCATCACTCTTGAGTTAATTAAAAAAATATCTAGACTCAGCCAATTAAGAACTGTCGTGCTTATTAGGACAGAGGAAGGTTGTGGGCATTCAATCGTTTATCTAAACTTGACTTAGTGGTGCCTAGGCTAGACAAGTGAGAAAGGTAATTTTAAAAGGCCCGTCTCACGGTGATTCGTAACCGGAACCTTCCTTTCTTCATTTGTGCTTACCTGGCCACAATTGGCGGTGAAGAGGCGATTTGAGGGATATCTCACAACTTGTCACTTTGGAACAGTTAGGAGCAGTCTAGTGGACTTAGAAGACCCTAGCTTTAGGTTTGATTGTGCATGTTTAAACTGTGGTTGTTTGAAATTGTGCCGTAGTTCCGTACAAATTTTTGCAAAACTCTTTATAAAATAAAAAATAAAAATAAAAACAATTTTTTTATAAAAACTTGCCCTTTGTCGCTAGAATCCCATTTCACCCACCTTTCATCCACATTTCCCCATTGACGTTTTCTTACCCTCACATTTTACGCTTTGACTACACTAAACTCGTTTAGTGTATGTCCGGTTGGACTCGGGACACTAGCACCCGCCTAGTCCGTGTTTCGTTAGTCGCTACCAACTACACGATCGACTCCGAAGTCGAAACTCCCTCCACACCTTTTTCATCCTTACCTTTGCCGTCCAACTCCAACGTTGACCGGAATTCTGTTCATACATCTTCACCTTCATCTTCAACTTCTTTTGAGATATCAGGATTCAATCCTAACAACCCTTTACCTACCCCGGGACTGATTCCACCTCAACTGTAAGTCCACGTTACCTCTCCCGGTTCTTTCGAGCTTGCTAAACTACACACTAGCAACTAACTAGAGCTTTACCCACTCGGTTAGGGGTTATACCTCAACTTGAACTCCTTCTCTTGGACTCTTTGTGGTGGTCAGATGGTTCTTTCCTCGTCGCCTTCTCTTGCCGAAGATGGATCCACCTGAGGGTCTCTACCTTGAGCTTCTTTCTCGAACTTGTGAAAACTACAGTGTCCGGCTTGCTAGACCTTCAACCTTAAGATGAGTAGAGAGTGGCTTTGGTGTTTTATCTCCAAGGAAATGTTTCTCAACACATGAGATGAATTTTCCTTGAGCTAGAGGAAGAGGAAGAAGAAAGGATGAGAGAGAATCAATATGATAGAATGAGAATAGTTTTACAACCATATCAAATATATGTGAATTAATCTAATTAATAATATTAATCAAAATAAAAAAGGTGATGGTTGGTTTGATAAGACCATTATCATTTCACATTAAATGTTTTTGCAAAGATCAAAGAGCATCTTTGGAATGAAATGATGATGGTCAATGTTTCAACCTTGGTCAACAAGTCAACCTTGGTCAACAAGTCAACAAACCCTAACCATAACCCAATTTCATTTAAATAACATTATCAATTGATATTTCACATATTCATTAGGGTTTGGTAAACGACAACCGTCAACTGTGCATACGCACCCGTACCAAAACCCTAATGAGAATCCTCTTCCTCTGCCTCAGTCAACTGTGCATACACACCTGCATTCGTGTTCCGAGGAGCACGGATACTATGAGATAAAACTAACCCCAAAGCATATACTAGGATCTGGCTCAAACCAGAGCCCGCTAGTAACAACTGTCCGGACACCAAACGTGCACAAGTGCGCGGATGTGAACGAACCCTGTCGCAAAACCATGCGACCTCTACTCTGTTTTGCCCAAAGGCGAATAACCCTCTGTGTGGGACTCTAAAGACTCGACACTACGCTGGCAGTGGGTTTAACCACAGGCCGCAAGCGGTACTAGTTGTACGTAACGGTCCCCAGGTAGATGCCGATAAGAAGACTGATGAGGTGAACACATCCGAACTCCTACTGAGCCTGAATGCGACAATCTACATACAGTTCGGTCTGTTCGTCTGAGAATATCGCATGGCGGGCCTAGGGGGCGGTAAACGTCAGTCCCTTAATAGCGGTACAAGTCGTGTCGGAGTGTAGCCTAGAATACCCTGAGATAACACTGGAAACCTACCAGTATATCTCGCTTGCCCTAGCCAGGGACTTTGTGTAATGGCTCTCCTAGACACAGCGCGATATCAACCCCCAATACCGGGAGAGACGAATCATGTCTAACCGTCACTGCCTCCAAGTGCTTCGGGACTGCACCCAACTACTACCTGTTTGCACGACTCCTTTGAGCCGTGGTAGGGAAGTAATCAATGTACAGTGGGAACACACTCGAGGCGAAGTGACAGTGTCAAGTCAGCGGACTAAGCTATACTCATGTCACCTGGGAACTGATAATTGACGATAGGTATAGTACCAACCAACAGTTCCCAACGAGTCATGTCCAGTGTACTCGTAACCTAACGAGCACCTGTATACTATCTCAAGTACGCCGTACCGACGGCTGTGGGACAGACCGTCTCCCAAGCTGGGATGAGAAGCGCATACGCTAGTCTACTCCTGAGTATCGATGCCCTGTCTCGATAGTCCTACGATTAGGGACCTGCATAAGGATGTGCTTATGGATTACCCAGCCCCCACGAGTGTGACTGCCCACACAACGCTGGTAATCAAGCAAAGATCCTAAGGGCTCCACTAATGTGTATAGGTGATATACTAAAATAAACACATGTACACATTAAAGTAGAAACAAACCAAGGAGCATACTACTATTTTGAGCAAGATTTTCTATACAACTGTGAATATCCCAAGCTTCCATTAAGTAATATACAAACTAGTATGATACAGTAATGGCCTCTAGGGCATATACACTAATAATCTCCCACTTGCACTAAAGCCATGTACTGGCGTATCGAAGACCTATCATCTCGATCAGCCGCTCGAACTGAGTCTGGGTTAAAGCCTTCTTGAATGGATCAGTAGTGTTATTTTCCGTAGCATCTCTCCGAACCTCGATCTCCTGGCGACCCACGATCTCCCTAATCAGGTGATACTGCCTCAATATGTGCCTGGACTTCTGATGGGACCTGGGTTCCTTCGCTAAAGCTATAGCCCCGTTGTTGTCGCAATACAGAGGTATTGGATCAACAATGGACGGAACCACCTGAAGTTCTGTCAAGAACTTCCTTATCCAGACGGCTTCTTTTGCGGCATCTGCAGAAGCGATATATTCCGCTTCCATCGTCGAGTCAGCAACGGTTTCCTGTTTGGAACTCTTCCAACACACCGCCCGTCCATAGAGGGTAAAGACATAACCCGACATGGACTTGGAATCATCCTTGTCACTTTGGAAGCTGGAGTCAGCAAAGGCCTCGATCTGGAGGTCTTTTCTGCCATACACCAAGAACATCTCCTTAGTCTTTCGCAGGTACTTGATAATGTTCTTTACCGCTATCCGGTACTTCTCCCCAGGGTTTGACTGATACCGGCTTACTACACTCAGTGCATAAGCTACATCTGGTCTGGTACACAACATCGCATATATTATAGAGCCTACCGCAAAAGCGTAGTGTATAATAGTGTAACGTTTTGAAAATCGTTTCAGTGAAATTTCGAAAAAAATCGGTAAAATAAGGGGGTTTTCTGTAAAAAGTCAAAATGCAAATATCTTATTATAAAAATTAAATATACATATTCTAGCTATGTAATTGCTATTATTTGGTGTTTATTGAGCCGCTGGTGAAATTTCAAATTTTCTGAAAAAAAAAATTATTTTATTATTATTTTAAGCCGTCACTAATACATTTAATTAGGGAAAATTACAAATTGGAATGAGTTGAAACAAATTTTGTGCATCATAAAACATTAAATAAAAATTTATCATGTGGTTTTTGGAACGAAATTATTTGCCAAAACGGTTTAGAAATTATTGAAGAAAAAAGGCTTTTTTTTAGCGTAAATGGATGTTTGGGGTATTGTATTTATCATTTTTCATTACCCCACACCCGTACCCACACCCACACACCCCCATTCACTTCTCTCCTTGGCAGAATTTAGCAGCCCCCTCTCTTGTCCCCACTTGTTTTGCAAAAGAAAGAAAAGAAAAGAAAAGTGTAGAAAATGGATAAATGAGGTGGACTTTTGACTTTGGTTGACCTTGACTTTCACCCCCACTTTCTCTACCTCCCTCTCTCTCCTCTCCCCCTCCCATTCCAGCAGCCCCCCTCTCCTACAGCAGCAGCCCCCCCCCTCCATTTTCCCTTCTCTTTTCTCTTCAAAACTTCATCAAAAATTGCCCAAAATCCATCAAAAAAAATCCCAAAACCCAAATCCGACTCCTACCCATTTTAGCTTAGCCCGTATAGCATGGATCCTTGTGAAAAGAGAGCATTTTGGAGGGCCATGGATGCTTGTGGATCTTCAAATGTTTTTGGGTATAATTCTAAACTTTTTTGCTTAGTTTGTTACTAATTTCTTAAAGCTAATTTATTTAAGTGTTAATTTGGTTTATGTGAGTTTAATTGCCTGATTTAAGATTTCAAGTTAGGGTTTGTTGTGGAAATGAGTTGTGTTTGATTGTGCATGGGTTAGTGATGTGGATTAACATATTTAGTTTTGTAGAAAACTAATCTAGTTGTTAAATTACAAGTTGTTACTTGAAAAAATGTCCAAATTAAGCTTTTTGTTGCAAACTAGTTTTTTTGATTTAATTCGAAATATGAGATTAAAAATATGGTTAGGGTTTTTATCGTATTATTAACTTTATTAAGTGTAGTTTAACACTTTAGTTCATGGAAATCCAACCTAAATTGTAGTTTGTGCATTTTTGCTATGAAATTGTTAAAAAGGGTATTTTGTAAACTAGAATATTAGGGTTTTTGGAATTTAATGAGATTAAATTCCGGAAATTGTTTCTATGACTTATTTAAGATATTTAATAAGTATATTGGCCGCTACATTCATTTAAACATCATGTTTTGTACGAAAAAGGTGATTTGTGCTTGCTAGATTTTCGGAAAAATGACTTTTTAAGTGAAATTGGGGTTTTTGTGAGTTTTAACCTAGTTTATATTAAAATTAGTGTTCATGAATGTGCAAATGAGTGTGATTGAATTTTTCTCGATGGTTTGACGTTTGTACATCGACATCGAGGGTTGGTTTGACTATTCTTGCATGCGGAGGCAATAGGTTTGGACCTATGCGTGATACGCGTGCCGATTTGATTTTCGTATGCCGTTTCGATTTCGAATTTAGTTTTAATGCGATATGGTGCGTTATGATATGTAGGTACCCCCATGTAGACTTCGAGACGACAAGCAAGCGCGTGGCGACGTCGGCACCGGCTAGCGAGGACCAGGTGAGTAGATTTATATCTACGGGGAGAAGTCGGGTGGATGGCGTATAGCACCCCCGCAGTCCGTGGTGGTGTATACGGATGCGTATACACACCAACAATTATTATATGTTATTTGGGATTAATAACGATGCTTAGGATGGATATTGGTGTGTTGGAGTACTTTAGTGTTGCGAACCCTAGGGTAGTGTTGCACTACACATACACACATACATACTTGCATACTTTCCTATTGATATGTGCTCATGGGATTCTTTATCGTTATGTGTTCACATGGGTATGGGACTATGTGTTCACATACGGATTTGAGGATGATACTTGGGATTGAGCTGAGTCGATGAGATTTGTTTTGTGGTTGTGATATCGGTGATATAGCAGGGTTCGTATCTCAGATACGACATGGCGTTGTAGCGGGTCCTTGACGTAGTGTTTCACACACGTCCATGCATACGTAGGCGGTATCAGTATGGTACTAGACGTAGATCAGTACCGCGATCATGATATTTGATAAAGAGGATACCAGGTGAATAGTATGATGAATGTGATATTGACCCGTACCCAGATTTGGGATGCCGTACGACGGATTTACGTACGAGCTATATCTTGATGATTGATCCGCACTCTTGACTTAGGATGTCTGATTTTAGATATGGTATCAGATATGATATTATTGAGGCGGGATCACCGACTAATATATATACAGGTATGTATATGTATCGACTCAGATGTTAGGCGGTTTCCTTATCTGTAGTTCAGCTTGTTAGTTCAGCCGTATAGTTTAGTGTAGTTGTTAGATTAGATTAGACTCCTACCTATTTCAAAACTAACGAATCGTGGGTATTTTAAAAGACAGCCCAAGGGATCTTACGGATATTTCAAAAGACGTATCTTTTTATAAAAACACCGTAGCCCCTATTTTCAAAACACCATGATTCGTGTTATTTCAAAAGGCACCAATTTGTAGGACTTATATTAGATTAGTGCAGATTAGTTATAGTTGCGTCTAGTATTCAGCTCCCGCTCAATTTTTACTGTTCGCTCCGCATCGCATACTTATATTATAATTTCTTATTGCATTATTAATATCATGCTGTTAGGACACCAGCACCATTACCGATGACGCGTATGTACCACGTACACTTACTTGCCGGCTCACACACATCTTCATCGGTAATTGACATGTCACGAACACTTTAGAAAATACTATTTCATTTGACATAGGTTGTTAGCTAATAGTTTAGACATGATATTAGTGTACTTGTCTTATATGCTAGTTAGACATTGTAGTTATTTCCTACTACTTCATGCATGTTATTATCCACTGTTTAGTCGCATTCATGGATTCTCATGCCTATATTCACTGTTTACATGCTATTGATGACTTGGATTCGGATTTCATGAGATTTCTTGGATTTGGAGGAAAACCGCAAAAACATAAATAAACCTTTTCTCCCTTTTAAAATAAAAAGTGCGGTTTTCCCATGATGTATGAGTCGTCCACCATGAGTTTGCTGATGGATTTCGAGACCCGATTCGAGGAGTGGAGGAACCGTTTTGGGTACATGGTGGGCCCTGTATGGTACCCCGGGGCAAGAGGAATGTGGTGTTGACGTTGAGCCTGGCTGGGGAGCACTACCTACCGGTGATATTACCCGACGCGTCGGATATCCGGAGGATACCGTCGTGGTCTTGAGATGGATGGTAGGGGCCGGTCTGGACTGACGGCGCCCTAGATATTGAGATTGAGACATTGATATTTCGAGACATTGAGATTTATGTTTTGTGTCGATGCTAGACACTGTTGATACTGATTTCATTTATGATACCTCAGTTTAAAAATACGAAGGAAATCTCACTAATTTATGAAAACAGTTTCTTCATTTACTTGTATTCTGTTTCTTGCATGCATACCTCATTCATATGATATATTGCTACCTGAGGCACTGACACGGGCACATGAGTTTACACTCGGGTTAGATATTTACCCTAGCCTTGTTATAGGCTGCATGTTATATACATTTTTGAGGATATTTTATGATCATTGACCTAGGATTGCGTTATTTATGCGATTTCTGTGCGTAGATGTTTTTCTATTCACGAGTTGGCAACTCACCCCCGTTGTGCCCCAGTTTCTTGCAGGTTTTGCCGTACAGGTTTAGTTACGGCTTTGCGGGCTCAGTTTCATTCGGGTGACTTGCTAGTAGGTGGGTTTTTCTTGTATCGTACCCATCATATTATCTTGTATAATATTATTCCGTTGTATCTAGTAAATTCCATCAACCAAACATGTATTTATCGAGATAGAGACCAATGATGTTTATTCTTTCGACCTTAGAGTCGCGCGTTGTATTTCTGTGGTTTTCTTGCGGTTTTTGAGTTTCCTTTTGAATTTTAATCCTCGTCCTTGGCGTTGTATATTATATTGCTTATGTGGTTGTGACCGTCGATTGACGAAGAGCTAGCTCCCGCTTGGGGATGCCTTTTTCTTGATTTCGTATACTATTCATGTTGTATCCCGTTTGGGAGCCAGTATTTACAAAGGAGACTCTGCCGAAATTTTCAGTAAATTTTTGATGTTTTAAAAACCGCATAATTCGGCTTATACTATTGAAATTACTTGCTTTAAGTTGGTTTTTCCTGCACTCTACTACTTTTCTTGGTTTGGATTTCTGGGTTTTCGGTTTACTTAGATTACGTACGCCTCGAGACGTTCGTAGTTTAAGTGCCGGTCATGTTCCGTACTTTCGGGTCGTGACAAAGTTGGTATCAGAGCGTTAGGTCTTAACCTTCGGAGCGTAGGATGACCCTTGGTTGATGGAATATGTGACTAAAGTAGAGTGACGTACCGTTGGTATGTTCCGCGGCATATTTACGACACGCCACTCCACTTATAAAGCCTTAGGATGCACATTTCCTTGTTCAGTATTATATTCCTTCCTGATCTAGCCTCATCAGTACCAGTTATGGTTTTGCTGCTACGGTTACGGACAGGGAGAGCTACGGCTAGAGTTGCGGTCAGCACAAGCTCGTCACGAACGAGGACTGACCAGGGCGAAATTCTGGCGACACACGATTGCGGAGATGTGTCTTTTTACGGTGTTTTCGCGCCACGAGCGTTTGGCGGATCGCCTTTATGAGGTTTCTCGGAGGTGCTGATCGACACTAGAGAATTGAGCCAATGATGGAAGCCAGCCAGATTTTGATGACCGTTGGTGTATTGCTTACTCATGATGATTGAGGCACTGTTCAGCATGCAGACGAGTGAGCCAGTTGTTGCCGCGAGCGACGAGATATCGCCCTATATGTTGGAGCTATTGCAGTACAAGTTGTACTGAGAGATGATAGAAGGTCGCCAGTCACCCGAGGATGAATGACTAGGACAGGTGGTTCGTTCGCCTACCCCGATGCGAGGTCATCAGATAGATTGATTCCAGCTAGAGACGACTTCACGCGGAGACGTTGGGAGTCGACAGAGACGATCGAATGTCAGAAACCTATTATTCCAAGTTTAAAGTAGTCGGAAAGACATGCAAGCAATTCTATGGTCCCTCTAGAAGAATGAAACCCTAACTCAACTTAATGACCGTGTGAAAGCCTTTGAACCTTCGGGTTTGCGGCAGTTCTACGGCGCCATTAGTGAGGCTTGGGTTTGCCCTTCTACGGCTGGACCACCGATGCTGTGGTATGTACTCGATACTATTAAACTGTGCCCAAGATGTTGAGATCTTGGGGGATTATGAGGTTTTGACGACTCGATCGGATGGCTCGACTTAATTCGGATGCTAGGTGGTGAGATGCATTTCTTGGGAGACTCCCGATACGAGGATAGCCGTTGGAGCTCAGTCCACGTAGCCGCGACGAGGCGAGTCCAAAGCAGACGACATTAGAGAAAAGTGAAGTAAGAGGTTCGTACCAGATCTAGATGAGATGACGTTCCACTCCGCCGACATCAGAGATGCGATACGCATGCCGAGGTAGAGTACTGGATATACCTTCCAAAAGGAGTCACGATGGGTATGCAGCCGTTCCGGAGCAAAATGCAGATATAGGAAAGGACGATGACTTCCGGACAGTTGGCAGAGACGAGACATGGAAGAGACCGTGAGCAGGATTCCTTCCAGGACACTGCTGCAATGATACTTGCACCCAGGATCAGATTTGTCACGTACATTCAGAGAGCCAGAGGCCGACGCCAGTGATATGCTGTCTCACGAGTGGTCGCGATGATTGACCGGGAGATGACAAGAGGCGTGCCAGAACGGGATCATCCCCGTTAGCACACCTGACAAGGACGATGAGCCGATGGACCGAGAGATTGGTAATTCCCAATGAAGACCTTGACCCAGGAGTGGTCATTGTTACGCACACCAGCAGGCCAGAGTTCATGATCATCGACGAGACGTCCCACTAGTGACCGCGACAGTTGGCCGAGATTCTTAGAGGATGCGCTTGAGCAGTACTATTCCGCCATTATTGATTACGATGTTTTGGGTGATTTATCCGTATGATTTGATTTTGATGATTGAGGATTTACGATCGTTGCACAGTGTTGCACTTGATATCGTTTTCGTGCTTGGGTTTCACATGTTTATGATTTTACGGTTTTAAACAGTTGAGTTGGTTTTATGCGTATGCATGCACGCGATTTCGTTCCTGCACTCTGTATAGTTTATATATGCTTGCAGTGCAGCGATACGCCTTTTGTACACTTAGATGCACTGGATTTCGATTTCGATTGTGATACTCGATGTTTGTTTTATGCACCTTGTGCACCTGATTTGATTTTACGCATGTTCGGCGCTTGATATTGGATTTCATAATTTCGTGCATGATGGATGCCCCTGGTTTTGGGTTTTCGCGCATGATTGAGCGCAGGTTTTGAGATACGATTTTGGTGCACACCAGACGCACTAAATCGAGATTCTTCGTGCATGTCAGATGCACCTGTTTTGCGGTCAGGCACACATGTTGCTTACGACAGATGTTTCATGCACACCCGATGCACTTAGATGTTGTTTCTGTGCGCATGTATGGCACATTCATGGATTTTGATTTCCGTGCGCACCAGACGCACGTATCATTCATGTGCATATTTTGGGATTGATTTCGTATATAGCAGTACGTTTTTATGATAATGCTATGTGTTTTCGTACTGAGCAGGACTAGTCAGAGGACAGTACCTGAATATATTTTTGCATGCATTGATAGTTATTGAAGGGATTTCCAAAAAGCGAGCTATAGCCTCAGTATTTACCTACGTGTCTGATATGACACAAAATGTTTAAAACAAGGAGACCCTTCTAAATTGTTTCCAAAACGGCGGAACGTACATTTCAAACAAAGGTATATATGTATATAGTTATTTTCTTATGATAGACGTCCGCCACTGTACAGTGTTATACGCGTTGCACAGCGACTTAAAGAGATTTGGCATGCAATTCCTTCAGATACTTACAGATATAGATTCGATATTTACATGTATAGTTTCGAGTTATGTCATATTGGTTTTGATTTGGATTTGGCATTGATGTCTTCTCCATGACTCCGATGATTGCGGGATGCTTGACGGAGTTTTGATTTGAGTTATATGCTCATTTTTCAAGCGCATGCGCTGCGCTACGATTTGTTTTATGTATTTACAATTTCGGAGCCCCGATTACTTGATGGTTTTCTTAGATGTTTTAGTATTTGGGGGAGTTTGAATCTAAATTCGGGGACCGAATTTCTTTAAGGGGGGAAGATTGTAACGTTTTGAAAATCGTTTCGGTGAAATTTCGAAAAAAATCGGTAAAATAAGGGGGTTTTCTGTAAAAAGTCAAAATGCAAATATCTTATTATAAAAATTAAATATACATATTCTAGCTATGTAATTGCTATTATTTGGTGTTTATTGAGCCGCTGGTGAAATTTCAAATTTTCTGAAAAAAAATATTATTTTATTATTATTTTAAGCCGTCACTAATACATTTAATTAGGGAAAATTACAAATTGGAATGAGTTGAAAAAAATTTTGTGCATCATAAAACATTAAATAAAAATTTATCATGTGATTTTTGGAACGAAATTATTTGCCAAAACGGTTTAGAAATTATTGAAGAAAAAAGGCTTTTTTTTAGCGTAAATGGATGTTTGGGGTATTGTATTTATCATTTTTCATCACCCCACACCCGTACCCACACCCACACACCCCCATTCACTTCTCTCCTTGGCTGAATTCAGCAGCCCCCTCTCTTGTCCCCACTTGTTTTGCAAAAGAAAGAAAAGAAAAGAAAAGTGTAGAAAATGGATAAATGAGGTGGACTTTTGACTTTGGTTGACCTTGACTTTCACCCCCACTTTCTCTACCTCCCTCTCTCTCCTCTCCCCATCCCATTCCAGCAGCCCCCCCTCTCCTACAGCAGCAGCCCCCCCTCCATTTTCCCTTCTCTTTTCTCTTCAATACTTCATCAAAAATTGCCCAAAATCCATCAAAAAAAATCCCAAAACCCAAATCCGACTCCTACCCATTTTAGCTTAGCCCGTATAGCATGGATCCTTGTGAAAAGAGAGCATTTTGGAGGGCCATGGATGCTTGTGGATCTTCAATTGTTTTTGGGTATAATTCTAAACTTTTTTGCTTAGTTTGTTACAAATTTCTTAAAGCTAATTTAGTTAAGTGTTAATTTGGTTTATGTGAGTTTAATTGCATGATTTAAGATTTCAAGTTAGGGTTTGTTGTGGAAATGAGTTGTGTTTGATTGTGCATGGTTTAGTGATGTGGATTAACATATTTAGTTTTGTAGAAAACTAATCTAGTTGTTAAATTACAAGTTGTTACTTGAAAAAATGTCCAAATTAAGCTTTTTGTTGCAAACTAGTTTTTTTGATTTAATTCGAAATATGAAATTAAAAATATGGTTAGGGTTTTTATCGTATTATTAACTTTATTAAGTGTAGTTTAACACTTTAGTTCATGGAAATCCAACCTAAATTGTAGTTTGTACATTTTTGCTATGAAATTGTTAAAAAGGGTATTTTGTAAACTAGAATATTAGGGTTTTTGGAATTTAATGAGATTAAATTCCGGAAATTGTTTCTATGACTTATTTAAGATATTTAATAAGTATACTGGCCGCTACATTCATTTAAACATCATGTTTTGTACGAAAACGGTGATTTGTGCTTGCTAGATTTTCGGAAAAATGACTTTTTAAGTGAAATTGGGGTTTTTGTGAGTTTTAACCTAGTTTATATTAAAATTAGTGTTCATGAATGTGCAAATGAGTGTGATTGGATTTTTCTCGATGGTTTGACGTTTGTACATCGACATCGAGGGTTGGTTTGACTATTCTTGCATGCGGAGGCAATAGGTTTGGACCTATGCGTGATACGCATGCCGACTTGATTTTCGTATGCCGTTTTGATTTCGAATTTAGTTTTAATGCGATATGGTGCGTTATGATATGTAGGTACCCCCATGTAGACTTCGAGACGACAAGCAAGCGCGTGGCGACGTCGGCACCGGCTAGCGAGGACCAGGTGAGTAGATTTATATCTACGGGGAGAAGTCGGGTGGATGGCGTATAGCACCCCCGCAGTCCGTGGTGGTGTATACGGATGCGTATACAAACCAACAATTATTATATGTTATTTGGGATTAATAACGATGCTTAGGATGGATATTGGTGTGTTGGAGTACTTTAGTGTTGCGAACCCTAGGGTAGTGTTGCACTACACATACACACATACATACTTGCATACTTTCCTATTGATATGTGCTCATGGGATTCTTTATCGTTATGTGTTCACATGGGTATGGGACTATGTGTTCACATACGGATTTGAGGATGATACTTGGGATTGAGCTGAGTCGATGAGATTTGTTTTGTGGTTGTGATATCGGTGATATAGCAGGGTTCGTATCTCAGATACGACATGACGTTATAGCGGGTCCTTGACGTAGTGTTTCACACACGTCCATGCATACGTAGGCGGTATCAGTATGGTACTAGACGTAGATCAGTACCGCGATCATGATATTTGATAAAGAGGATACCAGGTGAATAGTATGATGAATGTGATATTGACCCGTACCCAGATTTGGGATGCCGTACGACGGATTTACGTACGAGCTATATCTTGATGATTGATCCGCACTCTTGACTTAGGATGTCTGATTTTAGATATGGTATCAGATATGATATTATTGAGGCGGGATCACCGACTAATATATATACAGGTATGTATATGTATCGACTCAGATGTTAGGCGGTTTCCTTATCTGTAGTTCAGCATGTTAGTTCAGCCGTATAGTTTAGTGTAGTTGTTAGATTAGATTAGACTCCTACCTATTTCAAAACTAACGAATCGTGGGTATTTTAAAAGACAGCCCAAGGGATCTTACGGATATTTCAAAAGACGTATCTTTTCATAAAAACACCGTAGCCCCTATTTTCAAAACACCATGATTCGTGTTATTTCAAAAGGCACCAATTTGTAGGACTTATATTAGATTAGTGCAGATTAGTTATAGTTGCGTCTAGTATTCAGCTCCCGCTCATTTTTTTCTGTTCGCTCCGCATCGCATACTTATATTATAATTTCTTATTGCATTATTAATATCATGCTGTTAGGACACCATCACCATTACCGATGACGCGTATGTACCACGTACACTTACTTGCCGGCTCACACACATCTTCATCGGTAATTGACATGTCACGAACACTTTAGAAAATACTATTTCATTTGACATAGGTTGTTAGCTAATAGTTTAGACATGATATTAGTGTACTTGCCTTATATGCTAGTTAGACATTGTTGTTATTTCCTACTACTTCATGCATGTTATTATTCACTGTTTTGTCGCATTCATGGATTCTCATGCCTATATTCACTGTTTACATGCTATTGATGACTTGGATTCGGATTTCATGAGATTTCTTGGATTTGGAGGAAAACCGCAAAAACATAAATAAACCTTTTCTCCCTTTTAAAATAAAAAGTGTTGTTTTCCCATGATGTATGAGTCGTTCACCATGAGTTTGCTGATGGATTTCAAGACCCGATTCGAGGAGTGGAGGAACCGTTTTGGGTACATGGTGGGCCCGGTATGGTACCCCGGGGCAAGAGGAATGTGGTGTTGACGTTGAGCCTGGCTGGGGAGCACTACCTACCGGTGATATTACCCGACGCGTCGGATATCCGGAGGATACCGTCGTGGTCTTGAGATGGATGGTAGGGGCTGGTCTGGACTGACGGCGCCCTTGATATTGAGATTGAGACATTGATATTTCGAGACATTGAGATTTATGTTTTGTGTCGATGCTAGACACTGTTGATACTGATTTCATTTATGATCCCGCAGTTTAAAAATACGAAGGAAATCTCACTAATTTATGAAAACAGTTTCTTCATTTACATGTATTCTGTTTCATTCATACATACCTCATTCATATGATATATTGCTACCTGAGGCACTGACACGGGCACATGAGTTTACACTCGGGTTAGATATTTACTCTAGCCTTGTTATAGGCTGCATGTTATATACATTTTTGAGGATATTTTATGATCATTGACCTAGGATTGCGTTATTTATGCGATTTCTGTGCGTAGATGTTTTTTTATTCACGAGTTGGCAACTCACCCCCGTTGTGCCCCAGTTTCTTGCAGGTTTTGCCGTACAGGTTTAGTTACGGCTTTGCGGGCTCAGTTTCATTCGGGTGACTTGCTAGTAGGTGGGTTTTTCTTGTATCGTACCCATCATATTATCTTGTATAATATTATTCCGTTGTATCTAGTAAATTCCATCAACCAAACATGTATTTATCGAGATAGAGACCAATGATGTTTATTCTTTCGACCTTAGAGTCGCGCGTTGTATTTCTGTGGTTTTCTTGCGGTTTTTGAGTTTCCTTTTGAATTTTAATCCTCGCCCTTGGCGTTGTATATTATATTGCTTATGTGGTTGTGACCGTCGATTGACGAAGAGCTAGCTCCCGCTTGGGGATGCCTTTTTCTTGATTTCGTATACTATTCATGTTGTATCCCGTTTGGGAGCCAGTATTTACAAAGGAGACTCTGCCGAAATTTTCAGTAAATTTTTGATGTTTTAAAAACCGCATAATTCGGCTTATACTATTGAAATTACTTGCTTTAAGTTGGTTTTTCCTGCACTCTACTACTTTTCTTGGTTTGGATTTCTGGGTTTTCGGTTTACTTAGATTACGTACGCCTCGAGACGTTCGTAGTTTAAGTGCCGGTCATGTTCCGTACTTTCAGGTCGTGACAAATAGACATGTGATCCCTTTCTAAATCAGTCTTGGGAGACATCTCTTTGGAGAGGGTGATCCCGTGACAAGCCGGTAGATTACTGCGCTTGGAATCTTCCATACTGAATCTTCTTAGTATGGTGTCGATGTATCAGGACTGTGAAAGTCCTAATATCCTCTTGGATCTGTCACGATAGATCCGAATCCCCAGAATGTAAGAGGCATCACCCAGGTCTTTCATGGAGAACCTGTGTGACAAGAACCCTTTGACAGATTGTAGCATAGGAATGTCATTTCCTATCAAGAGAATGTCATCCACGTATAAAACGAGGAATACGACAGTTCGTGCTACAAATCTACTATAGATGCATGGTTCATCTGGATTTTTGATAAAGCCAAAATCTTTGACCGTCTCATCAAAACAGATGTTCCAACTCCGCGATGCCTGCTTTAGTCCATAGATGGACTTAAGCAACTTGCACACCTTTCCGCTGCTCCCACTCTGAATGAAACCCTCTGGCTGGTCCATATAGACACACCCCTCTAAATTTCCATTCAGAAAAGCGGTCTTTACGTTCATCTGCCAAATCTCATAATCGTGGAAGGAAGCAATGGCAAGAAGGATCCGAATGGATTTCAGCATAGCCACTGGAGAAAAGGTTTCGTCATAGTCCAAACCAGGTCTTTGACGAAAACCCTTTGCAACAAGTCTAGCTTTATAGGTCTCAACCTGTCCATCTACACCAATCTTCCTTTTGAAGGTCCACTTGCATCCTACGGGTTTTACCCCATCTGGAGCAACGTCCAACGTCCATACTTCGTTGGTGTACATAGACTCCATTTCGGTCCGCATTGCATCCAGCCATTTTACCGAGTCAACGCTCTGAATGGCCTGCTGGAAGCTAGTCGGCTCATCACTATCAATGATGCAATCCTCTTTATCCCCGTCTATGAGAAAACCGTAGTATCTCTCGGGCGGATGAGACTGCCTACTACTCCTGCGGAGCGGCGCAGGAATGTCCTGATCTTTCGAACCCTCTGATTCTACTAAGCTTTCAGTAATAGCTCGTGGTTCTGGAATTTCTTCCAGTTCTATTGCGCTCCCACTTTTCTGATTTTCCAAAAACTCAGTTTCCAATAAGTGGGCATGACAAGAAACAAAAGCCTTTTGTTCCTCTTCGCAATAAAAGAAATATCCCTTGGAGTTCTTTGGATATCCCACAAACTTGCACTGTACTGAGCGTTCCTCGAGTTTGTCCGCATGCTGCTTTTTGACAAAAGCTGGACATCCCCATGTCTTAATGTGCTTAAGATAGGGTTTCTTCCCACACCACATCTGATATGGTGTGGTAGGCACAGTTTTAGTTGGAACCCGGTTCAAAAGTTATGCAGCTGATTCTAGTGCTTATCCCCAGAATGATCGCGGTAACTCAGCATTACTCATCATGGAACGTACCATATCCAATAGGGTCCGGTTCCGTCTCTCCGATACACCGTTATGTTGTGGAGTGTATGGAGGAGTAAGCTGAGAGAGTATTCCATTCTCTTTTAAGTAATCCAGGAACTCGGCACTTAAGTATTCACCACCTCGATCAGATCTTAGTGTCTTGATACTTTTGCCTGTTTGTTTTTCTACTTCATTCTTATATTCCTGGAATTTTCCAAAGGCTTCGGATTTATGTTTCATTAAGAAGACATATCCGTACCTTGAAAAGTCATCCGTAAAAGTAATGAAGTAAGAATAACCGCTTCGCGCATGTATAGACATTGGACCGCACACGTCGCTGTGTATGAGTCCCAAGAGCTCGCTCGCTCTTACTCCGTGTCCAGTGAACGGAGTCTTTGTCATCTTTCCTTTGAGACGGGATTGACAAGTTGCATATGATTGATACTCGAACGGATCCAAATATCCTTCTGTATGTAACTTCGTCAACCTTCTCTCATTGATATGACCCAGTCTATAATGCCATAAGAAAGCCTGATTTGTTTTCGGAGACTTTCTTTTGTGTGTATTCTGGACATTGAAAATCTGTGGTTGGTTTAATACGTATATACCATTGCTTAATGTACCTGACCCAATCAAAACTTGATTAAGGCGAATGTTCACAACATTACTTACAAATGCAAATTCATAACCTTCTTTAGATAATAAAGATACAGATATGATATTACAGGTTGCATTGGGTACAAAATAACAATCAAACCAAAACGTGTCCATCTGACAACCCCAGGTGATAGTCCCCCACGGACTCAGCATCCATGCCAGCTCCGTTTGCAACTCTGAGGGTCATATCACCTGCCTTCAAAACCTTACGCCTTCTCAGTGCCTGTAAAGAATTACAGATATGAGATCCTGATCCGGTATCCAATACCCAGGATGTAGAGTTTATTGATAGACGGTTTTCAATAACATACACACCTGAAGCTGAAGCCGCAACTTGCTTCAGATCCTGTGTTCTGGCCTTCCAAGCCCTGCAATCCTTTTTCCAGTGTCCACTCTTGTGACAGTAAAACCATTCTTCCTTTCCCACAAGCTTTCCCGCTACCATTGTTTCCTTTGCCTTTCCCTTCGTATCCACTTTACTAACACCGTCCCTTGGTTTGGTGGGGGTTTTCTTCTTCTTTCCCTTGGCTTTTGCCTTGGACCTAGAAGAGGAAGATCCTCCTACAAACAAAGTGGATGTTTCCCTACCTTTCTGTATGGTGCCCTCTGTACTCCTCAGAATGTTGAGGAGTTCTGAAAGTTCAACTTCTTTTTCTTGCAAGTTGAAGTTCAGGATAAACTGGGCGTAAGTGGAAGGAAGGGACTGGAGAATTAAGTCCTTGTAGAGCTCGTTCTCTAACGTGGTCCCAAGGTCCGCGAGCTCCTCAATGAAGCCAATCATCTTATGCACGTGTTCCGCTACCGATGATCCGACGGCCAATCTCGCCGAAAACAACTTTTTCGAGTCTTCGTATCTGGCGATACGTGATTGCTCTCCATACAGTTCTTTTGTATGGAGAAATATGGATTCAAGGTCCATATTCTCGTGCTTCCTCTGGTGTTCATTGTCTATAGAGGCAAGCACGAGGCACTTGGCCTTCGCGCAGTCGATTTCCCAGGTCTTACGGATTTCCTTATCTGCGACGCTGGTTTTGGGACCTGGGACAGGGGGAGCTTTGGTGGTAAGTAAATACCCCAACTTGTCATAAGTGATTGCCATTTTGACATTCCTGAGCCAATCTTTGTAGTTTGGCCCTGTCAGTATGTTTTTATCTAGTAGTAACTTAAGTCCAGTCATGATGATTGGTCGCTGCAATTAGGAGAGAGAGACGAAACACTTTAGCATGATGCTCTTGCAAGTTTAGAATGGTTTTTAATTTGTCTAAACAGGATGGCTCCCACTGTCTCTCGAATCCCTCCTCAAACTAAAAAGGAAGAATTAGTCAGGATCAATCTCACCGTACAATACTTGCTTAACCGTTCAGCCAGGCTAGTTTCGGTACTTCGAGGGAGGTTTTCCAACGCTTTCGCTAAGTTCCTTAATTAAATAACCTCTTTTCCCTGGGGGCGTAGCCCCGCTAACACCTTTCTAGACACCTACTCGGTTTATAGCATTGATCGTTAAGTGAGAAATTTCCCGAGGAGTAGCATATACTCACAGTAGGATCGGGATCCAAATATCATTGCGTGACAAAATTGAAGGAATCCTACTAGAATCATCACACTCCAAATGGTATGCAGCGCTAGAAAGTTTCAGTTCTTTTGAAACTCCCGATGTGGATTTTTGCCCCATGCTCTTATGACCTTGACTTTGGCCCAACAGATCATAAGTCACATGTCAAGCTCTACCCGTCATTCTCCAAGTTAATTTGAACCCACCCGTACCTACCCTTGACTTTGTCCAATAAGGCAGTATGACTGTCCCAAACCAACACATCTATCTATGCTGCACATGAATACCCAATAGCTACCAATCACTATGCCTTGACTTTGGCCAACAAACATAGCTTGAATATAATTGACCATCCATGTGAAACGACGGAGGGCTACGAATGGTTATGGGGAAACAGTGAACGTAGTAAACTTGATATAATCGATGGAACGAGATAGCTTTTAAAAGGAGTGGTTTAAGCTCCGCGTTTAAAAGTTATTTTAAAAAGGAACCGAGTGGTTTTGAAAGTGTTCCAACGAATTTTACTTTGGTTTATTTTTCTTGCATTAATTTTAATGCGTCCCATCATTTAATCCTACCATTGCAGAAAACAACGAAAATATGACGTACGCTTATGCCATCTGTATTCGCCATGGGGTCCCATCATCACCCGTTAGGTTACTTAACTAACGACAGAGCGGGGGCTGGACTAGTGCGGATGCAGAACATAAGAAACGCCTAAATAGATATCTACATATAGATATATACATTCGTCAGATGCAATGATAGCCATTACAGATCACAGATGAATACATTGGATATACTAGGAATCCACATTCCGTTCGAGCCTGTAACGAAAAGCGGATTACACGGTCGCGATGAACAACCAATACCCTACTCTAGACCCCTACGGGTGCGGCAAACTACCCGCCAAGTACCCGAAGCGAAGCAACCACCCTCAACGACTTGAGTAGGCCACTCGGCACTTCGAGATACCCGGTAGTTTGTGTACCGCACCTTGGGTCTATCCTAGGAGCAAAAACAGTAAAAAGAAATTATACAATGACGGCTACAACCCCATCCCGGTTGTGCGGCCATATAAATAATATTACATCAATTTACATATTACAAGAATTGAAAGATAAAGAAAACTCTCATCTCACAACCCCCCGGCTATTCATCCGCGACAATCCAACGAATTCATATACACAAACCATCAACATTACAGATCACAGATATGTATAACCCCCACTAATCGACGTATAGCGATTAGCAGACGTTCAATACATATATAACATTACATATACAGCCCATTAGCCAAAGTCTACAGAAAATCGACCAAAATACGGATTTGTAACCACCCCAAAAACAAACTTGTTCTCTGGAAATTCTGAGCAGAAACAAACGATCTCAAAAATCATAAAACAACAACAGGAGAAAACTGCAGGAGAAACGATCCACGGCCGAGTCAACTCGGCCGTGAGTTGGTCGACTCACTGGATCGTTTTTCTTGCCTGTTCTTTAAAAAGCCTGAGCCGATTTTTAATACATGATTTATTATTTTTTGAGCAGAAATAAAAATCGGCAGAAACTTGATATTTTTAACGTGTATTGCGGTTTTTCGTCCGATCGAAATTCTAGATACTTTGCTAATATGCTAGGGTGTGTTTAGCTAGGCTCTTATACAACTGTAAGTCCACGTTACCTCTCCCGGTTCTTTCGGGCTTGCGGAAATGGTGAAAAACGATTTTTCGGGTAATGGTAACATGGACTATAAAACACAGATCTTTGCTAAACTACACAATAGCAACTAACTAGAGCTTTACCTACTCGGTTAGGGGTTATACCTCAACTTGAACTCCTTCTCTTGGACTCTTTGTGGTGGTCGGATGGTTCTTTCCTCGTCGCCTTCTCTTGCCGAAGATGGATCCACCTGTGGGTCTCTACCTTGAGCTTCTTTCTCGAACTTGAGAAAACTAAAGTGTCCGGCATGCTAGACCTTCAACCTTAGGATGAGTAGAGAGTGAATTTGGTGTTTTATCTCCAAGGAAATGTTTCTCAACACATGAGATAAATTTTCCTTGAGCTAGAGGAAGAGGAAGAAGAAAGGATGAGAGAGAATCAATATAATAGAATGAGAATAGTTTTACAACCATATCAAATATATGTGAATTAATCTAATTAATAATATTAATCAAAATGAAAAAGGTGATGGTTGGTTTGATAAGACCATTATCATTTCACATTAAATGTTTTTGCAAAGATCAAAGAGCATCTTTGGAATGAAATGATGATGGTCAATGTTTCAACCTTGGTCGACAAGTCAACCTTGGTCAACAAGTCAACAAACCCTAACCATAACCCAATTTCATTTAAATAACATTATCAATTGATATTTCACATATTCATTAGGGTTTGGTAAACGACAACCGTCAACTGTGCATACGCACCCGTACCAAAACCCTAATGAGAATCCTCTTCCTCTGCCTCAGTCAACTGTGCATACACACCCGCATTCGTGTTCCAAGGAGCACGAATACTATGAGATAAAACTAACCCCAAAGCATATACTAGGATTTGGCTCAAACCAGAGCCTGCTACTAACAACTGTCCGGACACCAAACGTGCACAAGTGCGCGGATGTGAACCAACCCTGTCGCAAAACCACGCGACCTCTACTCTATTTTGCCCAAAGGCGAATAACCCTCTGTGTGGGACTCTAAAGACTCGACACTACGCTGGCAGTGGGTTTAACCACAGGCCGTAAGCGGTACTAGCTGTACGTAACGGTCCCCAGGTAGATGCCGATAAGAAGACTAATGAGGTGAACCCATTCGAACTCCTACTGAGCCTGAATGTGACAATCTCCATACAGTCCGGTCTGTTCGTCTGAGAATATCGCATGGCGGGCCTAGGGGGCGGTAAACGTTAGTCCCCTAATAGCTGTACAAGTCGTGTCGGAGTGTAGCCCAGAACACCCTGAGATAACACTGGAAACCTACCAGTATATCTTGCTTGCCCAGGCCAGGGACTTTGTGTAATGGCTCTCCTAGACACAGCGCGATATCAAACCCCAATACCGGGAGAGACGAATCCTGTCTAACCGTCACTGCCTCCAAGTGCTTCGGGACTGAACCCAACTACTACCTGTTTGCACGACTCCTTTGAGCCGTGGTAGGGTAGTAATCAAAGTACAGTGGGAACACACTCGAGGCGAAGTGACAGTGTCAAGTCAGCAGACTAAGCTGTACTCATGTCACCTGGGAACTGATAACTGACGATAGGTATAGTACCAACCAACAGTTCCCAACGAGTCCTGTCCAGTGTACTCGTAACCTAACGAGCACCCGCATAGTATCTCGAGTATGACGTACTGACGGCTGTGGGACAGACCGTCTCCCAAGCTGGGATGAGAAGCGCATACGCTAGTCTACTCCGGAGTATCGATTGTAAGTGCACGGCGGCGCCCCGGCCGTCAATCCGACGCCGGAATGCGGAAACGATAATTTTCTTTAAACTTTATAACCGGCACCACCGTGCACTATAAACCCGGATCGGGCCATTAACATAATCCTAGCTAACTAGAGAAAGGGTAGAGAGATATACCGAGCGATCCGTGTCCTTCGGTCTTCTCGTCGTCGTCCCGATCTCCCCACGGAATCTCCGGTCTTCACCTCCTCGCCGGAAGGGCACCACGTCGCCGGCTTCTTTTACGGGCTCCCACCTCTGGACGGAGGCAACTCGGGCACGAAGTTGGCGAGCCGACGTGCCCAAGGATTGCTATAGAATACGTATAGTGCTCTATGTCTCATTTGGGGTTACTGGAAGTTGCCTTTGGTGGAGGATTGATATGATAACATTTTGGAGATGAAGTTGGGGATTTTTGCAAGCACAAGAGAACAAAAAATCCCCACCAAAAATAATGGGCAACCCCTCCCTCAAAGTGGCCGGCCTCCTCATGACCCATGAGAGAATGAGAGAGAGGGAGAGAGTGAGAGTAAGAGCAACCATAATGCAAGAGGGAATGATATGTGATCATGAGAAGAAATCATCATAAGGAAAGTCCAACACTCAACCAACCAATCATATCTCCACAAGTCAAGCCATGATGACTAAAAGAAAGTCAAGGGATGGTGCAACCATCATGATACAACAAAATGCAAAGACCACCTTCCACATTGCCAATTTGCCCAATTGCAAATAAGCCCTCCTGCACCAATTTTCAGCCAAGAAAAGATACACAGGAAAATGGCCGAAACGGAAAACAAACTTGCAACTCCAAAATATTGAGCCCGTAATAAATTACAGGAAAACCCCGCTACTGTATATACATAACCGCATTTGTATTCCGACCGAAATACAAATGCAATGAGACAAAATCTACACTGTACAATACTAGGATCCGGCTTAAACCAAAGCCCGCTAGTATTATCCGTCCGATCATGATCCGTGCAATACCGCACGTATCTGATCGAACCCTGCGATATCTCCATACGGCCTCTACAGCGTTTCGCCCGAAACTTGAGAAACTGGTCTGTGGGGGACTCTAAAGACTCGTCAATACTTTGGTTGTGGATTTAACCACTAGCACGTCAGAGGTATTAGCCTATACGTAACGGGCTACCAGGTATTGACCAAAAGGGATGTCGATGAGCGAACTCATCCTGACACCCTACTGAGCCTGTCAGTGACAATATCTGTACAGTCCGGTCCGTTCGTCTATGAGCATCGCATAGCGGGCCTAGGGGGTTGGTAAAAGTCAGACCCCCAAAAGCGGTACAAGTCGTGTCGGAGTGTAGCCAAGAACACCCTGAGATACTACTGGAATACCTACCAGTAAATCTCCTGCCTCGGCCGAGGGCTTTGTGTAATGGCTCTCCTAGACACAGCGCGACCTCACCCCCATTACCGGGAGAGACGAACCCCTGCAGATCCGCTCACTGCCTCCATGTGGCTCGGGACTGTACCCAACTAAAACCTGTTTGCACTTCTCCTTTGAGTGTGGTAGGGTAGTAATCAAAGTACAGTGGGAACTCACACGAGACAAATGACGATCTCGGGTCGATGAACTAACATGTACACATGTCATGAGGGAACTGCTATCTGACATCAGGTATAAGACCAACTAGCATGTTCCCGGCGAGTCCTGTCCGGTGTACTCATAACCCAATGAGCACCTGTATACATCTTAGCTGAACCAACTGACACCAGTGGCTTGTGAGACCGGCCACCGCCCCTCGTCGGGGTCTCGACTGTATACACTAGTCTACTCTGGAGTATCGATGCCCTGTCTCGAAACTCCCACGACTAGAGACCTTTTAAGGATGTGCTTATAGACTACCAGCTCCCACGTATCTGATCGTCCTCATACTGCTGGCAGTGAAGCAAGAATCCTAGGGGCTCTATCAACGTGCAATAGTGACCTGTAAGGTCACCTAAAGCAGTACACGATGATAAAGGTAAACCAGATAGCATACTATCATCTTGAGTAAGACTGTCCTAACGGAATAGGTCCTCCCTCAATCATTGCAATCACGTGCCTGTGATCCAATAATTGACTCTGAGGGCACTATCTCCAACAATCTCCCACTAGCACTCAAGGCTAATTATTGCGATGTCGCATACTCACAGCCCGTGTGATACCGAACACCCAACTCCTCTACTAATCAGTCTCACAAAACCCGTTTACGAAACTATTGCGTTCGAGGAATAGCCTCAGTGAGTTGATCCGCCTTGATGTTTCTTTCTATGTCTCTCTATATCTCAAGTTCGCGGAGAAAACCTTCTCCCGAAATGAGCAATACTTGTCTTAGAATGTGTCTGGATGTCTGATGGGACCTAGCTCATAAATGAACTCCAAATCCAAACTTCTTAGACTGTATCGTCAACTGAACTTAATCAGTATCCTGCGCCATGCCTCCCTCAGTATCCTCCTGGACCACCTGTCCAAAATACCGCCCCTCGTCAGAGGGAAAACTATAACTCTGACAACCTCTCTGTCATCCAGGTCACCTTGGAAGCCTGGAATGATAACTGTCTCCTAAAAGAGTCTGTTGTTATCATATCCCTAGAACATTCACTTATGTTCTAAAACTGCTTCCGACTGTTTCTCTAGGATTGGATCAATGTCAACTTATTGCATCTCGTGCAAAAACAACATCTGGTGTGGTACTTGACATCTCATGATTGACTCAATTGCCTAAGCAAGTGATCTGCCAATCATGCACATCCCTCTCCCCTTTAGTCTGTAAGACACCTTTAGAGAGGGTGACTCCATCACCTGCAGGTACACCACCATGCCAGGAGTCGTCCATTCTAAAGCACCTCTAGAATGCTGTCTAAGTATCCTGATTGGGAAACTACCCAAATCTAGATCTAAAACCATAGATCCAGTAACCAGAATGTCTGATATAATATCCAAGTCTCATGTGGAGAAACCACTGTGTGACAACCAAAGTATAACCGATCGTAGTAGAGGAATATCACTTCCTACTCTGTGTATATCATCCAAATACCAGAACATCACACCCTACTACCTTCTTAACAGATCCACCCCCTATTCTGATGAAGTCAAACCTATGACTGTCACATCAGAAATAGATGATCTATCTCCGCTATATCTTCTTTAGTCTATAAATAGATATAAGCCACTTGTCCACCAATGCTTCCGCTGCTCCCACTGACTATGACAACCCTCTGGCAGAGTCATATGCACGTACACTTCTAAAGCTAGTTTAGAACGACGCTATACTCATCCTCCTGCCGGGTCTCGCAGTCTGGAACAACAGCAATGGCAAGTCTGGGTAAACAAGAACCTCCCTGTCACCGTCCTTGAGGCTACCGGAGTACCTCTCGGGTGCCAGAGGTTACCCACCATATCTGCGAAGTGGCCAATGGAATGTTAAACAATATTGAATCTTTAGGTTCTTATCAAATCTTCAGTAATCGTTTGCGGTTCTGGAATCACTTCCAGTTCTACCATACTCCCACTACTGTTTTATGAAAAAATCCATTTTTGTTAAAACTGTGGCGAGTCTAGAACAATATCACTATTGATCTTCCAGATGGTAGAAAGTCAACCCTCGTCATAGCCTGGGTCAACCCACAAACAGCCATTACAGAAACGTGCCTTGAGTTATCCAGAGTCTGGTTTTAAGCATAAGCCGGACAACTCCCTGTACCTTAACATCGTTAAGATATGAACTGTTCTATATCTAATATAGAATCAGAGTCACTGATTTAATTGAACCAGATTCAAATCATGCAGCTGTCTCCAGTGCATGTCAACTAAATGGAAAGAGGCCGATCAGCGTTACTCAACTTAGGAGTGCTTCCAATTATGAGTAACCTGAAAGGGAAGAAAGTTCTCTTAGTCATTACTATCAACTAAATACCCTACACAAGTATCTACATCTTCGATCACCTTGAAGAATCCCGTTACTTGCAACACCTGGTTCTCTACTTTATTCTTATACCTATAACTTCTCAAAATTCAGACCTTGTGTTTCTCCGAAACACATGTCTAAGAACCATAGAAGTCATAAGTAAACAGAATCTAGTACGAGTACCAACCCCTCTGTCCTAATGGACACTGGACAACATACAATACTCTGTATAAGTCCCTTGAGTCTAATAACTCACTCCCTGTGTGTTGCAGGTTGAAAACTGTACTTATGGTTAAGAAAAATTACACCGCTGTTTAACGCTCCTTACCTAACCATCCACTGATATAGGTAAATGTCGTAGACATAATTTCAAAAAGGTATATCTCACTCTATGAAAATAGACGTACAGATATATCAATTTGAAATTGGTGCATAACAGCGGATATTCAAAACCAAATATTTGCCGTCCGGCAAACAATCCAAGTGACTTCCTCAAATATCACCGATTACAACGAATCACGATATAATGAGGACAATCACCTAATTCCCAATAACTCACTCCCACTCATCATCTGTAAAACCATACAGATGTGAGAATCATACCTGGTAAATACATACTCTGGAGCAAGTATCTAATTGGGAAATCGGTTTTCCTTTAACAGTACACAGTGAAACTGAAACATTGAAATGTTTCGTAGGGGTATCCTGGTATTCCTAGTAATGCCTCTTCCATTATTCAAATTCACAACTGTAACCGTATAATTTTTTTCCATCTTTCCAAATCCCTTTATATGTCTTTAGTCATTACCTTCTGTACACCCCTTTAGGCCAAATGGTTTTCTTCCTTCCCTACCGTTCGGCACCAGCCTATGGTGTGGAAGAAGACTATCCAATAAGTATAATAGGTGTACTGTCCTAATCCTAGGAGCACTCGCAATGCGAGAGAAGGTGAAGATAAAAGACAACCGAATAAACCTTATTCCTATTTCTCCTGAACCAGAATCCATCCCCGAACTGGAACAAGTTCCTTTCGAGTTCGTATATAACCATTCGATGGAGTATCCAATAAACTGTGGATTTTCGTAGTGATACGGAGTGTCCTGGAGAAATACAAAGGTGATTTAGGATTGGCGAAGAAATAGTTAGTCTGGTCGTGAATAGCAGTCGCAATTTACTTTGCCCTCTTACTAATCCCTTGATATGTCTTTACTTAATACCTTCTGTACACCATCGTTAGGCTAATTGGTTTTCTTCATTCCCTACCAGTCGGCACCTGCCTATGGTTTGGAAGAAGACTATCCAATTTACGTAATAGGTGTACTATCTCCTAAACCAAGGAGTACTCGCAACCTGAGAGAAGGTAAAAGGAAAAGACAACTGAATATCTATTCGTTTTCTGCAGAACCGGAAACCATCCTCAAATAAATTCCTTCGAGTTTGTATATAACCATACGATGGTTTTGTCCAATGGAAGTGGACGTTCGTAGTAATACGGGGTGTCCTGGAGGAAATGGTAAAAGTAGGAGTGGCAATGAGGTTTGCAACTCTGACAATCCAAAAGCCAGTGTTTAAGAAGGTTCAGTCAACTTGGTTACTAAGTCATAGTCTTAGGGTCAGGTCAAAGGTCGCGGCCAAAGAGAGAGAGAAAATAAACACTCAGCGTGCAATCTAGCCTAGATCAGAATGGTTGCCAATTTATCTAATCTGGAAACCTCCCACTGTAACGTCAAATTCTTCTCCAAACCTGAAAGAAGAATTAGTCGGGATCACCCGAGGAGTAAACCAACTCATCAGTGGGAATCAGGATCCAACTATCATCGCATGATAACGTGACGGAATCCGCTCACGTTATCACACTCCAGAAGGTATGCGCATATCTGGCAAGTTTCAGTTTCTTTAGAAACTCCCGATGTGGATTTTTACCCCATGCTCTTATGACCTTGACTTTGGCCAACATATCATAAGTCACATGTCAAGTTCTACCCGTCATTCTCCAGGTTAATTTGAGCCCACCCGTACAAGCCCCTGACTTTGGCCAACAAGGCTATACGACTACCCCAAACCAACGCATCTATATATGCTGCATATGAATACCCAATAGCTACCAATCACTGTGCCTTGACTTTGGCCAACATACACAGCTTGAATACTTATTAACTATCCATATGAAACGACGGAGGGCTACGAATGGTTTCTGGCGAAAACCTTTAACGTAATGAACTTGATATCGTTGAAGGAACCGGATAGCTTTTAAAAAATATAGTGGCGAAAACCTTTGCTAAAGAGGTCACTCCCGGTGAAGGGATCTCGGCTCTTTGCCCATAGAATGAGGTGCAGGATATTCCAACTGAATACCATGATGCGAAGCAAAAGTAATCGGCTATAGTGAAGTTATTACGCTGACGCAAACTTCTGTCCAAGGGGTCACTCCCGGTGAAGTGAACTCGGCCCTTGCCTCGTCGACTGAGGTGCAGGATATTCCAACTGAATACCACTGTGCAAAACAAAAGTGAATGTCCTTGCAATAACAGCTTTTTGAAAAATGTTCCAACAACATCAGAAAAGGTTTTTTTAGCTTTCATTGATCCGAATCAACGCAGTCCCATCAATTGATCACACCAATAAAGAACGAAAATAATGATGTACGTATATGCCATACGCATTCGCCACTGGGTCCCGTCATTACCCGTTAGGTTACTTAACTAACGACAGAGCGGGGAGTGGACTAGCGCGGATGCAAAACATATACAACATCTACTAGTATATATATCAATATATAATATTTCGCTCAAGGCGTGATAAAATGCAACATCAAAGAAATGTAATAAGCATCACAGAACAATACAGATATCTGGGATCCCCGGGTTTCACAGAGCCGCTCTGAAACCCGACGTTCCCCTGGTCGTGTGGACAGCCTGTGCAATGAAATCCTAGACCCCTACGGGCGTGGCAAGTTACCCGCCAAAACCTGAAGCGAGGCAGCCCCCTTCAGCAACGTGAATGGACCACCCGGCACTTCACGGAATCCGGTAACTTGGGCACCCCTCTTGGGTCAACCTGTACCCCCTAAGAGTGCGGCGAATGGCCTGCTAATTCTAGAGTGAGGCCCCCTCCGTCTCAATGCCATGAGATGCGGGCCCGTTGCCCTCTACAACTCGGCTATCCGTGCACCTCTCCTTGGGGTAATCCTAGTACAGAAAGTAAAATATACATACAACGGGTACATCGACCTCACCCCGGTCGTGCCCCAAAAGAATAATATACAATCAGGCAGTGACGGCAGTCCACATGTCGGACGCTCGCCCCGCAATAACAAATGTACATAATACAACCAAATCTGTACTATCATTGCATCCAGGCTATCCACCACGACAATCCACAACATCACAGCACAACACAGAACATCAACGTGAATGTCACGTTCGCAAATCCGTCTAACCGGGCTATAGCAGTTAGACAGGATTTACCGATCAAGTGACATTCACGGTCGCAGATATAATTTAAATACTGTGAACTAGTGTGCTTAAAATTTTCGATCGATCAAATTTTACCAAGTGGGCCCCAAGCATTACTGTAGCACTTAAAGAAATTCTGGGCCCAAAAATAACATTCCAGAAACCCTATTTTCAGCACAGAAAGCCACTGCGGAAATTTGGTACAATGATTCCATCTTCTTGCCGCGGAACCGCGGCCCAAACAGGGGTATGGCCACGGTTCCGCGGTCCTTCTAAGGAATCAATGTATCGAATTTTTACAGTATGCTCACAATTCCCTGCACATCCTTCGGCAACAACCTGAAAAAATTTTCGAGCCAAAAAAATTTCGACAGAGAACTGATGCACTGAAAAATATGGTTTTTGAAAATCCGATCGATCGAACTTGTAAACACGTTAGGCCAAGCTAGACTAGGTTAATGGTGCGACTCTGATACCATGTAAGTGCACGGCGGCGCCCCGGCCGTCAATCCGACGCCGGAATGCGGAAATGATGATTTACTTTAAACTTTATAACCGGCACCACCGCGCACTATAAACCCAGATCGGGCCATTAACATAATCCTAGCTAACTAGAGAAAGGGGTAGAGTGATATACCGAGCGATCTGTGTCCTTCGGTCTTCTCGTCGTCGTCCTGATCTCCCCGCGGAATCTCCGGTCTTCACCTCCTCGCCGGAAGGGCACCACGTCGCCGGCTTTTTTTACGGGCTCCCACCTTTGGACGGAGGCAACTCGGGCATGAAGTTGGCGAGACGGCGTGCCCAAGGATTGCTGTAGAATACGTGTAGTGCTCTATGTCTCATTTGGGGTTACTAGAAGTTGCCTTTGGTGGAGGATTGATATGATAACATTTTGGAGATGAAGTTGGGGATTTTTGCAAGCACAAGAGAACCAAAAATCCCCACCAAAAATAATGGGCAGCCCCTCCCTCAATGTGGTCGGCCTCCTCATGAGCCATGAGAGAATGAGAGAGAGGGAGAGAGTGAGAGTAAGAGCAACCATAATGCAAGAGGGAATGATATGTGATCATGAGAAGAAATCATCACAAGGAAAGTCCAACACTCAACCAACCAATCATATCTCCACAAGTCAAGCCATGATGACTAAAAGAAAGTCAAGGGATGGTGCAACCATCATGACACAATAAAATGCAAAGACCACCCTCCACAATGCCAATTTGCACAATTGCAAATAAGACCTCCTCCACCAATTTTCAGCCAAGAAAAGATACAAAGGAAAATGGCCGAAACGGAAAACAAACTGGCAACTCCAAAAAACTGATCCCGTAATAAATTACAGGAAAACCCCGCTACTGTATATACATACCCACATTTGTATTCCGACCGAAATATAAATGCAATGAGACAAAATCTACACTGTACAATACTAGGATCCGGCATAAACCAAAGCCCGCTAGTATTATCCATCCGATCATGATCCGTGCAATACCGCACGTATCTGATCGAACCCTGCCATATCTCCATACGGCCTCTACAGCGTTTCGCCCGAAACTTGAAAAACTGGTCTGTGGGGGACTCTAAAGACTCGTCAATACTTTGGTTGTGGATTTAACCACTAGCACGTCAGAGGTATTAGCCTATACGTAACGGGCTACCAGGTATTGACCAACAGGGACGTCGATGAGCGAACTCATCTTGACACCCTACTGAGCCTGTCAGTGACAATATCCGTACAGTCCGGTCCATTCGTCTATGAGCATCTCATGGCGGGCCTAGGGGGTTGGTAAAAGTCAGACCCCCAAAAGAGGTACAAGTCGTGTCGGAGTGTAGCCCAGAACACCCTGAGATACTACTGGAATACCTACCAGTAAATCTCCTGCCTCGGCCGAGGGCTTTGTGTAATGGCTCTCCTAGACACAGCGCGACCTCACCCCCAATACCGGGAGAGACGAACCCCTGCAGATCCGCTCACTGCCTCCATGTGGCTCGGGACTGTACCCAACTAAAACCTGTTTGCACGTCTCCTTTGAGCGTGGTAGGGTAGTAATCAAAGTACAGTGGGAACTCACACGAGACAAATGACGATCTCAGGTAGATGAACTAACCTGTACACATGTCACCAGGGAACTGCTATCTGACGTCAGGTATAAGACCAACTAGCATGTTCCCGTCGAGTCCTGTCCGGTGTACTCATAACCCAATGAGCACCTGTATACATCTTAGGTGAACCAACTGACACCAGTGGCTTGTGAGACCGGCCACCGCCCCTCGTCGGGGTCTCGACTGTATACACTAGTATACTCTGGAGTATCGATGCCTTGTCTCGAAACTCCCACGACTAGGGACCTTTTAAGGATGTGCTTATAGACTACCAGCTCCCACGTATATGATCGCCCTCATACTACTGGCAGTCAAGCAAGAATCCTAGGGGCTCTATCAACGTGCAATAGTGACCTGTAAGGTCACCTAATTCAGTACACGATAATAAAGGTAAACCAGATAGCATACTATCATCTTGAGTAAGACTGTCCTACCGGAATAGGTCCTCCCTCAATCATTGCAATCACGTGCCTGTGATCCAATAATAGACTCTGAGGGCACTATCTCCAACATCGATGCCCTGTCTCGATAGTCCTACGACTAGGGACCTGCATAAGGATGTGCTTGTGGATTACCCAGCCCCCACGAGTGTGACTGCCATCACAACGCTGGTAATCAAGCAAAGATCCTAAGGGCTCCACTAATGTGTATAGGTGATATACTAAAATAAACACATGTACACATTAAAGTAGAAACAAACCAAGTAGCATACTACTATTTTGAGCAAGATTGTCTATACAACTATGATTATCCCAAGATTCCATTAAGTAATATACAAACTAGTATGATACAGTAATGTCCTCTAGGGCATATACACTAACATCAACTGGGTGCTTATAACCCGCAACAATCTCCCGTTGAAGCGCCACAGCGAATCACGTTCCAGGATCGTTTCTATCCTACCCGCTCTGCACTTCCTACCTGTCTTTCACTACCGCCGGCAAATGGAGATAATTTTGAAATTAAGCCCCACTTCATCAACATGTTGCCTAAATTTCATGGAATGGAATCCGAAGATGCCTATATCTTCATCAACAAATTCCAGAACGTATGTGCAATGATGAAGACCACCCAACTGTCCGATGATGTTATACGGCTACGAGTCATTCCTTTCACATTGTGTGACCTAGCTGAAAAGTGGCTGTAGAACACCACATCGCATTCTATAAACAATTGGGAAGAGTTTTTTAAAGCGTTTCTTAAAAAGTTTTACCCAAATCATAAGACCGCAAGAATATGAAATGAAATTAACCAATTTTCCCAGCTTCCTGCCGAACCTTTTATGAAGTGTTTCGAACGATACAAAGACGTTCTTGTTCAGTGCCCTCATCATGGTATTAAGAGATGGCAACTTTTCCAAACTTTATACGAAGGACTGTACCCAGCAACTAAGCAGTTGTTGGAAACCATTTGTCAAGGCCACTTCCTATCCAAATCTGACGAGGAATCTTGGCAATTTCTCGACGATCTTGGTAAACAAACGCTTCAGTGGGAGAGCAGTAGACCGAACACTTCGTCCACTTCATCTACTTCTTCCGGTCTATCTAGGGCAGGCGTTCAACTTGATATGTCAATTGCAATGAAAGCCGAAATGGAATCAATTACACGAAAACTAGAAGCAATTGAGAGCAAATTCTCATCGCCTTCTCCTGCCCCTGCTCCTCCCCCTCGCACTATATGCGCTTGTTGTTCGAATCCATCCCATTTGACCGAAGAGTGTCCTTATAATCCACCTGCTCAAGGACAGGATCAAGTCAATGCTTCCTTTTAGAAGAGGCAAAGAAATGATCCATACTCTTCCACTTACAATCCTGGTTGGAGGAACCACCCCAATTTCGCCTGGAATCAAAATCAACAACAATTCCAAGGCAACAACAACTTCCAGAGGCCTCCTCCTCAACAACAAGCTCCTCAACAAACTCAATATCAGCAACCTTTCCAACCCCAACCTTACCGAAATCAAACGAACAATTTTGCACCCAACAATTATTTTCCTCAAAACAATTTTGTTCTGCCAAATAATGATAAGGTTTCCTCGTTAGAACGAAGTCTGGAGGCGTTTTTAAAGCAATCAACTCAATCCTCCGCCAATATCTAGTCTTCCATTCAGTCTTTGGTACAACACACTGCTTCACACGGGCAAAGCATCAAAACCATCGAAGCCCAGATTGCACAACTGAATGCAGCTTAAAGCGAGCGAGAGAAGGGGAAGCTTCCATCTCAACCACTGCCAAATCCTGGCCACCCAAAAAAGCACATGTTGCTCTTGAACAACAAAACCATAATGTGATTGCTGTAGCTACGTTGAGATCTGGAAGGGTGCTGCAAAACAACGTTGGCACAGATGATGACACTCCGGCCGCTTCTTCTTCTTCGTCGTCTTCTAAGCATGTTCCGCATTCTTCACAAGGCTCTATTTCTTCTGCTGCTCCGAATGGACCCACATCTCACGCCACGAAAATACCACCACTGGGATCCATTCCAACTCCACAATATTCCCCACAAGCATTGGACTCAACCAATTTTCAAAATGTTCCATTTCCAAACCAGTTGAGATCCAATAAACAATATCCACAAATGGAGAAGATTATGGAGTTGTTTAAATAGGTTAACATTAACATTCCCCACTTGGATGCAATCCAACAAGTCCCTTCTTACGCAAAAACTTGAAGGACTTATGCACTAAGAAGAGGAAATCTCAGGTACCTAAGAAAGTTTTCTTAGCTAATGCCATGAGTGATGCTCTTACCCAACCTTTACCTCAAAAACGAAAGGACCCTGGCTGTCCTACGATTTCAATAACTATTGGGGATAAGAACATCAACCGCGCACTTTTGGATCTTGGTGCCAGTGTTAACCTACTTCCTAATTCGGTATATGAGCAATTAGGTGTAGGAGAGATGAAACCTACACATTGTAGTCTCCAAATGGCCGACCGATCTATCACCCATCCTAGGGGTGAGCTAGAGGCTGTATTGATCAAAGTAGGGGACTTCATATTCCACGTTGATTTCATTGTTTTAGATATACAGCCTGTAGCTAACCCCCGGAATCAAATTCCGGTGATACTCGGTCATCCATTCCTTGCAACCTCTAATGCTGTGATCAATTGTCGAAATGGTTTGATGAACCTATCTTTTGGAAACATGACAATTGAACTCAACATTTTTAAGTTGGGGAATCAACCCTTTGAACCTAATGCAAATATACTAGATGTTTGCTCGATCCAAGAGATCACCCCGGAGGACTGTGAATTAGAAAAGTTTTGTTCGATCACAGCAATCTTAACGCCACTAGTGTGTTCCTCCTTGAACCTGATACTGTTTTTACTCCTGATAATGACTACGAGTGTTTCACTTTCTCGAACGAACTTGACCAGTCAGCACCCGAGTTTAAATCGTTTGAGTTCTCGGATGAGTTAGCTGAACCATCCGACTCGGTTGCTTACACTCATTTTGAACCTCTGCTGGAATCCTTTGAGTTTGAGACATTTTCGTCGATTTTACCTTCAATCGACGCTCGAACTCAAGCTGTTTCCATCTCACCTTAAATACGCTTACTTAGGTGAAAATGAGACCCTCCCTGTTATCATCTCGGCTTCTCTAGCCTCATAGCAAGAGAAAGCCCTTCTGACGGTCTTGCAGAGCAATCGGCAAGCCTTTGGCTGGACTATGGCGAACATCAAGGGGATTAGTCCCCTGATAGTTTAACATCATATTCATATGGTGGATGATGCCAAACCAGCCAGGGATCCACAGAGACGACTCAACCCAGTCATGAAGGAGGCTATTAAAAAGGAGATCGTAAAGTGTCTTGATAGTGGTATCATTTACCCTATCTCTGATAGTCAGTGGGTTGGCCCCATTTACGTTGTCCCCAAGAAATCAGGCATAACGGTCATCACAATGAGGCGAATGAGTTAATTCCTACTCGCACCCAAACTGGGTGGCGAGTATGCATCGATTATAGGAAACTCAACGCCGCGACACGGAAAGACCACTTTCTATTACCTTTCATTGACAAAATGCTTGAACGATTGGCTGGTCATGAATACTACTGCTTTTTGGATATCTACTCCGGCTATAATCAAATTCCCATCACCGAAAAAGATCAGAACAAGACCACATTCACTTGTCCTTTCGGCACGTTTGCATATTGTCGCATACCCTTTGGGTTATGCAATGCGCTCGCTACTTTCCAGCGGTGTATGATGGGAATTTTTTCAGACATGGTGGAAAAATTCTTGGAGATCTTCATGGATGATTTCTCCATTTTCGGCCACTCCTTTGATGAGTGTTTGCTACATCTAGACGCAGTCCTTACCCGGTGTAAGGATAAGAACCTTACTTTAAATTGGGAGAAGTGCCACTTCATGGTGCTTGAAGGTATTGTCTTAGGACATATCATCTCGCAAAATGGCATTAAGGTAGATAAAGCGAAGATTGAAGTCATTTACAATCTTCCTCCTCCCAAATGCGTCCGAGACATTCAAGCCTTCCTTGGCCATGCCGGTTTCTATAGACGGTTCATCAAGGACTTTAGCAAGATTGCTAGGCCCTTGACTCTTTTGCTGGCCAAGGACACCACATTCGATTTCGACTCGAGCTATATGCATGCATTTGAGTCATTAAAAAACTCACTTACTTCTGCTCCCGTTCTTTCTTCTCCTGACTGGAAGCATCCAATTGAGATTATGTGCGATGCATCCGATTTTGCCATTGGTGTTGTCCTTGGACAGCACATCGATAAGATGCCGCATGTAATCTATTATGCTAGCCGAACCTTGAACGATCCCAATTGAATTATACAACAACCGAGAAGGAATTCTTGGCTGTTGTGTTTGCCTTAGAAAAGTTTAGGCCCTACTTGATCGGCTCTCCAGTCATCGTATACACTGACCATTCAGCTCTTCACCATCTTTTTGCGAAGAAGGACGCAAAATCTCGGCTGATCCGTTGGATCCCCTTACTCCAAGAGTTTGACCTTGTCATCAAAGACAAAAGAGGATGCGAAAACGTAGTCGTCGACCATCTTTCACGCCTCCCTTCTTCGCCGACGCTTCAATTTCCGATAAACGACGTTTTTCCGGATGAGCAGCTCTTGACAGTATCATGCGAACCTTGGTTCGCAGATATTGTGAACTATTTAGCCACCGGACTACTGCCGAATGAATGGTCAAAACAGGACAGACTCCGATTCCTATCCCAGGTAAAACACTTTTACTGGGACGAACCTTATCTGTTTAAGTACTGTCCCGACCAGATTATTCGTCGGTGTGTCCGCGATAATGAATTCAAGAGCGTGCTGTCATTTTGCCATGATCAAGCATGTGGCGGGCATTTTGGCTCTAGAAAAACAGCCGAAAAGACCTTGCAGTGTGGTTTCTATTGGCCAAAACTCTTTAAAGATGCACATGATTACTGCAAGATGTGCTCCCGGTGCCAACACTTGGGCTGGATATCCAGGAGAAACGAAATGCCGCTCCAACCAATCTTGGTTGTGGAAATTTTTGATGTTTGGGGGATTGATTTTATGGGGCCGTTTCCCAATTCTTTTGGGAACTTGTATATTCTTCTCGCTGTTGATTATGTTTCTAAGTGGGTCGAGGCTGTGTCCAGCCGGACTAATGACAACAAGGTTGTCGTTAGATTCCTCAAGGAAAACATTTTCTCCCAGTTTGGGCACCCCCGAGCAATCATTAGAGACAATGGAACTCATTTCTGTAATAGGACTTTCGAGTCCTTGATGCGGAAATATTCCATTAATCATAACCTATCAACGCCCTATCATCCCCAAACATGTGGGCAAGCTGAGATTTCAAATCGGCAAATCAAGCGGATATTAGAAAAGACGGTTTCCAAGAACCGTAAGGATTGGTCTTTAAAACTTACTGATGCCCTTTGGGTATTTTGAAATGCCTATAAGACCGATCTTGACATGTCTCCTTATCGGCTTATTTACGGAAAAGCTTGCCACCTTCCAGTAGAAATAGAGCATCGCGCATTTTGGGCGATAAAAAAGCTGAATCTATCTATCAAAGATGCGGGCAGCCATACAAAGCTGCAGTTAAATGAATTGAAGGAGCTTCGGGATGAAGCTTATGAGAACGCGGTTGTCGTAAAAAACCGAACGAAGGTGTTTCACGATAAACACCTTATGCGCAAAACATTCACACCTGGTCAACAGGTATTACTTTACGACACCCGGCTACATTTCCATCCCGGCAAGCTCAGATCTCGATGGAAAGGGCTATTTTTTGTACGTACCGTATATCCGCACGGTGCGGTCGATTTAGAAAATCCTGAGGACGGTTCACTCTTCAAAGTGAACGGACATAGGTTAAAACCGTTCCTCACCACGGACACTTCGGAGGAGCTCCTAATGTTGCAGGAGCCGATTTACATTGACTGATCTTCCTCCATCACCCCCAAATTTCGGTTATCTAGCCATAAATAGTGGAAACACTGTTTCAAATAAGTTTGGAGGTATGTACCACATGTAATTACATAAAAATAAAAAAAATATTTTCAAATTTTCGGGGTTATTTTTGTAAATATTCAGTTCTATTAAATAAATAAATAATACAATTTTTCTTTACAAAATAAATTCCTCTTTTTAAGGCGTCCTTTTTGCAAATAACCAAAACACCCCCTATAAATACAACCCGACCCCTCCTCTGCATTTACAGAACCCTAATTTCTCTTTTCCTCAAAACCCTAGCCGCCGCAGCAGAAACAGCAGAGAGATCGCATCCCGTCGCCGCGCTTCCGCCACAAAAGTCCTCTTCTGCCGCGCAACCGCCGCATCTTGGACTCCTCTCCCTCTAAATTCTTCAGAGGAGGTTTGCATTCTCTGATCCTCTCTGTTAAAATTTTTACAAATACGTGCACTTCTCTGTAATGGCCCCGACCCTGCAGTTTGAATGAGATTTTTCCCAAATGTTTGCACACACTGTTTATGGTAGTACTTCGGTGATGAGATCCGAAGTCGCGGATGGAACTTTTTACTATTTAACTATCCGAATGCCTTCGCGCTTCCGGATCTTGTCACCCGTTTTTATGAATGCATGGATGAGGGTAGTCTTGCACAACACGGGTATCTTAGATTAATGTGGGGGGATAGGGAAATTTTAATTGATAGGGACTTCATTCACGAAGTCACCTTAATACCACGACTCCCCATTTATGACCAACCCCTCCATTTTGATGACTACCTACCATTGATGGGTAATGATTGTTCTAGGGAGCCACGAAAAGGCATCCAAGCTCGAACACTTTTGGCTAATGTCTTAACTGTGTGTCGTTGGGCACAAAATAATATTTTTGGAAGTTCACAAAACACAACTTTTTTCACACCATCCTTGCATATAGTGCACACACTAATGACACGAAACCCTAGCTATGATATGTGCACTATTTTGCTTCACTCACTTGACGCGAGAAAGAGGGCTGCCAACTATCCATACCCTATGTTGGTGACACAACTGTGTCGCTATTTCCTCCCTGTGGATGAGTTTGAATTTTATATGCATGGTGGTATTCCCATTAGACCACTTCTTGAGGGTGCCTCCACGTCATACACATGATTACATGATCTATGGTCGCGCACCGAGCCGGCCAAGGACGTGCCATCAAACACCCAGCTCGAGCTCAACCGCGAGCGATGAAGAGCTTACCCCCGCTGCGCAAGCACGCTTGCTTAGAAGAGCACATAGAGGGGTGGAAAGAATGATAAGGATGATGACGCGATTTGATCAGCGTATAACGAGCCTGGAACAGGGCATGAGCACCCTGCTGGCTAGAGAAGAGCGTTCCCGATCACGATCGAGGGGACGGGGGGTGAGACTAGTGAGGTTGCATCTAGTAGACGCCACAGGGAGCAGTGAGGACATTGCTTTCGATAAGTTTGGGGGTGGAGGTTGAATGTAAATAGTTATCTTTGCATTGCATCTGCATATTTTTATTTTTTGTACATATTTGTTTTTTCTTTGCATATTTAATTCCGCATTGCATCTTTATAAAAAATTTAAATAAAAATAAAATAAAAAATATAAAAATATAAAAATTAATTATAAAAATATAAAAATAAAATCAATAAAAATTGAAAAATATTAAAAATTATAAAAATTGAAAAGTTCAAATTTAGCCATATTTGACTTAAGTTCAACATGACGGTTGACTAGTTAGGAAAAACTAAATTCTAAACTTAGTAAATTAAAAACCCTAAAAATAACCTTTCTTAAAGTTTAACTGTAGAAAATATGCGTCCTTATAGTTTATTTAGAAATAAGCAAATTTTGAGTTCAGTTCTTAGGATAAATCGAAATAAGGGAAGAGTATTGAAAGCTCTATTTGAAATATAAGTCTGAAAAATAATTCTGAATCTTAAGTACAAATTCTGAAAATATATACCCTACTTTACGCACTCACACACATCTTGAAACTTGGGATAATAGAGGATACCTTGAAATGCTCTTGTCAAAATCCTTAGTATGAAGGAAAATAAAATAAAAGTATAAGTGGTGAATAAAGAGATAAAAAAATGAACACTGGTTTTGTAATAACTTAAGGCAGCATAAATAAAAAATATAGCGATGGTGCTTTATCACCTAGTGCCTTAGACCAACTGGTTTGGGAGTCACTGCTAAGCCTTAGGTATTGCAAGACGAGGAATTACGCCTAAATGCGCAAGCACATTTTGTAATCGGTCGTTTAGTACCTCAAGATGTATTAACGGTCGCATGAAGGATGTGTGAGCAATTTCATCTAAAATTCACCAACTATAAATATTTTGGAAGATGGACAAAGAGTATGATAGCTTGAATTGAATTTCCAAGTGTAGGGGTGATAATTACACATACGTAGGGGGTATATAATTGGAGTTTGGAGGAGAGATAGGAATAAAAGATAGGGCTTATATCTTCTGTAGAGATGATAAAAATTCCTGAGTTAAGATAGCACCTTAGAAGGAAAACTTAGGAGATGCTGAAAGCTTTATAAACTTGCAAAACGTATATGATCTTAAGTTAAATGAAAAGGAAGTGTGAAAATACGGGTTGATGTTTCTAAGTTGAAGATAATAAAATTTCTTGCTAGAATACTGAATTGAAGAATTAAAGTCAACGGCCAAATTTATTAGATTTTGTGGGTAGTATCCACTGAAAAGCCTTAGGAGACAACACTCCTCTTACTAGGGACACCTAGAGGTTTAATGGCTTGTTGCACGAGCTCAGTGCAATCGCGTTCCCTGCGAAAGTGAGGTTATGACTTTTTGAGAATAAAATTGGCTTTGCTCAGGACGAGCAAAAGATAAGTTTAGGGGTATTTTTTCATATCATATTTTTGCATTTTTATACCACCCATTCTTAATCACATTGCATATAAATAGGTACTTTTGATCCATGTCTGCTAAATAGTTGCAGGTTACAGGTTCTCAGCTCATTACAGTGAAATTCATGAAAAGTCGCTACAAATGTGAGATTACGACCAACAAAAGATGAATCCGTATAATGCCGCCTATCAGTTCAAGGAACAAATGGAAAATCATTTAGACACTTTAATGCACAAAGCAAAAGGGCAACACAAGATCCAAGACTTCAACCGGAGTTCAAGGCAAAAGTCCACATCATTCTGCACTGTTGGAAATATGGAAGGAGATTGAAGAGATTCTGAGAGACTAAGTGAAGAAAACAGAAAATAAAAGCAACATGAAGAAACCCTGAAGAAATGGGCCCATAAATCCACCAAATGGCCGCGGAACCGCAGCCAAACAGGCACTTCTTCCGCTGTTCCACGGCCGCGTTATGCACGTGTCGGTGGGGTGTCGGTGCTTTGACTCGGGTTTTGGGATTGTTTTGTAATTTCATGTATGGATCATAATGTAAATCTAGGGTTTTTCCTGTCTATAAATAGGAGAGTTCAAAGCCAAATGAGGGCATGCCTCTCTTTATTTTTATGCCACTTTTTAATTTCTAGATCTAAAAATTTAAATTCCATTGTAATGTGTTTTTGAGAGGTCATCAATAAAGTAAGTTTTTTTTATTTATTTATCTCGCATTCTTCTTATCGTACTTTAAATACCTGCAATTTTTTAATTGTTAATCTAGTGGTAGAATTAATCTACTGATCTTTATTTTAAATCTTTTAATGAGTGAGTAATTCCTCATTTGTTAGTGTAGGAGAAGGAAGGTTTGAAAGAAGGAAATCTCTCTCACTCCTTTCTTTACCCAATAATTTTAAATACGAACTCCCTTTAATTCAACCTCAATCCGCTCACTACGGCACCCTATCCTACATGATAGCGGTGATTCCCTAGTTAGACCGATTGTGGTTGAATTAACCGGAGATTAGGGCTTAGAGACAAGAACGGACGGACAAGGACCAAAAGAAAGAAACTAAGCATAGAAAGCCTAGTTTAGACTTATAAGTTTCTTCTTAGTCGTGCTAATCCCCATTGTTGCCGATTACCCTAACACCTCTATTTATAACTAAGGCATTGAAAGATGTGAGAAGATCCCTATCTCGAACTAACCTAATCCTAACCCTAGCAAGCTTTTAATGAACTTTTATCTCATTCGTAGATCTTAAAACAAAACCACCAATTTTTTGGACTTAACTCGTTATAACATAAAGAAAAAGATTCCATCTCCCTGTGGATCGACCCGTACTCAACTGGCTAGCTACCAAGCGACACCATCTTGATTGCGGTAAATTTAAACACAGAAAATCTCTACCAATCATGGAGATATTTGATATTTGGGGAATTGATTTTATGGGCCCTTTTCCCAACTCTTTTGGGAATTTATACATTTTATTAGCGGTTGATTATGTCTGTAAATAGGTGGAAGCAATACCATGACATACTAATGACAGCAAAGTTGTTGTTAAGTTCCTTAAAGAAAATATCTTTTCTCGATTCGGACACCCTCGCGCTATAATTAGCGACAATGGGATGCATTTATGTAATCGGTCTTTCGAGGCTTTGATGAGGAAATATTCAATCAACCACATGCTTTCTACGCCTTATCATCCCCAAACAAGTAGGTAAGCTGAAGTCTCCAATAGACAAATCAAACAAATTTTGGATAAAACGGTTTCTAAGAACCGTAAAGATTGGTCCACCAAATTGACGGATGCTCTTTGGGGATTTCGTACCGCTTATAAGACCGATCTTGGTATGTCTCCATACCGACTAATGTTTGGGAAGACTTGCCACCTTCTGGTCAAGATCGAACATAAAAGCAATATGGGCTATTAAAGAACTTAACTGTGATTTTGATCAAGCCAGCAGCTATCGGAAGCTGCAATTAAATGATCTAAGCGGACTTCGCGATGAAGCTTATGATAATGTGGTTATAGTAAAGAATAGGATAAAGGTGTTCCATGACAAAATCCTTTTGAGAAAAACTTTCACACCGGGACAACAAGTCCTTTACGATTCCCGTCTCCATCATTATCCGGGTAAGCTAAGATCTCGTTGGAAAAGACCTTTTGTGATGCGGTATGTGTAACCGCACGGTGCTGTAGATATAGAAAGTGTTATAAATGATTCTATTTTTAAAGTAAATGGGCATAGATTAAAACCATATTTTTCTGCTGACCCATTGGAGGAGCTCATGTTCCTACAGGAGCCGCTTTATCTTGACTAACTTTCCTCCGCCTTACCTCCATGTTTCGGTAACACTGTTTCATCTAAGAATGGAGGTGTGTAAAAAAATATATAACTGAAAATCTGTGCGTGCCAAAGAATAAGTTTGGGGGTGTTTTTTCATTTAACTATCTTTTGCCCATATTATTCTCCTCTCAGGTTTACAGGTTTATGCACTCGAAGAACAAAATCAGTGAGGACACTGCTACAAATACGTTTGGGGGGAGGTTTGTATTTAATAAAATACCATTTGGCACTAGGCACTATATATAAAAAAAATTGAAAAAGAATTTTTTTGAAAATAAAAGTAGAAAATGAAAAATACATATGATAGAAAGGAAAAAATTTAAGAAGTGCAAGAAAATTAAATGTTTTAAAATGAAGCTAGTAATAACCAGTCATGAGCTATTCCCAAGGGTTAGAAAGATGAAGGAAATTACTAATCTGAGAATAAAAATAAGTCTGAAAAATAGTACTTATTCTTGAGTCCAAACTTCTGAACGTTGATACCCTACTATATGCACTTACACACATCTTGAAACTTGGGATGGTAGAGAATACCTTGAAATGCTCTTGTCTAAAAGCCTTAGTATGAAAAAAATATATAAACAAAAATATAAATGACACAGAAAATATAAATGTTGAAGAAAAATGAACACTGGTTTTGTAATTACTTAAGGCGGCATAAAAAAATATAGCGAGGGTGCCTTATCACCTAGTGCCTTAGACCAACTGGTTCGGGAGTCACTGCTAAGCCTTAGGTGTTGCAAGACTAGTATATTGCTAATTAAGCCTTAAAGAGTGAGCATATTTAGTAATAGGTTGGTTTTTACCTCAAGAAATATTAACGGTCGCATGAAGAATTTGTGAGCAATTCCATCTAAAAACATTCACCGTCTAAAAATTACTAAGGAAGATGGACAAGGGTATTATAGCTTGAATTGAATTCTCTAAGTGTAGGGATGTCTTTTACACACATGTAGGGGTATATGATCGATATTTGGAAGAAAGGTAGAGAGGAAGACTAAATACAATGTTTTATTGAGGGATTATGTGATTTCTGACATTTATTCATGACTATTAAGATAGGGCTCATGACAACTAAAAAGCTAGTGTAGTTTGAAAGCTTTATTTTCAAGTTCTTTTTTTTATATGTTCTTATTTTTACATGTAATTTTTATCTGCATTCTTTTTTATGGGATTTTGTGGGTGTTGTTAGTTGTATGTATGCCCTAGAGGCCGGTATTGTACAGATGATGTATATTATATTGGATACTTGGACATATATAGAGATGGCTTTCTTGCTCGATATGATAGTATGCTATCTGGTTGCTCTTTATCTTAACATGTATATTTATCTCTTTATACTGTCTTATAGTTACATGTTGGTAAAGCCCTTAGGATGTGTACTTGACTACCTGGACTATGATGCTGATCATACTAGTAGGGACATGGTAGTCCATAAGTACAACCTTCAAGGTCCCTAGTCGTGGGTGTATCGAGACGGAGCATCGATATACCAGTGTAGACTAGCGTATACGCTTCTCGACCCATGCGATGGGCGATGGATGATCCCATATCCATTGGTGTTTGACATAAGAGATGGTATACGCGTGCTCAGTAGAGGCTGGGTACACTGGACGGACTCGCCGAGAACTCCCAGATGGTATTATACCTCACGTCAGATGGCAGTTCTCAGGTGACACTGGTGCAGGTTAGTCTGTAGACCCGAGATCGTCATAGAGTCTTGTGTGATTCCCACTGTGCTTTGATTTCCACCTTACCACGTCCATGAGGGCGTGCAAAACGGTGGTTTTTGGGTACAGTCCCGAGTCACATGGAGGCAATGAGCGATAGGAGGGGTTTCGTCTCTCCCGATATTGGGGGTTGATGTTGCACTGTGCTCGATTGGCCGTAACAGGGAAGTCCCTGGCCAGGGCTGATTAGAGATTTACTGGTAAGTGTTACCAGTAGTTTCTCGACCCGTTATGAGCCTCACATCAGCACGACTTATCGGTTATTGGGGTCTGACGTTTACCACCCCCAGACTTGATATGCGACATATCAGACGAGGAGACCGGACTGCACCGGTAGTGTTGCCGGTTGGCTCGACGGGAGTTGTAGCAGGTTCGCTTGTTTTCTTCTGATCGCTCAATACCCGGGTGGCCGTTACGTTTAGCTGACCGCTTGTGGCTTGGGGGTGCTTGATATGATCATCACCCACTGCCGGCATATTGACGAGTCTTAGAGTCCCACAAAGGAGTTACCTAGTCCAGGCGAAACGTTGTGATGCGCGTATGCGATATGCGCATGGACCCGGTTAAAATGCGCGTATGAGATACCGTACATTAATCGAGCGGATTTCTTTTGGTTGGGTCGTATGTGATATGGCCGGATTGATAAATCAAGTGTTGATTTATCATTTAACCATAAGATTCTCACTAGAAATCCTTTCTTGTATTTATGGATGTATGCATGCATGTATGCATTCTTTCTTGATTCATGCACATATGGATGTGCATGCACACATACATACATACATCATCCTTCATGGTTGTATATACAAAGAGAATGGTGGCAATATAAGACTCACACCATGGTTTTATATATGAATTATTATTGCATTTGATTTAAAACAAAAAGAAAAAGGAAAGGATAATTCATGGTTTCTTTCTGCACTCTTCTTTGACCTAACCATGCTCACCCACTACTTAACCATGGATTAACTTTCCTTTTGGATTTTAACTCAAGTTCAATAATATATTTATTGTTTAACCATTGTTTGAGATGAGTGAAGAAAAATATATATAGATATATTTTTTATTTTCTCATAGAGGTTTATCTTTTCTCTTATTCTAAAAATGCCACCATCTTCTTCCTCCTTCATCTTTTGCTCTCTAGATCTTTCAAGTGAGCAAAATACTCAAAAGATAGGATTTTGATGTGAGAAAAAGAACCACAACACCATTCTACACAAGTCTTGCCCACTTGTTTAGAGTGTTAGCTTCATTTCATACTCTTGATAAAGCGAAGTTGCAAGCTTGGACAAAGCGGACTCTGAGTGGATCATCGTGGACCTAGAGAAGATCAAGCGGACTTTTTCCAAACCCCAAGTGGCCGAGGAGTCTAGCGTAGGGAGCTACAAAGGTTGTACTCTCAAAACCCTAGCTTTTCTTACTTGTGATGAAGTGTAGTTTATGAAACCCTAATTTTTCTAGGAATGATCCTTTGTATGTTTACTTAGCACCATAAAATTTTAATCTTTGGTACATGTGATGCTTCCAAACCTCTCATAGGGTGCTAGGTAAACCCTTCATGTGTAATCCGCTGAAAATCTTCAGAAGACAACACTCCTCATAATAGGGACACCTAGAGGTTTAAAAGCATTTTGCACATGCTAAGTGCAATCGTATTGCCTACGAAAGTGTGCTAGGTTTTTCATTTTAATAAATAGTTCACTCGGGACAATCAAAGATAAGTTTGGGGGTATTTGATTAGACTGAAATATTGCACATTTGTAGAACATTTTCCTATTATTTTTAATTACTAAAAGATGTTAATTGTAAATAAAGAACATATATGATTTTATTTTAAATGTTTATTATCATATGTTTCTATATTTATAATTAATATGTTTAGGGAAAATATATGCATATAATATTTAAATGAAATATTAGTAATTAAAATATATAAATCATGCAAATATTCCTAATCCATATTCTTAAGATATTATATCATATAAATGGTTAGAATAATATCTCAAAAATACCAAATGCTACTAACAATTTGATTTGAGATATTGTGCAGGTATTAGCTCAGGTCTGAAATCTATGTAGGAGATCCAAGTCAAATCGAGATATTGAAACCGAATCTGCCAAATTTTAGAAGCAAATCGAAGAATCTTGCAATAACAGAGACTCATAGCAATATTTTCAGAATCTATATATCAATAGGATCTCCCAATATCGAGACAAAAATCCATAAAAAACACAACACCCAATCCCAATAAAGGGCGGTAGATCCACGGTCAACATGGGGCAAGGGCGGCGGAACCGCAGTCACATCTGGGCCGTTGGATCTGGGATTTTGTAGGTATGATTGTAATTACATTTGCTCCCATATGGAATCTAAGGTTTCTAGTTTTGGAGACTATATAAAGGCCCAAGAGTTGTGCATTTCAAAATCATTCCACATCTCATTATCTTCCTCCATATAAAGAGAGATCTACGAGCGAAACTAGGGTTTGTGTAATCTACCTTTCTACGGAGAAAAAATGTAATGCAATAGTTGATAAACAAAGGTAGTTTTTGTTTTAATTCTTTTTGCATTTACTTTACGCATTACTTTTCCACATTAATTTTACGCATTACTTTTCTGCATCTTCATTATGGTTTCGTTCATCTTCAACCTCTCTATTACGCTACTAACCATGAACGGGTAATTTCTTACTTGCTAGGGTTTATAGGATATGGTAGAATAATGGATAAAATATCTTTTAACTTCGTTTGACATTTTAATGTTTATAAAGTTTAGCAAAATAAATGTTAACCTTCTTATCGGGAGCGCTATCAATTTATTGATAGTCACGACCACGATTTGAGATTGGTTAATACTTGTTTTGTTAAGAGCTTGACATGAATAAAGATCAATGGAAGGACAAGGGTCAGTAGAGGGAAACCCTAATCCCTCTAAGAACTCTAATCCACATTCATCGCTATCTCTCTAGTTTTAAACTATTAAAAGATAAAAAGAATCATCTCTAAACATTCATCCATTAATTACAAAGTCCTATAAACTCTATAAGACCTTCTATTATAAATTTTATATCCATATTAAAATAAAACGACAACAAACCATCCTCTCTCTTATCAACTCGTCTAAGGAAAGAAAATAAGTTCAGGTTTCTTTGTGGACGACCCGTACTCTTCGCGGTTAGCTATTTGCGACACTATTTTGATTGCGGTTATAAACAACATACATACACACCTTCGCACGATCAATCAGCACTGCCCCTATAATTGGTCATGAAAAGTGTGTCCATGTGTGTTCTAAATACCGCAATCAATAACGGCATCGCAATAGCTAGCCGCTAGTGAGTACGGGTCGTTCACAGGGAAACGGTGAACTGTTTTTCTTGTTTTAGACGAGTTGATAGAAGAAAGGTGAAATTGTTATCGTTTATTATTAAGAAAGTTTGAAAAGTTTATAATAGAAGGCTTGTAGGGTTTATAGGATTTAGTATTTAATGGATGGTGTTTTAAAAATAATTCTTTTATCTTTTAATTATTTAATACTAGTGAAATAGCGATGAATGTGGATTAGGGTTCTAGGAGGAAATTAGGGTTTCTCTCTACTGACCCTTGTCCTTCCATTGATCTCTATTTATCTCAAGCCCTTAACAAAACTAGTATTAACGAATCTCAAATCGTGGTCGTGACTATCATGAATTGATAGCGCGCCCGATAAAAGGGTTAATATTCATTTTGCTAAAATTTATAAAAATTAAAACTTTAAAAAGAATTTAAGTGATATTTTCCATCCATTTTTCTACCCTATCCTACAAACCCTAACAAGCGAGAATTTACTCGCTCATGGAGATCAACGAAGTAGAAGAAAGGTGGAAAAAAAAGGAACCCATAATTAAAATTAAAAATGCAGGAAGTAAATGCAGAATGTAATTGCGGAAAGTAACTGCAGAAATTAAGTGCGGAAAGTAAATGCAAGAAAATAAAAGAAAGATCTATCTTTATTAATTAACTATTGCATTACAAAAGTTGCTTTCTGAAAAACCAAATTACAAAACTTTAATTTTCTCTAGATTGCTTGGTCGGTAGATCAGTGGATTCTTCGATGGATAGTTCGATTATAATTAGATAAATGCTCTCGGTCCTTTTATAGGCTCTGGAATTTGAAACCCTAGTCATCATAAATAAGTATGTGTAACTACAATCAAGACCCTGAGTTTTCACATCCTATGGCCAACATAAGACCGTGCTTCCGCCGCCCATGATGCCTTTTGACCGCGGATCTGCCGCTGTTTGGTTGGTTGGAGCTTCCAAATTTTTCGTGCCTTTTTTCTTGATATTTGGAGATCCTTCTGATAAAATGATTCTGAAAATATATCTCTTAGTCTCTGTCATTGCGAGATTCTTCAATTTGCTCCTAACATTCGACATATTTGGTTTGGTGAATCGAATTGATGTAGATCTCTTACTTGTATTTCAAAATTGAGCTGATCTTATTATAATACCTGCACAATATCTCAAATCCAATTGTTAGTAACATTTATTTTATTTGAGATATTATTCCAACCAATTAAATGATATGATATCTTAAGAATATTGGTTAAGAATATTTGATATGATATGCATATATTAAGAATAATATTTTATTTAAATATAATATGCATATATTTCACTAATTATATTAATTATAAATGAAGAAACATATAATAATAATCTTTTTACAAATTGTCACGACCCGGAAAAGGTACGTGACTGGTACTTGAATCATATGAAGTTTATAGGACCCCACCTAATTCAATTAAGCCAAAAGCCCATAAATCTAAACCTTTATAGGGAAAATAGTGGAGGTGGGGTTTTGAAATAATGGTATAATGAAATCAGGTCCTTTCTTTAAAACATAAGTAATATCACAGGAAATACAATGTTTTATAACTATCTTGAAAACATGTTTAAATGTTTGAAATTTCGGCAGCACCTCCTTTGTAATTTTTAACTAGAAAACAATACAGAATAATAATAATAGGCATTCCCAAGCTGGAGATAGCTCTTCGCCAAATGGAGGAAACAACCACGCAAGGATATAAATATACAACGCCGAAGGTGAGGATCAAAACATAGAAAGAAAATAAAGAAACCAAAGCATCATCAAGAAACCAGAAACAAAAATAAATACATGAGCGTGACTCTAAGGCCGAAAGAATATACAACACATGTTTCTAAGTCTACGAATATACATAGTCTGGTTGATGGAGCTTTAACTAGATACAACAAAATAATATACATGTAAAATGGTGGTCACGATGCAAGTGAAACCACCTACCAAAGCAATCACCCGGAAGAAAGTGGTGTGCCAGCGAAACCGCTACAAAACCTGTGCGACCAAACCTGCAAGAAAACTATGGCACAACGGGGGTGGGTTGCCAACTCGTAAGTAGAAGACATCACCAAGTAAAAACCGAATGTATCACTGTCTCCTGGGTCATACAGTATAGTAATAATATATAAAGACATAGAGTGATAGCAAGGATAATAAGATATGCATATATATAACAATACTCAAGTAATCATGTCCAAGTCATAATGTAATGCCATGACATATGTAAATATATGTATGAGTGTAAATGTAATGTCCAGTACTCGTGTTCATGCCACAAAGTGACTACATAGAAAGTGTATCATGTATAAATGCATCATCCAACGTATGTCCAGCAACGACACACAAAATCATGATAAAATCTGAGTGCGCAGCATCGACACTCGATAACATCATGAAAACCATATCCGTCCGCGACACATAATACTCATATCTCAGGCTCCGTCAGTCTGGATTGGCCCGTATCATCTGATCTCACGACTACGGTCGGTATCGTCCGGATATCCGCCGCGCCAAACTATCACCGGTCGGTACTGCTCCCCTGCCAGGCTCAACGTCTCAATCTCTATACGGCCTACTTGCCCCCGGGTACCGCACCGGGTCCACCATGTATCAGCAGATGTTGTCTCCTCGCTTCTCGTGGCGGGTAATCAATATATCATATATACTCGAGAACCGAGAAATCTTATGGTGGATGTCACACAACATATTAAGGAAAACCACATTTTTCTTTTAAAAGGAGCATAAGTTTTCAATTTCACATGCGGTTTCCCTAATCTAGAAATCTCATGAAATACCGAAATCTTATAATTATGAGTCAATAAGGAAACAATGAATATCGGCATAAAGCCCCTCCACAGTGCATAAACAGAATGTATGCGGCATCTAAATAAAGAATGCAAAGTCTAAAACTAGCATGTGATATCATGAATGCTAAACAATACTATTAAACTACAAATTATCAGCTAGTACGAGTGAAGTAACGGTTCTCTAATGTGTACGTGGCATGGCAATTACCGATGATGATGTGTGTGAGCCGACCAGTAAGTGTACGTGCAACATACGCATCATCAGTAATGGTGCAGGTGTCCTAGCAGGCGAGATCATGATGGTAATGAAATCATATATATATATATATATATATATATATATATATATATGCAATTAGAATAACAAGAACATAGAAGAAAAGTAAACAGTAAGCACAAAATTATACACACACACACACACACACGAACCATACAGTTATAGTATTTAAAATAGCACGAATCGTTGTTTTTAGAAAAGTAGGGACTACGGTGTTTTTGAGAAAAGAAATATCATTTTGAAAATCCATAGCGTCCTTAGGTTTTCTCTTTGAAGATACCTACGATTCGTTAGTTTTGAAAATAAGTATGACCCGAACTCTATTCTAACACCTACTTAAGTAATTAAGAAACTAAACTAAAACAGCGTCGAAAGTGAATAGAAATCTATACATATCCGAGTCGATATATCTAATAGTCGGCGATCCAGCCTCATAGCATCACGTACGGTAATATCCATCGTACGGCATCCTCGAGTCAAGAGTGCGGATCAATCATCATATAAATATCTCGTACGGTATATTCCTTCGTACAGCATCCTCAAAATCGAGGGTACGGGTCAAACATCATATATGTCATATATAGATCATAGTTCGTACGATATCATTTGTCGTACAATATCATAATCAAGGGTACGGATCTAAGGTCGCGTACATCTATTATCTCATCGAATCACATGTTATCGCATGTTATGTGTATATCGCCCAACGATCCTTTAATATATCATATCATATACGAGGTCTCAATTCGATCATATAACATAACCTCACAACATCATGTCCGATCATATCGACTCACATACACTAGCATAATATCCTCATCTCACATGTGTGTGTGTATACACACACACACACACACACACAAATACACACACACACACATATACACACAAATATAAACCAAGTGTATGTGTGTGTGTGTGACAACACATATCCTAAGTTTCACGACTAAGATAAAAGAGACTAAGGTTATACCTTTCTACGAATGCGCTTATTCTAATCCTACGGTCTCCTAAAACCCTATTTTCTAAGTATTCAAGTCAACACATATATATAATATAATATATGTATAGCCTATTCTACGGTTGCGGGAGTGCTATACGCCATCCACCCGACTTTTCCCGTAAATATACATCTACTCACCTTCAATCATCGCTTGTTGAAATCGATGACGTCTTGTTCTCCCTTGTCGTCCTGAAGTCCATGTGAAGGTACCTACAGTTAAAAACACATCGTATCGCATCAAAATCATATTCGAAAACCGACACGATACGCGAAGCGCACATAGGTTAGAACTGCTGGGTTTCGCCTGCGCCCTGGCTATCTACCGTGGCCGATGCGGAACAAAAACTGGCGTTTAAAATTTTTGGCGCAAACAAAACCCCGCTCAAGATCTAAACCATAAACCTATACTAGCAAAAAAAAAAAAGCTAAACTAAAGGGTTAGAATGATTATACCAAAAGAACTAAGTCCTTCGGTCTTCCGTCATCCTTCTTAGCTCCTTGAGGCGTGCTCGAATGAACTTGGCCGCCGGTCTTCCTCCGTCGAAGATGATCCACCCGAGGGATGTAGTCATGGCTCTAGCTCTACATCAAAGGATGCAAGTGAAGCAACTAGGGTTTCTAGGTTGCTAATCTAGAAATCCTAGGATGTAGTGAGTGAACTAAGTGTTTATCTATCTCATATCACCTCCTCTCATGATTCTCAACACATGAGAGGGTTGAGAGGAGGTGGAAGATGAAGGTGGAGGAAACCATGAAACTCAAGAGAGGAGTGAAACACAATATGGTGAAAGGAAGATGGCATGCTCAAGAGAAAGAACAATCTCACAAAAATAATGAGCTAACCATGGAGAGAGAATATGAGCATGCTTGGTTTTGTAAAATAATATCTTTCATTTTTAAAAACACCCCATACTTGAATAGTATGCACAAATGAATTAATAATTCATTTGTGTACACTATGCAAGCATGGTTCTCACTATACTCCCCATCCATCATTGCCACCTCATAATCCATTTAATAAAAAATTGTCAAACCAATATGAGGTGTCCGCCTTCTAGAATGTCTTCCGGAAAAACACGGATTATATTCAACTGTATATACATAGCTGCATTCGTACCGAAATACGAATACCCAAAGAGATAAAATAACATAAAGAACATAATACTAGAATATACATATTGAAATACATATACGCAAATAATTAAATCAATACCTGATTTAATAATCCGGCTCAAACCCGAGCCGGCTAGTATTACCAACTGTCCGATCGAAAGTCCGGGTACAAAATAAAATCAATCGATCGGAACCCTGCACATATCCAATACGGCTACTACATCGTTTCGCTAGAACTATGGAAACTCTCTGTGTGGGACTCTAAAGACTCGTCAATACGCTGGCAGTGGGTTTAACCACAAGCACGTCAGCGGCACAAGCTGTACGTAACAGCTACCCAAATATTGAGCGAAAGGAAAGCCGATGAGCAAGCTCATCCAAACCCCTACTGAGCCTGTCCGTGACAATCTCCATACAATCCGGTCTATTCGTCTAAGAGTATCGCATATCGAGTGTAGGGGGTGGATAAAGTCAGACCCCTACTAACGCGACATTTCGTATCGGTATGAAGCTCATCACCCACTGAGAATCTACTGATCCAAATCAGTAATTCTCGTCCACCTCGGTCGAGAATTTCTGGTGATAGCCACCCGTGAACAACACGACATCAACCCCGAATACTGGGAGAGACAAATCCCCGACAATCCGCTCACTGCCTCTATGTGGCTCGGGACCGTACCCAACTAAAACCTGTTTGCATGACTCTTTTGAGCCGTGGTAGGGAAGTAATCAAAGCACAGTGGGAACTCACACGAGACAAATGACGATCTCAGGTCGACAGACTAACCTGTACTCATGTCACCTAGGAACTGCTATCTGACAATAGGTATAATACCAACTAGCATGTTCCCGGCGAGTCCGTCCAGTGTACTCATAACCCAATGAAACCTGTATACTATCTTAGGCGACTAACTGACACTAATGGCTTGTGAGACCAGCCACCGCCCCTCGTCAGGGTCTCGATAAGTATACACTTGTCTACTCTGGAGTATCGATGCCCAGTCTCGATACTCCCATGACTAGGGACATTTAAGGATGTGCTTATAGACCACCCAGCACCCACTTATATAATCGCCATCATAATGCTGGTAGTCAAGCAAGAATCCTATGGTCTCTATCAACATGTAATAGTGATCTGTAATACCACCTAATGTTGTACATAATGATAAAGACAAACCATATAGCATACTATCATCTCGAGTAAGACGGTTATACCGGTATAGGTCTTCCCTCAATCATCAAAATCGCGTTCCTGCGAATCAATAATTAACTTGAGGGTACTATAGCCAACAATCTCCCACTTGCAATTAAGGCTAATTATTATGGTGTCGCATACTCACAACCCATGTGATACCGAACACCCAACTTCTCTACAAATCAGTCTCGCAAAGCCCGTTTATGAAAGTATTGCGTTCGATAAATAGCCTCAATGAGTGGATCCGCTCCAGTGTTTCTTTCTTTATCTTTCTATATATCTCAACTTCGCGAAGAAATACTATCTCCCGAAATGAGTGATACTTGTCTTAGAATTTGTCTGGATATCTGATGAGACCCAGTTCACAAATGAACTCCAAATCCAACAAAACTTCTTAGACTGTATCTTCCACTGAATTTAATCAGTAACCTGCGCCATGTCCTCCTCAGTATCTTCTTAGACTACCTGTCCAACATACTGTCCCTCAAAAGAAGGAAAACTATAACTCTGACAGTCACTCTGTCACCCAGGTCATCTTGGAAGTCTAAAATGGTAACCGCCTCCCGAAGGAGGCTGCCGTTACCATATACCAAGAACATCCACTTATGTTTATAACTGCTTCCCAACGTTTCTCCAGGATTAGATTAATATATATGCTTAATGCACCCAGTGCAAAAGCAATATCTTGTGTGGTACTTGACATTTCAAGATTAACTCAATTACCTAAGCAAGTGATATGCCAACCATATAGATTCCTCTCCTCATCAGTCTGAAAGACATCTCTTTAGAGAGGGTGACTCCATCACCTACGGGTACACCACCACGCCAGGAGTCGTCCATTCTAAATACTTTTAGAATAGTGTCAAGTACCCAAATTGGGACACTTCCCAAATCTAGATCTAAAAACATAGATCTAGTAACCAGAATCCCTGATATTTTATCCAGATCCTGTATGGATAAACCACCTTGTGACAACCATAGTATAACCGATCTTAGTATAGGAATATCACTTCCAATAAAGAGCATGTTATCCAAATACCAAGACATCACTCCCTACTACCTTCTTACCAGATCTATCTTTTATTCTGATGAAGTCAAACTCTATGACTGTCACATCAAAAATAGACGATCTATCTCTGTTATATCTTCTTTAGTCTATAAATATACATAAACTACTTGCCCACCATGCTTATGCTGCTCCCACTGACTACAACAACCCTCTGGCAGAGTCAAATACACATGCACTTCAAAAGCCAATTTAGAACAACGTTATACTCATCCTCCTTCCAGATCTCATAGTCTAGAATAACAGTAGTGGCAAGTTTGGGTAATCAAAAACCTCCCTGTCACCATCTTTGAGAAGACCGAAGTACCTATCGGGTGCCTGAGGTTACCTACCAAATCTGCGGAGTGGCTAATAGAATGTCGAATCCAATTGAATCTTTAGGTTCCTCTAAATTATCTGTAATCGTTTATGGTTCTGGAATCACTTCCAGTTCTACCATACTCCCACTAATATTTTCTAAAAAGAATCCATTTTACTAAAACTGGTGGCAAGTAAAGAACAATATAACTATTGATCTTCCTGATGGTAGAATGTTAACCCTCGTCAAAGCCCGGGATAACCCACAAACTGCTATTACTGAAACGTGCCTAGAGTTTATCCGTATTCTGGTATTAAGCATAAGCTGGAAAACTCCATATACCTTAACATCATTAAGATATGAATCCATTCTATATATCTATATAAAAACAAAGGCACTAATTTGATTGGAACCAGATTCAAAATACATGCAGCAGTTTCCAGTGCATATCAACTAGATGGAAAGAAGCCAAGCAGTATTGCTCATCAAGGAATGCACCCACGTATGAGTAACCTGAAAGAAAAGCAAGTTCTCAAAATTATTACTTATAATGGAATACCTAGCACAAGCATCTATATCTTCGATCACCTTGAAGAATCCTGATACTTGCAACATATGGTTCTCTACTTTATTCTTATACCTATAACTTCTCAAAACTTGGACCTTGTATTTCAACGAAATACTTGTCTAAACATTAGAGAAGTCATGAGTAAACAGAATATAGTACGAATACAAACCCCTTTGTCCTAACGGACACTGGACAACATACAATACTTTGTATAAGTCCACCGAGTTTAACAACTCAAATCCTGTGCGTCGTAGGTTGAAAACGGTGCTATGGTTAAGAAGAATTACACCGCTCTTGAATGCTCCTTACCTAACCATAAACTGATATAGGTAAATGTCATAGACATAATTTCAAAAAGTTATATCTCATTTTATAAAATAAACATATAGATATATCAGTTTGAAATTGGTGCATAACGACGGATATTCAAAACTAAATATTTGCCATCAGGCAAAACCCAGGCGATTTCCTCAAATATCACCAATTACAAAGAATTCCGATATATTGAGAATATAATCACTTAATTCCTAATATCTTACTCCCACTCAGCATCTATAACTCCATACAGATGTGAGAATCAAGCCTGGTAAATATATACCCTGGAGTCAGAATCTAATAGGGAAAACAGTTTTCAATTAACATTGCACAGTGAAATTGAAACATGAAGATGTTTCGAAGGGGTATCCGGGTATTCCTAGTAATGCCTCTTCCACTATCCAGATTCACGACAGTAACCGTATACTACCTTGCCCTCACTCCAATCCCTTTATATGTCTTTACTTATTATCTTCTGTACACCTCACTTAGGCTAATTGGTTTTCTTTCTTCGCTACTTTTCGGCACCAGCCTAAGGTTTGGAAGAAGACTATCCAATAAGCATAATAGGTGTACTCTCCTAATACCAGGAGCTCTTGCAACCTGAGAGAAGATAAAGGGAAAAGACAACGGAGTAATCCTATTCAATTTCTTCAGAACAAGAATCCATCCTCGAACTGGAACAAGTTCCTTCGAGTTCGTATGTAATTATATGATGGAATATCCAAAAAATGTGGATCTTCGTAGTAATACGGAATGTTCTGGAGAAAAGCAAAGGGAATATAGGAGTGGCAGGGGTATACGCGGTTTCATCGTGAATGATAGAAGTCGCAATTTCCTTTGCCCTTAATCTAATCCCTTTATATGTCTTTACTTATTACCTTCTGTACACCACACTTAGGCTAATTGGTTTTCTTCCTTCCCCGCCCTTCGGCACCTGCCTATGGTTTAGAAGAAGACTATCCAATAAGCGTAATAGGTATACTCTCCTAATACCAAGAGCTCTCGCAACCTGAGAGAAGGTAAAGGGAAAAGACAACCGAATAATCCTATTCAATTTCTCCAAAACAAGAATCCATCCTCGAACTGAAACAAGTTCCTTCGAGTTCTTATGTAACTATATGATGGAATATCCAAAAAAATGTGGATCTTCGTAGTGATACGGAGTGTTCTGGGGAAATGCAAAGGGAAATTAGGAGCGGTAATGATATATGCGACTATGACAATCCAAAAGCCAAAGTGTTTTAAGAAGGTTCGTTTAACTTGGTTCATGAGTTTTAGTTTAGAGTCAGGTCATGGTCACTGCCAAAGAGAGAGAGAGAGAGAAAAGAAATACTCAGCATGCACTCTAACCTAGATTAGATTGGTTAATCAATTTATGTAATCTGGATGGCTTCCACTGTTTTCTCGAATTCTCCTTCAAACCCTAAAAGAAGAATTAGTTGGGATCATCTAAAATCACCCGAGGAGTAACACCGACTCATCAGTGGGAATCGGGATCCAACTATCATCGCATGATAACTTGATGGAAGCCACTCAAGTCACCACACTTCAGAAGGTATGCGCATGCCGGCAAGTTTCCTGTATGTTTGAAACTCCCGATGTGGTTTTTATCCCTAGGATCCAAGTGACCTTGACGAGGTCAACAAGTCAAAGGGTCCTAGTCAAGTTCAACCCGTCACTATCTTGATTGCATTAGACCCACCTGCACCGACCCTTGATGAGGTCAACAAGATCGAACGACTATCCTAACCAATCCATATATCCATGCGACAAAAAAGTATTACAGAGCTATCGCACACTACGCCTTGACGGGGTCAACAAACGCAGCACAAATACTAAGCAATACTAATCTGAAATGACGGAGGGCTACGGCTGGTTTTTGGAGAAAAACCTTTAACGTAATGAACTTGATGTTATTAAAGGAACCGAGTGGTTTTTACAAATATATATAGTGGCACAAACTTTTGCTAAAAAGGTCACTCCCGGTGAAGGGATCTCGGCTCTTTCCTCATCGAATGAGGTGCAGGATATTCCAAATTGAATACCACGATTCAAAGTAAAAGAATCGACTATAGTGAAGTTAATACAATGATGCAAACTTTTGCTCAAGAGGTCACTCCCGATGAAGGGATCTCGGCTCTTGCTTCGTCGAATGAGGTGCTGGATATTCTGAACCGAATACCACTATGCAAAGCAAAAGGAAACATCTTGTAATAACAGTTTTTGAAAATTTGGCTCCAACTATATCATATAGGTTTGTTTTTCTTTGCATTGATCAGAATCAACGTAGTCCCATCAATTAATCCATATCACACCACAGAAAAGGAACGAAAATAAAATGTACATATTATTTTATTGGGGCACGACCGGGTTGAGGTCAAAGTCACCATTGTATATATACTTTTCTTTTATGTACTAGGATTACCCCATGGTGGAGTGCTCGAGTAGCCGGGTTCTAGAGGGCAACGGGACTGCATCTCATGGTGTTGAGACGGAGGGGGCCTGACTCTATATTTGGGGGGCTATTCGCCGCACACGTAGGAGATATAGGATGACCCAAGGTGGGGTGCTCAAGTTACCAGATTCCGTGAAGTGCTGGGTGGCCCAAGGTGGGGTGCTGGGTGGCCCATTCACTTCTGGAATTGACAGGTAACTTGCTGCACTCGTAAGGGTCTAAGTTATACATTGCACATGCTATCCACACGACCAGGGAACGTTGGTTTTCATTTGTGGCTCAAATGAAACCTAGGGCTCCTAGATTATCCGTTATTCTCTGTTGCTTGTCAATTTTCTGTAATGTTTCATATATCATGCCTGGGACTAATGTTATATATATATATATATATATATATATATATATATATATACTAGTAGATAGTGTATATGTTTTGCATCCGCACTAATCCAACCCTCGCTCGGCCGTTAGTTAAGTAACCAAACGGTGCATGACGGGGCCCCATGGCGAATGCGGATGGCATATACGTACATTGCATTTTCGTTCTTTTCTGGTGTGATATGGATTAATTGTTGGGTCTGCGTTAATTTTGATTAATGCAAGGAAAAATAAACCTAAATGGTGTTGTTGGAACCTATTTTTGAAAAACTGTTATTACAGACGTTTCTTTTTGCTTTGCACAGCGGTATTCGGTTATGAATATCCAGCACCTCATTCGACGAGGAAAGAGCCGAGATCCTTTTATGGGGAGTGACCTCTTGGGCGAATGTTTGCGTCAGTGTAATAACTTCACTATAGTCGATTTTTTTGTTTTGCATCGTAGTATTCAGTTAGGAATATCCTGCACCTCACTCGACGAGGAAAGAGCCTAGATCCCTTCACAGGGAGTGACCTCTTTAGCAAAAGTTTACGCCACTATATGTTTGTAAAACCATTTGAGTTCCTTCAATGATATCAAGTTCATTACGTTAATGGTTTTTCGCCAAAAACCTGTCGTAGCCCTCCGTCATTTCTTACAAGTACTACTTAGTATTCGTTCTGCGTTTGTTGATTGTGTCAAGGCGTAGTGTGCGGTAGCTAAATGGTGCTTATTTGTAGCATGCAATGCGATTGGTTAGGACAGTCGTGCGGCCTTGTTGACTGTGTCAAGGGCTCGTGTGGGTGGGTTTAATGAAATCATGATAATGACGGATTGAACTTGACTAGGACTTTTAGATTTCTTGACTGTGTCAAGGTCACTTGGGTCCTAGGGGTAAAAACTATATCGGGAGTTTCAAATATAAAAGAAACTTGCCAGGTATGAGCATACCTTCTGGAGTGTGGTGACTTGAGTGGCTTTCATCAAGTTATCATGCGATGATAGTTGGGTCCCGATTCCTACTGATGAGTAGGTGTTACTCCTCGGGTGATTTTCACATGATCCCGACTAATTCTCTTTTTAGGGTTTGAAGGAGAATTCGAGGAAATAGTGGGAGCCATCCTGATTAGATAAAGCGATTAACCAATCTAATCTAGGTTAGAGTACACGCTGAGTGTTTCTTCTCTCTCTTTCTCTTTGGCAGCAACCATGGCCTGGCCTTAAACTAAAACTCATGAACCAAGTTAACCGAACCTTCATAAAATACATTGGCTTTTGGATTGTCATTAAGTCGCATATATCCATGCCGCTCTTACTTTCCCTTTGCATTTTTTTCCAGAATACTCCGTATCACTATGAAGATCCATATTGCTTGGATATTCCTTCGTATAGTTATATACAAACTCAAAGAAACTTTGTTCAGTTCGAGGATGGATTCCGGTTCTGGAGAAATTGAATAGGATCATTCGATTGTCTTTTCTCTTTACCTTCTCCCAGGTTGCGAGAGCTCCTGGTATTAGGAGAGTACACCTATTTCGCTTATTGGATAGTCTTCTTCCAAATTATAGGCAAGTGCCGAAAGGTAGGGAAGGAAGAAAACCAATTAGCCTAAGTGTGGTGTACATAAGCTAATAAGTAAAGACATATAAAGGGAATAGAGTGAGGGCAAAGGAAATTGCGACTACTATCATTCACGAAGAAGCCGCGTATATCCCTGCCACTCCTACTTCCCTTTTGCATTTCTCCAGAACACACCGCATCACTATGAAGATCCATATTGCTTGGGTATGCCATCGTATAGTTATATACGAACTCGAAGAAACTTGTTTCAGTTCGAGAATGGTTTCCAGTTCTGGAGAAATTGAATTGGATTATTCGGTTGTCTTTTCTCTTTACCTTCTCTTAGGTTGGGCTCCTAATGTTAGGAGAGTACACCTATTACGCTTATTGGATAGTCTTCTTCCAAACCTTGGGCAGGTGCCAAAAGGTAGAGAAGGAAGAAAACCAATTAGCCTAAGTATGGTGTACAGAAGGTAAGAAGTAAAGATATATAAAGGGATTGGAATGAGGGCAAGGAAATATACGGTTACTATCATGAATCTGGATAGTGTAATAGGCAATACTAGGAATACCCGGACACTCCACGAAATATTTTCATGTTTCAGTCTTACTGTGTGGTGTTAATTGAAAACTGCTTTCCCAGTTAGATTCTGACTCAAGGGTATGTATTTACCAAACTTTATTCACAAATGTATATGGTATTACAGATGCTGAGTGGCAGTAGAATATTGGGAATTGGGTTATTAGATCCTCAATATCAGAATTCTTTATAATTGATGATATTTGAGGAAATCGCCTGGGTTTTGCTTAACGACAAATATTTGGTTTTGAATATCCGTTGTCATGCACAAATTTCAAACTGATATATCTGTACGTTTATTTATAAAGTGAGATATAACTTTTTGAAATTATTTTATGACATTTACCTATATCAGTTGATGGTTAGTTAAGGTGCATTCAATAACGGTGTAATTCTTCTTAACCATAGAACAGTTTTCAACCTACGACGCACAGGGTTTGAGTTATCAAACTCAGAGAACAAATACAAAGTATTGTATGTTGTCCGATGTCCATTAGGACAAAGGGGTTGGTACTCGTACTAAATTCCGTTTACTTATGACTTCTCTGGTTTAGACACGCATTTCGTTGAAATACAAGGTCTAAATTTTGAGAAGTTATCAATATAAAAATAAAGTAGAGAACCATATGTTGTATGTATCAGGTTCCTTCGGGGTGATTGAAGGTGTAGATAATTATGCTAGGTATTCCGTTGTAAGTAATATATTTAAGAATTTGCTTCTCTCTCAGGTTACTCATCCGTGAGTACGCTCCTTGATGAATAATGATGCTTAGCCTTCTTCCATTTAGTTGATATGCACTGGAAACGGTTGCTTGATTTTTGAATCTGGTTCCAATTAAATTAGTGCCTTTTTTCTATATTGGATATAGAATGGATTCATATCTTGATGATGTTAAGGTATATGGAGTTGTCCGGCTTATGCTTAAAACCAGAATCCGGATAAACTCAAGGCACGTTTCAGTATTGGCAGTTTGTGGGTTATCCCGGCCTTTGACGATGGTTAACATTCTACCATTTGGAAGATCAATAGTTATATTGTTCTTGACTCGCCACCTGTTTTAGTAAAATGAATTATTTTCATAAAACATTAATTGGAGTATGGTAGAACTGGAAGTGATTCCAGAACCACAAACGATTACTGAAAATTTAGTAGAACCTATAGATTCAATTGGATTCGACAATCCATTAGCCACTCCGCAGATTTGGTAGGTAACCTCAGCCGTCCGAGAGGTACTTCGGTCTCCTCAAGGACGGTGACAAGGAGGTTTTGATGACCCAAGCTTGCCATTACTGTTGTCCTAGACTATGAGATCTGACATATGGATGACTATAACGTTGTTCTAAATTAGCTTTAGAAATGCACGCATATATGACTCTGCCAGAGGGTTGTTGTAGTCTGTGGGAGCAGCGGGAATATGGTGGGCAAGTAGCTTATGTCTATTTATAGACTAAAACAAGTATAGCGGAGATAGATCATCTATTTTTAATATGACAGTCATAGAGTTTGACTTCATCAGAACAACAGATGGACCTGGAAAGAAGGTAGTAAGGATTGATGTCCTGGTATTTGGATGACATGCTCTTGATAGGAAGTGATATTCCTATACTACGATCGGTTATACTGTGGTTGTCACAAGGTATTTCTCCACATAGGATTTGGATAAAATATCAGGGATTCTGGTCACTAGATCAATGGTTTTAGATCTAGATTTGGGAAGTGTCCCAATTTGGGTACCTTGACACTATTCTAAAGTCTTTTAGATTGGACGACTCCTGGCGTGGTGGTGTACCCGCAGGTGATGGAGTCACCCTCTCTACAAAGATGTCTTCTAGACTGATGAGGAGAAGGATTTGCATAATTGGCATATCACTTTCATAGACAATTGAGTTAATCATGAAATGTCAAGTACCACACCAGATATTGCTTTTGCACTGGCTGCAATAAGCATATATTAATCCAATCATGGAGAAACGCTGGGAAGCAGTTATGAACATAAGAGGATGTTCATGGTATATGGTAACGACAACCTCGTTCAGGAGGCGGTTATCATTTAAAGCTTCCAAGGTGACCTGGATGACAGAGTGACTATCAGAGTTAAAGTTTACCCTCTTCTTAGGTGCAGTATGTTGGACTGGGGTCCAAGCGGATACTGAGGAAAGCATGGCGCAAGATACTGATTAAATTCAGTGGAAGATACGGTCTAAGAAGTTTGTTGGATTTGGATTTCATCTGTGAACTGGGTCCCATCAAATATCCAGACAAATTCTAAGACATGCATCGCTCATTTCGGAAGATAGTCTTTCTCTGCAAAGTTGAGATATAGATAGATAAAGATAAAAACATTGGAGCGGATCCGCTCACTGAGGCTATTTCTCGAACGAAAAACGTGCTTTGCGAGACTGATTAGTACAGAAGTTGGGTGTTCGGTATCACACGGGCTGTGAGTATGCGAAACCGCAATAGATAGCCTTAAGTGCAAGTGGGAGATTGTTGGCTATAGTGCCCTCAATTCAATTATTGTAGTTGTAGGCACGCGATTGTGATGATTGAGGGAGGACATTTACGGATAGAACGGTCTTACTCGAGATGATACTATGTTATCTGGTTGTCTCTATCATCATGTACATACATTATGTGGTATTCTAGATCATTATTACATGTTGATAGAGCCCATAGGATTTTTGCTTGACTACAAGTATTATGATGGCGATCATATACATGGGAGTTGTCTGGTCTATATGTTAGTAATATGTATGCCCTAAAGGCCATTATATGGATAGTGGAAACTTGGACATATTATCTATGGAGATAGATGAATTTCTTGCTCAACATGATAGTACGCTATCTGGTTTACTTTATCTGTACATGTAGATTTGATCTTTTACACATGTTGATAAAGCCCAAAGGATATTTGCTTGACTACTGTAATTATGATGCGGATCATACTAGTGGGGTACATGTAGTCTATAAGCATATCCTTGAACTGTTCCTAGTCGAGGGTGTATCGAGACAGGGCATCGATATTCCAGAGTAGACTAGCGTATACCATTCTTGTCCCATATGATGGGCGATGGATGATCCCATATCCATCTGGTGAGGAGACACCAAAGATTGTATGCGGGTGCTCAGTGGAGACTGGGTACACTGAACGGACTCGCCGAGAACTCCTATGTGGTATTATATCTATCGTCGGATAGCAGTTCTCAGGGAACACTGGTACAGGTTAGTCTGTAGACCCGAGATCGTCATAGAGTCTTGTGTGTCCTCCCACTATACTTTGATCTCCACCCTACCACGGCTCTACTGAGTCGTGCAAACAGGTGGTCTTTGGGTACAGTCCCGAGGCGCATGGAGGCAATGAGCGATAGGAGGGGTTTCGTCTCTCCCGGTATTGGGGGTTGATGTTGTGCTATGCTCGATTGGCTATAACATGAAGTCCCTGGCCAGGGCTGCTGAGATTTACTGATAAGAGTTATCAGTAGTTTCTCGATCTGTTATGAGCCATACACCAGCATGACTTATTGAGTTACTGGGGTCGACGATATCATCCCTAGACTCGATATGCAGCATATCTGACGAAGAGACCGGACTGTACGGTAAGTGTTGTCAGTTGGCTCGACGGGAGTTTTTACAGCTTCGCTGGTTTTCTTCTGATCGCTTCAATACCCGGGTGGCCGTTATGTTTAGCTGACCTCTTGCGGCTTGTAGATGTTTGATATGATCATCATCTACTGCTGGCGTATTGACGAGTCTTAGAGTCCCACAATGAAGTTTCCTGGCTCAGGCAAAAAGATGTGGTGTGCATATGAGATATGCGCGGGACCCGATTTAATACGGTTATGTGATAACGTATATTAATCGGGCATTTTCTATTTGTCCGATCGTATGAGATATGACCGGTTTGCTAAATCAAGTGTTGATTTAACAAATTACATTTAGATTAATTCTTTGAGTAAATCCTTTTGTATGCATGCATGTATGCACATGATGATGTGCATGGACACATACATGCATACATAGTATCATGGTTGTTGATACAAGAATGATGGCGATATAAGACTTATATTGAAGCTTTTAATTTGTATTTATCATTTTAAGTTAATGAAAAGAAAACCCACTCATGCTCCTTTATTCCTTAGTGGATAAGCTTTACTTAACTTAATGAAAAGAATTTCCACCCATGCTTAATTCTTTAGGAAAAGAATTTCCACTCATAATTATGGTGGTAATGGAATAATGGTGATTATTCCTTTCTCATCACTATAAATAGCTTCATATGTGATATGAAACGAGATGCACACAACAATGAAAAACCAAGAGTACAAAACTTGAGTACAATTGAGTGCAAGGGTGTGAAGAAAACAAGTTATCATATGTGATATGATAGAAAGCTCAAGCCACCATTATCTTCTTCTTCCTCTCTTGATTTCTCTCTTGAGTGAAAGTTGATAAAAGAAAAGGATTTCAATTGAAGAACATAAACCACATTATCATACTACACACATCTAGTCGATTTGTGTAGGGTGTTTACTCTACTTCGTTTGCGAAACAAGTAAGGTAAGGAGATTTGGGCAAAGGGACTTCGGGTGGATCATCGTGGACAAGGAAGGCTTCCATCGATCCGTTCCAAACTCTCATAGTGCCAAGGAGTCACCGAGGGAGATCTACAAAGGTTGTAATCTTTCCTCTTAGTGATAGTTTTACATTTGCATGTGATGCTTATTTGTATGAATCCCTAAAACTTCTAGTTTCGATTCTTGTCGAGTTAACTTAGCACCTCTAAAATTTTGATTATGGCATGTGTGATGCTACCGAACCCTTGACGAGGTGCTAGGCTGGCCCAACACTATAAGCATATCCTTAAATGTCCCTAGTCAAGGGAGTATCGAGATTGCGCAACGATACTCCGGAGTAAACTAGTGTATACTTTTCGAGACCCCGACGAGGGCCGGTGGCCGGTCTCACAATCCATTGGTATCAGTTAGTCACCTAAGATAGTATACATGTGCTCATAGGGTTATGAGTTACACTGGACGGACTCGCCGGGAACATGCTAGATGGTATTATATCTATTGTCATTTAGCCGTTCTCAGGTGACATAAGTACCGGTTAGTCTGTCGACCTGAGATCGTCATTTGTCTCGTGTGAGTTCCTACTGTGCTTTGATTACTACCCTACCACGGCTCAAAAGAGTTGTACAAACGGTTTTAGTTGGGTACGGTCCCGAGCCACAAGAAGACAGTGAGCGGATCGTCGCGGATTTGTCTCTCCCGTTATTGGGGTTGATGTCGCGCTGTGCACGGGTGGCCATCAACAGAAATCCTTGGCCAAGGTAGACGAGAATTACTGAGTTGGATCAGTAGTTTCTCAGTGGGTGATGGGCTTCCCATCGACATGAAATATCATGTTATTAAGGGTCTGACTTTATCCACCCCGTAGACCCGATATGCGATACTCTTAAATGAACACACCGGACTGTATGGAGATTGTCATAGACAGGCTCAGTAGGGGATCAGATGAGTTTGCTTGTCGGCCTTCCTTTCGCTTAATACCTGGGTAATCGTTACGTACAGCTAGTGCCGCTGACGTGCTTTTTGTTAAACCCACTGCCAGCGTATTGACAAGTCTTTAGAGTCCCACAGAGAGGGTTTCTCTGGTTCAGGAGAAATGATGTAGTAGCCGTATTTTGATACGTGCAGGGCTCCGATCGAAAGATTTTACTAGTTACCCGGTCTTTTGATCGGACGGTTGATAATACTAGCCGGCTCGGGTTTGAGCCGGATTATTAAATCAGGTATTGATTTAATAATTTAAGTATATGTATTTCAATATCTATATTCTAGTATTATGTTCTTTGTGTTATTCTATCTCTTTGGGTATTCATATTTTGGTACGAATACGGGTATGTATATACAGTTGAATGATTCCATATTTATACAAAAAAACATTCTAGAAGGTGGACACCTCATTTTGGATTATCTATTTATTAATTTAAATGGAAATGAGTTGTAAAGGTAGTGAAGAGAGAATGGTGAGAACCATTCTTGAATAGTGTTGACAAATGAATTTTCAATTCATTTATGCAGACTACTCAAGTATGGTTGCTATATTTTTGTAACATTTTGGAAAATTTTAAATAGTAAATTATAATTTTAAATAATGATTTTAAATAGAGTTTGCAAGTGATATCACATATGACTTTTGATATCGGAATTTTATCCGTAAAATCGTAATTATTTTGGTAAATATGAAGAAATGATGTGATATCATAAATATGATATTTTAATGTTTCTAAACATGACATAAGATGTTATTATAAAATAATGGTATTTAAGTGTTAAGATAAGTATTTCATTCTTTGTACATTTGAAATTTGATTTTTTCATAAAAGGGTTTTAATTATTGTATGGTTAGGTATATCTTAACCTAAGTATAAACCCTCACCCTCAACACACCTCACCCTTGTTCATATCCCTTCACCTCCTCCTCCTTTTTTTGGCAGAGGACCTGATTTATTATATGCATGCCTTTGGAATATTTTAAACACACTCAAGTGTTGAGTTTTCTGGAGATATATTGGTTTTGGTGATTCGATTGGAAAAAGTTTAACTTCGTTCAGATTTTCAGATTTTTAGAACTTGTTAAAATGTTTGAACGAATATTAGAAACGCAATTTTTCCCGTATTGGAAAAATTCCAAGTGTTGGATTTTTCCCTAATTTGAAATTTTCGAAAAACATGCAAGCGTATCTTTGGACACTCTAGAAGAACATAACCTTAACTCGATTATGTGACCGTCAAAACTGTCACTGAACCTTAGGGTTTGTGGTAATTTAGCGTTGCCACTTGTGAGGCGTTGGTTTGGCCCTTCTACGGTTGGTCCATAAGGGGCTGTGGCATGTTCTAGAAATTTTGAACTCGGCTCAAGTGTTTTGCAGTTTGGGAAATCTTGGGTGTTTGTTTATTCGATCGAAGAGTTTAACATTGTCTATTTATCTGAAATGTGATACAATATGTGGAATTCATATAGTTAGGCATGAAATACGAAGTATGTGATATTTCGAATTTATGATGTCTAAGGTGATTGTGGATTCCAAATGTTGTAGTTTTTCATTTTATTTTCTGCGACCGTAAGTGTAGTATGTGGTGTATCGCCGTTTTCGTTGCTATACGTCAACGACAATCGGGATACGCATACTTACTTACGTTGATGATATGAGATATTATGTGTTGCTGAGATATGATGAGTAGGATTGTCGCGACTGAATAGCCGGGGGTTTTTATGTGAGATGAGAGTTTTATTTTTCATTCATGTATAAATCAATTGTATATTATTTACTTTTCCGCATTAGGATAGACCCAAGGAGGGGAGCACAAGTGACCGGGTTCTAGGGTTCAGTGGGAGGGCATCTCGAGGAGTCGAGACCGGGTCTCCTAAACTCTAGAATTGGCAGGATCACTTGCCGCTCTCGTAGGGGTCTAAGGGTGTGGGCTTGGCTATTCAACACGACCGTGGAATCCGTATTTTCTATTGTTGGCTCGATACAAAATACGGACATCCTAGATATCCTTTTATATGCTTTTGCTGTTGATATTCTGTAATGTGATTACTTAGTATCTGAGACGAATGGATTATTATTATATATATGATATATAATAAACGTTGCTTATATTTTACACTCGCGCTAGTCCCTCCACGCTATGCCGTTAGTTAAGTAACCTAACGGTGCATAACGGGACACTGTGGCGAATGCGGATGGTATAAGTATACGTTCTATTCTGTGATGGCTTAGGAACTTAGATGATGGGATCGCATTAATGAGATTAATGTAAAGAAAAGAAACCTAATGATGTTGTAGAATCGGATTTGAAACAAACTCGGCTTTTTATGAAAAATGCAAGTTTCAAGAAGATGCGGAGCTTAAGCCACTCCTTTTCTTAACCGTTTGATTCTACAACGAGATCAAGTTCAAAGCGTTAAAGGTTTTCTTAAAAACCATCCGCAACCCTCCGTCATTTTAGGAAGTAGAGTACTTAGTATTCGTGCTGCGTATGTTGATTATAGTCAAGGCGTAGTGTACGGTAGCTAAGTGATGTCTTCCTACAAAGCATATGATGCAATTAGTTAGGACATTCATGTGATTATGTTGATCATAGTCAAGGGTCATATGGGTGGGTCTAATTAATCACGAAATGACGGGTAGAATTTGACTAGTACTTATGATATGTTGACCATAGCCAAGGTCATAAGTGACTAGGGGTAAAAACCATATCGGGAATTTCAAGAGTTGAAATTTGCAATGAGATTGCATACCATCTATGTGATAGTAGGATCTCGATCTCACTGTGAGTAAGTGTTACTTCCAGGAAAATTATTCCTGGCTAGTTTTCGTTTCAGGTTTTGAAAGAAAATTTGATAAAAGCAGTGGGAGACATCGATTAGATAAAATAATAACCAATCTAATTCATTGCAAGAGCAATTCGCTAAGTGTATCCTTTTCTCTCTCCGAATGGCAGTTACAGATGTCAGGACTTAAGCTTCTACTTGAGAAAAATAAACTGACAGGACCAAATTATAAAGAATGATTGAGGAACTTGAACATTGCACTTTCATATGATAAGGTATCATATGTTCTCAATACTGAAGCCCCACCCGTCCCAGGACCTGAATCATCTGTCTCGGATAGGGAGATCCGAAAAACTTGGGAGAATGACTGCAACACGGCCAAGTGCCTCGCGCTCGCTTCTATGGACAATGCCCATCAGAAGCAACACGAGAATATGGATGTGCAATCCATCTTTCTTCACACAAAGGAGTTGTATGAAGAGCAATCTCGTACCTTGAGATACGAGGCATCTAGAAAGCTGTTTCAGATGCGAATGGCCGCTGGTGCATCAGTTGGAGACCATGTTTTGAAAATGATTGGTCTTATTGAAGAACTTGAGGGACTGGGATGGACTATGGATAATGAGCAATATACGGATATTGTTCTACAGTCTCTCCCCCCTGCCTTTGCTCCGTTCATAGTAAATTTCAATATGAATGGTTTGGAGAAATCATTGCCTGAACTTCTCAATATGTTGAGAAGTGCAGAGAACACATTGAAAACGGCAAGGACTCCTGCTCTGCTTGCTGGGCCATCTTCCTCTTCATTCCCAAAAGCTAAGGCCAAGGGAAAGAAGAAGAAGAAGTCTATCACACAGAAAGGAGGAGTTAGAAAGGCAAAGGGGAAAGACAAAGTTGGGGCTGTGGGAAGTGGAAAAGGAGAATGTTTTTACTGTAAAAAGTCAGGACATTGGAAACGAAACTGTGCTGCATATCTTGCTGATCTCAAGAAGAAGAAGCATGCTGATGTTTCCACTTCAGGTGTGTTTGTAACTGAAAACTGTTTTTCTTTAAACTCTGCATCCTGGGTATTGGATACCGGTTCTGGTTCTCACATCTGCAATTGTATGCAGGGATTGAGAAATAGTAGAGTTTTAAAAATTGGAGATCATACTCTGCGGGTTGGAAATGGTTCCAATATACATGCTGTATCCGTGGGAGAGTATCATCTAGGGTTGCCTTTAGGAAGTATTTTGGTTTTGAACCCGTGTTATTTTGTACCAAGTATGCTGTGTAACATAATATCCATTTCTTTGTTGGACAATGAAGGATATTATTTTATATTGCAAAATAATGTTATGAACATTAACCTGAATCAAGAGTTGATTGGATTTGGTACACTAAATAACGGTATTTACATCCTGAACCAACACACAGTTTTCAATATACAACATACCAGTAAAAGAAAGTTTTCAGATATAAATGAAGCTTTTCTTTGGCATTGTAGACTTGGTCATATTAATGAAACAAGACTAAACAAGCTACATAAAGATGGATATTTAAATCCGTTTGAATATAAATCTTATACGACTTGCCAGTCTTGTATCAAAGGTAAAATGACCCAAACTCCGTTTAGTGGACACGGAGAGAGAGCTGGTGAACTCTTAAGCCTCATACATAGTGATGTATGCGGACCAATGTCTACACTTGCAAGAGGTGGTTTTTCATACTTCATCACTTTTACTGATGATTTCTCAAGATTCGGACACGTGTTTTTTATAAAGCACAAATCTGAAGCTTTTGAGAAATTCAAGGAGTATAAACTTGAAGTAGAAAAGCAAACAGGCTTGAGACCAAGAAACTTCGATCGGATCGAGGTGGAGAGTATTTAAGTACAGAGTTTCTAGACTTCTTAAAAGAGAATGGGATTCTCTCTCAGCTCACTCCTCCTTACACACCGCAGCACAATGGTGTGTCAGAACGGAGGAATCGTACCCTATTGGATATGGTACGATCCATGATGTGTGATGCTGAGTTACCGCTTTCCTTTTGGGGACATGCATTGGAGACAGTAATGTATCTATTGAACAGGGTGCTAACCAAGACCGTGTCTACCACTCCATATGAGATGTGGAATGGAAAGAGACCATCTCTTAAAAGGTTTAGGATTTGGGGTTGTCCGGCTTTTGTTAAAAAGCAGAATCCAGACAAACTCGAGACACGATCGGTCATGTGTAAATTTGTGGGGTATCCAAAACATTCGTATGGATATCTATTCTACCACAAAGAGGAACAAAAGGTGTTTGTTGCTCAGCATGCCACATTTTTGGAAAATGAGTTCTTTACGGAAAGTACTAATGGCAATATGGTAGAACTAGAAGAGGTTCTAGAGACACAAATTACTCAGGAGGAATTGGTTGAAACTGATGTTGCAGTAGAACTTCATGAACCTCAGCCGCTCAGGAGGTCTAGTAGAACTTCTCACCCACCAGAGAGATACTATGGGTTTCTCATAGATGGTGATAGAGAAGATTGCATCATGGATGATGATGACCCTACTAGTTTTCAGCAAGCTATCATGAGTGGTGACTCAGTGAAATGGCTGGAAGCAATGAGATCCGAAATGGAGTCAATGTACACCAACAAAGTATGGACTTTGGACGTTGCGCCTCCTGGGATAAAACCCGTTGGGTGCAAATGGATCTTTAAGAGAAAGATTGGTGTAGATGGACAGGTGGAGACCTATAAAGCAAGGCTTGTAGCGAAAGGTTTTCGTCAAAGACCAGGCTTGGACTATGATGAAACTTTCTCTCCGGTAGCAATGCTTAAATCCATTAGGATCCTACTTGCTATTGCTGCTCACTATGATTATGAAATCTGGCAGATGGACGTGAAAACTGCATTTCTAAATGGTGATTTAGAAGAATGTGTTTTTATGGATCAGCCAGAGGGCTTCATTGATAGTGGGAGCAGCGGGAAAGCATGTAGATTGCTTAAATCCATTTATGGATTAAAGCAGGCCTCAAGGAGCTGGAACATCTGCTTTGATGATACTATCAAAGAGTTTGATTTTGTCAGAAATGAAGATGAACCATGTATTTATAAGAAGATTGTAGGGAGTACTGTCACATTCCTCGTATTGTACGTTGATGACATTCTCCTGATAGGAAATGATGTTCCTATGCTACAATCGGTCAAACTATTCTTATCACAAAGGTTCTCCATGAAGGACCTGGGTGATGCCTCGCGCATTTTGGGCATTAGGATCTATAGAGATAGATCCAAGAGGTTATTGGGACTGTCCCAATCAAAGTACATAGACACCATTCTAAAGAGGTTTAGTATGGAAGATTCCAAGCGTGGTGCCTTGCCTGCTAGTCATGGAATCACTCTCTCTAAGGACTTCTGTCCGAAGACTGATGAAGAGAGAGCTCGCATGAGCGTTATACCCTACGCTTCAGCCGTGGGATCTATAATGTATGCGATGTTGTGTACTCGCCCTGATGTGGCTTATGCACTGGCTGTAGTAAGCAGGTATCAATCCAACCCAGGGGAGAAACATTGGATAGCAGTGAAGAACATTCTTAAGTACTTGCGAAGGACTAAAGAATTTTTCTTGGTGTATGGTAATGGGGATCTCCAGATGGAGGCCTTTACCGATTCAAGCTTCCAAAGTGACAAGGATGACAGTAAATCAATCTCAGGGTTTGTATTTACCCTAAATGGAGGAGCGGTTAGTTGGAAGAGTTCCAAACAGGACACCGTTGCAGACTCCACGATGGAAGCTGAGTATATTGCTGCAAGTGATGCTGCTAAGGAAGCCGTCTGGATGAAGAAGTTCATTGCGGAACTAGGAGTAGTTCCAACCATTATTGATCCAATACCATTGTATTGTGATAATAATGGAGCTATAGCATTAGCAAAAGAACCAAGGTCCCATCAGAAATCCAGACACATCCTAAGGAGATATCATCTGATCCGGGAGATAGTAGATCGCCAGGAGATCGAGATTCGGAGAGTAGATACAAAGGATAACACAGCGGATCCATTCACCAAGGCACTTTCACAGCCTCAGCATGAGCGACTGTTTGAAATGTTGAGTATGAGATACGCCAATAACTGGCCTTAGTGCAAGTGGGAGATTGTTAGTAATATGTATGCCCTAAAGGCCATTATATGGATAGTGGAAACTTAGACATATTATCTATGGAGATAGATGAATTTCTTGCTCAACATGATAGTACGCTATCTGGTTTACTTTATCTATACATGTAGATTTGATCTTTTACACATGTTGATAAAGCCCAAAGGATATTTGCTTGACTACTGTAATTATGATGCGGATCATACTAGTGGGGTACATGTAGTCTATAAGCATATCCTTGAACTGTTCCTAGTCGAGGGTGTATCGAGACAGGGCATCGATATTCCAGAGTAGACTAGCGTATACCATTCTTGTCCCATATGATGGGCGATGGATGATCCCATATCCATCTGGTGAGGAGACACCAAAGATTGTATGCGGGTGCTCAGTGGAGACTGGGTACACTGAACGGACTCGCCGAGAACTCCTATGTGGTATTATATCTATCGTCGGATAGCAGTTCTCAGGGAACACTGGTACAGGTTAGTTTGTAGACCCGAGATCGTCATAGAGTCTTGTGTGTCCTCCCACTATACTTTGATCTCCACCCTACCACGGCTTTATTGAGTCGTGCAAACAGGTGGTCTTTGGGTACAGTCCCGAGGCGCATGGAGGCAATGAGCGATAGGAGGGGTTTCGTCTCTCCCGGTATTGGGGGTTGATGTTGTGCTATGCTCGATTGGATATAACATGAAGTCCCTGGCCAGGGCTGCTGAGATTTACTGATAAGAGTTATCAGTAGTTTCTCGATCTGTTATGAGCCATACACCAGCATGACTTATTGAGTTACTGGGGTCAACGATACCATCCCTAGACTCGATATGCAGCATATCTGACGAAGAGACCGGACTGCACGGTAAGTGTTGCCAGTTGGCTCGACGGGAGTTTTTACAGCTTCGCTGGTTTTCTTCTGATCGCTTCAATACCCGGGTGGTCGTTATGTTTAGCTGACCTCTTGCGGCTTGTAGATGTTTGATATGATTATCATCTGCTGCTGGCGTATTGACGAGTCTTAGAGTCCCACAATGAAGTTTCCTGGCTCAGGCAAAAAGATGTGGTGTGCATATGAGATATGCGCGGGACCCGATTAAATACGGTTATGTGATAACGTATATTAATCGGGCATTTTCTATTTGTCCGATCGTATGAGATATGACCGGTTTGCAAAATCAAGTGTTGATTTAACAAATTACATTTAGATTAATTCTTTGAGTAAATCCTTTTGTATGCATGCATGTATGCACATGATGATGTGCATGGACACATACATGCATACATAGTATCATGGTTGTTGATACAAGAATGATGGCGATATAAGACTTATATTGAAGCTTTTAATTTGTATTTATCATTTTAAGTTAATGAAAAGAAAACCCACTCATGCTCCTTTATTCCTTAGTGGGTAAGCTTTACTTAACTTAATGAAAAGAATTTCCACCCATGCTTAATTCTTTAGGAAAAGAATTTCCACTCATAATTATGGTGGTAATGGAATAATGGTGATTATTCCTTTCTCATCAGTATAAATAGCTTCATATGTGATATGAAACGAGATGCACACAACAATGAAAAACCAAGAGTACAAAACTTGAGTACAATTGAGTGCAAGGGTGTGAAGAAAACAAGTTATCATATGTGATATGATAGAAAGCTCAAGCCACCATTATCTTCTTCTTCCTCTCTTGATTTCTCTCTTGAGTGAAAGTTGATAAAAGAAAAGGATTTCAATTGAAGAACATAAACCACATTATCATACTACACACATCTAGCCGATTTGTGTAGGGTGTTTACTCTACTTCGTTTGCGAAACAAGTAAGGTAAGGAGCTTTGGGCAAAGGGACTTCGGGTGGATCATCGTGGACAAGGAAGGCTTCCATCGATCCGTTCCAAACTCGCATAGTGCCAAGGAGTCACCGAGGGAGATCTACAAAGGTTGTAATCTTTCCTCTTAGTGATAGTTTTACATTTGCATGTGATGCTTATTTGTATGAATCCCTAAAACTTCTAGTTTCGATTCTTGTCGAGTTAACTTAGCACCTCTAAAATTTTGATTATGGCATGTGTGATGCTACCGAACCCTTGACGAGGTGCTAGGCTGGCCCAACACTATAAGCACATCCTTAAATGTCCCTAGTCAAGGGAGTATCGAGATTGCGCAACGATACTCCGAGTAAACTAGTGTATACTTTTCGAGACCCCGACGAGGGCCGGTGGCCGGTCTCACAATCCATTGGTATCAGTTAGTCACCTAAGATAGTATACATGTGCTCATTGGGTTATGAGTTACACTGGACGGACTCGCCGGGAACATGCTAGATGGTATTATATCTATTGTCATTTAGCCGTTCTCACGTGACATAAGTACCGGTTAGTCTGTCGACCTGAGATCGTCATTTGTCGCGTGTGAGTTCCAACTGTGCTTTGATTACTACCCTACCACGGCTCAAAAGAGTTGTACAAACGGTTTTAGTTGGGTACGGTCCCGAGCCACAAGAAGACAGTGAGCGGATCGTCATGGATTTGTCTCTCCCGTTATTGGGGTTGATGTCGCGCTGTGCACGGGTGGCCATCACCAGAAACCCTTGGCCAAGGTAGACGAGAATTACTGAGTTGGATCAGTAGTTTCTCAGTGGGTGATGGGCTTCCCATCGACATGAAATATCATGTTATTAAGGGTCTGACTTTATCCACCCCCTAGACCCGATATGCGATACTCTTAAATGAACACACCGAACTGTATGGAGATTGTCATAGACAGGCTCAGTAGGGGATCAGATGAGTTTGCTTGTCGGCCTTCCTTTCGCTTAATACCTGGGTAATCGTTACGTGCAGCTAGTGCCGCTGACGTGCTTTTTGTTAAACCCACTGCCAGCGTATTGACAAGTCTTTAGAGTCCCACACAGAGGGTTTCTCTGGTTCAGGAGAAATGATGTAGTAGCCGTATTTTGATACGTGCAGGGCTCCGATCGAAAGATTTTACTAGTTACCCGGTCTTTTGATCGGACGGTTGATAATACTAGCCGGCTCGGGTTTGAGCCGGATTATTAAATCAGGTATTGATTTAATAATTTAAGTATATGTATTTCAATATCTATATTCTAGTATTATGTTCTTTGTGTTATTCTATCTCTTTGGGTATTCATATTTTGGTACGAATACGGGTATGTATATACAGTTGAATGATTCCATATTTATACAAAAAACATTCTAGAAGGTGGACACCTCATTTTGGATTATCTATTTATTAATTTAAATGGAAATGAGTTGTAAAGGTAGTGAAGAGAGAATGGTGGAACCATTCTTGAATAGTGTTGACAAATGAATTTTCAATTCATTTATGCAGACTATTCAAGTATGGTTGCTATATTTTTGTAACATTTTGGAAAATTTTAAATAGTAAATTATAATTTTAAATAATGATTTTAAATAGAGTTTGCAAGTGATATCACATATGACTTTTGATATCGGAATTTTATCCGTAAAATCGTAATTATTTTGGTAAATATGAAGAAATGATGTGATATCATAAATATGATATTTTAATGTTTCTAAACATGACATAAGATGTTATTATAAAATAATGGTATTTAAGTGTTAAGATAATTATTTCATTCTTTGTACATTTGAAATTTGATTTTTTCATAAAAGGGTTTTAATTATTGTATGGTTAGGTATATCTTAACCTAAGTATAAACCCTCACCCTCAACACACCTCACCCTTGTTCATATCCCTTCACCTCCTCCTTCTTCTCTTTACACCTCCTCTTGTATGAACACACCACCACACTTCAAGTGTGGCACCTCCTCTTTCCTCCATGCCACCTCGACCTCTCAACCTCCACCTTATGCATTCTCTACACCATACAATACCTAGTAAATTTTTTAGCCTCTCAACTGAACAAAACTCAACTCTTCAAGCTCCAAACAAAATTTCCTAAGTGTTCATCACTCCAAATGGATAAGAAATGAATCCCTTCATCAAAATTGTGCACATCATTAAGCTAAAGCCTCTATAAGACCTAGATTCTCCCACACACACAATTCATGAGTTGGTGTTCCATTATACAAAATCTTCATAGGTATATCTTCCTATCTCTTCAATTAATCATTCTGTCCAATATCAGTTTTTGTGTGCAGTATTACAAAAAAAAATTGTTTTGTGATAATTAGCTACTGGAACTAATAAGTATAATCACTAGAAAAACTAGCAAGACCAAAACTATATTGAGATCACTATAAGACTTCACTTAAAACCCGAGCCCCTAAGTCATTGTTTGACCTGGCGGCATTCATCATTTTTCCGAGCTCGTCGGCCTTCCCTAGGCTTTTGGTGTTGATTTTTCTTCTGTAGCTTTGTTTTGGTATTTTATAAGTCTCTGTATTGTTTGTTTTGTCTAAATATTTACCCAGTAAAATCTGGGAACGTTTTATTAATGGTTTTATCAAATTTCAGATATTTACGATACGGAGTTTTCGTATTTTGAGCTGCAGCTGAACCGTTAACGTTTATACGTTAACGACAGATATATATTGTTGTTTTTTGGTTAAGTATACTGGAGGTTCTAACCTATGGATGCCTATCTCGTTGTTTTGGTTTTTGATATGATATTTACGCCGATATTTCATAACTACGGTTATAGGTACGATTTCGTGGATTTCCGAGACGGAGTCGGCGGATATAGCAGCGTGGATTTCAGCAAGCATATTAAGTTAGTGAGTAGATTTACATCTACGGGGGAAGTCAGGTGGATGTCGTATAGCACCCCCGCAACCTTATAAATAGTATTTTGATATCTTGTTAGTTTAGTATTTATTCAAGATATTGATATAGTATCGCATCTAGTATGTCCTTCATTTGCATATAGTTTCATACATAGTTATAAATGAGATATGTACGTGATGTTAGATCCGTACGATGTGGATATGGTTTGATGGATTTTTACGAGGGATCATGCCGTACTTGAGATGATACAGATGCAGTGATACGATGGGGTATTATACAAGAAATTTTACGTATTGGAAATGATGAGATTCGTATGCCGAATAATGGCTATGTTTTTCTTTTGACTCGTAGAGTTAGATTATATTCTGTTTTAGGATGTAATACTTGTGTGAGCTATATTCTTTTAAAAACTACGATTCATTTCTCTTTTAATGATAAAATACAAGGATGCGGTGCCAATTTCCAAAACGAATATCTATTTTAATCTAAGACAGCTTCCTTATTTCAAAACCAACATTTCGTTTCATTTCTAAAGATAATGGTATAGCTCATAATAAGTAATTACAATAGTTACGCTTAGATTACTTTACATGTTAGCGTTATATTATCAATGTTATACGTTTCTGCGATACGAACACTCTGATAGAACACTGCACAACTACCAATGGGTACTATGCTGCACAAACACGTATACATATGTTACACCACACCTCATTGGTACTGCCATGTCACTGTGGGACCATTATGATATATTGCATATGTAGATGTCGATATGAGTAGTCTATTACACTTTTATAACACTTGCATAAATATTAATGATTGCCATGCTGCACGAGCACAGACGCGTATCTTATACCTCAAATCATTAGTAGTGCCATGACACAGTAGAGTTGATATCATTATACCTGTATGATTTATTTACGCATTCTTCCTTTAATTCCTATTGCGTATTTGCAAGTATAAGTGCTATAGATGACTTCTTATGGATTTTTTGGATATTTATTCCTGATGATACATATCAGTGGTATGGGACGCTGTTATATACGTATATATATAATATATCATCAGAATGATCTATGCAAGTATTCTCATTCTTTACTTGATATTTTTGTATATGATGAGTTGGCATCCACCATGAGCTTTATGTTTTCTGATTATTTTATTCCGAACCGAGTAGGGGGGCTATACGGTTTCAGACATGTTACTTATCCAGATTGAGTGGGGGGCTATACAGTCGGATACACGGTGGATCCGGATCGAGACCGAGAGGCAGGATAGCCGCAGTTGAGGCGGGGAGCCTAGCGAGGATACTCGATACCGGAGATAGAGACGAGCACGGTAGATATCCAGGGGATACTGACCGGGGTTCGATTGGGCACGGCGGATATCCATGGGATACCGACCGGGGCCAGGGATATCGGGTGGCGATCATTTGTTGAGATAGTGTCGACGATATCTGCATTTACGTGTCGGTGCTGGACACGAGAGATTTCTGATTTCGGGTGTCGATGCTGGACATCCATATATATTGATATGATTGCTATCATGAGGTACACAGTTAGATTACAGTTATTGTAGCCGACCAGGACTGATCGGGGGGACAGTACCTGTATATATTCCTAGTAGTTCATCTACCTGTTGCTTGAGCTCAGCATACTCCGATGGGCCGGGAATATGGCAAGCACAAACGACCAATTGCGCTTGAAGGGTAGCCAAAGGTTTTTCAAAGGAGGACAAAGAGAGGGAGTGGAGCACAATACATAAAAAGGATTTCTGTCACGACCCAAAGTTTGGCCCGTGACCGGCACTTAACCACGTAACGTCTACAGGCGTAACGCGACTAATTAAGCCGAAACCCAGAAATCAAAACTAGTAAAAGTATTGAGTGTTTTAAACATTTATTAGAACATTTGTTAAAACGTTTAGAAAACCTTAAGTAATTTAGTAAAATTCTTTAAAGTTCAAGTTATTATCTTAAAAATTTTGGCAGCGTTTCCTTTGTAAAAACTAGCCCCAAAATCGGGTACAAGACAATATATGAATAAAATGATATACAATAAAAATAAAGCATTCCAAACGGGAGCAATCACGCCCAACAGCGGAACAATCACCACAATAAAAATATACGACGCCGTAGCGAAGAATGAACAAAAATAAGTGAAGACAACACGAAATATAAAACTGCATAAATAAAGTCGGCTCACAACGAGCTCGACACCAGAGTACAAAATAATATACGTCGTCCTCACAACTGGTCTCTAAGTCAATACATGAAAGTAGATGGAGAGTACTATATACAACAATGTAGACAACTGGAAAATAAACAGATACCGCACAAAACCCATTTATTAGCAAAAGGGCTAACACGCCAACTGCAGTGGTATCTGTATCAAAAGATGCAAGAAAGCAGCCTGTCGCGACTACTCTTAGGGGAAACCTGCAAACATTGTGGCACAACGGGGGTGAGTTTCCAACTCGTGAATAGTAGATAACATATAAAGGTAATCGCGAGTATGCACGTGCTGCGATACTCTAACCTATGCCAACAGATAATATCTATATGATGAGCTTTATGAACAACAATCATGCAACAAGTGCGATCTAATAACATCTCTATATGATAAGCATGGTATGCAATAATTGTGCATAACAGGTGAAATCTAATAGCATCTATATATGATGAGCAGAGTATGCAGTAATTGTGCATAACAGGTACAATAGCTACAGGATGAGATGCAAATTAATGAATGCTGAGCATGGGAATAAATATCATGTACACGGAATGTCAACGTGGAAGAATAACCGGTGTCCCGTACAGCTCATAGAAGCGGGAATGCATAGCATCGGCACTCAAAAATATCACAAAATCATCGTGTCAAACATCGACACGCAAATCCTCAAGTATCGGGCTCCGTCTGCGGAATCGGCCCTCGGCCCCGGCAGTACGGGTTATCCCGTATCCATCTATCGACTCTGGTCAGTATCCTCCGGATAACCGCCAGATCTAACCAATCACCGGTAGGTACTAGCCACCCTGCCAGGCTCATCGTCTACTCCACAAAAAACATTTCTCGTCCCGGGGAACCATACCGGTTCCACCACGAACCCGCAAACGGATCATCCAACTCCTCGAATCGTGTTTCAAGCACACATCTCAGAACCGAGAAAACGCGTGGTGGACGCACCAAAATATCATATCAAGGGAAACCGAGTTTTTAAAATAGTGCGTATTTTCTTAAAATAATACCCCGGTTCCCCAAATCCAGAAATCACATAAACCCAAACTCAATGCGCAAATCCATGCAATGTGTCATATGACAATAAGAGTAAAAGAAAGGGAAAACCGCTCTTTTAAAAAGATCCAGTTTTGAAAATATCTCATGCGGTCCCTTAGTTTTTAATCATGTCAATATCATCCATGTATGTAACATATGTATATTTATGTATGGATGTGCAAAAGAATATATTCGCAATGTGAGTGTAGCAATGTACATGTGCACTAATATGAATATACGATGTATATGTGCACAAGTATAGATATATCAAGGACGGTATGCACTAATGTGAATATACGATGTACATGTGCACAAGTATAGATATATAAAGGATGGTATGCATTAATGTGAATATACAGTGTACATGTGCGCAAGTAGTGATGTATCAATGAAGGTATGCACTAATGTGAATATACAGTGTACATGTGCGCAAGTAGTGATGTATCAAATAATATGTGAATATGAGATAAGTCATGACAATCATCAATGATGCGGCAATCAAACGATATGTAATTCGTAGCAATCCTATAGTGCAAGTGTCTTGGCAATAACTAACGGTGTGAGTGTATCATACAAATAGTGCTCGTGCAGCTTTAACCATTAGTGACAGTGCAGTGTTATATACTACCAATCTATATGCAACAAGAAGGTATGCTACAATAGTCCATATGAACATCTACGACTAAATATCCTATCACGCCCTGACGCTTAACGCCATACGGGTGATTTCCCCATAGATGTTAAATCTACTCACCTGGTCGCGTGCTACACGTAGCCGACCACCTGCTTCCCTTTCTCCACGGCGCTCGAAGCCCCCGCCTGCGAACCTAGAATTTTACACAAAGTAACACACGAAAGCCAAAAACCATGCAAAACACGATATCACGATCAAAGGAAAAACTTGCGTTGGAAACTAAACGCGCGTGCACTCGATACGTCAAAGCATGTGTAACCTCACCAGAAACCACCCTGACTCGCTGTGTCGCACAGTGCACCACAGACCGATCACACAAAACACACATGTCGCACGAGTTAAAAAGTATCGAAAAAGGGGTTTTAAGCTCCAGATTTTGACTCGAGTGAAAATATAGAAAGTTGCATATACTAACAACCCTAATTATACAGCAAACTCCTACAGACCCAACACCCACACCCACCTTCTGGACGGAATTTGCGGCCAGACAGAATAAATCTGCGGCCTAAAGGGGGAGAGGGGGCCCAGTGCTTCGTGTGTGTGTCTCTGGCTTGGTCACTATGCTACAGTATCAGCAACTTTTTCCTGAAGTACCCGGGTCAAGTGCAGATCACAGAATGGCTAACGAATCTAAAATAAACGCTAATTTACACTAATTTGAAACAATCTGGTATTTTAATGAAATCTGAAGCAAAACTTAGTTTAAATGGTCTTAAAAACACTTAGTTAAGCTACACTAACCATAAAAACCATCACTTGCCCAAATCTTCACCCAAATCACCATAACTAGCACTAAATCACATTAAACACTAATCTTAAGCTTAAATAACCATATTTTGTAAAATCAAGAAGTCAAGTGTAAAGATTATACCTCTAGGGATCCTAGGATGCAGGAGAAGGAGAAGAAGAAGGGAAGAAGAAGAGGGGGGTGTGCTGCTGCTGTTGGTGATGCTGCTGCTATTGCTGCTGCTGCTGAGCTGCTGCTGTTTTTGCTGCTGCTGTTGCTGTTGCCTCTGCTGTTGCTGCTGTTATGTGTGTGCAAGTGGGAGGGAGGGAGATGTGAGGAAAGGAGTGCAATTTTGAGGGTGTGAGAGAGAGGGGGTTTTAGAATAAAAGGGGTGAGATTAGTAGGGCCATACCTCAAGCCATCCCTCCCTCTCTCTCTCCTCACTCAAGTCAAACCCCAAAACAAAACAAAATTTTAAATTTAAATTAACTAAATGATATGCTTAAGTTTATCATGGCTACTTAAACCATTCCTAACCCTAAACTTATCCCTAGATAACATGCACTTGTGTGTGCAAGCTTAGGAAAAATCTAATAAAATATTCATTAAATAGGATAAAATATTTGAAAATCGATTTGGTAAACTTTTTATTAAAAACCATATATTAAAGTATAATTAGCCACTAATCACATCCTAAGGTGTTACAATCTTCCCCCTTAAAGAAATTTGTCCCCGAATTTAAAAATATACTGCTACGCGTATTTCCAAAGAGATGCGGGAACTTCTTCCGCATCTCGCCCTCGGCATCCCAAGTGATCTCTTCACCATTCGGGATGCACCAAAGCACCTTCACCGATAGCAAGACCTTCGATCGAAGTTTCTTCACCTGGTGGTCCAATATCACGACTGGTTGCTCCGTGAATGAAAGATCGCGCTCGAGCTGAACGGTTTTATGCTGAATCATGTACAAAGGGTCATGAAGGTAGTTGCAAAGTATCGACACAAAAAATACGGGGTGAATACTCAATAATCTGGGCGGAAATGCCAAATTAAAGACAACGAAACTAACTCTCTTTAAGAATCTTAAAAAGACCTACAATCCTGGGATAAGCTTCCCAAAACTCAACCCGTCATTTATCGGAAAAATCCGTATGAATACAAGATCTGCCACTGCGAACTCGAATCTGCGACCATCTCGGTCGGCATATGACCTCTGTCCAAAATGGACAATTCTCATCCTGACCTAAAACAACTGGATCATCTTCGAAGTCTCGAGACTAGCTGGGGTCCAAAAATCTTACAACGCGGAGTCAGAAAAACAGACTGGTGATCGACACGACCTAACCCCTAAACCTAAAGGTTGCCAACTGGAGTGTCTCCTGATAACAGCTATCGAAGGAGAACCCTAACAATGGCGAGTGACGATCCCCAACTGCCGACAACAATTAATACGTACGCACAAACTTAACGAAGAACAACTGAGCAAACCGAGTATAACCGGACGACAAGCATCCGAATGGAGTCACACCCTGAATAAACCTGGGTAGACACCATAACGAAATTCGTGGAGACCTGCTCCCATTCCCACTTCGGAACGGTTAAAGGTTGCAACTCTCCAGCCGGTCTCAGTTGCTCAACCCAAGCACACAAGAAGACAGACACCTTGAAACGAAACCCGAGACTTCTCTTTACATCACTGCCCACCCGTAACTATCTCACAAGTCACGTTCAATGTTGGTGGAACTTGAATGATTACAGATAGTTGACCGATATGCCTGCTCTAGGATTTCACGTCTCTACCCAATAATATCAGGTACACAAATGCGTCCCTAAACATAGCACACCCTTGTCACAAATCAAGGACTCCGAATCATTACCCAGTCGAATAGGCTCAAGTATCTCTGATGAACGAGCGTCGGCGGGCAGTGTCTCACGAAAGAGATTAAAGAAAAGTGGTCGGGCGCGGACATGAGCGAGCTGTCCCCTCAGTAGAGACGAACTTAAGATGTACTCAGCGATCGCACAAGAACTGTAAATCTGCAGAGGACTATCACAACAATCAAAATCCGCTGCTGGAAGATGTACATTAAGCTCTGGTGGTTCGTAAAAATCTGACACGACTCTCGAACAAGTAGTGTCTCCAAATATCCAACGCAAAACCACCGCGGCCATCTCCAGATCATGAGTGGGATATCCTTCTCGTACTTCCTCCAAATGTAGAGAAGCAAAAGCGATAACTCCATAGTGTCACCTCAGTACACACTCGAGCCCCACTCATGAAACATCACAGTTAAACCACAAAGTCGCCCGAACCAAAAAGCAAAGAAAGAACTGATGCAGCTGTTAACTGAATCTTCAACTGCTGAAACTACGCACACATGCCTCAGTCCAAAGAAAAGAAACCTCCATTCCGGTCAATTCAGTCAACGGTGCAGCACTACACTAGCAATCCTGCACGTAACGGCGGTAAAAACCTGCTAAGCCCAAATATCTGCGGACCTCCATCTTGCTCACAATTCTGGCCTAAGCTGTACGGCCAAGATCTTCCTCGGAACCATACAAAACCGTCTCCCGTAACTACAAGACCTAGGAGTCAACACAAACAAGCCTGAAAGAACACTCCGAGAATCTAGCAAACCGCTGGGGCTCACCTAGTATCTGCAAAACAAATCCTCAAGTGCTACTCCTGTCCCTTAAGACACATTAAATATACCAGAATGTTGTAAATAACACAACAATAACTGGTCGAGGAACGGCCTGAAGAAATCCGGTTCATCACATCTACGAATGCTGCTAGGGCATTGGTGAATCCAATGACACACCAATACACGCAAAGCCCGTAGCACGCACAAGACAGTCTTCTGAATGTCATCACTCTGAACCCGCAACAATGATGACCTGATCCAGAACAAACTTAGAAAATGTCTCGCACTCTGGAGCTGATCGAAGAAATCGTCAATGCGAGGTAAAGGATACCTATCCGCACCGTAAGCCGGTTCAAATGACGATCCATCAATACACAACCTTAATCTGTCGTCTTTCTCCTTAACGAATAGAAATAGGAGCTTCCTAATGCGAAACACTTAGAAGCACGAAACTCCCCCCAACAAACAACTTTGCAGCAGATCCTTAAGCTCCTTAAGCTTCCCCGGCTCATCTAGAACAACGTCGGAAAACTCTCGCATGAAAGAAAACCGGTCCAACAAAGCAACCGTGGATACGGTATCACGAATGAACGCCAAGAATCCACGACATCTTCTCAAAAGCCGACTAGCGAAAAAGGCTGAATTCAAGCTGTGAGAGGTGGCACAACTATCCACATGCACAACAAGAACTGACTCACCAGGGAAAACAAAACCTGACTGTTTCCTCATGGTAGTCCACAAACGCCTAGCGCGTAGCTAACCAGTCCGTGCCCAGGAGAACGCCAAATCGAACATCTCTAGAAGGATCAAAACGACAGACGAATCTCTATCTCCTATCCGATTGGCACACGACCGAATTACGTGTCGCGCGATAAAAGAATCGCTGACAGAAGTTAACACAACAAACGGATGATCTACTTAACACGAATCTCGTCCCAACCATGGCACAAGTGTGAAAAACAAACAATTATATCTAAAGAACATACGAATTAAGGATACCTGAAACTTCTGCATTGGACGCCCTCGTGTCCCGATGAGTAGAAGCAAACTCTCGTGTCTGCCCTCTACCCGCAACAGGCCGAACTCCTCCTCTGCTAGACTGAGCCCTCTGAGCGAACCCTACGCGTCCATGACGTCTCAAAATATGACCCTGACGTGGTGCTAAGGAATAATGTCTGACGAAGTGTTGAAGGCTTCCGCATCGAAAACATCCATGCGCTGACTGCTGACCCTCCTGGGGATGAGAGTTGAACGACTGTCCTCGTCCTAAGCCTCTGCTCTGGGTTGGTACACCAGTACGATTCCTCCACTGTTCTGGAACTCTCAAAGTCTCTGGAAGACGTGTCTCGTAAATTGGGGTTGCATCTACTGGTGCCATGTAGGTGACGAAATGCTGCATGCTGATCGCAAGGAACAACTGGATAACAGGGGTGACAACCTCCTGTCGCTGCGCTCGAACGGTCTCAAACAATGAGCTCATCGGTTGGCGCAAGTCCTGCATCTCTTCCACTAGTCTAGCGATATGGTCTGTCGGAGGAGGAACAGACTGCACTGGTACAACGGGTGTACTACTCGGATCAGTCCTCGTCTCGGACGAGTCAACTCGAATCTCGGCTCTCGCGGCCGCTCTCTGCGCCCTCGTAGTCTTTGGCGGCATAATGGATGAAAAGAAAGTAGGATTTGATGAGGCTACGAAAATTGAATCACAAGGATGTATGCAATCATGAAGGAATTTCAAGCAATAATTCCTAAGGTCGCTTAGGCGGAGTACCATGTCGTGAGTATGCCGCGGAACATACGCACGCTACGCCACTCTGCTTTAGCTACCTACTCCATCATACCAGGGTCATCCTACACTCCGAAGGTAAAACCTACGCTCTGATACCAACTTTGTCAAGACCCAAAGTTTGGCTCGTGACCGGCACTTAACCACGTAACGTCTACAGGCGTAACACGACTAAGTAAGTCGAAACCCAGAAATCAAAACCAGTAAAAGTATTGAGTGTTTTAAACATTTATTAGAACATTTGTTAAAACGTTTAGAAAACCTTAAGTAATTTAGTAAAATTCTATAAAGTTCAAGTTATTATCTTAAAAAATTTGGCAGCATTTCCTTTGTAAAAACTAGCCCCAAAATCGGGTACAAGACAATAAATGAATAAAATGATATACAATAAAAATAAAGCATCCCAAACGGGAGCAATCACGCCCAACGGCGGAACAATCACCACAATAAAAATATACGACGCCGTAGTGAAGAATGAACAAAAATAAGTGAAGACAATGTTCATATCAGATTTTTGCATTTTTATACCGCCCAATTTTTATCACATTGCTTATCGGTAGGTACTCTTGAGCCGTGTTTGCTAGGCAATTGCAGGATACAGGTTCTCATCTCTAAACAGTGAAATTCATGGAAAAGCACGACAAATTTCGGATTACTGCAAACTACAGATAAAACACGGGTCTCCGCTCTCTATCCGTATGTTGCCGCACACCAGTTTATGTAAGTCGATGTACAACACCCCAATACTTGTGGGGAGGTGGAAATATGAAAAACGATCTTGTTCTATGGTTAAACATCGACTATTCGCATGAATCGTTTGCTAAACAATACTTAACAAAACCTATAGAGTTCTAAACTACTATGTTAAGAGATTATACCAAACGGTTCTATTCCTTCGTCTTTACGTTATCTACGGCCTCTTTGGATCTCCACGTCCTCCTCGGCTTCCTTCCGTGATAGACGATCCACCCGAGAACCCTAATCCAAACTATAACCTCTAAACTTGAGGTTACTTAGTTTCTCTAGTTGCTAAATAGAGTAGCTAAGGTGATGTAGAGATAGATTATGGAGTAATTAGTCTTTCCTAATCCTTGTTTTCTACTCATGAGTGGTAGGATTAGGGTTTGGTGAAGGAGAGAGCTTGAAGAGAGAGAATGAGAAGATGATAATGATAATCATAAATAATAATGAAATAGCTTCTCACTTGATATATGAAACATAATGAATTAAAAAGAAATGAATAATATGAGATTATTCATCATGTTTCATAAATGCAAGTGGATGATTCATTATGTGAGTCATTAAGCATTTAATAATGGATTAATGACATGATGAATCACTCACAATAAGTCACTGAATCATTAAATGATAATGCCACCTCTCCCTCCAAGTCACATCCTTCTAGAAGCTTCTCCGATAATTACGAGAACGCCCCTCTCATCCGTGAAAACACGGAAAAACTTTAGACTGTATAAATCCAATAACCTGATACTAGAATCTGGCTTAAACCAAAGCCGGCTAGTAAAAACTGTCCGAATGTCGTACGTGCGTTCAAATACGTATGAGTCCGAACCTTTGTCGTAAAACCATACGACCTCTATATCTTTTCGCCTGGGTTTGGGAAATCTCTGTGTGGGACTCTAAAGACTCAACTACTACGCTGGCAGAGGGTTTAACCACAGACCGCAAGCGGCACTAGCTGTACGTAACGGTCCCCAGGTAGTTGTCGATAAGAAAGCCGATGAGGTAACCCATCTGAAATCCTACTGAGCCTGTCCGTGACAATATCCGAGCAGTCCGGTCTGTTCGTCTAAGAGTATCGCATGTATGGTCTATGGAGGTGGTGGACGTCAGACCCCTAATAACTGTACAAGTCGTGTCGGTATGGCTCAAGACCATCCGAGAATCTACTGATCAGTCCATCAGTAATTCTCAATCAGCCCTGGCCAGGGACTTATGGTAATGACCAACCGACCACAGTGTGATATCAACTCCCTATACCGGGAGAGACGAATCCCTAACAGTCGCTCACTGCCTCCACGTGGCTCGGGACTGTGCCCAACTAAAACCTGTTTGCATGACTCCTTTGAGCCGTGGTAGGGTAATAATCAAAGCACAGTGGGAACTCACACGAGACAAATGATGACTTTAAGTCAACAGACTATCTGCACACATGTTACGTGAGAACTGCTATCTGACGTTAGGTATAATACCATCCTGTCAGTTATCGGCGAGTCCTGTCCGGTGTACTCACACCCAGTGAGCATCTGTATACAATCTTAGGTGCACACCACCAATGGCTGCGGGACCAATCCATCGCCCCTCGTCAGGGTCTAGATATGTATACACTAGTCTACTCCGGAGTATCGATGCCCAATCTCGATACTCCTGCGACTAGGGACATCTAAAGATGTGCCTATTGACTATCCAGCTCCCACTAGTATGACTGCCATCACAACGCCGGCAGTCAGGCAAACACCCTATGGGCTTTATCAACATGAATATATAAATGAATACAACACAAAATATATCATATGTTAAGATAAAGACAAACCAAATAGCGCACTATCATATCAAGCAAGACTGTCATGTACATACATATCCCAAGCATCCTATACAATGTAGGCCTCTAGGGAATATATATCCAACAATCTCCCACTTGCACTAAGGCCTATAATTGGCGCAATGAGTACCCACTATCTGCACTAGATCCAGTTACTGGCGTACCGCATGCCCAACATCTCAAACAGCCTCTCGAACTGGACTTGAGGAATGGCCTTGGTGAATGGATCTGCCGTGTTGTCTTTTGTATATACTCTCCGTACCTCGATCTCCCGACGATCCACGATCTCCCTGATCAGGTGAAACCGCCTTAAGATATGCCTGGATTTCTGATGGGACCTTGGTTCCTTTGCTAATGCTACAGCCCCATTGTTATCACAATACAAAGGTATTGGATTGGCAATGGACGTAACCACTTGAAGTTCAGAAATGAACTTCTTCATCCAGACAGCCTCTTTTGCGGCTTCACTCGCAGCTATATACTCAGCCTCCATAGTTGAGTCTGCGACAGTATCCTGTTCGGAACTCCTCCAACATACCGCCCCTCCATTGAGGGTAAACACAAAACCCGAAATAGATTTAGAATCATCTTTGTCACTTTGGAAGCCGGAGTCGGTAAAAGCCTCTACCTGGAGGTCCCCATTACCGTAAATCAAGAACATCTCCTTAGTTCTTCTCAGATACTTGAGAATGTTCTTTACCGCTATCCAATGTTTCTCCCCTGGGTCCGACTGATACCTGCTTACCACACTAAGTGCGTAAGCCACATCCGGCCTAGTACATAACATCGCATACATTATAGATCCTACCGCCGAAGCGTAGGGTATAATGCCCATGCGAGCCCTCTCTTCATCAGTCTTCGGAGACATCTCTTTGGAGAGGGTGATTCCGTGACAAGCGGGCATATTGCCGCGCTTGGAATCTTCCATACTAAATCTCTTTAGTATAGTGTCTATATACCTGGACTGTGAAAGTCCCAACGTTCTATTAGATCTATCACGATAGATCTTAATGCCCAGAATGTATGATGCATCTCCCAAGTATTTCATGGAGAATTTCTGTGACAAGAAGAGCTTTACTGATTATAGCATAGGGATATCATTCCCTATCAGTAGTATGTCGTCGACGTACAAAACGAGGAAGACTACTGCTCCTTCTACAATCTTCCTATAAATACATGGTTCATCTACATTTTTGATAAAGTAAAATTCCTTGACAGTCTCATCAAAGCAGATGTTCCAACTCCGCGATGCTTGCTTTAACCCATAAATGGATTTAAGCAATTTGCACACTCTTCCGCTGCTCCCACTGTCTAAGAAACCTTCTGGTTGATCCATGTAAACACTCTCTTCTAAATGTCCCTTTAGAAAAGCTGTTTTTACATCCATTTGCCAGATTTCATAGTCATGGAAGGCAGCAATGGCAAGCATGATCCGAATGGATTTAAGCATAGCTACTGGTGAAAAAGTTTCATCATAGTCCAATCCTGGTCTTTGACGAAAACCTTTTGCTACTAGTCTAGCTTTGTAGGTTTCCACTTGTCCAAATGCACCAATCTTCTTTTTGAAGATCCATTTGAATCCAACTGGTTTTACCCCAGGAGGAGCAACTTCTAAAGTCCATACTTTATTGGTGTACATGGATTCCATTTCGGATCTCATAGCATCCAGCCACTTCACTGAGTCGCTACTCGTGATAGCCTACTGAAAACTAGTAGGCTCATCATCATCGATGATGCAATCCTCTCGATCCCCATCAAGAAGAAAACCATAGTATCTTTCAGGAGGATGAGAAAGCCTACTAGATCTGCGGAGTGGCGTTGGTTCGTCATGTTCTATTGAAATCTGAGATTTTCTAAGTCCTCGGTTGCAGTTTGAGGTTCTGGAATTTCTTCCATTTCTACCGCGCTCCCACTTCGCTTTCTAAGAAGACAATGTGGCGAGTGACAAACACTTTTTGTTCTTCAGTGTGGTAGACCATATACCCCCTTGAATGCTTGGGGTATCCTATAAACTTGCACAAAACCGATCGTGCCTCGAGCTTGTCCGGATTATGCTTTTTAACATATACCGGACACCCTCATATCCTGATATACTTGAGATATGGTCTCTTCCCGCTCCACATTTCATATGGAGTTGTAGGCAGACTTAGTCGGAACTCTATTTAATAGGTATGCTGCTGATTCTAGAGCAAATCCCCAAAAGGAAAGTGGCAACTCAGCACTACTCATCATTGAACGCACCATGTCTAACAGAGTGCGATTCCTCCTTTCTGATACACCATTATGCTGAGGTGTATAAGGTGGAGTAAGCTGAGAGAGAATTCCATTCCCTTTTAAGTATTCAAGGAAACTGGTACTTAAGTATTCTCCACCTCGATCAGATCGAAGTGTCTTGATGCTTTTACCAGTCTGTTTTTCTACTTCATTTTTATACTCCTTAAACTTCTCAAAGGCCTCGGATTTATGTTTCATTAAGAATATATGTCCATACCTAGAGAAGTCATCAATAAAAGTTATGAAACAGGAGTGACCGCTTCGTGCATGTGTAGACATTGGACCACATACAAAACTGTGTATAAGTCCCAAGAGTTGTGTGGCTCTTTCTTTGTGTCCGGTGAATGGAGATTTGGTCATTTTTTCCTTTGATACATGATTGACAAGTTGCATATGATAAATATTCAAACGGATCTAGATATCCATCTTTATGTAACTTAGTCAACCTTGTTTCGTTTATATGACCAAGTCAACAATGCCATAGGAAGGCTTGATTTGAATCTGGAGCCTTTCTTTTACGTGGTTTTTGTATATTGAAAATTTGAGGTTGATTAAGTATGTATATGCCGTTTTCCAGTGTGTCAAACCTAATCAGTTCTTGATTTAGGAGAATGTTCATGACATTTCTTTCAAGCGCAAAATTATATCCTTTATTAGACAACAAAGATACTGATATAATATTACACAACATACTGGGAATAAAAAAACAGCTGTACAATACCAAAATGTGTCCACTATTCAACCCTAGGTGATATTCCCCTATTGCAACTGCATCTACATGCATTCCATTGCCCATCCGGAGAGTCATATCACCTGCCCCCAGTACTCTACTATTTCTCAGATCCTGCAAAGAATTACAGATGTGAGAACCAGAACCGGTATCAAGTACCCATGAAGTAGAGTTTACTGAAAGACAATTTTCGATTAAGAACACACCTGAAGCAGAAGCAACAACTTGCTTCATGTCCTTGGCTTTAAAGGCCAAACAGTCCTTCTTCCAGTGCCCTTGCTTGTGACAATAGAAGCACTCGTTCTTTTCTGTCTTCACCCTTCCTGCCTTGTTCGTTCCCTGCACCTTCTTGACCCCACCCTTCGGTTTGGTGGCTTTCATCTTCTTCTTCCCTTTAGCTTTCACTTTAGATTTAGAAGAGGATGATTGGCCGACATACAGAATGGGGGTCTTCTCCTTTTTCAAGGAGGTCTCTGCTACCCTCAACATTTTGAGGAGCTTTGGAAGATCGGCTTCCATCTCGTGCATATTGAAGTTCAGCACGAACTGAGAGAAGGTGTGGGGAAGGGACTGCAAAATCAAGTCGATATACAAATCATTCTCTAGCACGCATCCCAGGTTTGTGAGTTCCTCAATGAGGGTGATCATTTTGAGGACGTGCTCTCCAACAGGCGATCCTAGAGCTAACCTTATCTGGAAGAGTTTCCTTGAGGTTTCGTACCTCGCGATACAGGAGTGTTCACCATACAATTCCTTGCAATAGAGGAATATGGATACAATATCCATACTCTCGTGCTATTTCTGGAGTTCATTATTCATGGACGCCAGCACGATACACTTAGCTCGCTCACAGTCTAGATCCCAGGTTTTGCGAACTTCCTTGTCCGCAACTGAGAAATCTGGTCCTGGGATAAGGGGAGGAACAGCGGTGGTAACATATGCAACTTTGTCATAAGTCAGCGCAATATTGACGTTCCTTAGCCAATCTTTATAGTTCTTCCCGGTCAGTATATTCTTTTCGAGTAATAGTTTTAGTCCAGTCATGGTAGCTGCCAGAGAGAGAGAAAAGAAACACTCAGCATATGCTATTGCAAGTTTAGATTGGTTATTAATTTATCTAAACAGGATGGCTCCCACTGTTTCCTCAAATCCTTCTTCAAAACCTAAAAGAAGAACTAGTCAGGATTTAATCACACGTCACAATACTTGCTTAACCTTTCAGCCAGGCTGGTGTTGGTACTTCGAGGGAGGTTTTCCAACGCTTTCGCGAAGTTCCTTAATTAAAGAACCTCTTTTCCCTGGAGGCGTAGCCCCACTAACACCTTTCTAGGCACCTACTTGGTTTATAGCATTGATTGTTAAGTGAGAGAAATTCCCGAGAGTAATCCTACTCATCAGTGGGATCGGGATCCAACTATCATTGCATGATGCCCTAGATGGAAGCCACTCTAGTCACCACATTCCAGAAGGTAAGCTAAATCTGCAAGTTTCCTTTATGTTTGAAACTCCCGATGTGATTTTTACCCCAAGCTCTTATAGACCTTGATGTAGGCCAACAAGTCATAAGACGCAAGTCAAGTTCTACCCGTCGTTGTCCTGATCAATTTAAGTACATCGTACAAGCCCTTGACTTAGGCCAACAAGGTGTACGTCTATATTAAACTAATGCATCTATCTATGCAACAAATAGGCACACACACTGCTACCATTCACTATGCCTTGACGTAGGCCAACAAGCATAGCATGAATACGATGTGCTGTCTATCTAAAACGATGGAGGGTTACGGCTGGTTTTTGGCAAAAAACCGTTAACGTAGTGAACTTGATTTATTCGAAGGAACTAAGATAGCTTTTATTAAAAGGAGTGGTTTAAGCTCCGCATTTAAAATTTTCTTTTTCAAGAAAACCGAGTGGTTTTTAGAAATTGTTCCAACGATTCAGTTTAGGTTTTATTTTCTTTGCATTAATAATAATGCGTCTCATCTTTAACCTATCATTACAGATAACAATGAAAATACAACGTCCTCTTATGCCATCCGCATTCGCCACGGGGTCCCGTCATCACCCGTTAGGTTACTTAACTAACGACAGAGTGGGGGCTGGGCTAGCACGGGTGTAAAACATAAGCGACGTCTAAATAGCTATCATATATAGATATTGTACATTCGTCAGACGCAATAATAGGCATTCCAGATTACAGATAAACAATATTGGATTTGCAAGCAATCCGCATTTCTTTTGAGCCTGCAATGAAAGACGGATTACACAGTTGTGATGAATAGCCATTACCCCACCCCAGACCCCTACAGGTACGGCAAACTACCTGCCAAGTACCAGAAGTGAAGCGGTCTACCTCAACACTTCAAAATACCCGGTAGTTTGTGTACCCCACCTTAGGTCTATCCTAGGAGCAAAAACAGTAAAAAGAAATAATACAACGGTGGCTACAACAGCAACCTGGATGTGCCCCGCAAAATAATATTACAACTTATTACATTTACATCAAATGAATTAATACAATAACCCATCACAAAACTCGGCTAATCACCACAACAGTCCAATACAGTTTATATACACAAACAGTTATATATAACATCACAGATATGTGCAACCCCCTGCCAACTGACATACTAGCAGTAAGGGGAGGTTTACGAACACATAAAACATTTCACAGATATAATCAAACATGCAAACACCGTATAATTTCGATCTATTAAACACTTTTAATTTTGCTCCAATACTTCTCTGTAAATCTGAAACCTGAGCAAAGATTAAAAAATACCAGAAAATCCCAAATATCACAAAGAAGGCGCAGAAGAAAAATGGGCTGAATCGGCCCCAACTCGGCGGCGGAACCGCGGCGGATCGGTGTGATCGGCCGCGGTTCCGTGGCGTTTTGGTCGATTCAGGAGACCATTTTTCTTGGGTGTTCTTATATTATCATGCTGGTCATTCTGGAGGTCCCTGAAAATTTTTTTGGACCTCATTTAAAATTCGACAGAAACTACAAGATATCGGGGTTTTTCCGGTTTGTTTTTCCGTTCGAAATTCATACAATTTTGCAAGTGTGTTAATTATTGTTTAGTGAGGCTCTGATACCACTGTAAGTCGATGTACAACACCCCAATACTTGTGGTGAGGCGGAAATATGAAAAACGAGCTTGTTCTATGGTTAAACATCGACTATCCGCATGAATCATTTGCTAAACAATACTTAACAAAACCTATAGAGTTCTAAACTACTATGTTTAGAGATTATACCAAACGGTTCTATTCCTTCGTCTTTACGTTATCTACGGCCTCTTTGGATCTCCACGTCCTCCTCGGCTTCCTTCCGTCATAGACGATCCACCCGAGAACCCTAATCCAAGCTATAACCTCTAAACTTGAGGTTACTTAGTTTCTCTAGTTGCTAAATAGAGTAGCTGAGGTGATGTAGAGATAGGTTATGGAGTAATTAGTCTTTCCTAATCCTTGTTCTCAACTCATGAGTGGTAGGATTAGGGTTTGGTGAAGGAAAGAGCTTGAAGAGAGAGAATGAGAAGATGATAATGATAATCATAAATAATAATGAAATAGCTTCTCACTTGATATATGAAACATAATGAATTAAAAAGAAATGAATAATATGAGATTATTCATCATGTTTCATAAATGCAAGTGGGTGATTCATAAAGCATTTAATAATGCATTAATGACATGATGAATCACTCACAATGAGTCACTAAATCATTAAATGATAATGCCACCTCTCCCTCCAAGTCACATCCTTCTAGAAGCTTCTCCGATAATTACGAGAACGCCCCTCTCATCCGTGAAAACACAGAAAAACTTTAGACTGTATAAATCCAATAACCTGATACTAGAATCTGGCTTAAACCAAAGCCGGCTAGTAAAAACTGTCCGAATGTCGTACGTGCGTTCAAACACGTATGCGTCCGAACCTTTGTCGTAAAACCATACGACCTCTATATCTTTTCGCCTGGGTTTGGGAAATCTCTGTGTGGGACTCTAAAGACTCAACTACTAAGCTGGCAGAGGGTTTAACCACAGACCGCAAGCGGCACTAGCTGTACGTAACGGTCCCTAGGTAGTTGTCGATAAGAAAGCCGATGAGGTAACCCATCTGAAATCCTACTGAGCCTGTCCGTGACAATATCCGCGCAGTCCGGTCTGTTCGTCTAAGAGTATCGCATGTATGGTCTAGGGAGGTGGTGGACGTCAGACCCCTAATAATTGTACAAGTCGTGTCGGTATGGCTCAAGACCATCCGAGAATCTACTGATTAATCCATCAGTAATTCTCAATCAGCCCTGGCCAGGGACTTATGGAAATGACCAACCGACCACAGTGCGATATCAACTCCCTATACCGGGAGAGACGAATCCCTAACGGTCGCTCACTGCCTCCACGTGGCTCGGGACTGTGCCCAACTAAAACCTGTTTGCACGACTCCTTTGAGCCGTGGTAGGATAATAATCAAAGCACAGTGGGAACTCACACGAGACAAATGATGACTTTAAGTCAACAGACTATCTGCACACATGTCACCTGAGAACTGCTATCTGACGTTAGGTATAATACCATCCAGTCAGTTCTCAGCGAGTCCTGTCCGGTGTACTCAAACCCAGTGAGCATTTGTATACAATTTTAGGTGCACACCACCAATGGCCGCGGGACCAATCCATTGCCCCTCGTCGGGGTCTAGATATGTATACACTAGTCTACTCCGGAGTATCGATGCCCAATCTCGATACTCCTGCGACTAGGGACATCTAAAGATGTGCCTATTGACTATCCAGCTCCAACTAGTATGACTGCCATCACAACGCCGGTAGTCAGGCAAACACCCTATGGGCTTTATCAACATGAATATATAAATGAATACAACACAAAATATATCATATGTTAAGATAAAGACAAACCAAATAGCGCACTATCATATCAAGCAAGACTGTCATGTACATACATATCCCAAGCATCCTATATAATGTAGGCCTCTAGGGCATATATATCCAACAGTTTAAGGGAAAAAATGGCAAATCAATGTCATTTTCATGCACAAAGCTCAATATCAACACAAGATCCAACATATATACGCGGAGCTCAAGAAAATCATGTCAAAAGATCCACATCACATCACCTTTTGATCTGCTGAAAATCTGGAAGAAATGTGAAAGGATTCTGAGAAAAGTACTATACCAAACTCAAGAGGACTACAAACCAAGGAAACCCTGAAAATTCATCAGCCCAATTCCCTAGTAAAGCCGCGGAACCGCGGAATAAGCATGCTTAGGCCGCGGATCCGCTGCCGTACAGGCTTGTCGGCTGATGAATTTTCAGGGGCTGTTTTGTCTTTTCATGATGGTCCATAATGTTGCCCTAGAATTTCTGTTTCCTGCCTATAAATAGTCCAGAACTTGCCAAAGCCAAGGGTGCTTATTCTTGTATTTAGATTTTAGAATACATGTTGTTGTTCTTCTTCCTCTTCTCCATTAAAACCTTGTAGTGAGCTTTTGTGAGTGAAGTGATGAATAAAGAGTTCTTGTTGTTACCATGCTTCTTATTGTTAATTAAAATTGCTTGTAATTTTCATTTTGCTAATCTAGTTGTTGTTATTTGTTGTTTGTTTCTTTCTTCTTCTAGTTTTTCTTTATCCTTAACAACAATGATGCTTAAGCTTGATCCTTGCCAAGGTGAGGTCTCAAATAGCTAGTTGTAATCTTCTAACCTCTTTCTTTCTATCTTCCTCCTTTTGTTTTATTTTCTTTTTCTTATAATGGGTGAGTAGTTTTCATACTTTTTAGGGTAGGATAAGGAAAGTTTGAGAGAAGGAAATCTCTCTCACTCTTTTCTTGCCCAACATCTTAATTCGGACTCCCGTTAATTGAACCACAATCTGCTCCCTACGGCACCCTATCCTACATGATAGCGGTGATTCCTTAGTGAGACCGTTTGTGGTTGAATTAACCGGAGGTTAAGGCTAAGAGCCAAGAACGAATGGACAAGCACCAAAAGGAAGAACTTATGCGTTGGAAAGCCTAGCTTATACTCGCAAGTTCCTTCTTAGTCGTGCTAATCCCCGTTGTTGCCGATTACCGTAACACCGATATTAAGAGTGGCAACGAAAGAAGTGAGCGACTCCTAACTCAAACTAACCTAATCCTAACCCTAACAAGCTCTTTTTATATATCATTTTAGCACATAGTTAATCTAAAAACAAACCTGGACATTTGGACTTAACTCGTTAAAGCATATAGAAAAAGATTCCCATTTTCCTGCGGACGACCCATACTCAACCGGCTAGCTACAAGCAAAATCGTCTTGATTGCGGTAATTAACTAAGCACGCAAAAACTCTACCAATCAAATGGCGCCGTTGCCGGGGAGACGGTAGTTTATTTCCTTGTGTAATTTCGGGTTAATTTGTGAATATAAATATAACCGAAAAACAAAAAAAATATACATTGTAAAAAACCATCTTGTTATTTTTGATTAGTTTTTCTGCAAGTGTGCAGAATAAAAAGAAGGTCGAGTTCAGTGCCAAAGACGTGGGAAGTTGGACCCATATCTCGCGGCTACACCGCGTTTGATCAAAACGGAACCAACGGTCTACTGTGAATTTCTGGAGCAAACCCAGTAAGCAAATCAAGATTCAGGAGCTCCAGAAAAGAAGAGGACACCCATCTTAGCACACTACAGGAATTTCAAAACCCACCTCCACCTTACTGCCGCGGAACCGCGGCATAAGCAAGCTTAGGCCGCGGAACCGCGGCCACTTGGTGCATTCTGCATCTCAAAACTTCTGTGAGTATCTCTCCTCTATTCCCCACTCCTCTGAACTCCACTGAACTGTGTTTTCTGCAGCATTCTTTGCGCAAATTCTCTTCCCCTTCCAATAAATTGTTTTTGTGCAGGATTCTTTGCGCCGTGCTAAAAAAATAAAAATTGATTGCTGTTGATTGTTACTACTTTGCATATATTAATACGGACTTTAAGGGGCTTGAAACCAATCCAGATTGGGTGGGGATTTCATCACCCTTCCCAGGACCCCAGAAATCACAAAAAGCATATGCATTGACCCTTGTTTAATTAAAAAATACTAGACTCAGCCCTAAGGACTTCACGCTCAATAGGACAGAGGACTAGTTACAGGCATCAGCCGTTTATCTTATCCTGACTTTGCGGTGTCTAGGCAAGTGTGTCCAAGGCAAGTGGTTACTTAATTAGGACCACTACTTATGTAGTGGGGAGCCTCCCACTTACCTGGCACTTACCTGGCCGCAATTGGCGGAGAAGAGGCGGTTTGAGGTCCTATTTCTAGCCCTTTGGAACAGTTAGGAGCTGTCTAGTTGACCAAGGTGACCCTAGATCTAGGTGTGATTGTGCATATCTTGTTTGTGATTGCTTAAAGCCGTAAGTCCGTACATATTTCTGTAAAGCTCTTTCTAAAAAGAAAAAAAACACAAAACCAAAATTTTTTATAAAAACTTGCCCTTTGTCGCCAGAATCCATTTTTTCACCCACCACCCATCGTATTTCTCCATTGATGTTTTCTTACCCTCACCTTCTCCGCTTTGACTATACTAAACTCGTTTAGTATATGTCCGCTTGGACTCGGGACACTAGCGCCCGCCTAGTCCGCGTTACGTTAGTCGCTACCGACTACGCGATCGACTCAGACGTCGAAACTCCGTCCACGCCTCTTTCACCCTTAGCTTTGCCGGCCAACCCCGACGTTGACCGGAATTCTGTTCATACATCCTCACCTTCACCATCACCAACCTCTTCTTCCGCGATGTCAGGATTTAATCCAAACATCTCTTTGACTCCCTCGGGATTGACTCCACCTCCTACGGATGCAAATAACCTACCACCACCGCCTGTTGTAGCGCCGCATCGAATCGCGATCCAGGATCATTTCTATCCCACTCGTTCTGCACTTCCCACTTGTCTTTCCCTTCCACCGGCCAATGGGGATAATTTTGAAATTAAGCCCCACTTCATTAACATGCTTCCGAAATTTCATGGGCTTGAATCTGAAGATGCCTATATCTTCATCAATAAGTTCCAAAATGTTTGTGCCATGATGAAAGCTACACAGCTATCGGACGATGCTATACGGCTACAGGTCATTCCGTTCACTTTGTGCGATCTTGCTGAAAAATGGCTGTATAGCACCGCTTCCCACTCCAAAACCAGTTGGGACGAGTTTGTGAAAGTGTTTCTCAAGAAATTCTATCTGAATCATAAAACCGCAAGGATCCATAACGAAATCAACCAATTCTCTCAGCTTCCTTCTGAACCCTACTGGAAGTGCTTTGACCGGTATAAAGAACTTCTTGTTCAGTGCCCTCACCACGGTATTGAGAAATGGCAACTTTGCCAAACCTTATACGAGGGCCTGAACCCAGCAACCAAGCAGTTGTTGGAAACTATTTGTCAGGGCCACTTCCTATCGAAATCTGACGAGGAAGCGTGGAAATTCTTCGACGACCTTGCGGAACAAACGCTTCAATGGGAGAGCACCAGACCAACTTCTTCTTCTTCCTCCTCCACTTCTACTGGTCATTCTAGGGTAGGAATTCACCAACTTGATGTCTCTATTGCGATGAAAGCTGAAATGGCTGCAATAACGAGAAAACTTGAAGCGATAGAGAGCAAATTTTCATCTCCTGCTCCTACCCCTGTTCTTCCCCTTCGTACCATTTGTGCTTGTTGTTCCGATCCTTCTCACATAACCGAAGAGTGTCCTTACAATCCACCATCTCAAGGACAGGATCAGGTTAATGCTGCATTTCAGCAAAGACCGAGAAATGATCCATACTGTTCCACCTACAATCCCGGTTGGAGGAACCACCCCAATTTCGCCTGGAATCTGAATCAGCAACAATTCCAAGGCAACAATTTCCAGAGGCCCCCTCCTCCGCAACAACAACCGCAACAACAAACTCAACATCGGTTTCAGCAGCCCTTCCAACCCCAACCTTTTCAAAATCAGACGAACAACTTTGCACCCAACAATTCTTTTCCACAAAACAACTTTGTTCCGTCAAACAACGATAAGGTTTCCTCGCTAGAACGAATCTGGAGGCGTTCGTTAAACAATCGACACAATCCACCGCCAACATCCAGTCGTCTATTCAGTCTTTGGTGCAACACACTGCTGCACACGGGCAAAGCATCAAGACCATCGAAGCCCAGATTGCACAGCTGAATGCGGCGTTAAGCGAGCGAGAAAAGGGGAAGCTTCCATCTCAACCACTCCCAAATCCCGGTCACCCACAAAATGTACATGTTGCTCTTGAACAACAGAACCATAATGTGAGTGACGTGACTATATTGAGATCGGGAAGGATGCTGCACAACAACATCGGCACATCAATTGAGGATAATGACACCCCGGCCGCTTCTTCGTCTTCTTCTTCGTCGTCTTCTGAGTCTATTCTCTATTCGTCAAAAGGCTCTTCTTCTTCTTCTGCTCTGAACGGACCCACTTCTCACTCCACGAAAACACCAGCTCTGGGATCCGTTCCAACTCCACAATCTCCTCCACAAGCATTGGACTCAACCAATTTTAAAAACGCTCCATTTCCAAACCGGTTGAGGTCCAATAAACAAAATCCATAAATGGAGAAGATTCTGGAGTTGTTTAAGCAGGTTAACATCAGCATTCCCCTTTTAGATCCTGTCCAACAAGTCCCGTCCTACGCGAAAATCTTAAAGGACTTGTGCACGAAAAAGAGGAAGTCTCAGGTACCCAAGAAAGTTTTCTTGGCTAATGCTGTGAGTGATGCTCTTACCCAATCTTTACCGCAAAAACGGAAGGACCCTGACCGTCCTACGATTTCTATTACCATTGGGGATAAGAACATCAACCTCGCACTATTAGATCTTGGTGCCAGTGTTAACCTGCTTCCGTACTCAGTATATGAGCAATTAGGTGTAGGAGAGCTGAAACCCACACACTGTACTCTCCAAATGGCTGACCGATCAATCACCCATCCTAGGGGTGATCTAGAGGATGTGTTAATCAAGGTTGGGGACTTCATATTCCCCGTTGACTTCATTGTATTAGACACACAGCCTGTAGCTAACCCCCGGAATCAAATTCCGGTGATACTCGGTCGCCTATTCCTTGCAATCTCAAATGCTGTGATCAATTGTCGCAATGGTTCGATGAACCTATCTTTTGGAAACATGACAATTGAACTCAACAGTTTTAGGTTGGGGAATCAGCCCACTGAACCTAATGCTCATATATTAGACGTTTTCTCAATCCAGGAGATCACCCCAGAAGAGTGTGAATTCGAGGAGTTTTTGTTCGATCACGATAACATTAACGCCACTAGTGCGTTCCTCTTCGAACCTGCTGCTGTTTCTGCGCCCGACAATGACTACGAGTGTTTCACTTTCTCGAACGATCTTAGCCACTCACCACCCGAGTTTGAATCCTTCGAATTTCCGGATGAGTTACCTGAACCATCCAACTCGGTCGCTTACACTCGTTTTGAACCTTTGCTGGAATCCTTTGAGTTCGAGACCTTTTCACCAATCTTGCCTTCAATCGTTTCACCTCCAACGCTCGAACTCAAGCCTTTGCCGTCTCACCTTAAGTACTCTTACTTGGGTGAGAACGAGACCCTCCCTATTATCATCTCGGCTTCTCTAGCTCCAGAGCAAGAGAAAGCCCTTCTTGCGGTTTTGCACAGCAATAGGCAAGCTTTTGGCTGGTCCATGGCGGACATCAAGGGGATTAGTCCCCTGATCGTTGAACATCACATTCATTTGATGGATGATGCCAAACCAGCCAGGGATCCACAAAGGCGACTCAACCCAGTCATGAAGGAGGCTGTGAAAAAGGAAATCGTGAAGTGTCTGGATAGTGGTATCATTTACCCTATCTCTGATATCCAGTGGGTTAGCCCCATTCACGTTGTCCCCAAGAAATCATGCATAATGGTCATTACTAACGAGGCGAACGAGTTAATCCCTACTCGCACCCAAACTGGGTGGCGAGTATGCATCGATTACAGAAAACTCAACGCCGCAACGCGGAAAGACCACTTTCCGCTACCTTTCATTGACCAAATGCTTGAACGATTGGCCGGACACGAGTACTACTGCTTTCTTGATGGCTACTCCGGCTATAATCAGATTCCCATCGCTGAAAAAGACCAGGACAAGACCACATTCACTTGTCCTTTCGGCACGTTCGCATATCGTAGCATTCCCTTTGGATTATGCAATCCGCCCGCTACCTTCCAGCGGTGTATGATGGGAATCTTCTCAGACATGGTGGAGAAATTCCTGGAGATCTTCATGGACGATTTCTCCATCTTCGGCGATTCCTTTAACGAGTGCTTGCTGCATCTTGATGCTGTCCTTACCCGATGTAAGGACAAGAACCTCACTTTGAATTGGGAGAAGTGCCACTTCATGGTGCGCGAAGGTATTGTCTTAGGACATATCATTTCGCAAAATGGCATAGAGGTTGACAAAGCGAAGATTGAGGTCATTTCCAATCTCCCTCCTCCCAGATGCATCAGAGACATCCGAGCCTTCCTTGGCCATGCCGGTTTCTATAGACGATTCATCAAGGACTTTAGCAAGATTGCTAGGCCCTTGACTCTTCTACTGGCCAAGGACACGCCATTCGACTTCAACTCGAGCTGTGTGACTGCGTTCGAGTCATTAAAAAGCTCCCTCACTTCTGCTCCCGTTCTTTCTTCACCTGACTGGACGCACCCATTTGAGATTATGTGCGATGCATCCGACTTTGCCATCGGTGCTGTCCTTGGACAACACATCAACAAGATGCCGCACGTGATCTATTATGCTAGCCGAACCCTGAACGACGCCCAACTTAATTATACAACAACTGAGAAGGAATTCATGGCTATTGTATTTGCTTTAGAAAAGTTCAGTCCCTACCTCATCGGCTCTCCAGTCATTGTCTACACAGACCATTCTGCTCTGCGCCATCTTTTTGCGAAGAAAGATGCAAAATCTCGGCTAATACGTTGGATCCTCTTGCTTCAAGAGTTTGACCTTGTCATCAAGGACAAAAGAGGATGTGAAAACGTAGTCGCCGACCATCTCTCACGACTTCCTTCTTCGCCGTCGCCTCAACTTCCGATCAACGACATTTTTCCGGATGAACAACTCTTGACAGTATCTCGCGAACCCTGGTTCGCAGATATTGTGAACTATTTGGCCACAGGGTTACTCCCGACTGAATGGTCAAGTCAGGACAGACTTCGATTCTTATCCTAAGTAAAACACTTTTACTGGGACGAACCCTATCTGTTCAAGTACTGTCCCGACCAGATTATTCGTCGGTGTGTCCCTGACGATGAATTCAAGAGTGTGCTGTCATTTTGCCACGATCAAGCATGTGGCGGGCATTTTGGCCCCAGAAAGACAGCTGAGAAGATCTTGCAATGTGGTTTCTACTGGCCACAACTCTTCAAAGACGCTGATGACTATTGCAAGACTTGCTCCCGGTGCCAACACTTGGGCCGGATATCCTGGAAGAACGAGATGCCGCTCCAACCAATCTTGGTTGTGGAGATTTTCGATGTTTGGGGGATAGATTTCATGGGGCCATTTCCCAGCTCTTTCGGGAACTTGTACATCCTTCTCGCTGTTGATTACGTCTCTTAGTGGGTCGAGGCTGTGCCCAGCCGGACTAACGACAACAAGATTGTCCTTAGGTTTCTTAAAGAAAACATTTTCTCCCGGTTTGGGCACCCCCGAGCGATCATTATCGACAATGGAACTCATTTCTGCAATAAGACTTTCGAGGCCTTGATGCGGAAATATTCCATTAATCATAAGCTATCTACGCCCTACCATCCCCAAATCCGTGGGCAAGCCAAAGTTTCAAATCGGCAAATCAAGCAGATACTGGAGAAGACGGTTTCCAAGAACCGAAAGGATTGGTCGTTGAAACTCACTGAAGCCCTTTGGGCATTTCGAACGGCTTATAAAACCAATCTTGGCATGTCTCCCTATCGGCTTGTGTACGGAAAGGCTTGCCACCTCCCGGTCGAAATAGAGCATCGTGCATTTTGGGCGATAAAGGAGCTGAATCTGTCTCTCGAAGATGCGGGCAGCCATCGGAAGCTGCAACTGAACGAATTGAGCGAGCTTAGGGATGAGGCTTACGATAACGCGGTTGTCGTTAAGAACCGAACGAAGGTGTTTCACGATAAACACCTTTTGCGCAAAACTTTCGTACCTGGTCAACAGGCACTACTTTACGACACCCGGCTACACTTCCATACAGGAAAGCTCAGATCTCGCTGGAAATGGCCGTATTTTGTGCGGAATGTGTATCCGCATGGCGCTGTAGATTTAGACAATCCAAAGGACGGTTCATTTTTCAAAGTAAATGGACACCGACTTAAACCGTACCTTAGCGCCGAACCAACAGAGGAGCTCCTGGTCTTACAGGAGCCGGTTTACCCTGCATAATCTTCCTCTGCCTACCACCAAACTTCGGTTATCCAGCCAAGAACAGTGGACACTGTTCCAAATAAGTTTGGGGGTATATATATACCATTTTGTATTTATGTGTGGATATTCTTTTCCATTTTTACTCTTTAAAAACATAAACAAAAAAAAAATTGTATATCTAACCGACAATTTTGACCCTTCAAATGATCTCTTCATGCTATGACAGTGAGGACACTGTCCAATTTATGTTTGGGGGTACGCTCGGTACGCATTTCTAACCTTCGCATTCATATGTATATTTTGCATCTGCATATAAAAATCAATAAAATCCATAAAAATCAGAAAATTTTCTAAAAACATAAAAACTTTTATGTCAAGTTAGCTAGTGGGAGAACTCTGATTCAACATTTCGACGGTTTTGTTTGATAAGATAAGAATAACTAAATCTTATTTTTATATTTTGAAAACCTGAAAGATAACTCTCCTTTGAAGTTAACTATAGATGATATACGTCTTTACATCACACTACACGTGTCGTGAGTTTAGGAAATTAGATGACAAGTCTTTTATGTCTAAAAAACTTTTAAATGGATAAATGATTTTCTGAGGATCAAATAGGTTTGTTATGAAATAAGTAATATCAAGAATAGTTTATGAAGTGAAGCGAATATGAAGGAATGTTATTGATGCCTTAATTGGAACTAATTCTGAAGAATAACCCATCTGAAACTTGATTGGAATGATTACACACCTAACCCACTAAACACGTCTTTTATCCAAAATAACTGAACTGCCGGTTATATCTCCGTTCGCATTGAATCATCATAATTTTCATGCTAAAGTGTCTTTTGTTTTTGGGCCTAGGGAACTTGAGTAATTAAGTCCGCTGGGGTGTCTCTACACCTAATGCCCTAAAGCCAACTGGTTTGGGTGCATTGGCCCAAAGCTCGTTAAGAAGCCTAGACAGTCCAGATTAAAACAAAGTCAAGCAAGTGTTCTCTCCGAGTTAAAATTCCTAACGGTTCTTTGTGTGAGAATAATCTTGACAAAAGACAGGCTTTTATAAAAAAATATTTCTAGCGGAGATATGAAGGTTTTATTCTATGATAAAGACTATTGCATGTTCACAGAGGTGTGTATGAAATGAAAACAAGAAATAGGTGGAGTGAAAAATAAGACCTAGTTTCCTGTTAAGGAAGATAGAAATTCTGAAGTTGAAACCTTACTGGAAAACGAAACTTGAAAAATGCTTAACTCTTTATAAAACTTATGTGATCCTTTTAAAAATTTTATCTGGGCTTTATTGTATGACATGATGACTTTATTCAACCCTTCTGGAACTTAACGACACTATTTGCACTGCACGTAAAGACATATAAAATCTTAAGTTAAATAAGAAGCGAGATGTGAAAAATAAAGGTTCGATAGTCTAGACTTAGGATAATAGAATTGTTATTTTCTATAACAAAACTTTAGGGTTTGAATCATAGTTATTTTGCAAAACTAGCTTGACCGGATTTTGTGGGTAGTATCCGCTGAAAACCCTCAGGAGACAACACTCCTCCTACTAGGGACACTAGAGGTTTAACGGCTTGCTGCACATGCTCAGTGCAATCGCGTTCCCTGCGAAAGTGAGGTCAGGAATTTTTTTTGTGAATAAATTGGCATTGCTCGGGACGAGCAAATGATAAGTTTCGGGGTATTTGTTCATATCATATTTTTGCATTTTTATACCGCCCATTTTTTATCACATTGCTTATCGGTAGGTACTCTTGAGCCGTGTTTGCCAGTCAATTGCAGGATACAGGTTCTCAGCTCTAAACAGTGAAATTCATGGAAAAGCACGACAAATTCCGGATTACTGCCAACCACAAATAAAACACCGGTCTCCGCTCTCTATCCGTATGTTGCCGCACACCAGTTTAAGGGATAAAATGGCAAATCAATGTCATTTTCATGCACAAAGCTCAATGTCAACACAAGATCCAACATATCTATACGGAGCTCAAGAAAATCATGGCAAAAGATCCACATCACATCACCTTTTGATCTGCTGAAAATCTGGAAGAAATGTGAAGGGATTCTGAGAAAAGTACTATACCAAACTCAAGAGGACTACAAACCATGGAAACCCTGAAAATTCATCATCCCAATTACCTAGAAAGGCCGCGGAACCGCGGTATAAGCATGCTTAGGCCGCGGATCCGCGTCCGTACAGGCTTGTCGGCTGATGAATTTTCAGGGGCTGTTTTGTCTTTTCATGATGGTCCATAATGTTGCCCTAGAATTTCTGTTTCCTGCCTATAAATAGTCCAGAACTTGCCAAAGACAAGGGTGCTTATTCTTGTATTTAGATTTTAGAATACATGTTGTTGTTCTTCTTCCTCTTCTCATCTCTTCTCCATTAAAACCTTGTAGTGAGCTTTTGTGAGTGAAGTGATGAATAAATAGTTCTTGTTGTTACCATGCTTGTCTTATTGTTAATTATAATTTCTTGAAATTTTCATTTTGCTAATCTAGTTGTTGTTATTTGTTGTTTGTTTCTTTCTTCTTCTAGTTTTTCTTTATCCTTAACAACAATGATGCTTAAGCTTGATCCTTGCCAAGGTGAGGTCTCAAATAGCTAGTTGTAATCTTCTAACCTCTTTCTTTCTATCTTCCTCCTTTTGTTTTATTTTCTTTTTCTTATAATGGGTGAGTAGTTTTCATACTTGTTAGGGTAGGATAAGGAAATTTTGAGAGAAGGAAATCTCTCTCACTCTTTTCTTGCCCAACATCTTAATTCGGACTCCCGTTAATTGAACCACAATCCGCTCCCTACGGCACCCTATCTTACATGATAGCGGTGATTCCTTAGTGAGACCGGTTGTGGTTGAATTAACCGGAGGTTAAGGCTAAGAGCCAAGAACGGACGGACAAGCACCAAAAGGAAGAACTTATGCGTTGGAAAGCCTAGCTTATACTCGCAAGTTCCTTCCTAGTCGTGCTAATCCCCGTTGTTGCCGATTACCGTAACACCGATATTAAGAGTGGCAACGAAAGAAGTGAGTGACTCCTAACTTAAACTAACCTAATCCTAACCCTAACAATCTCTCTTTATATATCATTTTAGCACATAGTTAATCTAAAAACAAACCTGGACATTTGGATTTAACTCGTTAAAGCACATAGAAAAAGATTCCCATCTCCCTGCGGACGACCCATACTCAACCGACAAGCTACAAGCGAAACCGTCTTGATTGCGGTAATTAACTAAGCACGCAAAAACTCTACCAATCAGACAACATGAAATATAAAACTGCATAAATAAAGTCGGCTCACAACGAGCTCGACACCAGAGTACAAAATAATATACATCGTCCTCACAACTGGTCTCTAAGTAAATACATAAAAGTAGATGGAGAGTACTAGATACAACAATGTAGAAAACTGGAAAATAAACAGATACCGCAAAAAACCCACTTATCAGCAAAAGGGCTAACACGCCAACTGCAGTGGTATCTGTATCAAAAGATGCAAGAAAGCAGCCTGCCGCGACTACTCTGAGGGGCAACCTGCAAACACTGTGGCACAACGGGGGTGAGTTGCCAACTCGTGAATAGTAGATAACATATAAAGGAAATCGCGAGTATGCACGTGCTGCGATACTCTAACCTAAGCCAACAGATAACATCTATATGATGAGCTATGTGAACAATAATCATGCAACAAGTGCGATCTAATAACATCTCTATATGATAAGCATGGTATGCAATAATTGTGCATAACTGGTGAAATCTAATAGCATCTATATATGATGAGCAGGATATCTAATAATTGTGCATAACAGGTACTATAGCTACAGGATGAGATGCAAAATAATGAATGCTGAGCATGAGAATAAATATCATCTACACAAAATGTCAACGTGGAAGAATAACCGGTGTCCTGTACAGCTCATAGAATCGGGAATACCTAGCATCGGCACTCGAAAATATCACAAAATCATCATGTCAAACATCGACACGCAAATCCTCAAGTATCGGGCTCCGTCTGCGGAATCGGCCATCGGCCCCGGTAGTACGGGTCATCCCGTATCCATCTATCGACTCTGGTCAGTATCCTTTGGATAACCGCCAGATCTAACCAATCACCGGTAGGTACTAGCCACCCTGCCAGGCTCATCGTCTACTCCACGAAAAACATTTCTCGCCCCGGGGAACCATACCGGGTCCACGACGAACCCGCAAATGGATCATCCAACTCCTCGAATCGGGTTTCAAGCACACGTCTCAGAACCGAGAAAACGCGTGGTGGACGCACCAAAATATCATATCAAGGGAAACCGGGTTTTTAAAACAGTGCGTATTTTCTTAAAATAATACCTTGGTTCCCCCAATCCAGAAATCACATAAACCCAAACTCAATGCGCAAATCCAAGAAATGCGTCGTATGCCAATAAGAGTAAAAGAAAGGAAAAACCGCTCTTTTAAGAAGATCCAGTTTTGAAAATATCTCATGCGGTCCTTTAGTTTTTAATGATGCCAATATCATCCATGTATGTAACATATGTATATATATGTATGGATGTGCAAAAGAATATATTCGCAATGTGAGTGTAGCAATGTACATGTGCACTAATATGAATATACGATGTATATGTGCACAAGTATAGATATATAAAGGACGGTATGCACTAATGTGAATATACAGTGTACATGTGCACAAGTAGTGATGTATCAATGAAGGTATGCACTAATATAAATATACAGTGTATATGTGCGCAAGTAGTGATGTATCAATGAAGGTATGCACTACTGTGAATATATAGTGTACATGTGCGCAAGTAGTGATGTATCAATGAAGGTATGCACTAATGTGAATATACAGTGTACATGTGCGCAGGTAGTGATGTATCAAACAATATGTGAATATGCGATAAGTCATGACAATCATCAATGATGCGGCAATCAAACGATATGTAATTCGTAGCAATCCTATAGTGCAAGTGTCAGGGCAATCACTAACGGTGTGAGTGTATCATACAAATAGTGCTCGTGCATCTTTAACCATTAGTGACAGTGCAGTGTTATATACTACCAATTCTATATGCAACAAGAAGGTATGCTACAATAGTCCATATGAACATCTACGACTAAATATCCTATCACGCCCTGACGCTTAACGCCATACGGGCGATTTCCCCGTAGATGTTAAATCTTCTCACCTGGTTGCGTGCTACACGTAGTCGACCGCCTGCTTCCCTTTCTCCGCGGCGCTCGAAGTCCCCGCCTACGAACCTAGAATTTTACACAAAGTAACACACGTAATGCAAAAACCCTGCAAAACGCGATATCACGATCAAAGGAAAAACTTGCATTGGAAACTAAACGTGCGTGCACTCGATACGTCAAAGCGTGTGTGACCTCACCAGAAAGCACCCCGACTCGCTGTGTCGTGCAGTGCACCACAGACCCATCACACAATACACACGTGTCGTACGAGTTAAAAAGTATCGAAAAAGGGGTTTTAAGCACCAGATTTTGACTCGAGTGAAAATATAGAATGTTGCATATACCAACAACCCTAATTATACAGCAGACTACTACAGACCCAAACCCAACAACCACACGCATCTTCTGGCCACAATTTGCGGCCAGACAGAATAAATCTGTGGCCTTAAGGGGGAGAGGGGGCCCCGTGCTTCGTGTGTGTGTCTCTGGCTTGGTCACTATGCTACAGTATCATCAACTTTTTCCTGAAGTACCCGGGTCAAGAGCAGATCACAGAATGGCTAACAAATCTAAAATAAATGCTAATTTACACTAATTTGAAACAATCTGGTCTTTTAATGAAATATGAAGCAAAACTTAGTTTAAATGGCCATAAAAACACTTAGTTAAGCTACACCAACCATAAAAACCATCACTTGGCCAAATCTTCACCCAAATCACCATAACTAGCACTAAATCACATTAAACACTAATCTTAAGCTTAAATAACCATATTTTGTAAAAGCAAGAAGTCAAGTGTAAAGATTATACCTCTAGGGATCCTAGGATGCAGGAGAAGGAGAAGAAGAAGGGAAGAATAAGAGGGGGTGCTGCGGCTGTTGGTGATGCTGCTGCTATTGCTGCTGCTGAGCTGCTGCTGTTTTTGCTGCTGCTGCTGCTTCAGATGCTGCTGCTGTTGCTGTTTTTGATGTTGCTGCTGCGGTTGCCTCTGCTGCTACTACTGTTATGTGTGTGCAAGTGATAGGGAGAGAGATGTGAGGAAAGGAGTGGAAGTTTGAGGGTGTGAGAGAGTGGGGGTTTTAGAATAAAAGGGGTGAGATTAGTGGGGCCATACCTCAAGCCATCCCTCCCTCTCTCTCCCCTCACTCAAGTCAAACCCCAAAACAAAACAAAATTTTAAATTTAAATTAACTAAATGATATGCTTAAGTTTATCATGGCTACTTAAACCATTCCTAACCCTAAACTTAGCCCTAGATAACATGCACATGTGTGTGCAAGCCTAGGAAAAATCTAATAAAATATTCATTAAATAGGATAAAATATTTGAAAATCAATTTGGTAAACTTTTTATTAAAAACCAAATATTAAAGTATAATTAGCCACTAATCACATCCTAAAGTGTTACAATTTCAAAATCGAGCTATAGCCTCATTATTTTGATGTGTCTGATATGACACTGAAATCTTTTAAATTGTAAACCTCTTAACACTATTCATTAAAATAGCAGGACGCGTATCTTAAATAAAATATCTATTATATTTCATACTATCACGTCTGCTTTATGCCGTGACATATATATATATATATATATATATATATATATATATTCGGTTACATTGTGCTTATACCTATATACAGGTCATTTGCATTGATATGTTCTACCTGGGATTACATGATAGATAGTGTTGCATTATGATACATATGCATATCATTTATTATGTTAGTACAGATTATGACAGTACTATACTTATGACCTAGGTATCATCGTACATTTCGATTTCTACCTTTAGAGGTACTTTTATTCACTGAGTTGGCAACTCATCGCCTTTATGCCACAGTTTCTTGCAGGTTTTACTGCTTGGATTATCAGCGGCTTTGGGCACACATTCCTTTCGGTGATTGCTTTGGTAAGTGAGTTCCTATTTTATCGTACTCACACTTGGTTATTCATATATTCTTGTATTTAGTGAAAAATTCATCAACTTAGAAAGGGTATTTTGTGAACTTAGAAGCGAGACTTAGAGTTGTGTCTTGTGTTGTCGCACTCTTTGTAGTCGACCATTTTAAATTGTTGGTTTTGTTTCGCTTTCTTTCTTCACCATTGTGCGTCGTATATTGTTTGCTTGTTTTCTCCACCGTATGGGCGTAGAAGATAGCTCCCTTTGGGATGCTATTTATATTATTAGGTTGTATCGGGTTATACAAAAATGCAAAGGAGGTGCTATCGACTTTCAAAACGTCATAGATGCTTTTGAAACATACTTAGTTAAATTTAAACATCATTTAAACTGATTCCATCTAATGACTATTTTAAACTCACCTCCAATATTTTTCAAAAAGGGTTTAGATTCCGGGTTTCGGCTTACTTGAACCGCGTCGACGTCTTTAGATGTCACGTGATTTAAGTGCCAGTCATGTGCCACATTTAGGTCGTAACAATTTGGAAAATAAGATATACAAAACCATGCTTCATGGTTTTCTTTCTCTTGGATGGTCAACTTTTGAAAATTCTCTCACCATTTTGATTATCTCTCTTCTCTAGCCTTTCTCGAGCTCCTCCTCCTTCTTCTTCATCTCTTACCCTACCATCTCATGTGTTAAGAATCAAGGGTAGAAGAGAGAAAGATATTCACTTTGAGTAACTAACTACATCCCTAGGCACTCTAGATTACCAACCGAGAGTCCCTAGTTGCTTCACTAGATTTTTAGTGTAGAGCTAGAGCCATGATCAACATCTCTCGGGAAGATCATCTTCGACGGAGGAAGACCGGCGGCCAAGCTGTTAGGAATATGTATACCCTAGAGGCCATTATTGTACATTGATGTATATTATAGTGGATTCTTGGACATATATATAGAGTACTTTCTTGCTCGACATGTTAGTATGCTATCCGGTTACTCTTTATCTTAACATGTTGACTGGTATTCTTATACTGTCTTTCTCGTACATGTTGATAAAGCCATTAGGATATGTGCTTGACTTCCAGTATTATGATATGGATCATACTACTGGGACCTGGATAGTCTACAAGCACATCCTTTAATTGTTCCCAGTCGAGGGAATATCGAGACAGGGTATCGATATTCCAGAGTAGACTAGTGTGTACGTTTCTTGACCCTGTTTGGGGGCGATGGTTGATCCCATAGCCATTGGTGTTTGACATCAAAGATGTTGGATATAGTGCCCTCTAAGTCAATTATTGGATCGCAGATACGTGATTGCAATGATTGAGGAAGGACCTATACCGACATGACTGTCTTACTCGAGATGATAGTATGCTATATGGTTTTTCTTTATCATCGTATACATGCTTTAGTTCACTATTGCATGTTGATAGAGCCCATAGGATTCTTGCTTGACTGCCAGCAGTATGATGGCGATCATATACGTAGGAGCTGGGGTCTATAAGTACATCCTTAAAGTGTCCCTAGTCGTGGGAGATTCGAGACAGGGCATCGATACACCAGAGTAGACTAGTGTATACAGTCGAGACCCCGACGAGGGGCGGTGGCCGGTCTCACAATCCATTGGTGTCAGTTAGTTCACCTAAGATGTATACATGTGCTCATTGAGTACACCGTACAGGACTCGCCGGGAACATGCTAGTTGGTATTATATATATCGTCAGATAGCAGTTCCCTGGTGACATGTGTACAGGTTAGTTTTTCCACCAGAGATCGTTATTTGTCTCATGTGAGTTCTCACTGTGCTTTGATTTCTACCTAACCACGCTCAAAGGAGACGTGCATGTTAGTTGTATGTATGCTCTAGAGGCCAGTATTGTACAGATGATGTATATTATATTGGATGCTTGGATATATATAGAGAGGACTTTCTTGCTCGATATGATAGTATGCTATCTGGTTGCTCTTTACTTTTACATGTATACTTATCTCTTTATACTGTCTTATCGTTTCATGTTGGTAAAGCCCTTAGGATGTGTACTTGACTACCAAGACTATGATGCGGATCATACTAGTGGGGACATGGTAGTCCATAAGTACATCCTTCAAGGTCCCTAGTCGTGGGTGTATCGAGAAGGGGCATCGATATACAAGAGTAGACTAGCGTATACGCTTCTCGACCCATGAGATGGGTGATGGATGATCCCATACCCATTGGTGTTTGACATCAGAGATGGTATACGGGTGCTCAGTGCAGACTGGGTACACTGGACGGACTCGCCGAGAACTCCCAGATGGTATTATACCTCACGACAGATGGCAATTCTCTGGTGACACTTGTGCAGGTTACTCTGTAGACCCGAGATCGTCATAGAGTCTTGTGTGATTCCCACTGTGCTTTGATTTCCACCTTACCACGTCCATGAGGGCGTGCAAAACGGTGGTTTTTGGGTACAGTCTCGAGTCACATGGAGACAATGAGCGATAGGAGGGGTTTCGTCTCTCCCGGTATTGGGGGTTGATGTTGCGCAGTGCTCGATTGGCCGTAAGAGGGAAGTCCCTGGCCAGGGCTGATATAGAGATTTACTGGTAAGTGTTACCAGTAGTTTCTTGAACCGTTATGAGTCTCACATCGGCACGACTTATCGGTTATTGGGGTCTGACGTTTACCACCCCTAGACTTGATATGCGACATATCGGACGAAGAGACCGGACTGTACGGGAAGTGTTACCGGCAGGCTTTTACAGGAGTTGGAGCCGGCTTGCTTGCTGATCTTCTGATCGCTCAATACCCGGGTAGCCGTTACGTCCAGCTAGTATCGCTGATGGCTTGTGGGTGCGTGATGTGATCATCACCTACTGCCGGCGTATTGACGAGTCTTTAGAGTCCTACATAGAGGTTTTACTGGCTCAGGAAAAACGAAATAGGAGCGCATATGTGATATGTGCAGGACCTAGAATAATGCGTGTATGTGATACCGTATTCTATTCTCGCGACTTTTTGTATCGGTCGTATATATATAGGATATAGCCGGGTTATCGAATCAAGTGTTGATTCGATAAGGCGATTCATTGGATGTTAGCCGGTTATATGTGATATGACCGGATTATTAAGTCAAGTGTTGATTTAATAATTAAGTGTATAATTGTATATTAGATATACTAATTTACACTTGCTAACACTTGTTCACTTAGGGTTTTTTCTTATATTCACACTACTTTAACATATATATGATATATGCTAAAATGTGTTATCATATTGTATCATGGTTGATGATACAACATTCATATGTGTATGAGACATACACCATCCTATTTTTTATGATTGAGTTTAATGTTTAAAAGTAATTACAAAATTAGTGGAAAATTAGAAAATGCATGAAGCTTGTGGATGCATTGACTAAACTCCACTAGATTTGTTTTTACTTTGGACTTTAACCTAACCATCACACACTTAGCTATGGTTATGGATCTACAAGGGTTAGTATATGATACCCACTCACCATGGTTAGCACTCTCACTTAATCATTATCCTCATTTTCTTTTCTTTTGTTCATCATCTTCTTCTTCATTGAGCAAGAGAAAAAGCTTGCTAGGGTTTTGAAAAAAGTGAGATGGATTATGAGAAACAAAAATCCAAAGAGAACCCACTTCCTATTTCTTCATCCTCTACTAGACTAGCACTTTAGTTTAGCGTGTTTACTTCACTAATTCTCTAGTTGGTGAAGTAGGAGCTTGAGTCGGAATTCCCTCGACGTAGATCATCTTCGGCCTCGGAGACTTCAAGCAAGGTCGCATCTTCCGCCTCGTGAAGCCATGCAAGGGTCCGGGAGAACCACGATCGCAGCGAAAGGACTTCATCAAGGAGCTAAAGAAGTGGAGGACCGATCTACAAAGGTTGTATTTCGTATCCCTTTAGAGTAAAGTTGTTTACTTGCTATATGATTCGCCTAAACTCTAGTATACGATCTTGCTTAGGGTTGTTCGGCAAATAAAAAATTTAATTTTGGCTTGGTCGATGCCTTGTAGAGCCTTGTTAGTGTGCCTAGTAACCCTACAGTGGTATCAGAGCCTAGCTAGAGCATTAGGCGATGTGTTAACGAAGTTAAAACCCCGATCGAACCCGAAAACGTCAAAACGACCCCCTCTCTGGACTTTTTTCAAAATCTGTGATTTTTCAGTATTAAAAATATCTAAAAAATTCAGCAGGGTTTTCTAAGCATTAGTGTGCAAAACGAGTACCTGAATCGTATGGACGACCGCGGTTCCGCGGCAAATACCTCCTTAAGCCGCGGAACCGCGGCAGTACAGTGACATTGGGATTATGGTTTTGTACAGTAATGTTCAATTCTGCTGTTGGATTTTTATGGGTATTTTAAATTTGACTCAAGTGTTGAGTATTCAAGGGTTTATTTTGTAATCGTAGATTCGATCGGGAATTTTAAATTCGTTATTGTTTTCCGGATAATTTAGAAAGTATTAAAATGTTCGAACGGATTTCATTATCTCAATTTTTCCCAGCACGAAAAACATTCAAGTGTTGAATTTTTCTCGGGTTTAAATCTTTCGAAAATACGTGCATGTGACGCGATGGACCCTCTAGAAGACAACAAACCTTAACTCGATTATGTGATCGTCCTGAACTGCCCTTTGAACCTTAAGGTTTGGGGCAGTACGGCGTGCCACATGTGAGGCATTGGCTTGACCCTTCTACGGCTGGACCGTTGCTACTGTGACGTATTCTGGAATGTTTGAACTCCGCTCAAGTGTTGAGCTATTTTTGGAAATCTTGGGTATTTGATTATTTGATCGGAAAGATTAATACTGTCTATTTATCTGGAATGTGATACAATATGTGGAATTCATAAAGTTAGGCATGAAATGCGGAATATGTGATATTTCGGATTTACGATGTCTAAAGAGATTGTGGATTCCAAATGTTGTAGTTTTACACTTTCTTTTCTGTGACCGTAAGTGTAATATGTGATATCGCCGGTTTCGTTGCTATATGTCAACGACAATTGGGATGCGCATATTTACTTACGTTGATGACATGTGATGTTCTGTGTTGCTGGATATGTTATATTGGATCGTCGCGTTATGAATAGCCGATGGATTTTATGTGAGATGAGAGCTTTTATTTTCATTCATGTAAATTTAAATGTATGTAATATTCTTTTATTGGGGCACTTCCGGGATGAGGTTGATGTCACCTTTTGTATATTACTTACTTTTCCGCACTAGGATAGACCCAAGGAGGAGAGCACAAGTAACCGGGTTCTGGAGTCCAGTGGGAGACCAACTCGAGGAGTCGAGTCCGGGTCTCCTAACTCTAGAATTGGTAGGGTTACTTGCCGCTCTCGTAGGGGTCTAGGGGTGTGGGTTTGGCTATTCGTCGCGACCGTGGAATCCGTGTTTTATAGAGGCTCAAAATAAAACACGGACGTCCTAGTATATCCAATGTTTCATATGTTTCTTCTGCTGCGATATCTGTGATATGATCATTTGATGTGCTGTGATAGATACTGTATATAGTATATATGATATATTATATAGGCGTTGCTTATGTTTTACACCCGCGCTTGCCCTGTCCTGCTCTGTCGTTAGTTACGTAACCTAACGGTGCACGAGGGGACATCGAGGCGAATGCAGATGGCATAAGTATACGTCGTATTTATCTGTGATGTTTAGGTGACTTAAATGATGGGACCTCATTAATGTGATTAATTAAAGAAAAGACACCTAAAAGATGTTGTAGAATCAAATTTTTTTAAAAAGGGTAGCTACAGTTTTGCTTTGCATAGCGGTATATATGCTATACCCTGCACCTTATTCGATGAGGAAAGAGCCGAGATCCCTTCACCGGGAGTGACCTCTTTAGCAAAACTGGCAGATGCTACAACACTCGGTTTGTTTTTGATTGCTTTTGGAGTTTTACTTTGCATAATGATGTATATGATATATCCTGCACCTTATTCCATAAGGAAAGAGCCGAGATCCCTTCACCGGGAGTGACCTCTTTAGCAAAACTAATGAAAGCCTCAAAATCACTCCATTTCAAAATTCACATGATTCTACGACGATATCAAGTTCATTACGCAATAGGTTTTCAGAAAAACCTGTCGTAGCCCTCCGTCATTTCAGATAAGAACTATTTAGTATTCGTGCTGCGTTTGTTGGCCTTTGTCAAGGCGTAGTGTGGGGTAGCTAAATGGTGCTTATCTGTCCATGCATATGATGCAGATTGTTTTGGGGTAGTCGTATGACCTTGTTGGCCTTTGTCAAGGGTCGTGCGGGTGGGTTTGATTCAATCAAGAAATGACGGGTTGAACTTGACTGACATCCTATGATTTGTTGGCCTTTGTCAAGGTCATAGGGTTTAGGGGAAAAATATTATCGGGAATTTCAAGTGTTGAGATTTGCAATGAGATTGCATACCTTCTATGAGATAGTTGGATCCCAATACAGACTGCGAGTAATTGTTACTCCCGGGAGAGTTTTACACAGGACAATTAGCCGATCAAGTAGGTGTCTAGAAAGATGTCAACGGGGTTACACCTTTGGGAAAACGAGGTTTACTTTAATTAGGTCCGTACGAAAGCACGGGGAACCTCCCTCAAAGTACCGACACTGGCCTGGCTGAAAGATTGGCGAAGTTGTAGGGTGTAATTAATCCCGGCTAGTCTTTCCTTTTAGGGGTTGAAGGAAGATTTGAAAAAAACAGTGGGAGCCATCCTGATTAGATAAAATAATATCCAATCTGATCTTGCAAGAGCATATGCTAAAGTGTTTTCTTCTCTCTCTCTCGAGATAGCGACCATATCATGCCTTAATAAAGATAATAATATGGATGTATTGACCGAACCCGCATGTTATACTGTGCTGGGGAACGTTGGTTCCGTTCTTTCTTATAAGAGTTATAAGACTGAACAGGATATAGGGGAATACCAGGATTCCAATGCCACCCGAATGAAGAAAGTACATGTTGATGCATTTTCTTCGGGTGTGTTCGTTACAGAGAACTGTTTCTCCATTTCCTCTACGTCCTGGGTATTAGATACCGGGTCAGGATCCCATATATATAATCAGTTACATGGGCTTAGGAAAGGTAGAGAACTTGGAGAAGGTGATAAAGACATAAGAGTTGGAAATGGTGCAATTGTTGCAGCTAAAACCGTCGGGGAATATCACCTTGTATTGCCAACTGGTAATACATTGATTCTGAACGAATGTTATTTCATGCCGAACCTGATATGCAACATTATATCGGTTTCTTTGTTGAGTAAAGAGGGATATAATTTTGTATTACAGGATAATGTTATGAACATTTTTCTAAACCAAAAGTTGGTTGGATCAGGCACGATGTGCAATGGCATTTATGTTCTAAATCAATCAACAGTTCTGAGCATAACAAACACACACAAGAGGAAGAGTTCAGAAATGAATGAATCCTTCTTGTGACATTGTAGACTGGGTCACATCAATGCGACACGACTAGCTAAGTTGCATAAAGATGGATATTTGAATCCATTTGAATTTTCATCTTATGACATTTGCCAGTCATGTCTCAAAGGAAAGATGACCAAAACTTCGTTTACGGGACACGGAGAGAGAGTTACGGAACTCTTGGGACTGGTACATAGTGATGTATGCGGCCCCATGTCTACACATGCCAGGAATGGTTCTGCGTACTTCATTACATTCACTGACGATCTCTCTAGATTCGGATATGTGTTCCTGATGAAACACAAATCAGAAGCTTTTGAGAAATTTAGAGAATATAAACAAGAAGTCGAGAACCAAACCGGGAAAAGTATTAAAATCCTTCGATCTGATCGAGGAGGTGAATACTTGAGCAATGAATTCCTGGACTTCCTAAAAGAGAATGGGATTCTCTCCCAGCTGACTCCTCCATATACACCACAGCACAATGGTGTATCTGAACGGAGGAACCGCACCCTATTAGATATGGTGCGCTCTATGATGAGCACAGCTGTGTTACCTATTTCCTTCTTGGGGTATGCACTGGAGACAGCGGCATACCTATTGAATCAAGTTCCATCTAAATCTGTACCTACCACACCATATGAGATATGGAGTGGGAAGAGACCATGTATTAAACGTGTTAAGATATGGGGTTGTCCGGCCTATGTTAAAACGCAAAATCCGGACAAACTCGAGGCACGGTCAGTTCGATGCAAGTTTGTGGGATATCCCAAACATTCACATGGATATCTTTTCTCCCATACTGAGGAACAAAAAGTGTTTGTTTCTCGACATGCCACCTTTTTAGAAAAGGAATTTCTTACAAAAGAAATTAGTGGCGACCAGGTAGAACTGGAAGAAATTCCGGCTACACAAACTCAAACTGAAGATTTAGTGGAACCAGAGGATTCGGTAGTTCCCAACGAACCTCAGCCTCTCCACCGATCTAGTAGGGTTCCTCACCCACCTGAGAGATACTAAGGTTTTCTCATGGACGGTGGGAGCGAGGATTGCATCATGGTTGATGATGACCCAACTAGCTTCGAGCAGGCCATCACGAGTGGGGACTCAGTGAAATGGCTGGATGCAATGCGGTCCGAGATGGAATCCATGTACACCAACAAAGTATGGACTGTGGATGTTGCTCCTGAAGGGGTAAAACCCATTGGGAGCAAGTGGATCTTCAAGAAAAAACTTGGTGTAGATGGGAAAGTAGAGACTTTCAAAGCTAGACTTGTTGCAAAAAGTTTTCGTCAAATACCAGGTGTGGACTATGACGAAATCTTTTCTCCAGTGGCTATGCTTAAATCCATCCGGATCATACTTGCCATCGCTGCATATCATGACTATGAAATCTGGCAAATGGATGTTAAGACCGCCTTTCTAAATGGTGATTTAGAAGAGTGCGTGTACATGACTCAGCCAGAGGGCTTCATAGATAGTGGGAGCAGCGGGAAGGTGTGCAAGCTGCTTAAATCCATTTATGGATTGAAGCAAGCATCGCGGAGTTGGAACATCTGCTTTTATGTCGTTATCAAAGAGTTTGATTTCGTCAAAAACGTAAATGAACCTTGTATCTACAAGAAGGTGGCAGAGAGTAAGGTTGTCTTCTTCGTATTGTACGTGGACGACATACTCTTGATAGGAAATGGCATTCCTATGCTGCAATCGGTGAAGCTCTTCTTATCACAAAGATTCTCAATGAAACATCTTGGTGATGCCTCCTGCATATTGGGAATTATGATCTATAGAGATAGATCTAAAAGGATATTGGGATTGTCCCAATCCAGGTACATTGACACCATACTAAAGAGGTTTAGTATGGAAGATTCCAAACGTGGGTTTTTACCCACGATCTCAGGGCTCACTCTCTCCAAAGAGATGTCTCCCAAGACTGATTTGGAGAGAGCTCGCATGCAAGGGATACCCTATGCTTCTGCAGTAGGCTCTATCATGTACGCGATGCTATGTACCAGACCCGATGTAGCATACTCACTAAGTGTAGTGAGTAGGTATCAAGCTGATCCTGGAGAGAGTCACTGGACAGCTGTGAAGAGCATTCTCAAGTACTTACGAAGGACTAAGGAGATGCTCTTGGTGTATGGTAACGGAGAACTCCAAGTGGAGTCCTTTACCGATTCGAGCTTCCAGAGTGATAAGGACGACTCTAAGTCGCAGTCGGGATTTATCTTTACCCTTTATGGAGGGGCGGTTAGCTGGAAGAGTTCCAAGCAGGAAACCGTGGCAGATTCGACGATGGAGGCTGAATACATCGCTGCCAACGATGCTGCCAAAAAGGCTGTCTGGATCAAGAAGTTCATTACTGAACTTGGAGTGGTTCTATCCATTGAGAATCCAATACCTTTGTATTGCGATAACAATGGAGCGGTGGCTTTGGCCAAGGAACCCAGGTCCCATCAGCGATCCAGGCATATTCTGAGGCGGTATCACCTGATCCGGGTGATAGTTGATCGCCGGGAGATCGAGGTCAGGTGGGTTGACACGAAGAACAACACAGCGGATCCACTCACGAAGGCCATTCCCCAGATACAGTTTGAGAGACTCTTCGGGATGCTCGGTATGCGATACTACAGCAGCTGGCCCTAGTGCAAGTGGGAGATTGTTAGTTGTATGTATGCCCTAGAGGCCAGTATTGTACAGATGATGTATATTATATTGGATGCTTGGACATATATAGAGAGGACTTTCTTGCTCGATATGATAGTATGCTATCTGGTTGCTCTTTACTTTAACATGTATACTTGTCTCTTTATACTGTCTTATCGTTACATGTTGGTAAAGCCCTTAGGATGTGTACTTGACTACCTGGACTATGATGCAGATCATACTAGTGGGGACATGGTAGTCCATAAGTACATCCTTCAAGGTCCCTAGTCGTAGGTGTATCGAGACGGGGCATCGATATACCAGAGTAGACTAGCGTATAGCTTCTCGACCGATGAGATGGGCGATGGATGATCCCATACCCATTGGTGTTTGACATCAGAGATGGTATATGGGTGTTCAGTGCAGACTGGGTACACTGGACGGACTCGCCGAGAACTCCCAGATGGTATTATACCTCACGACAGATGGCAGTTCTCTGGTGACACTTCTGCAGGTTAGTCTGTAGACCCGAGATCGTCATAGAGTCTTGTGTGATTCCCACTGTTCTTTGATTTCCACCTTACCACGTCCATGAGGGCGTGCAAAACGGTGGTTTTTGGGTACAGTCCTGAGTCAAATGGAGACAATGAGCGATAGGAGGGGTTTCGTCTCTCCCGGTATTGGGGGTTGATGTTGCGCAGTGCTCGATTGGCCGTAACAGGGAAGTCCCTGGCCAGGGCTGATATAGAGATTTACCGGTAAGTGTTACCAGTAGTTTCTCGACCCGTTATGAGTCTCACATCGGCACGACTTATCGGTTATTGGGGTTTGACGTTTACCACCCCTAGACTTGATATGCGACATATCAGACGAGGAGACCGGACTGTACAGGAAGTGTTACCGGCAGGCTTTTACAGGAGTTGGAGCGGGCTTGCTTGCTGATCTTCTGATCGCTCAATACCCGGGTAGCCGTTACGTCCAGCTAGTACCGCTGACAGCTTTGTGGGTGCGTGATGTGATCGTCACCTACTGCCGGCGTATTGACGAGTTTTTAGAGTCCTATATAGAGATTTTACTGGCTCAGGTAAAACGAAATAGGAGCGCATATGTGATATGTGCAGGACCGAGAATAATGCGTGTATGTGATACCGTATTCTATTCTCGCGACTTTTTGTATCGGTCGGTTATATATAGGATATAGCCGGGTTATCGAATCAAGTGTTGATTCGATAAGGCGATACATTGGATGTTAGCCGGTTATATGTGATATGACCGGATTATTAAGTCAAGTGTTGATTTAATAATTAAGTGTATAATTGTATATTAGATATACTAATTTACACTTGCTAACACTTGTTCACTTAGGGTTTTTTCTCTCATGCACACTACTTTAACATATATATGATATATGTTAAAATGTGTTATCATATTGTATCATGGTTGACGATACAACATTCATGTGTGTATGAGACATACACCATCCTATTTGTTATGATAGGGTTTAATGTTTAAAAGTAATTACAAAATTAGTGGAAAATTAGAAAATGCATGAAGCTTACGGATGCATTGACTAAAGTCCACTAGATTTGTTTTTACTTTGGACTTTAACCTAACCATCACACACTTAGCTATGGTTATGGCTCTACAAGGGTTAGTATATGATACGCACTCACCATGGTTAGCACTCTCACTTAATCATTATCCTTATTTTCTTTTCTTTTGTTCATCATCTTCTTCTTCATTGAGCAAGAGAAAAAGCTTGCTAGGGTTTTGAAAAAAGTGAGATAGATTGTGAGAAACAAAAATCCAAACAGAACCCACTTCCTATTTCTTCATCCTCTACTAGACTAGCACTTTAGTTTAGGGTGTTTACTTCACTAATTCTCTAGTTGGTGAAGTAGGAGTTTGAGTCGGAATTCCCTCGACGTAGATCATCTTCGGCCTCGGAGACTTCAAGCAAGGTCGCATCGTTCGCCTCGTGAAGCCATGCAAGGGTCTGGGAGAACCACGATCGCAGCGAAGGGACTTCATCAAGGAGCTAAAGAAGTGGAGGACCGATCTACAAAGGTTGTATTTCGTATCCCTTTAGAGTAAAGTTTACTTGATATATGATTCGCCTAAACTCTAGTATACTATCTTGCTTAGGGTTGTTCGGCACATAAAAAATTTAATTTTGGTATGGTCGATGCCTTGTAGAGCCTTGTTAGTGTGCCTAGTAACCCTACAGTGCAAACATGTATTTTTTGGGTACAGTCCCGAGCTACATGGAGGCAGTGAGTGGATCGTCGGGGATTCGTCTCTCCCGGTATTGGGGGTTGATATCGCACAGTGCACGGGTGGCCATCACTAGAAATCCTCGGCCGAGGTAGTGGAGAATTACTGATTTGGATCGGTAGTTTCTCAGGTGGTGATGGGCTTCATACCGACACGAATTATCGCGTTATTAGGGGTCTGACTTTTTCCACCCCTAGACTCGATTTGCGATACTCTTAGACGAACGGACCGGACTGTACGGATATTATCACTGTCAGGCTCAGTAGGGTTTATGGATGAGTTCGCTCGTCAGCTTCCCTTCCAATCAATACATAGGCAACCGTTACGTACAGCTTGTACCTCTGACGTGCTAGTGGTTATACCCAGTGCCAGTATGTTGATGAGTCATTAGAGTCCCCCATAGACAATTTCCCAAGTTCGGGCGAAACGTTGTAGAGGCCGTATGTGTTTATGGCAGGGTTCGGAAAATGCACGTGCGTTTACGCACGTGTCATATTTCGGGCAGATAATACTGGTGGGCTTTGGTTTAAGCCGGATCCGAGTATTATACTGTGTAGATATAATATCTTTGTCTCAGTTGTATTTGTATTCGGGCGTAATACAAATGCGGGTATGTTTATACTGTTACGGGGTTATCCTGAAATTCGTTTCAGGATCACTTTTGGAAGTTGCTAATTTCCAGTTTTCTATCACCCATATTTAACATTCGGTTAAATACGGATTTATCTTTTCGTCACTTGGGTGAGTCATGAGGGTGATGTGTGTGGAAGATTCTGGTAGTCGTGACTAGGCTTAGTGAGGTGTTCTTGATTCATTGGTTGCATTTAATGCTTGATGATGTGTTAAAATGACTCATGGTTTTGCATTAATGATGTAATGAGTCATGATATGTATGATAGCTTATGGTCACCCTCCCTTGTTCCTACACTCACCCCCTTCCTCTCTTTAAGTGGCCGGCCCCTTGATAGAATGGTGATTGATTAATTTTTTGGAAAAAAGAGAAGGAAATTTGCTTCAAGAAATTTCATTTGCCCATTTCTCATTTACCCGAATCCAAAAGGCAACTTCATTAACCGTTCGTCCATAGCTTTGGACCTAACGAGACAAAGTGTTCTACTCATTCTCTACATCAATCTTGGTTATCTCTTTTGGAAAACTTGATGATCGAGTTGCCTCGGTTCAGAGGCGGGAGCCCGTTTAAAGATCCGTCGACGTGGTGCCACCTGGACGAGAAAACTGGAGATTCAGGAGATCGGAGCAGCCGCAACAAAGCGTGTGATGATGGTTGAAGACCGAAAGACTCGGATCGTTCGGTATAACATTTCTACCCACTTTGTAGTTTGTTAGTTTAGCTTTAATGGCAGATCCGGGTTAAAGTACGCGATAGCGCCAGTTGTAAAAGTTTTTGTTCCGCATTTGGCGTCTGTTAGACGGCCGGGGTGCTACTGTGGACTTGCAGAAGAATGTACACAAGTGCTCATTTGAGAATGGGTACACCGAACAAGACTCACCGAGAACTCCTAGTTAGTAGTATACCTATCGTCAGATAGCAGTTCTCTGGTGACACTGGTACAGGTTAGTCTGTAGACCCGAGATCATCATAGAGTCTTGTGTGGCTCCCACTGTTCTTTGATCTCCTCCTTACCATGGCTCAAAGGTGTCGTACAAACAGGTGAATTTTGGGTACAGTCCCGAGTCACATGGAGGCAATGAGCGATAGGAGAGGTTTCTTCTCTCCCGGTATTGGGAGTTGATGTTGCGCTATGCTCGATTGGCTATAACTGGAAGTCCCTGGCCATGGCTGCTGATGAGATTTACTGGTAAGAGTTACCAGTTGTTTCTCGAACCGTTATGAGCCATATATCGGCATGACTTATCAAGTTACTGGGGTCTGACGTTACCACCCCTAGACTCGATATGCGATATATCAGACGAAGAGACCGGACTGTATGGTAAGTGTTACTGATAGGCTTCATGGAGAGTATGGACAAGCTTGCTTGTTGATCTTCATATCGCTCATACCTGGGTAGCCGTTACGTCTAGCTAGTATCGCTGACGGCTTATGGGTGACTGATGTGATCATCACCTACTACTGGCGTATTGACGATCATTCGAGTCCTACACAGAAGTTTCCTGTTTCAAGTGAAACGAAGTAGAGCATATATGATGATATGTGCGGGGGGCCTTATTAAATACGAGTATGTGATACCGTATTATAATCTGGCAGTTATCTGATGTCGGTCAGGTTATATGTGATATAACCGGATTATCAAATCAAGTGTTGATTTGATAATGTGATATACAGATAAATGATATTAGTCGGTTATATGTGATATAACCGGATTATTAAATCAAGTGTTGATTTAATAATGTGATATATATTATATTTGATATAATTATATCTTAACTAATATTATTAGCTTACTTAATATTTTCATATATGTATTAATATATATTTGATATATATATATATATATATATATATATATATATATATATATATATATATATGAAGCATGGCATGAATTTCTATTTTTGGAAAATAGAAAAAAGAGGTTGAAAATGAGGAGGAATGGTGAGGCATGGGCTTTATTATTTGTTTATTACTCCTGACTCACTTTTCAAGCATGGTTGCAATTTTATATTGCAATTTACTCCATTCTTGAATGAGTGAGGGTTAAGGGGGTAGCCATACTCACTTCATTCTTCACTTGTGTTTTTTTTTCTTGAGTTGCTCTCTAGCTTTCTTTCATCTTCTTCTTCCTCTTCTTCATGCCTCAAAACTCCAACCCCTCACATGTGATGTGAACCATGGAGTTTTGAACCAATTAGTGAGTAAACCAACACCCCTACTTCACCATCCTACCCTTGATTAGCAATCAGGTGTAGTGTGTTGCCTTCACTAAATATAGTTTAGTGAAGAGATAGCTTGAGCTAGAGGGACTTCGAGTGGATCGTCTTCGGCGCGAAGATCACGGAAGAGGCTCGTTCAAACTCGAAGAGGAGCCTAGTAGAGTCGCATGGACTACAACCCGGAGCTTTAGAAGAGAAGGATACGGTCATCAAAGGTTGTATGCTCTTTCCTTCTCTTTAGTTTTATGATATCATCATAGGAAACCCTAATATTCTAGTTAAAATCTAGGTTAGTCTAGCTTAGCACCCGAAATTTTTTAAATTTGGCATGGTTGATGCTACAAAAACCTCATGGTGGTGCTAGGGTAACTTTCACAAGCTCGATCGATGAGACCTCAAGGAGCTAAAGAAGTGGGTAGAAGACCGAAGGACACGGATCTTTTGGTAAAACACTTCTATCTTTTGTAGTTAGTTCAGGTTTATGGTTCGATTCTAGGACGGGTTTTTCAGCGCCGGATTTTAAACACCATATTTTGTTCCGCAACGGCCACGGTAGATGGCCAGGGAGCTAGAAAACCCAACAGTTATTATATCTGTGTATATCGCAAGCTTCCAAAATATAATATACAATCCAGTACTAATAATGGCCTCTAGGGCATATATCACTAACATATTTCACATGAAATTTTGGTTACACAAAATAGCAAATGATGGGAATATTAATTTGAAGTGATATTAGGGTAATTGTGTGACATATTGACCTATCAAGAAAGATAAAAATATTTTTAAAAAATTAATTTTAATGTTAACTCCACTTATCGATATTTTTTTAGAAATTGATTTGAGATGAAAAGAAAGAGAGAGAGAAGGGACTTACGGGTCGCGTAGCGTGTTGGGGTTTGATAGCGCCCTGGCCATCTACCGTGGTCGATGCGGAACAAAAATGGTGTTTAAAAATATTGGCGCTAAACAACCCGTCGTAGAATCAAAACATAAACTGATACAAGATACAAAAGAAATCTTAATTACAAGGTTAGAAGTTGTATACCGAATGAACCGTGTCCTTCGGTCTTTTACCATTTTCTTTAGCTCCTAGAGGTGTCCTCGATTGAGCTTGGCCGTCGGTCTTTCTCCGTCGAAGATGATCCACCCGAGAGATGTAGCTCATGGCTCTAGCTGAACACTAAGAATCTAGTGGAGCAACTAGGGACTCTAGGTTGCTAATCTAGTGTGCCTAGGGATGTAGTGAGTTGCTCAAAGTGAGTATCTATCTCACCTCCTCTGTTGATTCTCAACACATGAGATTGTAGAGAGGAGGTTCAAGAAGAAGGTGGAAGAGCTCGAGAAAGGTAGTGAAGAGAGAAGAAGCCAATGGTGAGGGTGTTTTCTCATCACAAAAAAATAATGAACCATCCAAGTGAGAGAAAATCTCAAGCAAGGTTTTGTAAAACAAATTTCCAAATATAATATATCAACCATGCTTGAATAGTTAGCACAAATGAATTAACAATTCATTTGTCATCACTATTCATGCATGGTTCTCACCATTCTGTCTTCATCACCTTTACACATCATTTCCATTTAAATAAATAAATAGATAATCCAAAATGAGGTGTCCACCTTCTAGAATGTTTTCCGTATAAATACGGATTACACTCAACTGTATATGCATACCTGTATTCGTACCAAAATATGAATATCCAAAGACATAGAATAACACAAAGAACTTAATACTAGAATATACTTATCGAAATACATATACGTAAAAAATCAACACCTGATTTAATAATCCGGCTCAATCCCGAGCCGGCTAGTATTATCAACCATCCGATCGAAAGTCCGGGTAACTAGTACAATCATTCGATCGGAACCCTGCACGTATCAAAATATAGTACTACATCATTTTGCCAGAACAAAAGAAACCCTCTGTGTGGGACTCTAAAGACTCGTCAATACGCTGGCAGTGGATTTAACCACAAGCACGTCAGCGGCACTAGCTGTATATAACGGCTACTAAGGTATTGAGCGAAAGGAAGGCTGACAAACAAACTCATCTGAACCCTTACTGAGCCTGTCCATGACAATCTCCGTACAGTCTGGTATGTTCGTCTAAGAGTATCGCATATCGAGTCTAGGGAGTGGATAAAGTCAGACCCCTAATAACGCGATATTTCGTGTCGGTATGAAGACCATCACCAACTGAGAAACTATTTATCCAAATCAGTAATTCTCGTCTATCTTGGCCAAGGATTTTTAGTGATGGCCACCCGTGCACCGCGCGACATCAACCCCTACTACTGGGAGAGACGAATCCCCGACGATTCTCTCACTGCCTCCATGTGGCTCGGGACTGTACCTAACTAAAACCTATTTGCTTGACACTTTTGAGCCGTGGTAGAGTAGTAATCAAACCACAGTAGGAACTCACATGAGAAAAATGACGATCTCAGGTCGACAGACTAACTTGTACTCATATTACCTGAGAACTACTATCTGACAATAGGTATAATACCATCTAGCATGTTCCCGGCGAGTCCGTCCAGTGTAACTCATAACCCAATGAGCACCGGTATACTATCTTAGGTGACTAACTGACACCAATGGCTTGTGAGACCGGCCACCACCCCTCGTATGGGTCTCGAAAAGTATACACTAGTCTACTCCGGAGTATCGATGCCCAGTCTCGATACTCTCTTGAGTAGGGACATTTAAGGATGTGCTTATAGTGTAGGGTTCCTAGGCACACCAAGGAGGTCTCACAAGGCATCAACCATGCCAATTTACAAAAATTACGGTGCCGAGAAACCCTAATACGGACCGCTGGCTAGAATTTTAGGCGATAAAATGAAACTAGTTAACACTTAACTACAAGTACGGATATACAACCTTTGTAGATCCGGTGCTCCACCTCCTTGGCTCCGCAATGATGTCTCCTCGCTGTCCAAGTCGAACCCTGGGCTCTAGCGTCGGCTTCATCGGAGAATGGACGGGCTAGGTCATCGACGATGTGCCGAAGATGATCTACGTCGAGGCATCGCTAGATCAAGCTCCAACTTCTCCAAGTCAAGAAAACTTGTGAAGGAAACACACTCTACTACTTGGCAAGAGGTAGAGGATGAAGAAATAGGAAGTGGGTAGACTTTAGAATTGGATTTCTCACACTTATGTTCAAATCACCATTGATGAAGTATGCTTTCTTCTTGAAGAAGAAGAAGAAGATGATGATAAATGTTATGATAAGAATAATTAAAATAGTAAAGAAAATCAATTCTTATCATAACTTTAACCATGGTAAAGTGTAGAGAATTAACTTTAGTTAGGTTGAATGGTTAAGGTTAGAGAAGAAGACAAGAATGGTTGCTTTGGTCAAAGTTACATGAAGCTTGAAGAAGCTTCCAAAAAAGCAAC